>JAWWLV010000057.1:9141183-9159101 GCA_035041135.1 Platyrinchus mystaceus
TCTCCCTGGAAACACTAACACATTTATTTCAAAATATTAAATAAGAAAATATGCTGAACTTCTGCTTTATTTCAGAATTGTCCTAAGCTAAAAAGTAAAGAAGAAAAAGATGTGCTATAAGCCCAAAATGAAGCAAAGTGACCCACTTCAGCTCAAACTAGAAGTTTTATTTGCACACAAAGTGCTGCAGGTCAACCCCAAAATAACTGCTTTGTTTATCTTATTTTCTTGGCTTGACCCAAACATTTTTTTTCTCCTTTGAAAATGAATTATTTCACCATGAAACAACAAACCCCATCATTCTCCCAAGTGCAGAAGGAGCGTCTCCAGTGGAAAGGAAGGATGAAGGAGAAATAGTGTCTCCAGCCCATGAGCACTGGAAGCAGGAATGCAACTCTTGCAGGGGCAAGAACTTGCATCTTGCATCTCCACAGTCTTGGATCCCAGTTTTCCTGTGACAAGCACTCAAGAATGAATAAGTACAATAGGGAGGACCAGCTTCTCCTGCTCCTGCAGCCTGCAGAGACCACACCAGCATCTGGAGAAAGGCAGGGCAGAGACTGTCACCCCTCTCTGAGCCCCAGGACTCTATTCTGTAGCAATGCTCTGCTGAGCAATTTCATCAGATTTAGGCAGAAAAATCCCCTGTATCACATCTATAAAAAATGACAGAGGACTTCTCAGTAGTGACAGCTCTAGAGACACTTATGACAGGCAATGGGTTAATAAGAACCGGAATTTTCATAAAAATAATTTTATTGATGATTCACAAAGACATTTTAGCTTAGAGTCTCTGGCTTTTCAGCCAAGCCCATCTGAATGGTTGACAGTCCTAACTACTGAACCCTGAATGACCAGCTCTAGACCATCCACACTCATGGCAAGGATTGTTTGATGCACCAACAAAGTCTTGTCAATGAAATCAAGCCGGAATCCCTGTAAGCACAAATACAGGCAGAAAACCCAGCACCAGATTTCAGAACTTCCTGGGACATTGCAGATGAATGTCACAGGTCTTCCTGGCCCTGTACATTCACTCCCCTCCAGGTTTTTGTGCCTGCTTTCAAAGCAACGTGCCCTTGAGGGTCATCCACCTGCTCTCATCTCACCTGGAACCGGTTTATCCAACATCTCTCCAGGCTCCTAACATCACACAGAAAGTTAAGATTTCTCCCAAAGCACCACTGCTTTTGTGAGGCTCAGCATTTGGGGGCAGAAGTTGTGACAAGAAGACAACCTTGTTTTCAAGTGCGAATCGACAATGCCTTCAGAATATTTTTCCCACCCCTACTGAACAAAAAAAACCCAAAAACAAACCAAACCAAAAAGAATAGAAATCTAGTATTGGAAGGAAGGAAGTTCATCTGGACTGAAACAAATGAGGAGGAAACACTCTGTCTTGTCATTTTGATGGATCTTTGCAGGGAGCATTGAATACCTTTGTTTTCCAGGTGTTGTTTGGTCTCAGATTAGTCATTCTTGACAAGGGCATTTTCCAGCTAACAGATTAAGCTTCTCCTACTGGGTGCAAAGTATTTGGATGTTGTCTTGCAAAATAAGCAATTTCCTCCCCCACCTTTTGGTCAGAGCAGTGATTACTGTTCACTGGTTTAGACAGTGAAAGAATGGGTTCTTTTGAAAGAACAAAAAAATAAAATAAAATCTGGGAACATTTCCATTTCTCTCAAATCTTGCTTAACTTGTTTTAAGGTTTTATTAAGGGCACAGAGTGGTTGGCAATAAAATTATTTCTCTGTGCTGGGAGAGGTAAAGCAGATTGTTACACATGGGGAGAAGGGAGCTGACTGCTCTCATAAATAAGTCAATGTGTTACTCCTGCAAGGCTGGAAGTGGAATGACAGCTCTTCCAGATGCTGATGCTCTACTTCTCTGTGACCCTCAGTAAACTGAAGTTTGCTAAAAATACCCTACAAAAGCACACGTGCTCCAGGGCTGCAGAAACACTTGGAGCAGGGGAGGTTTTAAATGACCAGATTGCAGCTCCCCCACCCCAAACCCCGGCTGTGCTGGGTGTCCCAACTCTGCTCCCACCCAATGTGCCCAAATCTCCATCGAGCATCTCCGCCGTGGCTGAGGGGCTTTGGTGTCCGGGGAGTGGGAAAGGCTGATGGAGCCTGAGCTGCTGAGCCTCCCAGGAGTGGTGAGGATGGTGCCTTCTGCCTGCTGGCCGTTTGGGGAGCAAATCCAGGCTCTGAGGGGCTGCTGAGCTGCACCACGTCATTTATGGTGAAGATTATTTCAAGTTATGTTTCTAATAGGGATGTTTGTGTGCATGCCCAGTTTTGCTCTCCTCCCTGCCCTCCCTTGACACAGTGAAGAGGCAGGTGATAAAACATAACAGAAATTAAAGGCAACAGGAGGTGGAAGCCCATTAAATTCCAAAGCAGGCAGAGGGCAAGGGCATGTCCCTCCCTGAGACCCAACAGAGGAAGCCAATCAGGTGTCATCAAGACCCCTTGTTTTTTGCAATTTGATACCTGACATGCATAAGGAAAAGGAAAGCACAAGTATAACAGGGTGATTAATGCTTCCCTTTATCCACACAGAGAATAAGTTACCAATCAGCCACTCTGTCCCTATCTCCTTATTTAAAATGCAAACTAACATGAATGAAACAATAACATTTTAATTAGATGGAAATAGAAAAGCTACAGGAGAATGATATTGTTGCAGCAGTATGGGGTTCCTGAGCCACGTGTAATTGCTTTGATAGATTACACACCAAAGGGAGAGTTAAACAGCACAGTTTCCACAACACTTTTTGCACCATTCTGTCTCTTCTATCACTTAACAGTGATAGAAGGCAGGGACAGCTAGGATAGAAATGATATTCCCTCCAGTGAAGCAAGGAGAGCCTTCTGGGGAGCAGACCCAGCCCACAGTCCAACATCTCCAAATCAGAGGATGCCCAGAAAGCTTTAAAAATGGGGGACAACATGTAAACCACGATGGAAATCTGTGTGTGCAGGAACACAGATTCATAGAACTGTTCAGGTTGGAAAAGCCCTCTGAGATCATTGAGTCATGGTCTGACATGGAGCCACAGTGATGAAAAGAGGAGCTGGGTCATACTGGGAGGTGGTCACACTCATCACTGTCCAGGGCTAAGCAATGGAGTTACTGTATGTATGAGGCAGGGATTTAAAAAAAAATAAATAAAAAAAAAAATAGAAGAAAAGAAAAACTGGCAATAAAGCGACCCGTAAAACTTTTCACATGAATGACTCTTAACAAGTAAGACTGCCACAGACAGCTCTGATGCCAACTTGCACTCTGGTGTAATTCAGGGATAAACCTGGTTGCCCCAGAGTCACTGGAACTAAAAGCCCAAAGTTTGGAGGGCACAGCCAGACCACACGGTGTATTGAGGCTTTTGAGATGAGGCCTGTTGCCAACACAAAATGTGTCACTGTGAATCATCCGCACACCAGTTTCGGAGTACAAAACTGTTCCCTGAATCACGGAGAAAAGCACAAATGTTCTGCTCTGAAGCAGAAAACTCACTGACTCCTTCTTGAGCCAAAAATAGGGAAAAAGGTTATGTAATCCATTTACTTTGAAAAATAAGCATTTCAAAGTTATCTAAACAGTACTAATAACAGGGAAATCTCTGTTTATTTAATCAGTCCGGCTTTGCTGGGATTGATGCTGGTGCTCCAGGCAAGTTTGAATCATTCACCTTAAAACAATTTAAACACAAAACTTTACCCAACAGCTGGGAGAGGCTGGCAGGGCAGCAGTTCTGTTTCATATCTGTATTACCACCATAACCACGTGCTCCTAAAAAAATCCCATTTTTTGTTGCACGCCCATTGTGAGTAGAAGGAGAAGCTGGAAGCATTTTGTAAGTCTTGGCACAGCTGTTTTCTTAGGGGTGACCAGTGCACATTTCATCACTGATTTGCCCTATTTCCAGCCCAATCAGCTTGGGTGGAGACAGATTTCTGACAAGTTGCAGCTAGAATTATAAATGAAAAAACTGTGATTATTTTCAGCTGAATTTCTTGTCTCCCTAGATAACTATTCTACTTCCTGCAGCGGTCTTTGCAATTCATTCTTTGTGACCAGACACAAAAGCCCTATTTTCTATGAGATTGCTTTGCTCCAGCAAAGCTTCAATGTAATATTGAATGAAGGCATCAAAATTCTGTCAAAACAATCACTGTCACAGCCTGGAAGGTAATTTTTCAAGGCTTCTTCCTTGATTTTTGCTGGTAATAAATTTCATGAAGTTCACCCCCCAGAAAGGGTTGGGAGATTTTCTCCCCATCAGCCTCTTGGGACAGTGGGCACAGCCAGTGTTCAAGGCCAGGTTGGCCCAGACCTGGAGCAACCTGGTCTAGTGGAAATTGTTCCTACCCATGGAAGGGTGTGGAATCAGATGGTCTTTAAGGTCCCTTCCAACCCAAACCATTCTGTGATTCTATGGTCCACCACCAGAGAAGAGGTCTTTGATTGTCAAACGCATTCCTGGTTGACTCCCAAGAATATCCCTGTCAGTTCACCATGTGCCCATGATTTATGAAAATCCTGGTGTAACACAGGTGCACACTAAAAGCAGCTTGACAAGGTGATACAGGGTCGATGCTGGAAGCACTGGGATCACCCAGCTCTGAGGAAGGACACCAACCTCGCCTCGCTGCAACACCAGCCTTGTGTTTGGGGCCAGTGTGTTTGTAAGTGGAGGCAGCCAGGCAGAAACACTCTTTCTCCACCTGAGTGCTTTCCCACTGCTGAGAGGCTGACCTGAAAGGACCCAGTCACAGGCTAGGTCTTGGCAGGAGAGCAGCACTGCTCCTAAAGGGATGCTGGGTCTGAAGAGGAGGATCCAGCCAGTCCATGCAATGGCTCCATGTGGCACGAGCAGGTTTTGCAAGTGTGCTTGTGTGAAATTTGTAGGACACAAATAGAGAGAAATCTGCTATCTATTAAGGTTTTTCAATGTTTAGCCTCTCTTTTAGTGCAGAAATTTTTCCTAATATCCAACCTGAACTTCCCCTGGTGCAATTTGAGGCCGTTTCCCCTTGTTCTATCACTAGTTGCCCAAGGGAAGATCCCCAAAAATGTAAGGAATAGGGGTGCAGACCAGCCTCACAAAGAGGAGAGAAGCCCGTTGCTGAAAAGGAATTAATGCCCAGAAGATTTTCAGCTGCATTTCAATCTTGTATCAACTGTACCCACAGGTCACAAGTCGAAATAATCTCTACAGCTGGATCTATACACATGGCCTTTTAAGCAAGCTTCTCTCTGCTGTCAAGAGGCTGGCTCAGCAAAGGTGTTAGTGCAAATCCACATGGAAAATCAGGGATTGCACCCTGACAGACACAGCCCCAGCAAAAGGCACCTGGCACAGCCACACTGGCACAGCCCTGTAAAACGGGAAAATAGGAAAAGTCTCGCAAATCACCTGAACCAACTCCTTCTCCTGAACAAAATCACCTGGAATGGTTTATTTTTTTTTTTTTCTGAGTTTGAAGGTACAGCTCTGATTGACAGCACCAAGGGAAAGCATTCCCTGTCTTTTCTGAATTCAGCTGGGAGGCAGGGGCACAGGGTGAGCAGATGTGAGGAAATCGGTCTGTTCGCAGGCGGGCGGCTTCTGTGCAGAGCTCCAGCTGCAGTTGTAGAGCTCCAGTCAATAGCTGCTTTTACAAAAAAACAGTTTTGTTTTGCAGGCACAAAGGTTTTTTCTATCCCTACCCAGCAGGAGGTTTTTAAAACTGTCATTTCTTGCCCTGTTTCTGCCCTTGCCTCTTTGCTTCTACTTCTTACAGACTGCTAGTGGTTTTTTTATTGCTTTTAGGTTTTTGTTTTAATTGAAACTGAGCAAATCACATTTTTCCCTAAATAGCTGATGAGTCTAACAAAGTTTTTCATTATTTCACGAGGAAGAAACCAGCAAGCTTCAGAGCAGAAAAGAGAAACATTATTTGAACTTGGTTTATGCAAGAGCACAGAGGCATAACCTCGCAATGAGGGGGGCAGCTCCTGAGGGCCCTTAAAAGCAGCTTTTCTTGGGCAATATTTAAGGGATAGTGTTTAGCACAGGATACGAGAAAGCCTCTGAAGTATGCCCAGCAATTTTCCCTTTCCAAAACACACTTGTTTCAAAGGAATGAAAACACCAGCCAGCTTTATTTCTGGCTGTCACATCACTATATGTGTAACAGCCTTTCATGAAATATCTCCATTGATAATGGGGGAAAGAGGGAAAAAAAAAAGCATTCATGAAAGCAGAAAACCTTCTGTCTCATCTCTCTCTGTTAAAGCCATTCTCTGCAGATCACATCTTTAGCCCTTTTTAGAGGAACTCAGGCTAGTCTGGGAGTGACAGGAGTGAGTGGGATACTCATTTTGTGGAAGAGACAAGAGCTGGAAAGCAATAATGCACCTGGCATCTCATTCTCAAAAGAAATAGCTCCTGCCATGCTTCATCTTCTGTCTTTTTTTCCTAGAGGACCCCTAACATTGATATCATTAGTGAACAAGATGCTGGTCTTTCTTACAGAGGAGCAGAGCAGCTGACTCGGGCACAGCTCAGCTACACTACTTTAAAGCCCCATATCCGTGTTTGTAACCTGAAACACTCCTCTTGCTTCCAAGCTCTCCTATAACTCCCAGCCTGCCCCCCTAGGGAGCCACCCTACAGGAGGGGAATTTAAAGAGCAGGTTGACAAGGGACTGCACCAAGCTGAAACCTTGTTGAAACAGGGCAAGACCGTGGGAAGCACCAATGGGAACTGATGGGATCTGGGAGGAGCAGGGAGGATTTGTGGCTGGGAACTGAACTTGGGCAGCTGGATGCTGGGAGCCACAGCCCCTTTGTGTTTTGCTGTTATTACCCCCTTCCTACCCTTCTAGAATTCCACTGCTTTGGGTGATGGTGGGTTTGTTTTCACTGGCAGCACTGCCCTGAGGGTCGCTGTCAGTGGGACCCTCGTGCTCTGGGTTGTGGCGAACTGAGGGAAAATGCATCCATAATGGAGCTCAGCTGGAAACTCTGAGCTTTTTGCTGCTCCCGTGCAGCGTGTATTCAGCACTGAGACAGAAGGTCTAATAGGCTGCTGCCATTTCCTTTGACTCAGAAAAATGGCTATTGTAGCTGCTAGTGCTCTACCTTCACATGAAACCCCTTTCTTAGTAGATACTAAAGAATAAATCATATTTGTTTGGCTCCAGGATGCCCTTGGAAAAGAACCAGCAGATCCGGCAGTGCTTCTAGCAATGCTGTCATTGCATTGACCTGTCTCTAGTTAAAGCTGGGCTGGTTATTCCCTTCTGATACCCCAATGCTTCCCTCGAGCAATAGCTCCCTTGGGAGTATCATCATTGCCTGACTCCCTCCTGGAGAAATGGGGGAAGAGGTTTCCCTTCCCCATTGCCACAAGAGACAAGCTCTTAGCAGACAACAAGTACACCAGTAACAGAGGCAGTATCTGTATACAATGACACAAGGAACAAGTGGCATTGCTCTGTGAGCTCTTTGGCACACAGAACCGTAGAATCATTTAGGTTGGAAAAGACCTTTAGAGATCAAGTCCAGCTGTTCCCCCATCACTGTTAATCCCACCACAAACCGTGTCCCAAATGTGCCATGTCTTCACATCTTTTAAATCCCTGTGTGCATCACCCTTTCATGCTGTTTGTGCAAGACCAAGTGTACAGGGACCAGGGGCAACCAAAGGTTTTGGCTACATTCCACAGTGTGATGTTGGCCACATTTCTCCTCCATGATAGGTGAACAGTGACCTGAGCAGGGTGTTCTGTTCTCCGTTGAGTGGGAGAGATGGAGAAGGACCAAAATAGACACAAACCTACACAAACCTATTAATAAATTCCACAATGAGGTGCTGAGCCCATGGCATTACATCTCACAAATCCGCCACACGAAGATACCAAGGAATTAAACAGCTCCAGATAATTGCAGGGCACAAATATGTTCAGTATGATCTTAAACTTGGCGAGATTAATTTTCCTGACAGCTTGTTTAAAAGAAAAGTGGGCTATATAATTAAAAGAAATAGACCCCTCTCAGATGGCCTATTGTGTGACCAGCAGATACTGCCTTCTGAGATTCTCACCTACCTGGATGCAAGCATTTCCCAGAGGTTTTTATGCCTCCAGCCCTTTCCTTTGGCTGTGGAGTCACAAGCAGGCTTTCAGGCACTGGTTTTTGCAAAACAGCAAGCTTAGATATAGATTTCTGGATTCAGATATTGTTAACACTTGCCTATAAAGCACAGGACACAAATCAACACTGTATAAAGCAGAGTAATAGAAAATCCAGGCTGTTAATCTTCATAATGTGCCTCTCAGTAGGGATTTCACTTGAATGTTATTTGCATTAGACATGATACTGAGTGCTGGATATGCAGTTATACATAAATTAAAGGCCATATTTAAATCACAGTCCCCCTGTTGAGTGCAGAGCCAAGCATGAGAGCTGTTAACAGTGGACTGCACAGGTCTGTTCATCTGCCTGACTTGCTGGTAGTTGCATGTTCCATCGCTGGTGTCCTGAGAAACTCATTGTGGGGGAAATTAACGTCTTTAATGAGGTTTGTGGTGTCAGCCTGAGCTCTCAGCTGGCTGTTTTATGGACAATTTTTCTCTCCTCTCCCCCTCCCCACATTCTACTTATGAATTTTCTCCACAACAACAGTGCAGGCAGGAGGCTGTGACTGAACCTCCTCTTGTGCTGCTGAGGATGGGAGCAAAGAAAATTCAATTAGACTTTCAAGGGAAAAAAGAAAAGGCTTAACCCAAAGGGGCAGTGAACTTCTTGGTGATTTACTTTATTGATGCTTTTCCTCAGTGTTTTTCTCTGCTGCAGCTCCTCTTGGCCTCATGGAGTCTCAGGTATAACAGTTATTTTTTCCCCAGCATGACTTGATCTCCAGGCAAGCCTCAGGCTGCCAGGCTGGCCATGTGCCCTGCTCCTCTGGACTGCTGCACTCTGATATGCTTTCTGACCAAATTCCTGCTGGGTTTTTTTAGCCCTTTCAAGGGATTTTCCTTTTCACATCTCTCCTGTGCTGGCCAGGAAACACCTATGAGCTGCCAAAAGGCTGGGTAGAGTTTGCTCCTGCAGTCTATTAAGTGTTTGGTCCATACACAACTCCCCATCATTGTATCTTGAGGTCAAATATCTATTTCTTAGTCTGAACCTATATTTCTCTTTCTGCCTGTGCTCTAAGAAACTTGACACACTTGAATCTCAGGAACAAGTAGGACAGTGTCACAAGTGCATGACTGACAGTGATATAAAAATGAAACATGGGCTTTGGTGAGGGGAACTCAATCCTTTGAGTTTCTTTTTTTTGAATGAAATGTATAAATTATCCCTATGAGGATAAAATGTAATGTCTTTACAGGAGTAATCAATAGTGATGTGAGCAGTGAACTAAATGTTCCCAGCAGATGAGTTGCATTTTTATAAGATGGTTTTGCAAAAATCATAGAACAGGTGGGAAAAGAGGGTTAATTTCTTATTGAACATACTCAAATAGTTATAGACTTATTAAACAAATTCTCCAAGTAAACAAAGTGGTACAACAGTCCTACCACATATTAAGACCACAGTTCAGCACTGCAGATCTGCTTTGTTCTTGATTAAGTTAAAATTAATAGGCTGTGGCATTGCAATGACTATATTAATTAGCTCCTTGGAGTCCTGATCAAAAATAGGGGTCTGCTGAGCTAAATGCCACCCTGCATCAAAGTGCTCACAGCTGATCTGCAGCAGGTCTCTGCTCTGCAGGTCTGGGTGAAGCTGGTAGGTTGGTAGACCACTTTTTTAAAAATTAAAGGAGGAAGAAAAGGAAATGATTAATGGATGAGATTGCTCCTTCCTCTGTTAGACACCTCACAAAGCCAGGGCAGTGGTGAGCATCCGTCAGGCTGAGCCTGCAGGGGCAGGAGAGGACCCATCAGCAGGGCTGAGCTGCCCGGGGTGAGAAGGCAACAGGTACATCCATTGCAGGCAGAAACCTGAGTACAGGACAGTGAGGGGCTGCTCCACTGGGGCTGACAACATGGCCACAAGCAACACCACTCGACCCAGGGCACATCCTCCAGCTTAGCTGTCCCTCCAGTGCCTCCTTGATTTACTGATCCTGAATATGCTTTTAGCTCTCTGCATGGCTTTCCAGTTCAGAGGTATTCCCAGCTTTTTCATGACCATTTTGCATAAGAGATGCTTTTCCTTCCCTTTCAGATGCTAAAGACTTTGTGAAAGTTTACATTTTTTCCCTGTTATTTTTTTTCACCGTTTCTACTAGGAAAATCTCTTCTCTTTGATTTCTGTCTGCAACTGTCAATTGTCCTTAGTTCCTGAGAACTCAAAAGCTTCAAAGAAACCTCACTGAACTTTCTCTCAAAAGAAAAGGTTCAGCAAAAAAGACCTTGTTCATTCTATTATTTTTTTTCCTGGGACAGGAAAAGCCCCCATGGAACTGTGCCCAGCAATGCAATCTGCTTTGAGAATTATTGAAGCGAAAAAGCCACCGGAGATGAGGAGCACATCTCACATGCTGAAAACCACCTGCAGTTGGCCAGATCCTTCAGCCCTCCAGGTTCATCTTCTCTAAAGGCCAAGGATGAGAGTTTCACTCTCTGTTGAGGTACAGGCCTGTCCCACAGCATCCTCTGTCCTGGCAGGAGCAGAGGTGGTGACAGGCTTCTGGTACTCCAGGGATGGAAGAGGAGGATGGACCTCCACACACAGATGTATCAGGAAGGCCCTTGAGTATAGGGATATGAATTTGTCTTGCTACTATTTCCCTCCCACCCATGCAAAACTTAACAACTGGTACTCTGAATGCAGAAAAATACTGAGGAAGAGCCGTCAGCTCAGAAATTTGCTACCCTGTTAGGATTAGCACTTGTTTCCTCAATAACTCATCAGCTCAACTGATTTATCATCAGCTTTTTTTTTTTTTAACCCCACACCCAAGAGACTTTGAAGTTGGATAGAAGAGATGGTATCCATGGGAGGCAAGACAGGGGGGTGATGTTATTGGAGCACAGTGAGTTAGCTGGGCATTGGAAGCGTCTACAGCTTCTCACGGCGTGAGTGGCTTGTACTGGAGGGCAAAGAGCAACCAGACAGATTGGGAATGTAATAACCCAGCTTCATCTGCTTAATGCGAGGGAAAGGAGGGATGTCAGCACTGGGACTGATGGGTTTGGCATCTAAGTTCTCTGCTTTAGGTGTAGATGGTCACAATGCTCAGACTTTCTCCCCTCACCAGCCCAGGACCCCCCATGCTCTCCAGCCCCTCCCGACACCTTTGCTCACCTGCCACTCAGAACAGGGCAATTTCACAGCAGGGAAAAGGCAATGGGGACACCGTGGAAGCCCAAATTCCCCTCTGTCCCTCACCCAGGCACCCCCATGTCCCACAGAGGATGCTGCCCATTGTCCACACCTCGGGCAGGACACAGAAGCATTTCTAAACATCAGGAAGAGAAAGTGCCATCTGTGCGTCTCGAGCAGATGCTGCACAGAGACGATAGTGAAAGCTTGCAAGGGGAAGGAGGGGGGAAGTAGGGAGATGACAATTAAATAGCTGTTTTAAATGATCTAGAAGAAGATTAAAGGCAGCTGCAGGTTTGGGCTTTTTTTTCTGGGAAAAGCAACTACAAGATTACCTTTGTCTCTTCTTCCTTTGCAAACTGCTGTTAAGGGGAAAACCTAAGAGCTAAATTGATTTGCCAAATTTCCCTGTTCTTTTATTATCCCTCCAGCTGACATCTCGGGAAGGGGGAGGGAAAAGGAAATCAAGTGAATTAAAACCAATTGGGGGAGAAAAAGAGAAGAAATTATGTAAGAACTGGCAAAACACAGCAGGCCAAGTGGTTATGTAAAGCAATGAACACAAGAGCTTATTTAAATTAGATCTAGCTGCGAGACAGACCAGAGTGTAAACGGGCTGGGATTAGGCAGGCTGGGCTGTCATGCATATGCTGAGTTAAAGCCCTGAGTTCCCTGAATAGTCCATGAAAAAAAGGCAGCTTTTTAGGGATTCTCCCACCACCACAGACAGGCATTGATGCTGGGGCAAGGGTCTCTCCCCATCACTATGGGGATGGATCCAGACACATTTACACACCAATATTGTCATTTTCTTGTCTACCTGAGGGTGTGGCAGCACCATGACCTGATGGGACACAGTCCTGCCACAAAGGTGCTGGTTTGTGGTGCTGTCAGGGGTTGAGTGGCACCCAAGCGTGGATTTCTCTAGTGAGTGATTTAGAACAGCTCTGTTATTAAAAGCCATAGTAGGAATTTGGCTGTGACTTAAGGAAAAGAAATCAACTTCAGTTCCTCTAGTCAATACCAGTATAAACACAGGATTCCTGAACTGAAGCCACTGACTAATCCTGGATAGGATTTGCCAGCAAACCTGGAGAGAATTCATCCATTTGGTTTTATGGATATTGCTATTTTTGTGTACTATGGAGAGATGATTGTCATATTTATTTACCTGGCATCACAGATCTGACAGTGGGCAGAGCCCTGCCATCCACAGCATTAGAGCAGTGAGCACATCACACCACCCCACCAAGGTGCTCCTCACCAGAGGAAGGTGTAAAGGAGTGTCTGCAGCATCATGCATGGAATTAATAACTTTGTAAGCCTCTCAGACCAATGGAAATTTAATAGATGACCTTGGAAAAGTGTGTAGAGAGCATGGTAACGGATGCCAAGAGGACAGGCTGTACTTTGTGTCTCCCAGCTCCAACACCTGGTCCTTCCTTCCCGTTCCCTTCAGACCTGAGGCATCTTCCTTTGAAGGCATTGCAATAAGAAATGTAGGCAGGAATAAAGCAGAGGAGCCCCTTGGGCAAGCATTTGTTTCATGTGCAGAGTTATTTATTACACAAATCATCCAAACTATGAGCAGGCTTCATAAAACATAATAAACGAGGGAACTGGAGGGATGGATGAGCTGCAGCCACGCGGGGTGGGAGGATGCAGAGCAGAACCTCAGTGGAACAGCAGCCTTTCCAAATGGCTGAGGAGGTCCAGAGCAGTTCCCCATGTGCTGCCCCAGCAAATGAGCAACGTGGAGCTGCTGGAGCTGTGGCAGTTTCTGGAGGCGCAGGGCCTGCTGCCATGTGTTTTAATAAATGGGTTCACACCAGCTGTCCATGCAAATGAAACATTAGCATGTGTCAGACACTCTACCCAGGCACTTGCTGTAACTTAGGGGACATTTTTTAGCAGAGCCACTCGAGTGCAGGCTGTGCCATGACAGTGGGAAAACACCTCCCTCTCTCCCCTGTCAGTGATGGTGTGCCAGAGAGCTGCCCACACCCAGGCTCCCCTCACATGTGGGCCCAGTCCTGGCTCAGATAAAATTCTGGGATTTTAGGTTGAGGGGCTGCTGACTCTGTGTGTTGGGACTGATGGTGCACTAGGATTGTAGGTATTTCTTTCAGCTTCCCCTCTTTCCCCAGATCCACTATCTTTTCTCCAGAAAACAGGTATGAAGGTAAGAAAGTAAGAAGTGAAAAAGGAAAATCAAATTGTGCAGCATCTGGCCATTAAAATTCAGACCTTGTTGGAAAACAGGGCTCAGAGTGTGCGATGTTAATGGCACACAGGGCTGCACATGGTGGGACAGGACACTCAGCAGGCTCCTGTTTCAAGGGAGCTGGTTCCAGAACCAAACCCACAGGTACTGACCCACAAGTGAACAGGGGAAGCATCTCATTTTGTCTCAGAACTCTCTTATCTGTTGCTACCACAACGAGGAGCTTTTAAAACCTCTCCAGCTGAAATGGAGGAGGCTTTAAGTGCAACCGTGAAAGCATGGATTTACTTGTATGGCTTTAAGAGGTGTTTAATTTATGTGGAAAAAGAACCTAAAATTGGCTGCAGTGTGTTTCAGAGGATGTCTGCCAGCTAAAGCATTGACTAGACCTGAATAATGTGGGTATAATGGACTTACTCCTGTTACCAGATCTCGTGTGGATGCCAATATCCAAACCAGACATCCCTGACTGACAGAAGCAACAGGCAAGCTTGGCAATGAAGAATGTATAATAAACCAGATTCACAGGCTGATTTAAGCAGCAGCAGGGACAGTGACAAACCAAACTGGGACATAGTACTGTTCTAAAGAATTCCGTGTCAGGGGACACTCAGAGAGTCTCGATGGCGTGAGGAGAGATGTGCTCAGAGTACAGACCATGGTGACACACAGTGTCATCCTGCAGATCATCTCACTTACTGCTTTACCTTATTAGCAGTATGTGCTGCCCTGAACAATTTGTAATTGGTGGAGGAATATCAGTAATTACTTCTTACATTTGTTGTGGAGCTTAAGTGGTGCAAGTTAATATGTGCAAGAATCAAATATGACGAGTGTTGTTTGAATAATTACCTTTTTTTTCATATTACAAGGAAACCTGGTTGTTCACTTAGTCTAGTTTCACTCAGGAATACCCATTAAAACTTAAATACTCAAAGCATATACAGAGGAACTTTTTGAAAATCAGAAATGTTAAATGGCTACAAACTCAGAATATTCTGTGAAATATTCATTCTGGAAAGCTTGTTCCAGTCCAGGGAGAAGCATTCTCATGCAATGATCCCAGCAGAACCAAAGCTCACAGTGGGCTCTGAGGATATAAATGGTTACAGTTGCCCTGTTCCGGGACTGACTTCCAATCAGTCAACAAATAAAACCACTTGGAGAACTAATGGCTTCCAAAAAAAAAAATAATTCCCAATTTACTTTAGACAGTTTGCCAAACAGGAAGAGGAGTGAAAAATGTTGAGTGATTTATTACAAGTGATTTGCCAGCTCAAGCAAGTGCATCATTGCTCTGCTTAATTTAAAGATGGAAAATGAATGCAAAGAGATGCAGGGACGGCTGTAAAGCAGCATGAACCCACCACGAAAGACCAGGGCTCCAGACTGCCAACCAGCAAGACATCTGCACGTCACTCTCCACATCACCACTGCCCTTTCAGTCACAGATCTTCCATCATTTGTCTTTTTTTAAACCTCTGCACAGCTTAGGACGTGAGAATGCCGGCTCACACGCTGTGCGATGGTTTCCATTAACGCACTTCAAACCTGACTTGCAGCTGCTTTGCTTATTCACTCTGGAGCCTTCCCCAGTCCAGGGCCCTGCATCACATTGTGTGCTGCTTCCCTGTGCTTGGGGGAATGGAGTGGAACCATTGAACAACCTTCCTATCTCGGCAAATCTACTTTAGCAGCCAGATCCCCCAAGGAGGTACAGATTTCCATGGTTTGGGGTTTTGCTCCTCCTCACCCCCCAACAGCTGCCTCTTTCCTTTTAAATTAATTCACTAGTTAAATATATATATATATGAGGAAATGCCCACAGGTGAACTTCACATACTGTGCATTCATGTCTGCCTACTCCTTACTTGGCTAATGGGATAAGGTATAGCCTGAATTGCAAGACTGTAAAATACATTGAGAATTGTTTAAACTGTAATCTCCAAAGATATGGATAGGAAGTAATCCTCTGCTTTTAGCCCTACCATGGTAACAATGAGCATCAGTTTAATCCTAAGAGGAAGATGAGTGGAAATAATGCGTTTCAGTCCCATTGTTCTCAAATCAGATGGCTCACATCTCCTCAGAGAGTGGAGAATTTGGGTTAAGTACACTGGGCTGCTGCTGACAAAACCTTCAAAGCATCTACAGGAGAAATGCAGCCACACCACCTCAGGTGAAAGTTAGGGACCACAACAAAATGCAAAAGGAATCCAGGGCTTCTGTGGGGGATGGATTTTGGTTTTCTGGAATAGTACAGAGGGAAACTGGGAGAGATGTCTAAACATTTACTGGCTCTGGGCTTAAATCTAAAGGCATGTACCCTCGCCTGCTTTTAGTGGGAGAAAACATTCTGATTCCTTTCCCTTTAAGTTCCCTCTGAGTCTGGGAATATCTCAACCACTCCAGTACACATGCAGCTTTAAATTCCAGCTGCCCGCTGGTTAACCCCACCTGAAATTCATGTTCCAAATAAAAGATTGAGCAGCTATCACATGCGAGCCTGGCAGCAAAGGGACTACGGAGATTGGTGTCTTGCTCTTTCTGTCCCTCCTTCTGTGTCTCTTACATTTTTCAAGCCCAATGCTTCAGTAAACAAATGCCTCCACCCGTCAGAGCACTGAAGCACGGCAAGTGTTGATGCTGAAATCCGTTCCACGCATGGGTGTGTTGGATTTAGCAGTGTGTGGAGACCAGCAAAGCCTTGCTGAAGTCAGGAGGGGCTGCTAGTTAAACCAGCTATGGATTTTCCCAAAGCAGCAAAAATAGCAGCCTCTGGCTTTGACAATGCAGTTCCTTTTCAGATGCCTGTGCTACACCCTGTGTCCAAAACTTTCTGAAATTAGGAGCTGTCACTACACTGAGGAAACGGGCTCTGGATCAACATAAGGAACTGGGAGAGAGGGAGAGACGGTTTTATTCCCCTGATCTTTCTGGTCGCTTTCCAGCAGAAGGGAAGGAGATGTAGAAGACACAGAGAAAGGGTGGAGATTTGGGGTTTTCTGGCGATGAACTGCCACCTTTGGGTGAAAGTCCCCAGGGCGGAACGGCAGAGCGGAGCCGGATGCCCCGGGCTCAGGGATCCAGGGGGGGTTGCACCGGCCCCGGGAACGATTAATCGCGGAGCAGGATTTACCCCGGTGCAAGGTCTCAACCCGGTGTGGTGAACAGGAGGGCGTGCGGGGTGGGACGCTGCACCCTGGGCCGGTCCGTCCCGTCAGGGCTGCCCGGACCATCCCCATTCCTGAGCCAGTCCCTCGCACCAGTCTGCCCCTCCTGCCGCGCCCGTCTCCGCAAAGTTTGGCCAACCCGGGAAAGAGGAGACGGCTGCCCGGACCCTCCCGGCCCCTCACCTGGATGACCGTCTTCAGCGAGGAGGTGTTCACGATGGCGGTGCAGATGAGGGAGTCGGGATCCCGATCCTTGGCGTAGATCTGCCCCATGGTGAAGATCATGGGGATGGCGAGGAGGAAGGAGGCGATCCAGATGCAGCTGATGAACTTCTTGGTGCGGCTGCGGGACATGATGCTCTTGGCTTTGAAGGGGTGGCAGATGGCCATGTAGCGCTCCACGCTGAGGCTGGCGATGTTGAGCGCCGTGGCATAGGTGCAGGCGTCCCGGAGGAAGTAGTAGCCCTTGCAAACGGCCCCCCCGAAAGCCCAGGGGTGATGGACCCAGATGAAGTTGTAGAGCTCGATAGGCATGCAGAGCAGGAAGATGAGGAGGTCGGAGAAGGCGAGGCTGGCCAGGTGGTAGTGCACGGTGCTCTGCAGGTTCTGCAGCGACTTCTTGCGCACCAGCGTGTACGCCGTGATGGAGTTGCCCACGGTGCCCACCAAGAAAAGAGCCAAGTAGATGACGGTCACCATCACTTTGGAGTAGATGTCGGTGTTGACGTCCAGGTCCTCCTCGTCGGGCACTTTGGGGAGCAGGTCGGAGCGGTTGGAGGCGTTGGCATAGCCGCTGGGGTGCGGGTGCAGGGACTCGGCAGGCACGGCCGGGGCCGTGGCGTTCGGGTGCATCCCCGGGGCAGGGCAGCACCGCCCGGACCCGCCGCACCGCCCGGACCCGCCGCTGCCCCCGGCGGGGAACTTGGCTCGTTTTAATGCGGCGGGAGGAGCCGCCGGTCCCGGGGCTGCCGCGCGTGTGCGTGTGCGAGACGCGCCCCCCGCCCTGCGAGCCGCCCGCAGCCCCGGCTCCCTCCTCCCCGCCGCTCCCCCGGCGCCCAGATGTGCCCTGGCAGCGCGGGAGCCGCCCCGCACACACACACAGACACCCCCGCACACACACACAGACACCCCCGCACACACACACAGACACCCCCGCACACACACACAGACACCCCCGCACACA
>JAWWLV010000057.1:9169092-9201372 GCA_035041135.1 Platyrinchus mystaceus
TGCTGATAATAACAGGAACCCCCTGTAAGAATCTTTGATTTTCTCTTTGTGAAATCACAACTTTTGCTGTTTTTTCTGAAAAACATTAGGTGGAAATCATTACAAGGCAAATTAGATTTGAATGTTGCCAGAGGGAGGATGGAGACGCAGCCTCACTGAGCACCCTGTCTTTGCTGTATTTGGGATCAGTGGCAGGGCTCCACATCTGAGTCCAATCCTGCCTTCCTGACTGCCCAGACCCGCTCCAGAAATCAGGAATTTATGATTTTTGCCACGTCTCAGCTGACTGGAAGCTAACTAACAGGCTGGGTTCAGATATCACCACCAACGTGGCTTAATCTTTCCATTAAAATTGGACTTGATGATCTTGGAGGCCTTTTCCAACCTGATTCTATGCCACCACCTAAATCAAAATGAGTGGAGAAATAGCAGGGCCAAAATCCATCCCCTTCCTCTAAGTCAGTGGACTTGTATCTTACTATCTTAAGCTAAACATTACAGCTTGTGTTTATGTGGGATTTTCTGCCAACCTATAAAAGAGCAGCCAATCCTCATGCTTGGTTTTGACGTTGAGCAAACACCTCAAACCAACCTCCATTGAAATTGTCTGGCTCCTGCAGCCCAGGGCATCATGGCAGTGAGGTTTGGTCCTGTATCTCTTAAATGACATTACTGATTTCATGATGGCATTTCCACGGCTCCAACAGCAACCCCCATTCTAGAGTGTAATTTCTACCCTGGCACAGATGAGTGAAATTAAATTTGTGTGATGATGCACAGAGAAATACTCTTGCTTTGGAATAAAGCAAGGAGATGTCTAGTGGCACAGGTTGCAATAAACCTGCAGGAAACCTGCTTTAACTGCTCAGAGTGTCAGGCTCAGCAGTGCAATAAGGCACCGCGTTATGGATGAGATTCATAATATATGTAGATACTATACATAACATGGTTTGGCCAGCACATGTGAATTTGGCTCCATGAGCACAGCAGTAGACTTTTACTTTCCTTCCCTTCCCCATTTCTGCCCACTGAAGATTTTCTTTCACAAAAAGAAGACATAAATCCCCACGTTTATAATAAATCCGAAGCGTGGGGTGAGAGGATGTTAAATGCTTAAATTAAACACAGCAACTTCTGCTATTCAGACAGAAACCCACTCCCTCGAGGTGCTTTTTCGTGGGTGTTTTTAATGGGACCAGCTTTGTAGCAGCCAAAATCAACGCTGAGGCTGCTATGACACGACCATGGGGATGAAACTGGAGTGTGTGGGCTCATGGGTTTTGTTGTGGGGTCCCAGTTCAGCCTGTGGTGAGGTGACATGTATCAATACCCAGAAACTCCAGGACAGCTTCTTAGTTAGGTATTAAAATTTTCTGAAATACTTTGCTATAATTACCTGCCTCTTTTTAAATTAAATGCTTGAATAATTCTAGAAACTGACTTGAACAAGAAAGTGCTTCAGCTATAACTGAAGCAGGTTTCCTTGCTAGGAAACAGGTAAAAAAGGAGGACCTCAAGAAGAACAACTCGTGTGACTATAAAGAAGTTTGGGAAAGAGGAATAAAGTGTGAATATATGTCACCAATAACAGAAAGGAGAACCCTGAAAATAAATCCATGAACAAACTGGGATAAATATTAAACTAGTATTTATGTTCACTTTCACTTCAACAGTGCAAATACTTAAATACATTAAAAAGATTTAGATTTTCTAGATACTCGATGGTTTTGTAGGAACTGCCAGATTTGGTTGAAGTGGATGAAGTCTGAATACTATGTATACATACACAGCTTAGTAAACCTTGTGTCCAGCCTAAAAAGCAAGACATTTTTAAGCAGCAGACTAGAAATGGGATCCATACAGTCTTCTCATGATTGTTCTGAAAATAGGGACAAAAAAGAGAAGCTGAATGAGGTTGTGCAGGGGGGTATAACCTGAGCTGAAGCAGCAGTGGGAGAACACAGCCTTCTCCAGCACATGAGACACGTTTTCCATGCAAGAGAGTGGAGAACGGGAGCTGAGCACCAGCCAGGCCCAACCAAAGCCCTCACTCCAATCTGACATATTTCTGTGTTGATTCCTGTGAGAATTCAACTGTGACCTGGGGCTGGAGGCACAGCAGCTGCTGAAAGACTTGTGATGTTGTGACTGCACAGCTGGAGGGTGTTGAAAGCCGCTCATGGGGGTCTCCTGAGCTGTGGACTCCAGCCCTGAGGAGCTGCTCAGCTTTCTCCCTGCCCTTCCCAAGGCTGAAAGGAGATGAAACCTCAAGGGGAGATATCCAAAGAGCAGGCATCATCCCCACCCGAGGGCACGTGTGCATCAGAAACCCAAGAAAGCAAAGGTTCAGCATTCTCAGGCACATGGTGGATTCTTGGGACTGTCCTGTGCAAGGCCAGGAGTTGGACTCGATGACCCCCATGGATATTCTGTGATTCCATGGTTTGTGGCTCAGAGTCTGATTTCAGTGGCTCAGGGTCTCCACCACTGGCTGCCCTGGGCTGTGGTGGCAGCGCTGTCACCCAGCCTGGGGACCTGCTCTTTCCTGAACACTTGTCCTGTGCAGAGGATGTGCAGATCAGCTAAACCCAGTGCAGGGCAGCAAGGGCTGCTTGGACCCCATGGGCTGCTTCCCCTTTCAAAATTAGATGAATTTAACCCATACAGGACTTTACAGCATAAAAGGGGACCTGGTGTAGCTGTGAGGTGATGAGTGCTTGGGCAGACAGAGAAAGACACATGTCCACTGAGGGTTTGTCCACTGATTCTACAGATGGGAAGAATGTGACAACATCAGGATTGAACAGGATGTTGATTGACCATGGATGGTGATACTATTTAATTTTCAGACTTGAAAAAGTGGTTATAAACTTGAAACTTCGTTTGACTCATGACTAAAAGAAACATATGATTACTACAACATTTGGACCAAAGTATCAGTAAAAAAGAAAAGCAGCATATGAGACAACATATGGTAAATATGTATTTAGAAGCACAGAAAGTAGACAAACTCATCTGGGTCAAGATTTAATCAGATAATGTTTGGTTTAGACTCAGCACTAATGCTGCTTTGGAAGCATATTACATTTGGAATCAGTATTTAAAACTCTGTTAAAGGCAAATGAAAATAAAAACTAAGGAAAAAAAAGAAAAAGTGGCAACAAAATTATAACTTGGCATGGCAAATTTATATTTCTTTGGCAACCAGAAGATCAAGTCTAATTAATCTGTACCCACCCATTTCTCCATATGTCTAGCATAAGGGGCTAGCCTGGGTATGTAATGCAGTTAACAACTCATTTCTTTTTGGTCTCTTTGCCGTTATTTATCGGTTCCTAAATTCCAAGTAGGCCTACAAATATAATCTTAGACTTTGAAGAAGCTCCTGAAATGGAGAAAAAGGAAAGCTGGAATCCCTTCATGTTTTAAGGAAAGTTCTTGTGGTTCAAGAGGTCCTGCAGGTTTTTAGGTATAACATTTTCCCCCAAAGCCAATGAATCACAAAGCACAGATGTGCAAAACACACTGGTCACATTCAGACGTCTTTTACTCATGTGAAGACAATGGAGTAGCACCGTTATCTGCAGGGTGTGAGCCAATTCAGGACCCATCCACAGTGCTTTCCTCAGCCAAGTATCTGTAGCTTCAAGCCATGAATAACACAAGATGTGTGGGAAAAAACATGAGCAAACATGAGACTCATGGTATGTAGAACTGCCTCTGCATCCTGATGGATGGAGTGGTCCAGCTTTTCTCCACCACTTCTTTCCCCCACAGACTGTTGCATCACAGATGACCCATCATGGAATCCTTTGTGCCAACCCAAGTCCAGCCACCAGCAGAGCCTCTCACACCTGCTTTTCATCACCTGGAAACAGTGTATGTTTTGTGCCTTTTCATTATTCTTCCATTTGAATATTCACAAAATATATCCCTAAATATTCACAAAATCTCTCCTCCATTTGGTATAGGGTTCCTTACCCAATTTGCACTAACAGGCATGAATTCATTCATTTAGTGAGAACTCAAGTCAGAACACAGTAAACAACAGGGGAGAGGGCAGGGACTGCATAATAGTTAAAGTCCAGGACAAGTGATTTCTGAGCAGACAGGCCTTTCTTTGAGGGTCAGGTTTAAGTTAGGATCGGGCATTTGATGTGGTCCATGATTTTCCTACATATTTATGACTCTACACACGAGAAAAGTTGTCAGTTTGTACCCTTAGAAATGAAATGAGAACAGTTTGACGTTTACTCCCCTTTTAACAAAGGCACCAGGTGGCTGGCAGAGACGCTGTATTACTTCATTAGCAGCAAGCAGAGCAGAAGGCTGGCTGTGAACAAGCAGCGCAGCTCTCGCTGAAGGAAGCCAAGCAGATGAAGCTGCGGGATGGAGCCCCTCCAAGTGCTGATAGGAGAAAGGAAGATGGGCCAAGCTGGTGAGAAAACCCTGGCACCTCTTCCAAACACTCGCAGAGCCCTTAAACATTCCTTACTTACATCTGTGAAACCATCTCCTGTCAGGACACATGCTTTGCCTCAGCCTCGGTGTGATCCTTCCGAACAAGGGCTGCTGTCCACGGGACAGTGATTGCAGCAATCCCCCCCGGCAGCCATAAGCCATCAAAACATATGGCTCTGCTCCTCCACATCTGCTCCTCCACAGCAGCATCAGTTCTCACACAAGATGCTCAGCAAAGATGGAGATGTGCTGCAGCAGTTCACGGGTACCTATGTCTTTGGAGGGAATAATTCCACTCTCCTGGTTTTTGGACCATCTCTCCTAAGTCCATCAGATTATGGCATTAGTGAGGGTAGGATAGGCAATAAGATAATGCATCAGTCTTTCAGGCTTGGGAGGTTTTACTACTCTCATTTTCCTTGTTTCATAGAAATGCAACATGATATGGATATTGAGAACCAACCCCAAGATTGTGCAAGTAGCTTTTCCTGAGTCCTGGAATTAATTAATTTGTCTCTCCATTTAAAAAAAAATACCTGAAAATAACAGAATCCCAGGGGACTTGGAAGTTCTATTATCAAGATTACCAGCAGGTATTAAAAAGAATATGGCTTTGCTGTCTGCCCAGAACATGAGGCAAAGGAGAAAAGAATGTCTCCAACTTTAACTGGAGAGGACTTGAACAAAGGATCACAAAGTGCTCTGACAGGGCATGCTGCCTCTCAGGGTGCTGGGAATAGCCACAAGCCAGTGATGGCAATTACTAGAATCTTTTCCTTCCCTTCTTGGTGGGGATTCAGGTGAGTCCTGGCAGCACTGGTGACATCTTCCATTGGCATTAATAGCACGGGAAGTTTGAACACAGTTCTCAGGGCCTCACTGTTGCTGAACACAAGCTTTTTCCAAGCAATTGCAACCCCTGTGAGCTCCAGGGGAAATCTAGAAGCTGAGTTTATTCCATGATTTCTCCTAGTTTTGCTTGAGTAAGGATTGCAGTAAGCAAGGTCTGGCTGCAAAGCTTTCCCTTGGTGGGCAGGTTGGGTTGTTTCCCTCCCTGCAGACCCCTCAGTGCTCTCTGCTCCCAGCTTAGCAGAGATCTTCTGCTTATCCTCCTGCCCGTTCATCTGCTGTACTCAGCCTTGAGAGCTGGCATTGCAGACAGGGTAATCCTCTTTGGTGCCTTTAACTTTAATTAAAAGGTCACCTTCCAAAAGCAACTGAGAGGAGCCCAGTGGTCCTTTCTGCTGTTCTCACAAACCAAATTAGTCATCAAGTCACAACTTGGAAATTCAGCACCTCTCAGCCACGATGGTGATTAATCACCATTTCACTTTAAAGGACTCTCTGTTCACCTGTGACAGCCGAAGAGGGAAAAAAGAAAAACCTGAAAAGCTGCGGATGGTGATCTTAATACAAAGCTATTGTCAAGTCAATGAAGCCCTGAGAACAGGCTAACAGACTTGAGACACAGAAGAAGATGGAAAAAGAGGAAAGCTACATCTTCTTCATGGCAGACAGGTTCTGCTGCCAGTTTGAACTAGCATGATGAAAAGAAGGAAGGACTGTGAATATTCTTGCATTATAATTTATTCTTGCATTATAACCCATGTAATGGTGAGTTTGAGCAGGTCGTTTTGAAAGTCACTCTTTTTTTAAGTGTTCAAGGACCAGGTGAGCTGGCTTTGAATGTGAACTCAGTGTAGTCAATACATCCTTCATCAAAATGCCTCCGTTACCCTTCTCCTGCCCATGAGCCACCAACCACAAGGTCTCATCCACCAGGTCCTGTCTGGAGGCACAGCGGGTCAGCAAGGACCCTTTCTGGCTGCAGAGGGGGGATGATGGAGAGGAGCAATGCCTACAGCCTCTCCTTAGCAGGAATAAAACAGGAAGAGCAGGAGTGCTAACTCATATGGCAAGATGAGTAGCTAAAGCCACAGGGACCATTTCCTACTGCCTCTGGAAATGTGTAGCTGCTCGCTAGTTTTCCCTCACTGCTATTTCACAATGCTGGCTGATTAAATTTTGCTGTCTGGTATTGAGTCTAAATAATAATGAATAACTTATGAGGTGCTCTTCTAATGAAGCACACTCTGTTCCTGAGCTTCACTCAGTGCAAAGCAGTGGAATTATTGCTCAGCAGACCCAGAGGAGTCAGCCAGGTCTCCTGCCTATTTTCAATAAATCTGGATACCAGTCGCTGAGTATCTATAGCTGCCACCCCAGTGCCATCCACAGCTGTCTCCCAGCTACCTTGGGCTGTGGGTTGGGACCCCAGCCTTTGCTCCCACATCTCTGGGCTTTGTGACCAGCTCAGGACTTCAGGTAACCAGTGAAATACCCAGAGAGAATTAAAAAAACAAAATCCCAACAATTACCCTGGAGGCATTCAGCCTGTCCCACCAGCTATTTCTTCTTATCCAGCTCCTGTTAAGTTTTTGTTTTCTTCTGAAGGCAAGTCTCCACCAGAATGAACTGTTGGGAAAACAATTTGAAATATTTTGAGTCCTGCAGCAGGTTTTCGCTTTCTCAACACCCAGGGCAGCAACTCTGCCCCAAAATAGTTAGAAAATGTCCACTAGCTTTACTCTGTTGGGGCAGCAGGAACTCCAGCAACCCTTGCTCTGCTCATACCCCAGGCAGGGGTGATGTTTTAACCAATTTGCTTCAATACAAACCAAGTAGCCAGCTCACAAAGGCAGCTCTGAATTCCTCAGACTAGAATGCACTTAAGCAGCTTTTGTGCAACTTTAGCTCTGATGCACCACGATCAGACAGGTAATGTAAAGTGCCTGTCTCTCCTCCAGACTGGGAGGCAGTGGTTTCTCAGCTGAAGTGCTGTGTGTGCATCTGATATGCATGAAGAGCTGTTTAAGTACCAGTTGCCAGAGCCTGCCAAACAAGAAATAGATTTGCCTTCTACACTCAAGTGAATTTTTATTTTTGTCAATCTTGCCTCTCTTCTAACATGTCCTCCTGTGAAATGTGTTGAACTGAGATAACCAGGCATAATGCGTCCGCAGGGATTTGCAGTGGCAAGAAAACAATCTTGATATTCACAATGAAAAATGTCTGGTAGTTTTATGCCACTTATAGTATCAAATTATGATGGTTTTTATGTTCTGTCTGTGGAGAGTAAGCTTTGGAAAAAGCTAGGCTATGGGAATTTATGTATGTGTGTGTTTATTTACAGCAACCACTGATCAGATCACAAAAGCAATGAGGAATCACAAAGAAGCCTCCTTGTTTTCCCTACACACCCCAGGACTTCTTTTCTTTCTGTGTTTTTTTTTCTTCCCCTCCTAATTACAGTGATGCTATTATCTAAATTAGCAGCTGAGAACACAGCTCACAGGGAAACACACAGGAACCATTTCAGGATCAGGTGTGATGGCAGTAAGACAAGTGACACTGAGACCTGGCAAGGTGCTGTCCCAGCCAGGAGAAGAAAACACACGGGATTTGGGGAACTCCCTTTGTTCCCTGAAGCTGCAGAGTTCCTCAAATAGGCTATTCTTTGTTTATTTAGTCTTTGTGGATCACAACCTAATTGCAGTTTAGAATTCAGAGCACCTGTGTGGAGAAGGCAGTGGGAGGAATGTTTACCCACCAAAGGGGATTAATTAGGAGAAAAGCAGCTGATGGACACTGGATCAATATGAACCTGAGGGTATAAATGAGTAAGAATGAGATAAGAGCACTTCTCTGTCAGCTACTGGTTTTACCATGTTTTTTTGGGGTTTCTGGCGACTTCTTCAGCAGGGATAGTGATTAAAAAAGCACAGTTAGTGAAATGAAGCCTGTTTTCCAAATGTGTGCTGTTGGCTGGGAGGTATGATTTGCTTTAACTCTGTCTCTCTCACGAGAATTTTTAAAAAGTCAAGTAAAACTTAATTTCCAGGAGATTTGTGCAGAGCCTGCAGCTTAGGAGGGGGTCAGAGATGGAGCTGAGGACCAAGACCAACATCCCATTTGGAGTTTAACTCAGCTGAGCAATGAGATGTAAGATCTACCCCTCCTTGGATTTTAATTCAGACCTAAAGCTCCTAAAATTAGGTATTTGCACCAATGTTCGCATTATGTTATCTGAACAAAAAACTGAACCTGTTTGGCACTGTTTGGGTCTGGTAGAGAGTTCTAAGTTAATCTGCCTGGTTTTCATGTTATGTTGAGTCAAAATTTAGCTTTTTAAATATTTCTCAAGGTATTTTCCAGTCTGGATCCATTTAATGTCATTACCCAGGTACGTAAAACCTAATTAGCCAGAAGGACAGCAAGAGGATGCAGTTTGGGGCTCTGTATGTTGTCAGTGGCTCTGCTGACAGGAGGCTGCACAGGTTGAATTTCCTCACAGACACCCACGGGTGCACAGCCTCACTCCATGCCCATATGTGTGCCAAGGGAAAAGGCTTCAGGCAGTGAGATGGGAAATGCTGCAGAGCAGACACAGGGAAGCCCCAGCATTACAGTTGTCAGAGAAAAGGTTAAGGTGAATGATCTCTCTCTGGTGCCTTATTAACCACCCGTTTCCAACAACAACCTTCAATTTGCTTCAGGTAGAAAAGGATGTATTTCCACTATTTCTACAGCTGTTTAGGAGTTTTAATTACACCTGGCACATCAAGAGAAGCCTAAATCAAAACACTTGGCAGGTGGGAGGTTAAATGTTGCTCTTTTCAAACTACACATTGTTCTTGGGTTTATCTCTAAAAGCAGGATATTACGGAATCAAATGTGGCAATGCTCAGTGAACACTTCCTCCTTAATCCACCTCAGCATTTGCCTGCTCTCAGTTGGTTTCTACAGTAATCACATTTCCTTTATCTTTAATTCATAAATTGATCTTTCATTTAAAGTGTTTCTTTCTTCCTCTGTCCCTGTGTACGCTTATTCCTGTTCGCGGCTCTTGCAATACACAATATAAAATAAAAGCCTAATGCCAGAGGGAAAGTGAGGGGAATTTTTTGCAGTGTGAAATTTCCAAAGGAGGCTGGCATTTGAAGAAGGATTCAGGTGCTTGAACATACAGCCTGTGCTGCTTTGGAACCCCCCGTGGTACGTGAGGCCTCCCCACAAGGGCTGGAAGACGTGACAGCAAACCTTTGGGACATCATGTCCTCGTGGGGACCGTGGTCCCTCAGGTTGACTTAATAGAGCACACAGAAAATCAGTGTCACAGCAATTATTCCTGATGTTGAGGAAATCCTGGGGAATGATGAAAATCTCCTGACTTAATTCTTTCAGGGGTTTCAGGAAGGTGAGGGTGAGAGCTATTAGCCTCCTTGCAGTGTGAGAGGGGCAGATGCCTGAGGAGGGTCATCCCCCACCTTGGGCTACAAGGGGAACCAGGGGCACTGGCCCTGCAGCCCTGGGGGGTATAAGCTGCTCAGACCTGCTTTTAATCAATCAACAGGATTTGTATAAGAATTCTGTGAAAGCTGGTAACTAAAGCTCTCAAGAGGTAGAGGATTTGCTGTGATTCTGGGTGGGATAAGCTAAGATGGTATTTCTTTAAAAACCTAATCTGGCATAGAAGCAGGCAGGAGCCCCCAAATCCACAGAAGCTCTATTACAGGCTGAAAACATGCAAAAAAGATGTGTTTTAAAAGACCTAGGACTCCAGATATAGGACAGGTATTTTTTCCCAAGTTGCTGAGACAAAAAAGGAATTTGCATTTTTAAATAAATTTGGGAACATTCCCTGGCAGGCTGAGCCTTGTGGCTATGGGGAGGTAGCAGGAGGGGACGTGGATGGGAGAGACCCCCAGGGCAGCTGTTCAGAGGAGGAGGATTGATAAAGCACCTCCCAAAGCTGCTGCCCATCTGTCCCCATCTCCTAGTGCACTAACAGCACTCCTTATCTGGGTAGGAAAACTGTTTTCCCAGCTCTGGGTTCACTGCAGTGAGCTCTGTCACTTTGGAAATGAGAAGCCAGAAAAATACAAGAATAAATGTTAACAACCTGCAGCTGCCTCCTGGCAGAGGGCAGCATTTGTGATGGGGTGTTTCCTTAACCTGTGGAGCCTTTGGATGCTTTGCCCTGCTGAAATGGGAAGTGTGGGCGATGCTGGGCAGGCGTTGGAGAGGAAATGAGCAAAGTGAAAGAAAAAATAAACAAATGCCAAACTAAAACAGCAGCAGTCTGGGAAGTGGATCCATTGAGCAGTTTATCTGTGAGTCAGATCACAACGTGCCCAGCTCTGCTGCATCTCCCTCTGCTTCCTCTGAGAGCCCGTGAGCACAAAAATAATTCTGTAAATACAATTATTTGCCAATGCTTCCTGGAAGTGCTTTTTTCCCCCTCTGAAATAAACAGAGATAAAAATCCATGACGATTCTATAGGAGCATGAAACCCAATCGGTTACTGTAATCTGCTTTACAATTTTTTTTAATGTACATTCCTGAAGAATAAACCCATTTTTCCCAAGTGGAGAGGGGCTGGCTATGAACAGAAGCTGCAGCACACACAGTTTGTGCTGTTCCTTTGTCACTGTCCTGGTGTGACCCAGATTCACATGGGATTTGTCATCACTCTGGGGAATGAGACCAAACACGGCCGGGGAAGGCAATGGCCAATCCATGTTTATTGAGGTTTTGTATCACTGGCCTTGCTCTGGGCTTTTATTTGCCCTGACAGGGCTCAGATGGACTGTGTGTAGCTTGTAGACTGTTTTCTGCTGCTGGGGGAAATTGGGCCAGGTAAATACAGCTGGGAAAAACACCTTGGAAACAGTTTTCCCCCTGAGAAACAGGGCAAAGTGGTCCTAAAAAACAGCCTCCCATGCTGCCCACCTGCAAGTTCAGACCCATCCCATATTAAACTTATTTACAGGTAAGACCACTAAGAAAGTCTTGAGCTTTTAATACTTTTATAACCTCTTTTATCCTTCTAGTAGGACAAAGAAAAGGGAAAATAAGACCAGAATTTGCATTTTGTTGCTTGCAAAAGGAATAATTTGATGATCTAAAGTTTTGTCTATTCCTACACCAAAATCAGCTGCTGGAACCTGGGAAATCACTCTGGTCAGTGTGAGTCTGGCCCTTGGAGAGGCATTTGGGCTGAGGCAGAGGTTTTATGGGACCACAAAGCCCTGGGACAGGCAGGCAGAGCACTGAGGAAACCTGCTGCAAATTCCCATTGCCTGTGCACTTGGCATCCATGAAAATGATGATGGAAAAGACATCAAGGAAGAAAAACTGTTGTTATTAGCAGATAGCAAGGGCATCAGTCTGATTAATCTGCTATTAACAGCCTGTCTGTCCAGAAGGGCTCAGCTGTGCCTGGGGACAAGGAGATGGGCAAACAGGGATGGATGTGGCGGCTGCTTCTGCTCTCTGCTGGCTTGGGATGGGATGGGTCAGGATGGGATAGAATAACATCACTGCTCTCCATTCCAAGGTGGAAAAGGCACCTGTGAAATGTCTGGGGTTATTTCACATAAATCATCTCACATTTATCCTTTTAAGGACTGTAAATTCCTGGTATAAGCAAAAAAAAAAAATTTATGAAACCAAAGAAAAAAAAAAGAAAGAAATGAAAAATGAAAATAGAGAGATCTGATTAATTTGGACGAAAATGAGTTGTGCAGTTCCAATTTTTCAGCTCACTGGGACCCCAATTAATATTTTTTTTTCCTATGCAGAATGTAAAATCTTGTTGTTATGTTATGGGATATGAAAAAAAATGTTATTGTTATGAGATTGGAAAAAAAAAAATCTTTCTCCCTTTCGCTGTTAATGAGGCACAAAAAATAACAAACCTTCACCGTGCAAGACCCCTTGCTATTCTGCACTTGGGGCTTTTCCCCTACCTTCTGCCTTTCCCCTCATCACTAATAGTCATGTAAATATGCAAAGTATTGCACAAAGAGAGAAAGGAGATATGCCTTCGAGATAACACAACACATTTGCATCTTCAGGCGAAGAGGCATTCGGGCTCTGAACCTCTGCTAATGAGAACAACCTTGTGCTTAGTGGGAATGTTAATCAATTAGACACACAGAGTATTAATGATGTTCTTTCGCCTAATTAGATTAGCAAAACACGAGTACAGCCACTTTGTTTTTTCCCTTCCAGCCCTCCGACTTGTGCTCCCAAGGAGCACCACCCATCTGGCTCGGGGATGCTCTGGAGGGAGGTATTTCCCCAGGCACCCCCGGAGCGGGGAGCAGCTGCGTCCTGCCTATGCCCACAGCTCCCGGTGCCCACCCTGGGGACGGGCAGGAGAGCATCGTGGGAGCAGTGTGGGAAGATTTGTAGTCCTCCCGACAGCTTCTATATTTTTTGAAGCTGAAGGCAGAGGTTCAGCAGCTCGTCCGTCTGCTCTGGGCTGCAGCAGGGAACCCCAAGTCCCCGAGCCGCAGAACACACCAAGCTGGAGCACGTTGTTTCAGTCGAGCTCAGAGAGGACCAGATGCTCTCCTGTGTTCACAGGACTCACAGAGAATCTAAAACCCAGCTGGGCATTCCCGTGAGCCCTCCCACGTGGAGCTACCGGGATCTCCACGATAACAAAATAACGGAGCAATGGAAAAATGAGGTGAGTGTTATCTCTAACAGAAGAGCATCATAAGATTTAGAGCAAGACAAGAAGCAGATAAGATGACAGAAACACTCACAGGTGCCCCGACCTACACAGTGTGAGCTCCCTGAAAAACACTGATAAACTGTCCTGAGTGTTTATCAATTTTCCCCCTGGTTATCTGATTTATGCAGATGCAGGTAACACACTGCTCAGCTCCCGGCACAGAGAAAATGAAAGACAGGCACTGAAATGTATTAATGAGGGAATATTCTTAGAGCAGATCCAAATTAAGTGTTAAAAGGATTGCACAAAACTAAATGATCTTCCCATCTTGCTGGTGGGGAATTGGGGATTATCACATTTAAAAAAAAAAAAAAAAAAAAAAAAAAAAAAAAAAAAAAAAGAGGACGGAAATGAAGTTTTAACATATTGTTAAAGGAAGATGAAACCTACCTTGAAGGCCCCAGACTGGGTTTCTTTAGGAGCTTGGGTTGTTTCTCAGAAGCAGCACAGGGAGCAGCGAGTCTTTAGGAAGTAAGTTAGATGGATGACCCCCAGTTGATCCTGTCCAATGTTAAAAAGCACAAATCCATCTTTTTTTTTGGTTCATCAAGCTACACCCTATTGCATTTTTATTTTTCTCCCAGAATAAAAAAAAAAAGTAGTGTCTGCATGTCCCAACTAAAAAATCCACTGCCAACCCATCCTTAGGAATGAAAGATGAGGGGTACTTTACTTTTTGTATTAAAAATGTTTTTCATAGCTACTGTTTAGGTGATAACTAAGCAGTTGAAACTGGCACAGGTTGCCCAGAGAAGCTGTGGATGCCTCAGCCCTGGAAGTGTTCAAGGCCAGATTGGACAAAGCTTAGAGCAACCTGGTCTAGTGGAAGGTGTCCCTGTCCATGGAAGGGGTTGGAATAAGATGATCTTTAAGGTCCTTTCAAACACAAACCATTCCATGGTTCCATTCTGTGAACTGCTGGGCAGATTTTACCTGTAATGCCACAGAGGCTCAGACAGCTCATAATTTTTAATTTTTACCCCTGCTGAGGTAGAAGGCTTTATCTGTGATTTCATCAACTTTCAGAGAATTGCTCCACTTGGAACATATTGTATATTTTTAAACCAGATAGCTAGAATAGCAAGAGATCACATTTTTCATATTAGTTTGAACCAGGACACATTAGTATGTTGAACACTCATGTCTAGAGCTACAGTTTCTATAGTTACTAATGCATCAATGTTTCACTGAACTACTGCAATATTCATTTTATAGCAGCTCTGCTTCCCTCTTACAAGAAGGGGAGGTTTGTAAAGGGAATTTTTGGTGGGTTCATGCCATTGTATGTACTTCTAGGAGTTTTCTCAGGACTCTCTTAACTGACAGAGTGTTACCTGATAATGAAGCAGGAGAGATGTAATACAACTGAAAATTTTAATTTAATGTGAGATTTGCTCTTCCGTGTCTCTAGGAAATTGGACAGCAGGTCCCTGGCTGGAGAAGACAAGCAGGACCTCATTAGAAGGGGCAGAATGGTCTCTTTTTCATCTTCTAAAATTGGTGCTTGCAGGTCCATGTGAAAACTTGAGGGAAGACAAGAAAATTTTAGCATTTATTCTGTTCCAGAGAAAATCATTTTGGCCACAGAAAATGCCAGCACATTCTGCTCCCTCAAATCCCCTGGAACTGTTTGTTAGAAACCCAGTTCTTCTCCTGCAGCAGAGCCACAGCCACTCCACACACAGCTCCTGACCACCCCCAAGTTCACTGGCTTGAGGCTGCTCAGGTTGGTAAAACACACACCTTTCCCTTAACCTGCCACTCTCCCTTTTTTGCTGTTTGATTTTAAAGCAAGCCAGAGAAGTTATTAATTATGAGCCTGACTCAGAGCCCACTGAGCTCAGTATAAGGTTTTACACTGAGTTCAGCTGGGCCAGAGCACCTGGAGTTATTCCTGTGCCCCAAACCAAGCATCCTTCATAACTTAAGGAGAACACAGGTAGGCTTTTCTCAGACTAAGGTGAAAGGATCAGGCTAATAGCAAGCCAGATTATCACATTTGGGTAACAAAAACTGCCTTTTGAGTGACAGCTCAGAGCCCTCCACCCCTGCTTGGGAAGGGAAGGCATCAAATTATCAAGTTTTGTAGAAAAAATGCAGCTGCTCTGTTCAATCCTTACCTGTTGCATAGCTTTGTGATTACAAATGGTACCTACTTTTCCTAGAAAAATGATACTATAAGTTTAGTTTGGACTTTATTTGGATCTTATAAAATGTATTTGTGGCTTTGCTGTTGCAAACCTGGAATCCAGTGCAGTGATTCGACTTTTTTGTCCTTTATAGAAAGCACCAAGGACTTGCTCTCACCAGCACACTGAGGTTAGGACAAGCCATCGTGCTGCTGTCTCCATTGCCATCTAGTGGCACCATCTCCAGTCCCACCTGGCCCTGAACCAAGCCCAGACCCACAGCCCTGGGCTGTGGTCAGGAACGGGTCTGCCCCCCTGGAAAAAGGGGTGTTCTTTCTTTCGATGAAATCAAATCATGCCGATCAGGTTTTGTTTGTTTTCTGTTTCTTTTTCCTTCTTGTATTATATTAAACTAACTATAAAAAGTGAATTATCAGTATTTGCTCCCATTCCTGTCTGCAGGTGGGCTGCAGGGATGGGGGCAGGGGAAGCTGAAGGGTGCAGCTGCTGGGACAGGGAGGCATCGAGGCTCTTCTGCACACCCGGGCATAGGAGAGACCACGGCAGCAGGAGAAGGGTAGGAAGCTCTGCAGAACCATCTAAATATCATTCAAAGCTTTTATTTGCTGGCATTTCAGGAAGCTTCCAAACAAACTCCTCACCAGGGAAAACCGGCTCATTGACTGCCTGAGATTTTGTCTACAATAAATAATGATCTGTTTCTCCCGCTTTCCCTCCCTCTGGGCACTCATTTGTTTTACTTCCCCGCGGTGTCTCCTCAACACCAACCACTGTTTGTTTGTATTCTTTAACTGTGTGAATTGCCCTTAGCAAACCAAAGGTGGCACAGAACTTTGACCTCGTTTACACAGTGAAGGTCTGGCAGAAGCTCCATGGCTTTAAAAGTGTCGATCTGTGGATGAAGGAGGAAAATGAAGGTTCTTCTTCCCCAGCAACCACAAAATTCCTTTTGCCCTCCAAAGCAATTATCTTCTGTCTCAGGAGAAGAGGGTAAGACAGTGAGAGCACCAACCCACACAGTCTCAATGTCACCTGGTACCTGAAGCTTCTGTATCCATGAGGGGATTAATCAACACTGTGAGTTAAACACAAACCTGAGTTCAAACTCTCCTCCTTGCAGATACCATGATGACCCACAGCAAAGCCTGGCACCATAGATACACCCCTGCCAAGAACAGCAGCTGGGAAAGGGTGACAACTTATGAAAAACACACACACACACAAATACCTGTGAAATACTGATTGTATTTCTATGCTTTTATAACAACATAATACTTCAAATGAACTGGGAAACATACTTTCAAATTTTTTAAGTTACCTGTTCACCTAAACAACCTGTTTATGGTTGCTGCCTTGTTGCTGCTTACTAAAATTCATGACTTACTAGTCCCACAGCAACATAATAAATGCCCAGAATCCCACAAGCTTTTTTTTTGCTCTGGAAACAACACACTCAGATAAAGCTCATTTTATAAACACTAAAATTGCATTGCAATATCCATATATATATTAAGAAAACCCTCTACCTTTCATAAATACATCATACATAAAATATGTTCCCAAAATACATTCATGCATTTCCCCCATCTAAGGTCCCTGCTTGTACCCAAAGTGTCTGAGGTGGAAAGGGCAAGGCCTGGAGAGAGGCTCGTGTTTGCAGGTGGCTCCAAACCCAGGTGGAGGTTGTGAAGAAGCCTGTGGTGTTTGGGTGGTGTTGGGGTTAACTCCTGCATCACTGGGTCTAATCCTGCCTCTCTGGTAAAACAGGGCTCTCCTGCACACTGTGCCCCATCAAAGCTGCACCAGCTGCCAAAAGCCACTGTCCATCTCACCCTTAATATTTTCATTTTTTTTCAGGAGTTACTGGAGATAACATCATGGAACCACAGAATGGTTTGGGTTGGAAGGGACCTTAAAGCTCATCTTGTTCCAACCCCCTGCTGTGGGCAGGGACACCTTCCACTAGACCAGGTTGCTCAAAGAGCTGTTTAACCTGGCCTTGAGCACTTACAGGGATGGGGCAGGGATGCTCAAGGGATGGTTTGGAAGCGGGAATATCACTACCTGGCTTGGAAGGGGATCTGTGAATGGAAGAAGCTGTTTTCTTGACCACCATCGACCTGAAGATGGACCACACTCCCAGCGCTGCCATCCCTGTCTGCAACGGGAACGGCTTCACCTCTGCTCTGAGAGTCAGTCCTTTGCTAACAAAGGAAGCAAATGCCCATCCTGTGTCTGTTTATGAAAGCATAAATACACAAAATATACAAAAACATCTACAAAGTAATTCTAAGTAGGAGCTGGAACGAAAAAAAAAAGCACCAGTTTTGCAGCTCGGTAATGCAGGTCCCGTCCCCTGTGAACCTGGTTCTACAATGCCACGTTCCAAAGGATGGCCACAGCCTCCCCTGGAGATGTACCCAGGTCATGTGGCTGTGCAAATACAGGCAGACGAAGCACTAGCCTTGCCTGATCTGGCCTGAGAGAGAAGCCAGACATAAACATGCCCAAGTTCTACTTTTGCCCCTCAGAAAGCTCCTGGTCACTATTGCAAGTGCACATTCAAAGGTCATTTTGGGAACACTGCCCTCCCTACTTGCAAGCAGGCCAGTTATAATCACCATCCCCTTCCCACGAGGCAGTCGTATCCCTTAAGCTAGTGCTCTAGAGGCAGACTAAATTCACTCTAACTTTTCCATTTGCCCAACCCCAGTGTCTCTCCTGAACAACCAAAGAGAAGCATTGCATAGATCTGTATCTCATGTCTTCCCACACCCAGCAAACAACAAGAAGTTCAAGTTTTGCACAGTACGTTACAAAAGGCATCACTTTTAAACAACACAGGAAAGAAAATGAAGTGTCACCATGGTGTAAACCCTGCAATGAGTGAGGCAGTGAGTGTACAGTGCTTGGCAGCTCCAGGGAAGGCTGCCCGTAGTGTCCTGATGGATTTGCTAATCAAATCTCCTCTCAAACCCACCTCCCATCACATGGTAATAGGAACTTGCATAATAAGAGAACCTGCTCCTGGACAAACAGAGCAATGCTGTGTGTCACAGGATGGAGGAGGACACTGCCAGGGCCGTGTGCTTTGCATACAGCAGTTTAAGGGCCAGTTGTCCTCGCTGCAATGCAGACTGCAGGACAGCAGTGCTCTTTCCAGGCTTGGGAAGTCCCAACAAAAGTTTTGCTACACTTGGCTTTACAATTGAGATGTTAGGGCCCAGATCCTCTGGTGGTTTAAACCCCACGTGCTCCATTGGAGTTACTGGTGCTTATTTCCACGAGTGGAGAACACGGTCCTCGCTTGTCACAGACACAGAATAAAGTTACGGTAGCCCTTTCTTTAAATAAAATTAAATAACTGCATATGGCACCAGCTCATGGTTTTAAATGTGCTTCTGCCATCAAGAAAACAGCAAAGCACACCAGTGGTTAATTAAATTATTTATCTTCGACTAAAAAAAAAAAAAAGAGTTATAATATTACTGTTAATTTAAAAACCCCTGGGGACTGCATAACGTCTTCTCATTGAATTTTTGAGGCTGAGAAAGTCACTTGCAAGAGTACAGCACTATATATCCTCTTCAGCTGGCAGTGAAGGCTTGTGCTCCTGGAGGTCACCGTTGCCATTTTCGGATGTATCCGAGCTGCCTGGAGCCGATTCCGGTGGGGGGGGTTTGTAGAGTAAACAGGCGACTACAAAGAAGGTTGTTCCAAGCACCTGCAGCCAAAAAGACACCCCGTTACTCTCTGCTGCCCACAAAACCCAGTGCCTGTCCCACACCTGGAATGAGATTTGCTGACCAAGCTTTGGGGAGGAGGTGATGCTGGAGGTCAGCCCGGGCAGCAGAGCAGCGCACAGAGCCAGAGGGGGTAAAAATCCAAAATTAGCCAGCCCCACAGCAATGGGACAGTGAGAATTTACCCCACACACATTTGCTGGAAGGCTTTTGAGAGCCTCTTTATCACAGCAACTGCTGAACACTACTACCTGGGGCGACTGCTTGTTTGGGAGCAGTTAAAACGATGTTTTTCTGCTAATAAATAAAAACAACAGTTCTAAGCTCTTATTTTCTAGCAGCGATCGGGGAATGGTTATTTACAGCCTGCCCACAAAGCCATCCCTCACTCTCACTAACACACTGCAGTTATGTATTTTACTCCATTTCTAGTAAAAATCACTTTGGTTACTGTTTGGAGGAGATATTTCATATGGTGCAAAACAAGCTGTAAGCCTAGAAAATAATGGGAATTTAAGAGAATGATGGTGTCTGGAGCACCATTACCTGGTGTGAAGGAAACGGGGCTTTTGACTTCCCTGAGAACATTTTTCATGTAAAAATTTAATTTTGTCTGGGGGAGGTCAGATCAGGGCAACCCAATTCAGTGGAATTCTCTCCCAGAGAAAAATGTTGTCTCCTAAAGACCTGCCTGCTTTATCAGAGAGTGGAGTTAACTGGCAGCCTCACCTTGTAGACCAGTCCAGCAATGAGAGTGTATCTGCTCATGGCTGAGTTCTGGTAAATGTAGCAAGAGCCCTGCTCACCACACTGGTCCTGCCAGAGCAGGCAGGATTTATCAATCATGGATCCAAAGGCGATGGGACCAGGAATGCCTCCTGTGGGAAGAGAGAGTGGAGCTTCAGGATGGACAGCACCTATACACCAGTCCTGCAAGTCACAAGGTGCTTGCAGAAAATCATCAGGCTTTGCTGCTACCACAATTAAGAAAACTCATCCTGCAGCACCCAGAGCCATGAGGTATCAAAAATAGATTGGATTTAGAGATCTGAGAGTCCAGCAGGTCTTTTGACCATCCTGAGCTACATGTTGCACAAAAGCCAAAAGACACACACAGGAGCATCAATACATCTGCTCCTTTTCTTAAAATAAGGACACAATGCCAGGACATTGCTCCTCTGCCACCTGTGGTGTGTCACAGAACCCTCCATTCAGTTTGCAAATCACATGCAAAGGGAATTAGGTTTTTCTGAATGACAGAACCAAAAGAAAGCATCCTCCCTTCATCACGTGTGCATGTCCTACTCACTTCTTTTCCAACCCAGCGTGTTTTATGCTTAGACAGCTTGGCACACACTCCACAAAACCAGCAGACCATACAAGTGCTCAAATTCACTCTGCTCCATACCTAGTGTCCGAACCACAATCCACTGGATCCCAAGCGCAAAGGACCTTTGCCTGTCGGAAACACACCTGGGGAACAGAAGGGGTTTGTTTAAAAATGCTGCCAGGCTGCCTGGCCCCTCCCTGCCCCACAACAGCACCTCCTGCACACCTGGGACCTCCATCCCCTTTGGAGATTGAGGATCACCTCAATGTGTATGTGATAGAGACTCATGTAAATGTAGCTGTGTCCCATGTCAGAGGATAAAGCTTCCAATGCTAAAATCTGCTTTCCCAGATAGACTGGGAAGGGAATTAGCCCTGATATCTCCAGGCTGCCAGCAATGAGGTGGTTCCCATCACACCTTCCCCATGGCTTGAACCAGCAGGATAAAGTGGAGAGGTGGATACTGAGGCTTCTTGCAGCACTGGCAGAGGCTGAGGCCATCCCTTGCTTACCGCAGAGTGGCAGTCAGGGCAGGAATACTGCTCAGGAAGGTGAAGAGGATGACCACAAACATGAAGCACAGGAGCAAGGGCTTTTTTGCACAGGAGGAGGTGCATTTCCCTGCCTCTGCATCGCCAGGGCCGGGCAGGAGGGTTCTGTTGATGCAGCTACACTCACGATAGACCTGGAAAAAAAAAGATGGTGGGTGTTCTGCCAAGGAGAGCACGGTGATAGTCAAAGCTTTAAAAATCATGAAATTCAGGGAGGGCAGAAAACAGCTGGTTTCACTCCCAGAATGGAGGGAAGTGGAAATCAAGCTGCATTCTTGACACACTTCTGTTTCAAAGCAGGTCATTAAGTATGAGAAATTAACTCTGCCAGGCAGCTCTTGAATGCTGAATATCATCTCTATGCTTCTTAAGCCTTTGTCTGGCTCTATGAGCAACATGCTGGAAGGATGGAGGCACATCATGTTCATGTTCAAGACCCAAAATAAGCATTAGAACAGGAATTAGGTGCCTACCAAGTTCCCTGCCTGCCTGGGTGATTTACCCTGGATTTCAGCACAGTTTGACCCAGAATGAGGCAAAGATGATTGGATATAATGAGAGAAGCACAGCAGGGTGACCTCAGGGTACCTTCTGTACCTGAGAGCACCCATCTTCTCCCAGACTTTTACACAGATTTGCAGCAAAGCTCAAACCTGTGGACACGTCTGCAGAGCCAGCCAGATCACTCCAAAGATGTGCCACCACCTTGTTAATACACACTGCTTTCAGACATACCTTCTTGCCATTCCTGAGTTTTTCAGACACTTTCTTGCACCCAGCGTGGCAGGGAGAGTAATACATAATGTCATCGCTCCCGCAGACAGGGCTGTAGGTCTCCTGCAAACAGCCACACTTGGCATTGCAGGCTGCTGTCAGGTTGAGGTGCCCACCAGGCAAAGCACTAAGGGAAACACAGGAGCAGTCAGTGAACAGCATTTTCCAGGAGAAGATGAGTAGAGGAAGAGAATGAGGAGACAGTAGGAGTTATAATGGATACCCAAAGAGCACAAAGCCAGGCTTGGGAAGGGTTTCATCTCACCCAATTTAAGCTGTGCCCTGGAGCTGCCTCTTTCCCACAGCTACCAAGGGAGTTTAAGTGACCAGCTCTTAGGGTGACACTTCCATTTGGAGAGGAGATTCCCACTTTTTGTCCAGTTTATCCCACTGGCTAGAGATGGAGGACACTGTGAAGGCAACTGAAGAGTGGAGTATCTTACATTCTGGCACTGCTGATCTCCCCTCCCTTACTAACTAGGGAGTCTCCTCTTATAAACTCCATCCAGTTGCAAAAATTAGGACATCTATTTTCTGTGTCTCACCCTCAATATCTGCCTGTAGGACTGACTGGACACCAACTTTCATCCCCAACACATTAACATGAGACTGCCACCAGCACTGTGTGTTTGGAGTTATCCTTCTATTCTGAGCAGGGCCCCCCAGCACAGACAGATGGGATGGTTGTTGTTACCTTCCATCATACATCTGGGTTACTCCTGCCATTGGCATGTTAGGGCAGTGGATAAAAAATATCAGTATCGCCAGCAGACTTGACACTGTGCAAAGTAAACACAATTTGATGATTCCTGAACAGCGGAGTTTGAATTTATTCACAAGGAATCCTCCCAGGAATGTGCCTCCCCCTCCGGCTGGCACGACCAGATAACCTTAAAAAAAAGGGGGGGAAAAAAAACACAAGCAAGTTTAGAAATGTCAGCAAGGAGTTTTCATGTTTGAATACATTAATTGCATATAAAGGACCCCTTGGTTGCTGTGTGGCTTCTTGGTGTGAGGTCAGCGGACGTTGCTATAGTAGGTGGTCCTCTGTTACACCTCAGGTAACGTGGCATGAGCCTGGTAAACAGCTCTTCCTACCCAGAGATCTTAAAACTGACTCTTTCAGGAGCACATCATGAGTCCTGATGCTTGTTGGAGACCATTTCCTTGGCCTGTGTAACAGCAGCTATACGAGGATCCTCCCAGTTTTTGGATGCTGACAAAACAAGTCCCCCAGCTCAGATACCCCTCGTTAAAGGAAATGTTTAGGCAATGTTTCCTGGTAATACACTAGAAGGAACACACTACAATTATTTTGCCTTCCTCTAGAGGGTAACAGATGGCTACAGAAGTGACCACATTTCTTCCTGATGTCAGTAGATAGAGCTCTGGAAATGCACTTGGTGGAGATGTGCTGATGGAAATGATCCTATCTAACAGCTGAAGGGGATAACTGCCCTGTAAATGAACTGCAAAGCGTTTGTCTCCACTCTAAAGGGGTTAAAGTGCTCTTCTATTCGTTGGCAAAATGGGAAAACATTGCAAAAACATGGTTTCCTTACCAAAAAATGTAGCAGCTTCAGAGGCACTTAAACTAAACTGAGACTCCAGGAATTTGGGTCCAAAGGTGGACATCCCAGCAATGAGGGTGGCTTCAGTTGCTCCTGCTAAGCAGAGGAAGATGAAGGTGGGGTTCTTCAGAAGTAGCAGTACTGATCTGGGAAGGACAAATATATTGGAACTGAATCACTGTGGCACATTTTGACTTCAGGTCTGTCCCTATATTTAAGTCAGAAGGATCACATGCAAGATGAGGCAGCATCCCGTCGTGCTGCATCTCTTTGAAGGAAAAAAATACCAAAAGGAAGGTAATTGGGGTTTGAAGGAGCAAGGATCTTCTCCACTTATGCTTATCGAGTTCTACCAGCCAAGGAAGGATGCTGAGGGTACCCTCACCTGTCCCTATGTACCTGCACAGAGTAGATGTCACAGTGTGTGATATAATTCACACCCAGGGCACCCACAACTTCCATATGGATGATTTCAGCGGTAATTTTCCAATATTTAGGGTCAGGCTGAGTATTTTCTATTCCTAAATGAAGCAATACTGAAAGGACATTACTCCTCACCGAACTTAGGGGAGGCACAAGGTTTTTTAGGCCCTGATGGCAGGTACCTTGGGACTCCTGACTCAAATAAGAGCAGGGAACAAAGTGGTGTTATATCCTCACATACTCGTTACTCACGCACCCACATCCTCAAAAGAATAACAACCTTAGGGGAAATACCAAGCAAGCCTTTCTGTATGGAGGAAACACCTCCAAGACACCTTATATCCACTAAAAAACAGAAATCAATCTTTCTCCCACAATCAAAGCACAGTTTTACTTGATGCTTAATGTATAAGTTGAATAAATACATTTTACTTTGACCCACTAGGATTTAGTAGAGAGCTATAGATATGCCTGAAAAATTGCCATGTGTCATTTATATGCAAATCCAGCAACAATTCCATCTCTGAGACACAGAAAGGCCCTCAGGCACATGGGATGGTCTCAATTATCTCTCACTGTCTCGGATATTGGGCCCAGACCAGTGCCACAGGTTATCCCATTTCTGGGATGGGCACAAACCCATCATCCTGCAACAAGGGCAGCAACAGGGATGTTGACTGAACAGAAAGGAACAGTCACTTACCACTCCTGCTCCAGAGGAGGTGTGAGATCACAAAAAACCTACTGTAGTACAAGTGAGTGAGAGATGTGCTGAGGTTCAGCCTCAGAGTTATGCAACTTTGCTCACATCAAATGGAGAATTTCATTACATTGAAAGAACAAATAAGCTGAAACACAGAAATACCACACATTCCTACACTTTGATTTCATGGAGCTTAATACTAAACATTGTGTAGCTCTTGGGATTAGTTTAATTTACTAAACTATTTTCCAGATCTTTTCAACTATGCTTTCTTTGGAAGCACAAAGCCTAATCTTTTAGTGAAAGAAACACTTGTGGACCTTGTGGCTGATGCAGAAAATGGACAGTGCCTTCCCCTTTTTACAGAAAAGAGTCATTCCCTGGCACTAGTGTGACTTTGTGCCCTTTGCCAGGTTAGACTTGCAGGTAGAAAAATGCAAAGTAACTCCTTTCAGCACTTGAGTAAGGATTTACTCAGGTAATTTAATCTGTTTGAAGACAGAAGATGTAATTGTGAGCAGCTATGGCATATAAAACCATACTAAAGTCAACACAGACCTTTTCATTGCTATCAGTAGGGCTTGAAACACACCCGGAAACCACCTAACTCTTGAACAGAGAGAGACTGTCCTCAGTTTTTGCAGCCAAAGGGATTTCAGGAGGCTCAGCACCGCACAGAGAAGAATCCCACCACGAATAAAAGCTGACCCTCCAAGTCTTCACTGATACAGGCACATATAGGAACTCTTTCATCACTTAATGGTTCTCCTGAGTAGGTTGGGACCACCTGTATAACCAGAACCTGCTCCCCTGCGAAACCCTGGCATGCCCAGGACACCTCAGACTGTAACAGAGTAAAGACACAAGCTAATGAGTCATTAATAGATGGATATTTATGTAATTTATTCACAGCACACGAATGGGGTCATTTCCAGCATAAAATGACACCTACTGTCACCACCATCAAGGGAATGGAGGGCAGGGAAGCTGCAGTAAAGCCATGAGACAAAACAAAGTCCCACCCTGCACCTAGTCCAGGAGTGATGAGTGAAATATTGACCACAGCTTCTCATGCTGAAGATCAGAGCTTGACAGACAAGTGAGCAATCCTCACGAACTCCGTCTCTCACCTCCTCTCCTGGCACAGCTCTACATGCCTTCTGTTTCCGTCCCTCTGCTCTGACAGGAGGGGTTATTCCAGGAGAGCAGTCATATGGAAGCAGAGAAAGGAAAATGCTATTTTATCAGGGCTTTTCAACCCAAGAGTTAAGACAGAAGTCTCTTCAGGGCAGAGGATTAAGCTGTATGGGCTACATTCCTGTAAGCTCCTGCTCCTAGGCAGCACTGTGAGTACAGCAACTCATTAACCTCGCTTAGAAAGGACCTGATGGCACGGAACAGCATTTTACTTCATCAGTATTTCTGCTTATCTTTGTGAGACTGTTCCTGTCCGTGCTGTAAGAAAATGTGTAGCACACGATCCCTTAATATAACAAAAGGAACAGTGAGTGTTCCTTTGGCCTCACTCTCCAGCCTGGTCCACGTGTCCCCAAGAGCTGCCTGCACAGATGTGATCTCCTCTTCAATGCAAGTTTCCAGAATAGCAAGCCTTTAAGGCACTTCCCTTTTATTAATCAAAACCAGGGACCACAAAAGTCTGTTGGGTTTTTGTTTTCAAATGAAAAGGTCTGGACTGATCTAAATTGTTTGATATAAGCTGCCCACCTTCAGCTATTTGTTCTTCAGGAACAAAGGGGTGAAAGAAGATGTTCCCGAAGGAGGACTGTCTCCTTTTCTGCTGTCAGACAGCCCTCACCAAGAAACTGTGGGAACTTTGTTCCAGAGAAGCAAGAAAAGCATCAACCACTGAATTTCATCCCTTTCTGCTACCCTCTCTGTTTGTGTTGGTTTTAGTCATAACCTTATCATTATTTAAATGCAGGTTTTGAATTTAATTTCCGTGTGGAGAATAAGCCACGACCTTGGAAAATGGCACCCAGTCAAGAATGCCATTTAATAACAGTATTGAAATCTGTTCAATGTAATATTCTTCATAAAACTGTCTTAACCCCTGGTAAACTTCCTACAAAGTCTCCAAGAATTCCAGACCGATGTGAGTCACTGTGTTGACACAACACAGATCGACTGGTGCTGAAAACTCTGGTACTGAGCACCTGCTTCCACCCTGCTCTCCCAGCACAACAGCAACACCACAACTACAGCTCAGAAATAATTGTTGGCAGCAGCCTGGGGTTTGGCAACACTGAGTTGAGCAACTCCTTTGCATGGAGCAGCCGTCACACATGGATAGAGTGTCCTCCCTAAAAACGGTCCTGGGAGAAATACAAAAAAGAAAAGGCCCCTTATTGACTGCAAACTCCAAAAGGAATCGACACCCACATATCTCTGCAACACCCAGAGCCCAAATGCCAGCTAACCCCAAGCTGTAAATAAAGCAGCACCTCTCCCCCTGGCCCCCACTTAAATACAGCTCAACACAGGAAAAAAAAAAAAATCACTAAAGATTTTAAAGATTCATCGTAAAAGTTTCCAGGTTAAAAGGCCACATCTTATTTTGGCCACTGGCTTGTTCCCAGCCAGGACCCCTTAAAACCACCTCCTACCAGACTCTGGTTGGTGCAAGCCTGCTTGCCTGCACCACTCAGCCAAGCAGCAGCTCAGGGATTAAGCAAGTTGCTGTGTCACTGCCTTGCTGGAGAGATAAGAAGTAGTAACACATAAAAGGTGGCTGGAAGATGTGAAGGCAAACGGGAAAAAAAAAAGAAACTAAGAATAAAAGAGAAAGGGAACTGAAAGCTACAGTGCAGCATATCTTGTTCCCTGGATTTGGAATGAAGCTGTGAGAATCCGGGGGCCTGTTTCATCTCGTTTCTCATTAAAAGGCCAAACAGGGATCTAACATCAGCAAAAATAGAGGAAAGGAAAAAAGCCCCAAGGGGCTGGGAGGAGATGCTGGAAAACACACCATTGGGCCAGGTGAGGCCAGGCATAGGCAAACAGGCAGAAAAAATGCTGCTGGGGAGAGGGAACGAGCTGGCAATGTGTGGGCATCTCCCATCACCTAAAGCTTGGCATCGAGACACTCTCAGTGAAACTCAATGTGTGGCACAGGACTGCAGGTGGATCTGCACACATGGATGTGAGCTCCTGAAAACCCCAGATGGGACCAGCTTGTTGTCCAACCCTGCTCTCCCATGGGATCCCCAGCACCAGTTCTAGTTCAGTCCCTTCACCAAGACCCCCAGACGCTGATTGGACCAGGTATTTTGGACCAGGTATTTTGGCATCTCCTCTGTAAAAGTGTCATTGCTTGAGATGGGCAAAACCTTTGAGCTGGCAGGGCTGAAAACAAGCCCAACCTGGGCCCATTACTCTTTCTCCTCTGGAGAGGGCTCCCTGAACCTCAGGCATGAGGTGGTTTTCTCACCGAGGCAGATCTTTAACTGTTTTCCCAAAGTCTGGGTCCGATGCCTTTTTGTGGCTCCCATCCTTTATCTGATGAGCCTCTGACACCCTCATGACAATATATCGCTGGGATCCTGCAAACGAGAGGCAAACAGGAACAGGGAGCGTGTCAGACACGGGATGTGGATGCTACTGAAGCAGGGGATTTGCAGAGGGAAAATACAACGTGACATCCTCCCTCCGCCAACAGCTGCAAGGGAGAAGCAGTGAAAGAGGCAGATGGAAAGCCAAGGCGGTGAAATCCATTTAGGAATTACAACTTAAGCACTGGAAGTTCCTCCTTTATCCCTGTGGCCCCAGCTACACACGTGCATGAGGATGCAAGTCCCAAGGCAGGCGTGAGCAGGGCAGTCCCAGCCCCGGCCCTGGGGGAGCCACGTACCTGGGAGGCGCTGGGGATACCCCAGGATGGGGATGGAGATGAGGAGGGAGGCTGCTCCGGCCCCGAGGAAGCCGATCCACCACGCCCCCACCCACAGCGTGTTCTCCGGGGAGATGCCGACCCTGTGAGAAGCGAAGCCGAAAGGACACAAGGGAGAGAGGTGGCTGTTGGAAACAGAGCAGGACAGCTCGGTGTGCCTCTTGTTGAGGCTGGCAGGGGCTGAGGGAACACGGGGTGGGGGTGAGAGGGAAGGAAACGGAGCTCTGGCTCCCCTATGGCGATCTGATGGGGGTGCCACGTCCACCATCCCTCCTGCCACACTGCCTCCTGCCTGTCTTACCACTTAATGAGCCCAGGAAATTGTATAATTTAATTCTCTTTTAATCTCTGGCTTGTACATTCACCTCACCCCTTTTCATTTGTGCTTTGGGGGCTGCAAAGATACTTGCTCCACCCTAAAACCACCCTTTGCAAGAAAACTGGTGTAAACAACCCATCCCTTCCCCTGGAAACCCATTTCCTCTTTTTAATCCATTCATCTGGTCTAGTGGAAGGTGTCCCTGCCTATGGCAGAGGGGTTGGAACTAGATAATCATTAAGGTCCCTTCCAACCCTAACTATTCTATGATTCTATGATCTGCCAAAGAACCTGTAAGGAAACAAGAATAAATTACAAATACTACAAAGCAAGGAGGCACTAAGCATCCTGGTGGGATGACTGGGAGGACCAGCAGCACTGCTGGTAGCACTGCTCATCAGGGAACTCATTCAAAAAATTCACCTGCTGCTCGTAGCCTCATTAGCACAGGCAGTGCAGCGTGAAGGAGGATTTAAGCTGACAGGTTTGTCAGCAATTTTCCTCCAGTAGCAGCACTAATGCAAACCACTCTTCCAGCCTCTCCCCTCTGCAGACACACCACTGAACACCCCAGGCACGCTTCCACCCAGCCACCAGGTCATTGTTTCAGATCATTGTTATTATTTTATTTTTTTTTTACCCCAAAGGAAACTTAGAGCATAAAGGGAAAGGAACAAGATTTTTTTTAACGACTTACTCTCTGCCAATTTCAGTATAAATATTTAGAAACATTCCTCCTACCAGATAACCCGCTGCAGGCCCAAGGATTGCAGCAGTGTAGAAAACAGCTGAAAGGGAAAACAAGCTGTGTTAGACAACCAGCAGAGTGTCAGCCAGGGATGCTGCAGAGCACTGCTGGTGCCCAGCATCCCCAGCCCAATTCCCTCCTGGATGCAGGATGCTCAGCCTCTGGCCACATCACACCCCTCTCCCTAAACCACTGAGACACAAACACAGATAGTTCTAACAAGTTTTCATCTCATGCTGATGATCTCCTTGTGATCTCCTTCCCACACTACACAGCTTTCCGATGCAACAACATGGGCAGACTGATAAATTTTGGAATTGCTAAAAGATCATCCTTTTAGCAATTTCACCAAATAGGACTATGGGTATTTGGCTGTGCTTTGCACCAGCAGTAGCTGAGTAGCCTAGTGACCATCCCTGCTCTGCTATGGCACTAAAGGGGTGATGATCTAAAGATTTAGATTAGATATAAGAAAGGAAGTTTTTTTACAATGAGGGTGGTAAAACACTAGCACAGACTGATCAGACAGGTGGCAGATGCTCCATCCCTGAAAACATTCAAGGTCAGATTGGACAGGGCTCAGAGCAACCTGAACAAGCTGAAGGTGTCCCTGCTCTTTACAGGGGATTGGACTAGATGACCTCTAAAGGTCCCTTCGAACCCAAACTATTCTGTGGTTCTGTGTCCCCGTGCACAGATGGGGTATGGCCTCATGGCTGTCTGCCAGAGATGCTAATGCCATGCACACACCAGGGCATGGCCACAGGGCTCTCCCCAGCTGGCCCCATGCCAGGAGCAGGAGGCACCTCCTGATCCGCAAGGCATGCGCTGCGGGGGGGGGGGAAAAACACCCAGCTGTGCTTACAGTTCCTCCCAGTAAATAATCCAAACCTCCCCAGCAGCTGCCACGTCCCTCTGATTTCCAGCTCGCCCGTTATCAGGAACAAAAGACTGAGCAGTGCCAGGAGAGCTGTTCCCAATGTGGGCTGCTGGGTGCTGAGGCAGAAGAACCACCTCTCCCTCCCACCACCCTCCGAAGGGTTCGAGCTGCCCCTCCAGCCCCACTCACCAATGTACACAGGGGAGTAGTTGGTCTTGACGTTTTCATCTAAATAGGTGACGCCGAGCGTGTAGAGCGGCGTGGCTCCCATCCCGTGCAGGAACTGCCCCAGCATGAAGACAAACCTGTAGCTGGAGAGGCTGGAGGCAGCCTGGGAGCAGGGCAGGCTCTGGTTCCCCCCGCAGACACCCACCTCGGCTGCCGAGCGGGCCTCGTACTGTCCCGTGGCGAAGTGGGGCAAGGCAAAGAGCAGGGAGCCCAAGCCCATGACCAGCACCCCCCAGCCCAACCACCGTGGTTTGTGGCCGTTCCCCCCAAAGTAGCTGACGAAGGTCAGGCAGACGCACGCGGCGATGTCGTAGGAGCTGGCGATCAGCCCGCTCTGGTAGCTGCGGAGGTCGAAGCGGCGCTCGATGGAGGTGATGACGGTGTTGATGAAGCCGTTCACGGTCATGCCTTGCAGGAAGGAGGCCACGCAGAGGAAGAACAAGACGCCCTTGGACGTGTTGCAGGGCTGTAGGCACCCGGGGGTGAACCCCCCCCAGCCACAGGCCAGTTCCTCCCCTTCGGACGACACGTATTTAATCCCTTCCTCAAAGTGGGCCTCCTCCTCTCCCGGGGTGGTGGAGCAGAGGGGTTCAGCACACGAGTCCGAGGGGCTGGGCACACCGGAGGAGGCGATGCCATTGCTCACTGGGGTGCCACAGGCATCACGCCCGCTGGCAGCACCGAAGGTCCGGCCGGCATCACCAGGACGAGGAGACGGGTGGGAGAAGTCGAGAGTCTGAGTGAAACAAAAGCCATTTTCTCTGGTGGAATTCTGGGGCATTGCCATGAACAGGAACACAGAGTTGAGCAGCAGGTCAAGGTGGGCTGGTGGCCGGGGTGACTTCACGGGGCAGCGAGGACTGGCCTGTCCAGGAGATGCAATTTTCAGTGCTTACATCAGTAGGGAAATGGTGAAGGTCTGAGCCAAGACCATTCTGATCTGTGAAAAGAGAATTTTTACATACCTTTATATAAAACCATGCTTAAACCCCTCAAATATTTTTCCTTTCCTTTTTTTTTTTTTTTTTTTTAATAAGTATAAGCATTTCCCTGTGCAGGTCACCTGGTCGTGTACCGTCCACCATGAGGTGAGTTGGTACCTCAGGTGTCATTAACATTACAGAAAAGAACAAATCATTCAGGACCATTAAAAATAAAAGGAGGTCTCCCCAGCAGCTTAGGCCCCGAATCTCTTCTCATGTAAAGGCCTGGTTAGACCCCCACAACCTCCATCCCTCTCCTTCCCCCTGCAGAGAGCAGCCCACACAGCTACAAGTTTCCCACTGCTTAAAGTCTTTTGGTCTCTCTCACACTCTGCCAATAACAGTTTATAATTATCCTGAAAAGTTTCCACAGTCAGATTGATTTTATTCCAAGCCCTCAGATCTGTTTACAACTATTCAGTAAAATCCTTTCTACAACTAATTAGACTACATGCCATTTCAGAGGGAGCTGGAGGGCAGAGGCAGCTGACTCTAACCTGATTACTGATGCAGACTGCCTTCTTTCAACCAATTCCTGTGCATTGCAGCACCTGACCGTGCCAGCAACCAAGAGTATTTCTCCTTAAATGCCTTGGCTGAACTATACATGATGAAATTAATAAGGCTCTCCCTTGAATACTGGCCTTAAATACGAGAAGTGTTTTGTTAGAGAGCATCTTCAAAGCATCCTGTATTTCCCAATATTTTTTGCCTGCATCTTTTTGAGACCTTCCTAAAAAACATTTCCCCTGAGATGGTAATCAGCCTTATCAGCAGGGAATGGGAGGAAAGGGCATTTGTTTCCCTGATAAAACATCCCATGTTCAGATGGCTGTAACCTGGGAATATTGCAGCCTTTGGTGAAGATGTTAGTACTTATCTGTAGGTTGCTGGAAAAAATACTGACATTTGCTGAGTAGA
>JAWWLV010000057.1:9206863-9234317 GCA_035041135.1 Platyrinchus mystaceus
TTGTCCTATTACTACATGCCCTTGTAAAAAGTCCTTCTCCAACTTCCTTTAGGCACTGGAAGGGGCTCCAAGGTCCCCCTGGGGCCATCTTTCCTCTAGGCTGAACAACCCCAGCTCTCTCAGCCTGTGTTCACGGCAGAGGTGCTCCAGCCCTCAGCCCTCTCCGGTGTCTCCACAATCACTATTTTGTGTTGCTAAATCACCCATTACTGCAGATATGATCTGGAGTAGGAACAGGCAGATAATCATATTTCTGTTGGATTAGCCAAGCATATTACCCTGAGCTTATTCTGGCCTCATGTTGGCTACCACAACACAAACAATATTTGATCTAGCATAAAGCCAGATGGTGCAAAATTAACCCCTTCAGCACAAATCTGACGTGGCACAGGGCATTTGGTCCAGATCAGTGCACAGGCTCTATAACTTCTGACATGGCATCTGCAGCCTCTAAGTTTCCTGACACCAAATACTCCCCCTCCACCCTGCAAAGATGAGCTAAACAAGCATTATACTTCATCATGTTTCATTCACTTAAATAAACAGTGTCACCTTGCAGGAAATTTTCATTTGATCATGCAGTACTCCATATACACTGTGGTATATTGGGGGATTTCTCTGAAAAGGGCAGATCCCTATTGTGCAATCAAGAGGAAGTGATGACCACTTTCAAAGGGATGACCTCTCTTCATTCCCTGATTCAAAATCCCAAACCAGTACCATAACCACAAACTACAGCAACTGTGAGATGAAGGGCAGGAATCCAGACCCACAGGGGAGGGGGGCAGAGCATGAGATGAGCAGGCTGGCAGCGTGCAGGGCTGTTGACCACTGCCAGCAAGGATGGTAAGAAGAAGCCAACCTGAAATGATACTTTCCTTAGAAACCTCAGACACATTCCAATGGCGATTCCTTGTTCCTACAGTGACTACAGCAAACATCTACTGTAGAAAGCACTGAAAACCTCAAGCATGGCTTGAGCAAAGCACAAGTTGCAAAGGGGCAGGTAAACCCTGGCTGTGCTGACCTTGGCTGCAGGCGTCTTCCATGGCTGGCTGCCTCTAAATAAATAAACAAAAATCAACCCGAACAGAAGAGGTGAGAAGAGGTTCAGCATGAACAGGCCTCTCTAAGAGCCACAGCTCAGTATGAACCAGCAATTCCACAGACACATATATCAACAGACATCTAATATATGGAGAAAGAGGTGCACAGAGGTGAGTGCACACTCTCTGCAAGCACCACAGGCCCTGCAAGCCACCCCTCCTGCAGGCTGGCACGTCCCTCATCTGACAACGCTCAACCAGGTCACTAATTCGTTCAGACTGCCAGGGGGAAATTGGTGCCAAATGCTGTTTCTTCCTGAGATAAAGGAATAAACAGGCATATAATGTTCCCAGTGTCAACCCAAAACATCTGCTGGGATTCAGAGGGGTTTGCTGTCCATGCTGTCCATGCACAGTGTGGAGACACGTCCTACCTTGTACCCTCCCGCTTCTCACGCATGAGAAATCACGGCCTTAGACAGCAGCTGTTGGAGGATGGATTTACTTGGAAATCTGGAAACTGCCTTCAAGGGATTCCTGCTTCCACGCAGCAACATAGTGAGGTTTCCATTTCTGGGTCAGGAATTTTTTATTTTCCTTGGTGTGGACCTGCTCACAACCCACAGTCCCCACTGAGGTGCCAAAAGAAACGGACACAACCTTGTCCTTGGTCATCAGCTTGAAGGGGGTTACTGAAGACTGAGTTTGATCAGAAGTGATGGGCCTGATCCTGCCATTGCTGCTTACCCATGGTGGTGTTTGTTCACACAAGGCATCCAAGCAGGGTTCTCGAGATCACTCAAAGAAAGTAAAAGGGAATTCAAGGGAATAAAAATTGGCTGCTTTGTGGTGGAAGGTAAGGAAGTCTTTTTATTGCCTCTTGAAAAAATGCAACATTTCAAATTTTAAATTATTTTAAAATATTGGAGACACAATCAGTGTATCACAGCCTGGTTACCTACTTTTCACTCCTTTTAATTCAGTTTCTCTGGCATCTTAAAGTAATCTTTTCAAGGCTGTTTGCCAAATAGAGGAGAATATGCAACACTAACAGGATCACAGGTTACATGTCAGGGTTATATGGGGACTCCAGAAAAGGCTGATTCTGCTGTAACCAAGACCCACATCTGGCTCAAAGATCTAAATCCTCCATGAGACTGAATCCGCTCCAGCAATACAAAGGAGACCGTAAAGTTGCTTTGAAAGCACTGTGAGGAAATCCCTTTTTTTCTGGGAATTCTTATGCTAACATAAAGCCCCCTGGCATCTACCCTGTCCAGATTATGCTGAAGCAGTGCAGGATCAGGTCAGTCATGGAGGGAAGGCCTGGGCAAAACCCTTCCAGCCAAGGGAAGGTACAGCAGCTTTGCTGCTGCCTCAACTTGCAGCCGGGGCAAGGGCTGAGATGGGGCTTTTAAAGCAAAAAGAAATCTTGAATTAAATGCTCAAATCTCATTTATTTGGAGTTTGGCAAGCTAAAAAGACTGATGCAGTTTTTCAAGGGGAGGCTCTGAGGGAACAGAAAAAAATCTAAAAGAGCCCATGTCCTTCTGATGTTTGGGGGACTTTTTATTTCTGTGTCATGGGTTGGTACCATTTATCAGAAGTCTAGAATCTTAACATATTTTTTATCTCTTAATTCCATCTAGAAAAATAAACTCCTATCGCACAGCATACCCAAAGCACTTGAATCCATAAAAATGAAGCTATAAAAATGTCAAAAAGTACTTTTTCTTGGATTTTTTTTTTATCAGAACATTGCAAAGTCAAAGTATTTCTTAGGAAAAAAAAGTGTTTGATCTTGCCTTCTCAACATGAAAACGACTTCCTTCAAATCACCAGCCACAGTTAAACAAAGCTTGTCAGCATTTCAATTTCTTTCTTGAAGCAACCAAGCCCAGCTCTGGCAATTCAAACAACTGAAGATCACAGATGCCATACAGCAATATATTATATCCATTAACAATAGCAATTAAATTTACTTTTAGTGTAACTTTATATATGTCAGTGAAATAGCACAAGGGAAGAAATGGGACTAGTTGTCTTCACTGCTCCAAGAATTTCAAGAACTGCTGGAAAGGCTCTGTATTTTGCTGAATGAGATGAACCAGAATAGACAGAGTATTTCCCAGCACTAACATATTCTCATTGCTCAAGCTCATTTACAATCTAGAGGTGGAATGACATTATTTTTGGCTGCAGCTACATTGTAGAATCCCAGATTTAGGAGTACTTCTGGCTGAGGAGAGATTTAAGGTCAGAATAACACTACCCTGTTAATAATAAAGACTTCACTGCCTCATCACATGCTCTCTACTGTACTAACGAGAGGTCTGACACAAAATCTACTAAAGTTAGTGGCCCACTCTGAGTTCTTGTCTACAATCACTCATTCCAGCTACTGAAGTAGAAGGGATGCTTTTGTCTGGGATTCATAAACCGGTTGAGTCCTTGACCTCTCTCAGAGCGTTTTTCCCAGAACGTGTTTGCAGAAACTCTTTGTTCTCAAATCCTGCCGCTCAGCATCCCCACTCGCACGCCAGGAGGTCACTCAAGGCCAAGATGGAACAAAACTAATTATATCACAGGGAGGTCTAGCAATAAATCAGTTTTGAAAAGGGAAAGGAGAGTGGCTCTTGCATCTGGAGATCCCACAGCTAGAGAGGCTGGGATAGATGGAAAGATGATAGATGGAAAGAGAGGCTGGGACAGATAGATTGATGTGCCACCAACCCCATGGTCAAAGCCCCTGATTCTGCACGTAGGGTGCTCAGGACTACTACAGCTCCCAAATTCTGCTCCTCTGCACAAGGATCAGCCCCTCACCAGAGCAAGATGACATGGTTTTTAAGTGTACTTAGGAAGCACAGCACACTTCAGGGTGGCCACTGAAATCCAGACCAACGCATTTCCGGGCTACTCACATCCATAACAGCCTGTGCATGGTTAGTAACTCCTACACATTTCCTTAATACAGTGACCTCAACTCATTAAGCACAAAATGCAAAGGGGGAACCTTTCCACTGAAATCATACTCAGTACCTCACTAACCCACCAGCAGTCAGCTGCTAGCTTTGCTCTGTGGGTGCAGAGTCTTGTAGAGCTTTTCCACCATTCACTGTTGCATTAATGGGACTCTCCAAGATGTAAACATCCCAAGCTCTGAATAATCAACTTGTGGGCAGGAGCTCACAGAAACATGTGAGGAAGACAAAAAACCCAACTGGTAAAGCAAAGTGTAGGGCAATCTTGCATACGAACACCTTCACCTGCAGATTGTGACCAATCCCATGGGCAAAGGAAGGTTTCTGGGCTTGGTACACTCAAAATAAAGGAAAGTAAAACAAGCACTCAGTGATGCTTTTTGGGGTGGACTGAGCAAAATGAGCAGCATAAAACAGAGCCATGATTCACTTTTTGTGCTACCACAGAGTGTAAAGCCCCAAATCAGAGGGCAGGATCCTCCCCAGCATACTCTGTGCTGCGAAGACACACACACAAAAACAGATTAAAGCTGCCTGGAGGAGTTTGGAGTTGGAAATCATGAGGCACTGAGCAGCTGGATGCTGATCTCCCTAAGCCCCTGGGTATTTCTTTTGTTAGTGGCTGATCCCATCTTCCCCCTTGCCTGCAAATCTCTAATCTCTGTAAAGACTTCTAGTGAGTACTTGCTCAGGTAGTTCTTGGTTTCACTGGCCAAGAATATCCAACCCTGACAGGATTTGCTGCTTCCCGCCTCATCTCTCACCCCAGGGTCACACTTCATGTTTCTGCCACTGTCACTTAGTGGGTTTGCTCCATGTGCAGGACAAATTAAGGCAATGTCAGTGGAGTGGCTACTTCCCAGGGCTTCAGATGGCACTTGTCACACCTGACCATGCTCATCTCACACTGCACAGTTCCGGCAGAGTCGTGTCCGGGCAGGTGGCTGTGGTCTGTCCCTCACAGCCCACCCAGCGCACAGGGCTGCTGCTTCAGTTTCTGATCATTTTTGGCAGCTTGCAGGCCAGACCTCTTTGCATATAAATAGCTACCTTTTTTTTTTTTCCTTTTCATTATTTGACTAACCCTCTCTCCCCGCAGTTTCATCCTTTCTCGCACGCAGTTTCATCCTTTCTCGCACGTTTACAAGAGCCCTGACATACTTTTCTAAAGATCTCCTTTGTGTTCATTCCGCCTCAAACGCTATTTTAATGTCTGTTTTTACAACCAGTGGCACTACAGAAAGTAGGAGCCCAGAAATATATATATTAAAAAAAGAGGTGCCAGACTAGGATAACTTCAGGTTTGTAGCGTGTTGCCTAGTAAAACCAAACAGCCTATAAAATGGTAATAAAATGTTAATGCAACAAACTCGTGATTAAGGTCCACTTGTGCCTTTTAAGCTCTCAGAACTGAAAACCACGGTTTTATTATAACAGCTTTTGATTATTATCATCTGAACAAATGGGTTATAAAAGTAATATAGGGCAAGGGACTAAAGTGCTCCAATTCTGCTCAGCATCCTGCCTGGTACTTCCTTCTCTAACTTCAGTTACTGCCCCTGTGAAACAGAGATTATTTTATCATTAACATAACATTTTTTTCCTGTTGCAAGCATCCTTTTGCCATGCCACTTTACTACCTTTCTTTACTTTCCGCCTTTTCTCAGCATCTTTTTAATTTACCATAGAAAGACACGGTTTCACTAAAAGGAAAAGCCCAAACCGCAGTGAATCAGTTCTAACAAATTTCAGTTACAGGCTTGAAGCATCCTCGGGGACCATCTCAAGCGGAAAATCTCGGCGAGTTGGGCAATTTCGGGGACTCTCTCCCCCCTCCGTGGCATCAACCGGGCTGTTCCCGGCACGGACCCCGAGCTCTGCTCCCCGACCCACAGAGCGCACACAAAAGCCCGCACGCCGGGGATGAGAGTTGCCTCCCCGCACCGCTCATCCTAGCCCCGAGCCCTCCCGCCCCACTGCGGGGCTCCTCATCCCCCCGTGGGGCTTCTCATCCCCCCGTGAGGCTCCTCATCCCCCCGCGGGGCTTCTCATCGCCCCAAGGATGCCCCGTGCCCATCCCCGTCTCCTCGGGGCTGCCCCGCGCCGCTCCCGCAGACGCGTGTGGCACCTCCCGGCAGGTCCTGCCGTGGCGGGGAGGGTCTCCCGGGCAGCCCCCCGCCCCTCATCCCTCCCCGCGCCCCCCGCCCGGTGCGGTGCCCGGTGCGGTGCCCGGTGCGGTGCCCGGTGCGGTGCCCGGTACCTGCCGCTGCCGCTGCCGCTCCCGTCGCCGCCGCTCTCGCTCCGCCACCCCCGCGCTCCCCGGGGCGGGCACCTCGATCCTGACGGACGGGCACCTTCTCCAATCGGCGACGGAAGCGGGCGGCGACCGGACCAATGGTGGGGAAACTGAGGCCGAAGGGAAAGTGGGGATAAGGCAGGGAGTGAGAGAGAGAGGGGGGACAGGAGGGGATAGAGGGAAAGGGTCGGCGACGGGAGAGGAAGGGCAGGGAAAGGCTCCTGGGTCTGGGTGGGAGTAAAGGGGGAGGACAGCGAGGGGTGGGTGGGGAGAGGGATAGGGGAGCGAGAGGAAAGGGGGTAAAGAGAGAACAGTGGTAAGGTTCGGGGTAGGGTTATGGGTAGGGGTAACGATAAGGTAGGAGCAGGGCTAAGGGCTTTGGCATCATATCAAAATTGTCCCATTTCCCGTGGCACATGCAGCCCCCAGGAAGCGCTCGGGCTGCCCACCCTCATCCCGGGGCTATTCCAGCCTCCCTGCACCCCTGGGATGCTCATGGAGAAATTCTGGGGTACATCCCTGCAACAGTGCTGAAAGAGCTGCATCTGTGTCTGTGGTGACAGAGAGCAAAGTCAGGATTTTCATCTTTCCTCCAGCTATTGCTGGAGCTGAGCTGGAGTAAAAGGAAGGGGAAAGTGCAGGGGCAGATGCAGGGGCATTATTGAACCTGGAGCACAAACACGGCTATCACGGTGCTATCTGCGTGGGTACAATATTGTGCCAGGCACTATCAGGCTGGGCATGGCTCAGTTAATGATTGCAGAGGAGGCACAACCCCTCCAGAGCTGAGGGGGCTGAGCAGGAAAGCTGTGGGACACCCCGAACCCCTTGCATTTGTATTAACACATTTGTTTGAGCCTTTTTCTTTGCTCTTTGGGGACTTGCTGTCACAGTGGTTGGTTTGAGGCGCAGAGAGGGCCCTTGCGCAGTTATACAGATGAGTCTCCAGACCAGCAGCCACACATGAGCACTCCACATCCTCCAGCACATAAACCACCTTGTCAGGAAGAATCTCATCAGATGTGGCACGTGCATGTGTGAGGTTCTGACCACGCGGCTCCTGCATTGCCCATCCATGAAGCCTTTGCAGCCCCCGTTGCATTTTTTACAGGAGCTGTTCCACATCACTAGGGAATTTGGCCCGTTTCTGCATGTTCACAGATAAATAATTCAGGCACTGTATGTTGAGCTCTTAAAGTGCAATCAGTGCTCCATTTCCCAGAGTGCACAGGATAACCTGGGTAATGGAAAAGCCCAGCTAACACTGGGCGAGGCAGGGAGGAGGGCAAAGGCGTGGGCAAACATCTGACATCCCGCCACCATGCTGAGCCCTGCGGTCCCCTCTCTGCTCACTGCAGGGGCAGCAGCAACCTTTCCCGGAGCTCAGGGACACACAAGGAACTGAGAGCTGGGGCAGGAGTTAAAGCAGAAGCAGACCCAGCAGCTCACCAAGGCTCATCCAGCAGCTCACCAAGGCTCATGATGTGCTCATCCAGCACATCACCAGGCAGTGATGTGCTGCTCACGTCACTGCCTCCTCCTTCTCCTCTGAAGCAGTGGCTCCAGGATAGAGCTGAAAGGTGCTGCCTTTTTGTCCCATCCTTGCTGTGCCCCTTGGAGCTGAAGGTGAATGGGATTCTTGCTGGTTTGGGTTAAATTGGGAGCTGCAAAATGAGGTGTAGGAGAGCCCATGGTTTGCGTGGTGTGGTCAGGAAAACCAGGAAGCATTTGCTCCATGTACACACACTCATGTTGCTTTGTTATATACAAATCATTTCCTGCACAATAAGGGTAGGGCACTGTTTTGACTGGTGCTGTATAATCACTGATGAGTAAGGCCCTGTTTCAAACCGTTTATATTTTAAATAAACAGAGTGGAAAGGACAACAGATGTGCAAAGGTGAAGCAATACATTAAAAGTGTCCGAGCTGGGGAATCCCCCCACATTTCCTGTTCAGCTGTGCAGAGCTGCAGTCACCACTTGCTCTGGCTGCAGGGGGATGCATCCCTGCTGCTCAGCTCAGCTCACTTCTCCACGTATGTTTTGGTCCATCCTGCCTTGGGTGAAGTTGTCCTCAGAGGTACAGAGTAGTTTTTTTATTTAGTTATTGGTGATTCCTCGTACAGCATCTCAAAATAGGTTACCTCTTGGGTGAGGGAGATGTAAAGGTAAGGAGCTTGTGCTATGGATTTGCATGAGCTAATAACAACGGTGATAAGGTATCCAAGGAAGAAGGTGTGGCAAGGCAGCTCAGAGGTCACCTGGAGGAAATCTGTCTCCTACAAAAATTTTTACAGGATTCTGGGCAGTGGCATGGCATATCAGCCTTGCCATCTCTGCTGATTCATTTGTAAATGAAAAGAAGTCCTATCCCAGGGGGAAGTTTGTTTTAAACTCTGGTTTCACAGCCTCTGGGGCTCAGTGTGAGCCAATGCACACCTTGCTGTTTGAGTGGCAGAAGGCTCCTCCAGAGTCTACCCACGACTGGGCTTATCCTAAGGATCTTGGTAGCTGTTCTAAGGAATAGGAGAAGCTGGAATTTGTTTTCCAAAGCACCGAGATTGTTTCTGAAAGCATGGGGCCATCTCTGCCTCTGTCCATTCTTAAAGAATTTTCAGGGCAGTGATGGTAATAAACAATGACAAGGAGACTGGTCATCATATTAGCAGTGTTATTACTAACATTATTATATTATTGTCATTATATGTATTACTATCTCCTCAAGTTTGGGGTGCACTGATAATTTTAGTTTGCCTGGATCCCCGATTTTATGGGTCACATTGACACTCGCAGATACACCTGCACTGGCTTTCATTCAATATTTCACACCAGGGTGGATTTATGATGTGTTGTACTTCTGTCAGAAGCTTTGGGAGTGTCAGCAGCTCTGGGCTGCCATTTTTTATAAATCTCCATAACTCATTAAAACCCTGGTTTTAATGAATGCAAATTCAGTGCCACAGAAGGGAAGTCAGTTGGCTGGAGGTGCTCCCAGGGCTGGAATCGCTCCGTCACCAGTGGCTGTTGAAAGATATTTCTTCGAGTTCAGTCCTGTAAGCCATGTGGGGCCTGAGATGATCATGACAATCTTTTGGCTAAATCTGTGCAGACAACAACCTTATTAATGCCCATCAAATTAAACAATCCTTGTTTTTCCAAGATCTGCAGTGCTGGCAAGGAAAAAAAGGGGAGTTCACGTTCATCATGTGAACTCCAGTTCTGGGAGCATTTACATTTTTAATATAGTTAAGTGTGCATGTATTTACAAGATTAGATTAACTTAGTAACAGACAATTTATTTAAAGGCATAATGTCTGATACAGATTTCTGGTGCCTGAATGGTCATTTCCTAATATTGCTGTTATAGATACTTCCATGATTCACATCTCCTGTTGCAGAACAAGCAACAGATCCCCAGGACAGAAGGACAGATCCAGTTTTTTTCTAAAACAAAATTTTTTTAGAGTTTTATTACAATGCTAATTTGACCCAGAAATTCATTCACAGGAAACATGTAATAAATAACAAACGAAGATGGGATTTTTCAAGAGTGATGGTTAGGGCTGGCTTGCAGTGGGAAATGAACTTCTGAAAATCCCTCTCTGGGATTTTTACCAGACTTTGTGTTATACTGCCTCTGTAAGACCCTTTGCCTTTGCAAGCTGGAGCATCAGAGTCCATTCTGCTCAAGTCTGCGAGCTGCCTTTATTATTACTAGAGCAAAGCATCCTGTAAATGAAAGGATGAAGTAGGAGGTTTAAAGTAGCTCCTGATTAAACAGCAGCAACTGATGCTGGAGGCACTGCAGAGCCAAAAGTGTAACTGTATTTGAGGAAGAATTATACAAATTCATGGGTGACACATGCTCTGGTGGCTGTGAAACCCAATAATCTCTGTGCAGACTTCTAGTGTGGGATGTTCCCAAAGTGCTGATTGTCGGCAGCCAGGGGAGCAAATGTCCCGTTCTCGCCCTCTATGAAACAGCAACGGCACTGCTGTGCTGGGCCTCTGGGTTATCGGGAAGCAACATTAGGAACTTTGTTGCTGAGCATGTACAAAGTGTGATGTGTTAACTCTGAAAGAGATAAGGGAGAGCTGGAGCTTCTCTTTGAGAGATTTCTGAAGGGTCTGAGCTCTTTGTCCTGAGGTCTTTCCCGTTAGGTGATGCACAGACACTGCAGCCTTTCTTTCCTAAGAGAGAAACAGAAGTGAGTTCTCACACACCAGCTGAGCTTTATTTGAAAGAAATATGACATTAGGTTGACAAGAACAATAGGAAAGTCCAAAGACATCATCATCTGAAGAGAAGACACATTGAAGTTTAGTGCAGCAGCCGAGTTCTGTTCCTGCAGAGTGTGAGCAGTGCGTGGCACCCACAGCTCTTCTGCGTCACCATCAAGGTCATTTCAGCCTAAGATGTTAAAAGAGAAACTTTTACTGTGGTAATGATAAGCACAATATTCTTGTCGTTGTTGCTTCTTGGCAGGAAACAGCCCAGATTAGCAAACACCACTGGAGTGTGTGTTTTGGGTGCTGTTACCATCAACACCCCCAGCCCCTCTCAGGTCTGGGCTTGCTGCTCCAAGCAGGCTGTCAGCCTGGAGCTGACAGAAAGGGCTCCTTTCTCTGTGCCAGTGTGCTGCACCATGCACAGAAAACCCTCAGCTGCATGTGGGAGTGCTACAGAAATGCAAGCAGAAATTAATAATGACAATAGTTCCAATCCAGATCGCCTGTCGTACACGTGTCATGTCCAGCTCCAAAATTTAAACTCTTTGAGCATAACTAACCTGCCAAATTATTTAGGAGGGACTATAAATCATGGCCTGTTTCCTGAGATGAGGGCTGCGACAAGGCATGGGCTGCTATATCCAAAGTTCCACTCCAGGATGAGGATCACCACCTTGGAGAACTGTGGGAATGCCCCAGCTTGGGGAGGGAGTGAGGGCAGAGATGTCAGTTCATTGGGGGAAAAAAGCTATGAGGAATAATCAGAGAAAAACATATAAAATCAGAGCAAATATTTTGTGGCGTTGTGACAGCTCAGAATTCAGCACTTTCTTGTACCAAGCAGGAGTGCAAACGGGAGCCTGGGGAAAATCCCCTGTACTGCGGTCTGTGCTTCTTATCCACTTGCTGTGCTGCTGGCACTGCATCCAATGGGAATATTTCCTCTTCATTTAGCAGCAGCACAAACTCCAGCATACCAAGGAAGAGCACACTGAGCTCTTGCAGGGCACGAGGGAGGTGGCAGCATCTTGGAGAAGATCCCAGCAATGCCTGCAGTGTGTGTGGGAGGCGGTGAAGAAGCATCAGCACAAGGGTTTGAGCTTTGGCTCCAATTGAGTTGCCACGGTCAACAGAGTGTGTTTGTACAGCAAGAGGAGATCTGTTCATCAGAGCAACACCCTTCCTCTTTACCTTTTGTTTTTGATGTACAATCACCATCAAACTACCCATTTAACACTGCTTCTCTCTTGCTAGGAAACTAGAGAAAGAGGTTATTTTCAGTCACCAAAGGTATTACTTTTTATTTTAATAAAGCATGATGAAAAAACAACATTATAACTAAGGCATGAACTTTTAATGACTTTATTTCATAATCTTTTTTGTAGGTTCCTGTTGAACTAAATCAGTCTTTCAACTGTTTTTTGTCGTTGGCTTAAAATGCTGGCACAAGCATTGCTCCAGCTCTCATGCACTGTGCTATTTGCTCTGCCCAATCCCCCCTGCAGATTTTGGTAAATGCTGCCATTGCAGTGCAGTGAAGCACAGAGGCTTATTAACAGTGATATCATCTGCCTGTGTGAGCTGGGAGATGGTCATGAGCAGCATGTGTTTGTGAAGAATATATTCCAGCAAGATATGTAAGCATGCTTAGTTAGCCGTATTGGAAAGATTTCCAGATAGGTATTGATTTTCCAGCCCTGTAATTAGTTCAGAGATTACAAACATAGAAAATATTGCTCCGGAAATTGATTTTTTTAATTGTTCATAGCACCAAAATATGGTGTGACTGCAAAGCACATCACATGCCTCCTGCAGAGAAAGACTTTGAACTTTGGAAAAATATCGCCCCTGTAAACATGGAGAAGAAATCACATGGCTAATTCTATTGCTATCTCAGATAAGGCCTCAGTCCAACTAGTTCTGGCTGACTTTGGAAATCCATCCCTGTAGTTCCTCTTGCAGGATAAAGGTCTACAGGAGAGGTTGGCCTGCTGGATTTCATCAGGGCTGGATTTCACGATGGATACGATCAGGAGGTGTCAACACCTCCTGCTGTGCAGAGCCCTCTGTCTGGGGATGCCTCAGTGTCCTGGGGCTGATGTTCACCCTGGTAATAGTTTTTTGTTAATTTGTGCTCTGTGTTTACCATCACACATCTGCCCCTTGCCCCTCCAAAGAGGTCTCAGCCCCATGGAGCACTTCCCGTTTACTTCACCAGCACGTGCCCCACTCTGCACTCAGCTGGGAGCTCAAAATGCCCCTCAGGAGGAGGCAGAATCACCGAATCATTTAGGCTGGAAAAGTCCTCTAAGATCATCAAGTCCAACCACTCTCCCAGCACTGCCAAGCCCACCACTAAACCATGTCCCCAAGTGACACATCTACACACCTTTTAAATCCCTCCAGGGATGGAACTCCACTTCTGCCCTAGGAAGCCTGTGCCAGGGCTTGAGCAAGCAAAGCTTTGCACAAGCAGATGTGTCCTGGACCTGTCAGGTCTGGAATGTTTATTTATTTTTTTTTAATTGCTTCCAGGCAACATTTTTTCACCTCTAATTATCAGTTGAAGAAAGATGACTCTTCTCTTCTTTGGAGGAGATTTTGAGTCCTCCCTGGCGAGATGTATGAGCTGGTCACTGCTTCATGCTGATGACTCAGTGGCCTCATTGCAGACACAGGGTGGGGTGGCTGTTGCTTATGGAAAATAGGAGGAGATAGATTCAGTAAAAAATACAGTCTTTGTCTTCCAAAAAAGCTGTTATTTATGTCTAGCAGGATAATGACAAATATTTTCAGTGCAGGCAAAGCCAAGACACCCCAACAGAGGCAACAAGGGCACAGCAGTTAGGGAAGTTATTTGAGTTATTTCATCTCATTGCCAAACTGTGCCAGGCATTTCACAAATCAGTTGAGTCACTTTTCTGAAGAATTTGCAAATTAGGAAGGTTGGGCAAAAAGCAAAACCTCCATAAAAGGTTATTTCCACTTTACAGGGATTAAATGTTCTGATGTAGTCACACAGGCAGTCAGAAAATTTGTCTCCTGTGAAATTTCTTTCAGAATCTGTGAAATGTCAGGAAGCAAGTAGAGATGTTCCTCTTTAAAGCCCCAAACCTAGTAATACTAAAAATAGTCAAACTGGACAATCAGATTTGGTTGAGAAATTGCTTCTGCAACTATATAATTCCTGAATATACCCAGTGTCAGCAAAACATTGGGAAGTCTCAGGAGAATTCTCCTCCTGCAAGTACAATCATTGCAACAGATCAGTTTTATTTTCTTACTGGAAGTATCATTACACAAGAATCCTACAGAAGAAAGGAAATCCTGTAGAAGGAAAGGAGGAGAAAATGCTGCTTTATTTACATTTACCTATTGGGTGTTGGACTAGATGATCTCCGGAGGTCCCTTCCAACCCTAACCATTTTGTGATTCGGTGATTCTTTACCTCCCCAAACAATTTTTGGGGTCACCTGGATTCCTGGGAAACAGGATTTGGGGTGTGGATGAGAGGACTGAATTGCAAGTGTTTCCTCTATCTCACTCTGCTCCAGAACAGGTGGATAGGAGAAAAAAAAATTGAAATATTTCACCCCAAGAATATACCCAGTCTTTGTGTAAGTGAATCCCCCTTCCAGAGTGAGATCCACTGGCATTCTGGTATTTTGGGACAGCACCAGGCAAGCATTAGTCCCCCATAACCATGCACTTTTGGGGTTAGGAAACAACCAGGCATTTTGGGGGCTACCCGCTCCCTTCCCGAGGTAGGAGGATTTGCAGGATGACCTGCGGGCATCTTTCAGTAGTCTTCTCCCCTCGGAATTCCTACCGGGATAAGGATGGGAGCAGCTCAGTTAGCTCAGTCTCACTCTCCCATCTAGTGGTAAAACAAGGAAAGGTGGTCCAGGCAGGAAAAAAAAAAAAAAAAAAAAAAAAAGGAAATTTAAGCTTTCTGGGGGTTTTGAAGGGGTATTTTTGTGCATTCAGTTAAACGAATAATCCCCAGCACAGTGGGGATTGGGAATGTCACTGAACTCATCCAGAGGGAAACACAGCAAAGTGCAAAGGTGGGTGACTCCTTCCCTGGGTCCAGTGGGGCTTGAGGGGCCCTGCTCTGGGAATGACCCGCAAAGCAAAGAGGAACAGCTGGAACAGTCTGGATGTAAAAGCATGAACTTCACGAGCAAAATGATGTCTGTTAAACCCCTCGTGGTAGGTGGGAGGTGGAAAGATGTGGAGCCACGTTGTCCCACAAATAGCCTCTCACCCTCGGTGAACTGCACAGGAGCCCCACGGCTGCCCCGCTGCCTTCCCGGAAAGGCCTCTGTGGTCCCCCAGAATAGCGGGGGAGGCACAACCCACAAAGGCTGATTGCACAGTAAGGTCAGGGACCTGCAGGCACCCTGCTCAGGAAATGTGCTGTCAGAGGTGTGAGCTGGGGCTGCACTGCTGAGCGTGGTGTGCAGAGCCTGAGACTTCAGCAATGCTACAGCCTTTGAGCCCTCTTCTAGGAGGGGATTAGGGCAGTGTGAAGCATGGAGCTGTAAAGCTGTGTTTTAGTTCAGCCAGACCCACGGAACTGGAGGGGAAGGGTTTCACCTGTCCCACAAAAAATTAATGTGCTCAAGGTGATTCAGGCCAAAAGAATCCCAATTTTTCCATGAGGAACTGGTGCAAAACCAGCTGAGTAAGGGCTTAAACCCATGGGGGTGCTTTTTCCTTAGGCTGAGAAGGTTCAGGGGCTCAGGTTCTGCAGTCCTGGATTCAGGGTGCTGAGATTCCCACTCCAATGTCCACAACTCAGTTCCAGAGACCTGAGATGCAGAATGGATGAACTCTTACAGAAGATTTATGTTCTCATGTCAGATCGAAGACTTGTGGTATTTCCTGGAAGGCTGAATGATGTTTCACTTTCAGCAAATAAGGTCAAAATCACAAGGGGAAAAAAAAAAAAGTCATCTCTCATGGATCAGCTGTTTGCCAAGCCCAGAGGTGCAAGTGGTTGTCTCACATCCCTGTTCATATAAAAGTGCTTTCCTGGAGCAACACACCACTAAATGTGGCTTTCCCACAGTGGCACCCACACAGTCTGCAGCACAAATAGACTCAGCTGGGAAAAGATAACTCAGAGGAGTGCGGTACTCGCGCCTACACTACCAGATCATAAACACAAAACGTGAAGAAAAAGGTACTGGGCAGGTTTGGAAGGGCAGGGATTGGTCTGGTAAAATGGAAACCTGCAGGAGTGCAGTGCTCTGAGAGATTTCTCAAGCAGCACTCTCCTGCTGCCCAAGGGGGATGCAGATTGGATCCAGCATCAGAGGCTGAGGTGATGGGGCCAGGCCACCTCGGGGGATCACGAGGCCGTGCTGGTCTGTGCCCACTGGGACGGGACATCGTTGCTCTGGGCACGGTGCAGCTGGGACAGGGCTGGTGCTGGCGGAGGGTGCTGGGCCCCGGCTCAGCCACCGCATCCCTCGGATACCCGGCGTGTCGGGAGAGGGCAGCCTTCCCCCAGGTGGGAGGGCGAGAGGATCCGCACCCGACCGGCCCAGCACCGCGGGAACACGGCTTTTAGGAAAAGCTTAAATGAGTACATTTAAGTAATGCCCAGTGTGGAAAAAGGGGTTGTGCGGATGAAAAGGCACCTTTCTCTCCATCTCATCCCTTTGGCTGCAATAACACCGCATGGGCAGCCTGGGGATATGCCTGGGACATCCTGGGCTTGCAGCTTCACTGACTCCCCTGCAAAACCTCCCTGGAAAGAGTGTTCCCTGCTACAGCAAAAAAAAAAAAAAAGTTAATGAAAAGACAAGCTGGGAACGTGGAAGCACAGTTAATGCTACTGCTGTGATGCTTCATTTGAGCTGCAAAGAGAAGATAAAGTTCTGCCTCCCACCAGAGAAGTCACAGGGGAAAATGATTCCTTCCTTCTCTAAATGGCATCACATTGTTTCTTCTTTTCAACTTGCTGCCAACTTGGTGTCACACTCTATTTCTTCAGGACAATCATCTGGTTAACCGGCAGTGGTGGTACCCTCCATCCAACCTCCCACCCCCCAGACAAGATCAGTACAAAAGATATTCAAAAATAGATTCACCTAGGAAAGAAGAATAAATAAGGATTGCTCTTTGCATGTGAATAGCTAATGAAGACCCACTTAGCAGTCTCGGCAGACTCATCAGCTCCGGCGGCTGATCCTTGATTGTGTGTCTGCAGCTACTGTTCAGTCTTCTCTGCTCATTAGACCCAGGTCAAATGAAACACACACAAACCGTGGCAGAAATGATAAGAACCGATGGAGATGGCCATAGTGGTGACCCATCCCAACTGGAAAATTACCAGTTAGGATTTTTTATTGCCTGTTACATGGAGCTATTTCACCTAACAGCCAGAGGTAGGTCACTTGTAATCAGCAGGGGTGAGATCCAGCCCATCGCACCGTCCCACATCTCTCATTAACAAGAGATGAACCTGAACAGTCCTGCATAGGAGGACCCTTAGAGAAGCACCAGGGCACACATTTTGGGGGTTGTTTAGGATTCACCACCACAATAGTGTGCTGGTACTGCCCAAAGGGCTTGGGCTGTTTGCACCAACCTGAGTGCAAAGGCTGCAGGTGAGGGTTGAATGCAATGGGGGGACACATCTGCTTGGCACCAGCTCCTGGGAGCAGCTCTGGCAGTAACTGTCACTCTCATCAGTCACTGCACCCCTCCTCCTCTGCCCAGAAAGGCTCTTTCCTCTCAGCAAGAGATTTTTCGACAAGCTGTAGAGTTTTGTAAAACTTACAGTGAGTAACATACATAAATACATTAGAAGCTCTGAAAATATAGGGAATCCTCTAACAGGATTTTCTTCTTAAGCACCTTGGGACACTGATTTCTCCCTTTCCTGAAACCAAACCTAGTGGACTCAGGGAATGCAAGGTGAAGGAAGTTTTAATACTATATTTGTTAATAACCTGGGAAAGAGGAAAGGGAACAAAAAGGTAAGAAAGACCAAACCAGCTGGATCCTGCCTCACCCGTGCCGTGATTAGTTTGTCACTAAACTTGTGACAAAGCATAAGAGAGGAGAGGGGTGCAGTGGTGTGAAGTGTTGTTGCCAGAGGACTCTGCTGCAATCTGGATTATGCTGGTGGAAAATCTGCTCTGTTCTACTTGCCTGTGCCCTGAGACCTCCTTGACAGTGATTACTCACAGAACCTTCCATCTCCACTCCTCTCTGCTCTTAACCCAGCAAACCACTCTTCTCACCAGTTCTGGGTCAGAGGAAAATGTTGTTATTAGGTTACCTCTATTTTATGGTCTTTTAATTATTTCCACCTCTGTGATTACACTAATTAGCTAACTGGTTTCTAATGGCTGTACAGTAGCTCGCATTACATTTTCATTAATCACAGTGTTAGCCAGCCTAGTTAAGAGTCCCTGTTTTTTTTTTCCATTAAGATTTGAAATTATTAAATGATAAAGTAATCTGAAGGGGAAAAAAGAGTCAATAGGAATAGACACCACCTTCACCAGCAGCTTGGCAAAGAGCCTCTTTGATATATTTAGAAATGTTATGATTCACAAGGACCTGCCAAGCATTTAGTTAGTGTCTATAAAAATGAAAAAAAAAAAAAAAGGTAAGTCTGAAGTTTCCAATCACAACTGTTAAAGGCTCCTTCTCACCTTCTTTGATTCGAGGCAGTTGACTGACACATTCAAATGGGATCAAAAATAAAACAACTGACAACACATCTCCTCCATCCTGATGGCTGTGACTGAACACTCGCTCCAGCTACACCCTGGACAAGGCAGAAATGAAGATCTAAGAGGAGGTTAAGTTTTTGCTGCTGGAAAAACATTACTCTGACAGCTCTCAAGACCTTCCTATAAATCCTCATCTAGGGAGAATATTTGATGTGCTAAAGGACTCTTAAAATAATCAAAATTAAGAACAAAGCATCCCACATTGGACAGCTTAAATACATGCACAGGGAAATGTTCATCACTGGTTATGATAGAAAGTCAGAATAACAATAATATAATAAATTAATATTATTTTTATTATTAACATCTACTTAACAGGAGAAATTCAAAAGCCTCTACAAACACTAATCAACTAATTTTGCCAGCACCAGTCCAATTAGGTATTTCAGTGCAACATAGTTTTAGTGAGCACTGAGTAAAGGTTTTTTAGCAGGTGGGACAAGGGTGATGATGGGCTCGCCTGCCAACGTGTATTTGACAAGGAGGGAGAAGCAGGGAGCCTTCGTTTCCCAAAACCAAGAGGTTGAAGAGCTCCCACGACAGCAAACCATTAAACAGAAAAAAAGTAACAATAATACTGAGCAAAATATTGCTTCGGGGGAAAATTTCTGCTTGGTTTTAGTACAGATGTTGATATTGCACACTCAGAAATGGCTGTTTGGAAGCACATTTGCAGTGTGCTATTAGACAGTACACAAAAGCAAAGAGCTGCACTTGCAAGGGAGGAACTAAAGCATTTAAAAATTAAATGACGTTTTACAAATGCCTCCTGAAAGGCATTTTCTTCTGTGAAAGAGAAGTTATGAGTAGAGAGACTGAGCTTCCCCAAATCACAGAGCCTTAAAGCCAGGGTTTGTGACTACCTTGAAGCATTTGTCCAACACTTCACTTTGCTTCAGGAAAAGGGAGCTCCGGTGGGAACCAGCCATCGCCTCTGCAGATCCCCTGGTAGCTCCTGCGTGTGGTGAGGCCGTGCCAGGCTCAGAGTGGGCAATCTGCAACATGCCAAATTTCCCCAGGACGAACCCTTCCCATGCTGGGAGCAGACACCCATCCCTCCAGATGCCTGCACCGCTGGAGGTGCTCTGGGCGTGAATTCCAAGGAGCTTATCCAGACATACAGCACCCTTAGTACCTCCCACAGAGATCCCACAAAGCACAAGGGGCATGCTTTTCAAATTAATGAATGTCATCATTTTAAAACCCAAATCCCTTCGGAGGAGGGAATCCTGAGCCCTGTGGGATGAGGGAGTCGCAGGCTGAAGCTGAGCGGAGTATTTTGGGCATTATGCATGTGAAGGTGGCACACAGCAAGGCTCAGGCACAGAGGTGATTGCTCTGCACTTTGCATATTCCCTCTGTGCACCGGGCTGGGATTTTTCGTTTCATCCATAATTCATGTTTTGCTGCAGCGACTCTACAGAGGCAGCACAGGACCTCAGTCTCGGTGATAACAAGGGAAAAACAGAGTTGCTTTTTGTTGCCAGACTGCAAACTGTAGAGCTTGGGACCAGCCAGACACTCCACTTTATCCCAATTAACCTGTAGGCAAAGATGTGAATAGACAGTGAAATAAGGGTTTGCCCTTACATATAAGTGGCTGCAAACGGCCACTGCCAAGCCCAGTGACCCCTGTCTGGGCTCTGTTTGTAGCCAGGGGAAATGTGCCCAGCCCAGCAAAGGGCTGTTATTACTCCAGCCCTGGAGTAATAACCTTTTTTTCACACATGCACATGTGATCTCTGAACAAGCTCAGTGCTTGATGCCCACGCACTGTTAGATTTTGGGGCCAGGCTGCTTTTCTGTTTCACCTGACCCCAGCAGTGCTGAAGGGCGACAATCCTTGCTGTCGCTATGGACAGGGAGGTCACTGTGCCACTCTGGCTGTACCACACACACAGAGCAGCCCACGCTCACTCCCAGAGCTGTAAACCTTCCTCCTGCAACCCTGCTGCCTTTCCTCTCCATAACACACAGACCGAGAAACCCAGTTTGTCAGAAACGAAAGTGTTTGGGGAGATTAAAATGTAAATGTTGCACTCGGCTTTTCAGAGGGGGTTTGATATTTTACTTGTGACTCTGAGAGGAAATAGATTTTTGATAACTCTGCGGAACTGCTGCTGCCCAGCCACTGCTGCAAACAGCCTAAACCTTAATAAATAAATCCTCTGTCAGCTGGCATGGAAAACCAACTTGCTGGTGGTTTCAAGAAATATTGGGAATTTCAAAGCAGTCTTGCACAAGGAGACCTGTAATTACAGCAGTCTCTCCTACACTGCCTGAGTTTGAGAGGAGAGGGAGAATGCAGTGTCATCTTTGACAGTGCTGGCAATAAACACTATATATGAATTTTTTACTATGTTTATTAACTTGAAAATATGGGGAAGGGCCATGTCAGGTGTCAAGCTTTGCACTAGGTATGGCCCACAAATGGGACACTGAAAGGGAATGTGAAAGTAATTCAGCAAAAATTCCTGCCTGGCTTGGCTCTAATTTGCAGCCTCATCTCCTTTTCCAGGTTGGAAAACCTGCAAAAAGGTCTGCCTGAGCCCAAAACTAGGTCCCTCCCAAGGCAATCTTTTTTTTTAACTTTCCAGGATACATCCAGGACTCTTTTCTCTGGATTCTATGAGTCTGCAGAATCTTTCACCATCCCTCAGCACTCACTGCCATGCACAGCTTTGTCTCTGTGCTAGCAGACACATGACACCATGGTCTGTGCATTATCCAGGCACCTTGTTGATCCAGACTACTGTAAACACTGGGAAAACTCAGGAAAAAAGTAATCAGGAGGAGTTTGCTGACTTTCTGCTGAACACCAAAGCTCTTGTCCACCCACCAGTGTGGCCAGAACTGAGTTGCTGGGATTTTTGCATCCCCAGTTAGCACCTTTATTTAAATAGTTGAACTGCAATGCAAGAAGTTCTTGGCTCAAGGCTCTCAGCTGAAAACTACGACCACATAAATATTCACAGCTTTATTACCAAAAAGCATCATGAGTTTAAATTAACTTTTTTTCCATAATACGTGTAATAACCTGAATATCACCACTGCACATGTAGGCCAGCAGTGCTCGGAAATGATCAGCAAGGCAAGAATCACTCATAGGATTAATCTGGAAAATAATTTCAAACAATTGAGAGCTATATGAAAATGAACAGACCACACATTAATAGAGCCTGAGCCTGCTCTGTAAACTTAGCTACTCACTTTTTATCCCTTAAGTAAACTAGGAAGAGTAATGTATTTATAGCCTCTTGACGTAAGTAGCCTCAGTGAAATACTGTATGTAATAAATATTCTGCCATCTCAGAGAGCCTATAGGACAAAGCGGTACCAAGGTACTGCAAAGGCAAACTGTATGTGGCTAACGAGTCTTGGTGAGCTGCCAGCCAGCTGAAAACACTGCAAATGAGAGAAAGCAATGAAAATATACACTTTATTAATATAGGAGAGAGTTTTATTAACGCAACCGCAATGCAAGGTCAGTGGGTAAAGACTTCTGCCTTTCAGCTTTGCAGGGCGCCTTTAATCATTCCTTTCAAACATCACCTTGGAGTTTGCTCAGCTTTATCCCAATGGTTTTTTTTTTGTTTGTCAATCATTTTCTCCACTGTTTTTTCCCCCTCCTTTCTGTTGCAAGGATCATGAGATCTTGGCCCCTTTTCCCTGCCCCGCGCTGCCAGCATTGCTTTTTACCCAATTACAAATTACACAGTGTATCTGCATTAAAACAAAATGTGTTCATCACCAATTTTAAATAAGGATGTCATTTGTAAATGCTTTATTCATAATTAATGGAATTATTACTGGGTGCAGCCACATTCTTCATCCGTGTACTGTAAGATATGTTGTAAAGTGCATTAGTAAAAAGCTTTATAGATGAGGATATGACAACCTGACTGTGAAGCACATTACGTGATGTACTGTGGCTATTGTTGTAACAATCTTTATGCAAGATTTTAAGCTATCAGTCAGCCAGGGGCTGATTGATAGTGTAAATGTTAATAATTAATAATAGGATAATGTTGATAACTGTGATTCTATGATGAGTATGGATTTTTTTAGTTAGTATTATGCTAATATGCATTATTCACTGAATCATAAAATCACATTAGAGATGAGAAAGTCTCTCTGGCTTTCCCCATTCATATCACTGACAAGTCAATGCTGCTCTTTCCTAACATTTCCAAAGCAGCTCTTTTCATCTGCCTTCCTGCATGAAATCTATAAGTTAAGAAGTATATTTTAAAACAAACTTAGAGCCCTGAATATGTGCTTACCGGAGTGACATGTAAAGTCATGGCCTTCAAGAACCTGCCTGGGAGACCCAGGATCTGAGGGACCCTCTGCTAGGCTTACAAGAAAATAGTTCAAAATGAAGGAATTTCCACTGCAGACTCCTTTCACTTTGGCACTTGAAGCCCCCAGCAATTTAAACCCACCAGGCACACTTACCTTGTGCAGTGGGTACAGGAACATCCTTGGGTTGATGAGCAACAGGTAACATAGGTGAGGTGTGAAGATGGAGACATGGGAGAGGGAACTAGAGAACTGCAAGGCTCAAGAGTGATGTCATTTTTTTCAGCTGACACTATCTTTTTTTATTTACTAGACAGGATGAAAACAGGCATTACGTCAGGCCGGGAGAAGCGAATGCCGGCTTGCTGCCGGGCACAGACTCCACAGAGGATGTGAAATGCCAATAGCAGCCTCAAAATCAGGATTTAGAAATGGATACAGTGTAATGACCCCTGGGACATGCTGGATTCCAAGGCTCCCAGCGGGGAAGTCTCCCCTTCTCCACCCAGCAACACTGTCTCCATTGCCTGTCTCACTGCTGCCCTTGCAGGACCAGAGATTTAATTTTTCCTTCTCCAATTTCAAAGACGAAGATGCAGGAGAGCTCCTTCCTGGTACTCAGCTGGTTGTAGATAACTTAAGCCAAAGGCATCAAATATACTGAGCTCCCTGGCATTTTCCTGCCAGCACGGTGTCCGAGGAGGAGGGGTGTGCTCCATGCACCCCCTTAATGACATTTTAATTCCTAAAACTGTGCTAACACCCACCCAGCTCTCTGGCAATGCAGGAATGCGGCTTATGGACTAATGTGAGAGCAATTTTTAGGGAGAAAGTGCTAGTTAATGCAGGAATTTTCTTGCTAAGGAAATTATTATTGGTAGCTTTTTCTTAGAGAAATGAGAGTGCTCAGAGCTGATCACGGTTCCTTTTCTTATCCCTCTTCCCTCCCCACCTCTCGGATTTTGTGTTTGGCTCTTCAACGTTTTATTTCAGATAAATCCGCAAGCACATTTCCAGGTGGATGTCACCAGGATCCACTTCCTCCCGGCCCACAGACTGTCTGTCTCTTATCTCCCTTACATTAGTATCAATTATTTACAGCAGGAATGCTAAATCATGAAAACAAAGTTGCAGCAAAGCTCTGCCTTGGCTGAGCACCTCACACTGGCTGCAGCTTCCAGAGCCCCTGTGCTACTTGTACTTGGCCTTGCAGAGCAACAGCCATGATTTTTTCCCCTTTCACAGCCACAGAGAAGAGCAGTGCCTGGGCACCCACAGCCCATTTTGTTCAGGGGGGTAAAAATCATAAGGGGGTGTATTGAGCAGCATGTCTGTAGGGAAAGCTTACAGTGATGCCAAAAGGTTTCCTTTGCTGCTTCCTTTCCCTCCTTCCACAGACACTTCCTGACACTGGAAAGTAACATTTGGAGGAAGGATCATCTCCCACCTGTGGAGCTGGCTGGTGATGGAGCTGACTCCCCAAAGCAGGGTGCAACCAGTCTGCCTGGGGGCTCACCACCCCTTTGTTGCCATTTCCCTCCTTCTCCTTCCCATGGGTATTACGTCTGTTCTGTGAGCCGATAATTTTGGGGAAAGAAGTTCCTCCCCTACTCGTGGCAGCCAGTGCCCTGAGCTTTGAACAGCTCTCACACTCACACACAGTCACTGATGAGCTGCTTGAATGATTGAGTGCCTAAAGGCTTTTTTCTATTTTTTTTTTTTGAGCAATAGTATTTAAATATGACTAACTAAAATCTCTGTTAAATGAGGGTATTATACAGCTTAGGACAGTATAAATAAAAGTTTCTGGGTTCTGTTCATATATCTGCTTTTTGGATATAGAACAGCAGAAGTACTTTACCCCTGTTGGTAAGTTCACTGCTAAGTGAGGTGATGCTTACACCCTTGACCTTGGAACAGTGCCTATACTTATATTTCCAATAATTCTCAATATATATCAGATAAAGCCCTGCTTGCTCCAGAGAAGCTGTCCTTTCCTAGGTTGGGTTCAACTGCTTATCCAGCACATTCCCACTTTGCTCATTACAGCTCACAAAAGTGAAAAGAACCCCCCAAGAAAATAAAAAGAGCAAATAAACCTCCTGAAGCCTGGTTGTAGAGAATATTCAGAGAATGAGGAGATCCCCTGTGTAAAGACCAGAGCCAAAAGATGCTGAGCAAGCTGGTCTTGACCCACAGTGGGCTGGCAAGGTGGTTGTCCATGAGACCCAAGCTAGTCCCAAGGTTGCAAAGCTCCAACCCTACAACACAGATCCTTAAAGGGATCCTCCAGCCACCAGTGGCCAGTTCAGCCCTGGAGGGGTGATTTTGGGCACCTTTAGTGGTGTGCAGTGGCTGTGGTCCATGCTGTGGTCATGACAAGGGGCTGAAGGGCACAGCTTGCCTTGGTTGGAGTTTTCCATTGCTCAGCAGATGCTGCTGGAGATGGAAACCTTCAGCCAAGGCAAGTCCTGTGCTCAGCCCCAAATGAGGTGGTTTGACCCACCTTGGCTGGTGCTTTGCTGTTGTCCATGGGTGTGATTTTGGGCAGACACAGGGGTCACTCATGGAGGAGAGATATGAAGGGGAAGACAGAAAATAGGGAAGGGTATTTTAATTCTAACTTACTTTGAGTCACTTCATTAGCCCTGACCCTGTTTGACCCTTTGACTGTTATATCAGCCTGTTTATTTTCCTCATAAAACTAAACCAAATCGATTACCTGTGTCTCAAAGCCAAAATGTGTTTTGGCGCCCAGGAGCAGCTCTGCTGTTAGCAAAGGGCCTAATGCAAAGGAAATCTTTGGGAAACAGGGACTGTTCAGAGCAGACACCAAGCCAACCTCTCCATCTTCCTCCTTTTCCCTGATTAAGTTTCATCTGTTGCATTTAAAAGAGAAACTCTATCTATTTATTTTAAAAATAGCTGTACAATGTTATCTCTATAAATGTGCATGGTGTGTCTCTATTGTATACATCTATACAATCAATAAACTGTGTCTTGCTGGGGATTTAAATATTAGTCTTCAAAATCCAGGTCTAGAGCAGCAGATTTATTTGTATGAACACATACCCTTTCCTGCTTAAGGAAGGATATTAATTATAGATGCAAACCCATAAATCTTCTGGCTTTAGGTGAGATATTTGCTGGATTATAAATATGAATTGGAGATGAGGGTCCTGCTCTTCCTATTATTACTATTATTATTACTTACTGGTTATTATTTTCTGCATGATCTGTATCTTCAGGTGGGTCAAACGCCACTGGGGAATGGGGAGCTAAGCCTTCAAAGGGTGCACACATGTTGAATTCATTAAAAGGTTTTCTATCCTAGCCTTGCTCTCTGCTGCATTTTGCAGTCGGGTGAGTCATTAAACACCCTGTTCAGGTCCTTTCCCCTCCTCTTCATCCTGCTTTTGGTACCTCATTTCACTGTACTGCTTTTGCCTGATCATATCAAGCTCCCTAATGTTTATTAATGATGTCCTGTGCATCCTATTGACAATGTGCTATTGTTTCTGAGGTTCTGCTTCAACACCAATCTTGGAAAGCAGCCAAACCAGGAGCCACCAGGGACCCCAATATCACCCAGAGCTTTGTCATAGGGGACAATTTTCTTCTCTGCCATTTATTATGGTAGATCTGGGAACATCAGTAATAAGCAACAAGGGCTTGATTGCCCAAGGAGCTCAGCACCCTGAATACCAAGTGGAGGATTTGCTTCAGGCAGGATGTGGGAGCTTTGATGTGACAATTGTGAACAGTCCTGATGCTGCTCAGCACCTCCCAGGGCAGGGCTGGGGGAGCCTCACTACACGTGTCCCCAGAGCTGGTGAGCTGAATGTCTCGAGTTCATTCAACACCAGCTGAGACAGGAGTGCATTGCAGTGGATCTCACAGACTGTACCAAGTGCTCCAGAGCCAGGAATGCCAACTAAGGAGAGTTAAACAGAAGACATCATTGATGGCCTCAGGGCTCACTGCATTTGTCCCTGTTTCCCTCCTGATCTGCTGCTCCAGCCATGCTGGTTGCTCTCTGGTCCATCAAGGTCCAAACCAAGCCAGATGACAAATGCAAAGGACTGGATGCTCACCAGCATTAGCAGAAGCAAAAGGCAATGGAGCTGCTCTGGTGTGCACCAGGAGGGATTCCTAAATGTAGCTCTGGCAGGTGCAGCACCACAGCAGGCTGTTGAACAGAAGAGAAAATGTAGTGGGATCTCAAAATAAACACCCTACCCTGAAATTAATAGGCCCTTATATATGCCAGGTCTGTAAAGACAGGGCTCTGTATAAGGGCTGCTTTTTTGAATTAGACTCCTGTGCTTAAATAAATTAAATGAGCTGTCAGTATATTAAATGATTTAATGCCTTCTTCGGTTTTGCAATGGAATCCTAATGAAAATACTCTTCAATATAAAATGCTGAATAAATTAAATGGTGAAGTATTTAAATAAATGGTCTGTTGTTACTGTGAACCACATTAAATTAGTGTTTGCCTCTATGGTAATGATGTTGCTTTAAAAGAGTTTCTGCTGGTTCAGGTTTTTTCTGACAAAACATAAGTGTTGTGCTTAAGATGTTCGGTTCAAAAGCATCTGCACAGTCCCTGGGCCAAAACCCGAAATCAATGGAAATCTTGTTGGCTGGCTAACATGGAGCTGCATTGAGGGGCATTTGGAGCAGAGGGCTCTTGCAGACTGAATTGGAACTACTGAAGAATTAGCTGGGTGATGCCCTCTGCCCTGAGCAGGAGGTACAGAGGTGTGTTGGGGGCAGGTCAGCATCCTACAGTGCTGCCTCCTCCCCACTCATTAGTAATCTGGATTATGAGCCGG
>JAWWLV010000057.1:9234417-9244931 GCA_035041135.1 Platyrinchus mystaceus
TGCTGGTGACAGCAGCAGAGAGGTGGCAGGTGGTGGGGACAGCAGCGATGGCTTGAATCATGGCAGAGGTAAATCCAGCACAGCTGAGGACTCACAGTCTTTGGTGGTGCTTCTGTGGGCAGACAGCTCCTTAGTGTGGGCAGAAGGGATGAGACATGGTCCCAGGCTCCCACCCTACAGCTGATATATTTTGCTATTGAAGAACCACTGTGATATCACGAATAAGCTGTGGAGGGGCTTAAAAGTCTCACTTTCCTGATCTCATTACAAGTTAAGATAACAAATGGCCTCTCTTTTATATCCTTTATATAAGGTAAAGACCTGCTTTTAAAGGTGAAGACCTCACCAGGAGCTAAAGTCCCTTATACATATAAATCAATTATGAAGCAACTTTAGTTGTCCAGCTTTTGGATATAAGTTCTTATCTAATCACCTCCCCCAGTCACAGTTTTCTTTGGAAGGAAATTTTTTACTACACTGTTTTCAGAGCTTTAAAACCCAGAAACAATGTCACAGTACCCAAAGAAAAAAAAAGAAATAAATTCTATATGTATAACTATCTATATATCTATATATCTGTATATATACACCTTTTTGGTCCCCAAGTACATCTGGATATACAGTAACACATGAGGTGGGGCTTGCAGACCAGTCCCAGGAGAAATCAATGGGTGGCTCCTGGAGCTTCCTGAGTGAGGAGTCTGCAGGCAGGACTCCTGCTGAAGAATTTCTGTGAAAGGAGAAATTTCAGCTTCCAAACCAGAGAGCAGAGATGTGATGGAGCCTCTACAGAGAATCCCACAAGATTGTGGCTCTCCCTCATTCTGTGATTTCCTGAATGTGAGTCTGTTATCAAACTACACACTTTTATTCACATTTTTATCAACTTTTAAGGAATATGGATGTGTCATTTCCCTGAAAAGTCTATCAAACTACAGCAGCAGATGGGGATCAGCAGGATTTAACTGAACCACTGGAACGCAGGTCCTTCATGTACTTGCTTCGAGCTGCTCTCTTTGGCACTGCATTTTGGGGTTTTTTATAGTAGAGGGATGTAGGCTGGGTTTGTTTTATTGGGTTTCATTGTACTTTTCCAGCCTTTCCACTGGCAAAGATGAAGCACCAATAACACAGAAGTGTCTGCATGACTCTCCACCAAGGCCAGACCAATAACTCTGGGAAAAGGGAATGGCCCCAGTCAGTGCTTGAGGATGATGGCTTAAAAATTCATTATTAGGAAAATTAAAAACCCCAAAAGGACCACTCCATCCTTGTGGTGTGGGTGTTTGTATGTCAAATCACAGTGATCTTTGGTGGATCCAGGATATGGCTTAAAAAACCCAAAAAACCCCCCAGCATGAATTTGAAATGTCCAGTGATGATGAAACCATCTGTTGGGAAGTTTTTCTGATGTTACTTCTCCCAGTGATAAAGCACAGCCCCTTCCCAGTTTGAATTTAACAGTGTCAGCTTCCAGTCATCAGCTCTTTTTATGGCTCTGTCTGTTAGATTGAGGAGCACTCCCTTTCTGCATTCCTGTACCCTGTCTGAATACAGCTGGATTGTCATTAAGCCATCCCTTAACCTTCTCTTTGTTAAGCTAAGCGTATTGGGGTCCTTGAATCTGTCACTATAAGGCATGTTTTGCAACGCTTCAGTCATTCTTGTGTGCCCTCTCCCATTCATCACCATCCTTCTTGCGTCGCAGGCACCAGGAAATAGCTGCAGTGTCCCACTAGATGTTACACCAGAGATATTTCACTCCACTATTTTATCAAGTTTCCAGCACTGTGTAAGAGGATCCCTCCTCCCCGCAGTGAAATCCTGGTTCCTAGAAGTGTGGCTTTGTGTGTGCCCACATTCAACCGACCGCAGTTCGCTTCCATCTGCTTCGCGGAAAGCGCATCCAACGTGCCAGCTGTGGTCCGACTCCAAATCTCATCAGCAAACTTTGATTGTAATGAGTTTTGATTTTCTCCCGTTTGCTAAAAATGATGAACAGAAACGTGGCCGCTTGGGATGCTCCTCTGATATGTTTAAACATATCAGCAGGGTTTTCATCCGTTTAGCGCGTGCCGTGTTGATTTTACATTGTTTTAGCTTCCTAATAAATGAGACAACATTAAGTTAAATGCCTCGCAGAAGTCAAACGTAACAGTGTTGATGAAATGTACTAAATCAATCAAATCTATAATCACATTCTTGAAAAATTATATCAATTTCATTTAATAAGATCTATTTTCCATTAACTCGTGTTGATTGTAATTAGTTATTCTCCTTAAATTGTTATTAATCAAGTCCCTTATCAGCTCTTCCATTATTTTTTTCACAAAATCAACATCAAACAATCAGATTTATAATTACGCAAGTCATCCTCCTCATCGACATTTATGCATTGGCACAAAGTCAACACTGCTCAGGTCTTCTGGAAAACTCTGTGCCGGCCTGGGGCGCTCCTGGGACAGATTTTAAAACTCACAGCACTGAATATTGAGAGCTGCTGATCAAAAAAATCCTCTTGCTGTAGCAGCAGCTGTTTAACATCCTGAGTTGGAACAGAAGATATTCCACATCATCATATTACACGGCTATTTCACTTAGCATTTTTTTCCCCCAAAATAGAGAAATTAAATAGTTGGTGTCTGCCTTTTATGCATTCTTTTTTTAATGTCTGCTATTCTGTCTAGACAACTACTTTTAGTCTCTTACATCTAAAGAGCACTTCCCTACTGCCCTCAGCCCTGCTAGCCACAGGTTTCACCTAACAGCCTTCTGCTTGGGGCTGGTTTATGTTCATTATCACTCACTTTCCCTTCCTTCCTTTCTGTGAGTTTACCTACTCTCCCTCCCCTTTGAGCTTCATTTTTTAGACAGAATAACTTTCTCTTTCCCCAATACTGAGGTTTAACTAGATTTCCGAGAAGCCAGAGCGCCTTTAAACAAAGGGTTGTTAAATATCATTCCCATTTTCTGTTCAAAATCCTCCAGGTGACCTGGCTTACAACACTGAAAAGCAAAGGGACCTACTGTCGGCTCAGGCTTTCTTCTGTCTGTGCCCAGCACGTACGATTGAAACGGGGTCACCTCTGTGCTGGCTCTAGCTGGTTTTTGGATCTGTAAACAGTTCTCCAGCTGTCAAGATGATCCTGTCGAGGATCCTCCTGGTTTTGGTTGCTCCTCCGCAACATTTAGAAAATCCCTAAAGCAGCAGCATGAGCACTGCAGCTCACAGCACTCGAGTTGAGGTTTTCCAGGAGAGCATAGGGAAATTTTCTTAAATATGATATGTGACTAAGGAGCCAGTAGTCCCTGTTTTCTAGTGAGAGCTGATGGTCTGGAGAAACACCTTCTTTTGGTTTTTATTTATATTTGAGGTCACTTTCTTTTCAGTTTCTAGTGGTGCTTGGAACACACCAATGTCACTTCTGATATTGATTGTCCCTCCTGTGCCTTCTTTGCCCACTCAATTCTTTCTAAATATGTTAAAACTATTGATTTTAATATTCCAGGCACATGGATTTTTCTCCCTAAGTCATGCTCTCCAGATAGAATTTGTACTCATAAATTAGTCGTTCCCAGTTTTGTGTGTTGCTCAGACACTGCACTGCTGTACAGGCAATTAATGTCCCTCTCCTCACTTCCCTAAGTGTGTTCATTAGTTCTTTTCTCAGTAGCTTCATTTCTTACTTGGGCAAGGGACAGGGATGGATGATGAAAGATTTCTGTGCTGCTTCTTCTTCACACTCTCCAGTGCCTGTTCCTGCTTACCCAGTACAAGTGTCTAGCTCAGGACAAGCTGTGCTGACCCCATAACACAGAATCATAGAATCATTCATGTTAGAAAAGACCAAACCCCAGCAGTTCTCTAGATTTGGCTGTAGGTGTGCTCTGTGCCTGAGGATGTGCCTATCCCTGCTCTTGAAAACAGCCCCTCCATCTTCTTGAATCCATCAGAGTATTTAGGGGTAAATCTGTAAGTAGAGAAGTGGTGAAGTACAGGAGAACAGAAAGTCTATAAAATAAAAAAAGCTACAAAATGCCTCCTGGTTGCTCTGAATTACACATCCTTCCTGTTGGGAGATGTTCAAGGTTGTCTTTTTCTCTCCTCCTGGATACTCACCTTCCTTTTCTGGGATGCCTCTGCTGTGGGTTTATGGTTACTTTTCTTGCCCCTTCATCGCTTTTTGAACAATTTCTTTGCTGCCTCTTAGAATTCAGAACATGACAAGCGAGGTCCACCCTTGGCTGTGCAATGTGGGAATGGGAAAGGGGTATTTGGTCTGTAGCACAGGTCAGTGCCTTCTGCAGGACAAGCATCATCCCAAACCCCTTGGGGTGGTTTCCCCCTGTTTGAGCCCAGGACAGACTGACAGTGTGGTGTCTGCAGGGGCCCTGCACAGCCCCCTCTTCCTCATAGCCCTGGTCCAACACTTGTGCAGAGCCAGAAGCTTCACTGGGACAAAGTGGGCTTCCCTGCCTCCTGCCAAAAAACTCTGGAGCTGTTCTGAGTAAAACCCTGATCTGCTCATTTCTTTAATGTGGTTTGTGCTCAGCTCCATAATGAATTTCATTTATAAATTGTAGCTTCTACTTTTCCTTCTTTCTGTCTTTTTCTTTTTTTTTCCCTGTTAAAATCTCTAAATTTCATTACTTTGCACTTACAAAAATAAACCTGGCATCAAGTAGTGAGCTCTCCTTAGATTGTGTCATCAATTTACCCTGCCACTGAAGCAGCCCCGTGTCACGCCTGGCACGGTGACAGCACCCAGCTTCAAAACTGCAGCTGCCTGCAGTCACCTGCCCTGCCTGGGAGGGGAGAGGAACTTTCATGGACTTTTCTGATTAGGAACTTTGGTTTCAAGGTTTCAGGGGGGGAAAGAAAAAAAAAAAAAAAAAAGAAAGTTGATTGTAAATTTAATTCCTGCATCTTAGTCATTTCTGAACCACGGGTCATTAACCACACATTAGTGCTGCTACCCATTTTTCATAGGAGCTGCACCAGCGACACAGAGCATGGCTGCTGCATCCTGGAACATCCTGCCTGTGGCCCGTGGGCTTCTCAGGGTGGTGGGGGGCACCCATAGCCTAGATTTTCACCAGGCAAATCCCAGAGGAGGGCCAGAATGGTGGCAACCCAGAGTGTGAGTGTGCCTGATAAATATCCTGGGAATGGTGACTTCTCTGTATTTTATATTAAAACACCTCCTTGTCTTATAAAATATTGCCTCCATTTCTTATCCTCTCCCAATCTCTTGTTCATTTTTAACCCTTCCAGCTAGCAAAGATTAAGCAGTTTCATGCTCCAGGCACGTGGTCAAGGACTCTCCCAGCCCTAACAGAGCCAGACCTATTTGTTGCCAGAGCAAACTGAGGTTTTCTTTTAATGAAAAAAGTCACGCGTGTCCAGCAGCGTGAAAGATAAATCTGTGAGCATGTGAAAGACCCATCCAGAGACATGCCCAGCACTGGCCAGAGCCACAGCACTGGAGATGTCAGTCTGTCCAGGCTTGACAAACAGCCCAAGCAAGCCGGCTCCTTTAATAGGCTTCAGGGGTTTATTTATAGCCCCTTGGAATAAGTGCAGCTGATACTTAAGATCGGCGGATTTAATGACAGCGAGCTGGCGAAAGGCCAGGTCTGCAAATAGTGCCACTAAAAGTCTTCTCCGCCGTAAAATTTGTTTAATGCAAGGAATCATATCGTGCAGGGTTTTGTCTGCCATTTTTATAATTAGCAGGAGAAATCTCCAGTTTGCTCCTAAGAGCAGCCAGCGCTTTTTGTGACACGGCTGTCTTTCGGTGGTGGTTTGGGTGTCTGTGTCCATGTTTGGAGAGACCCTTGTGCTCTGTGTCCCATGGGAAGGGGACCTTTCCCACCCCAGATCTCCTTGCACTCCCCCAGAGATGGGGGGAACAGAGAAGAGAATCAGGACCTGTGCCAGTGTTCCATGTGGCAGCTGATCAGGGAGGAGGATCACACCCTGCATGTGCCAAACCCTGGGATCCAATCATTGCCAAGGAGCTGCCAGCCGGTGCAGTGACACTCCTTTTTGACCAAAAATCCATCAAACTAAACAAAAAAGCAGCTTCTGGGCTGGGCAGACCAGAGTGGGGCAGTTTGTGATCAGTAGACAGGCAAAATGCATTGCAATCACCCACTTTGGTCTCACTTTTTTGATGCTTCATAACTTTGGGATGATTTTCTCTGAAGAGCCATTTTACAGTTTTGCAAGTATTCCCACTTTTTACAGACCTCTCGATCATACACAAAATCCCCAGCAAATTACTTCAAAATGAGTTATTCTATTCCCTTTTTTTCCTTCCTCTAATAGAACAGAAATGAGCTTGGGTGGTTTTGCTTACTAACCACAACAAATGACTCTAATAACACATGGAGCAGTGTACCATGCCTTATGGGCTGGCATCATCCCTGCCAGCACGTACCTGGGAACAGTCTTTGCAGGTGAGCATCTGCCCTGGGGTTTGCAGAGGGACCCCAGACTGTTTTGGGGGAAGAAGAGAGACCTCTTCAGCCCAACCCACAGCCCACGCCGCTTCACAGAAGGTTTCGGGCTGTTGCACAGGTTTGCCCTCTCTGAGGAAGCAGTGCCTTGAAAACATTCTTTTTAGGGTAATAAAAAGCAAGTAAGATGCTATCAAAAATCAAAGTATTGGAAATCCCATTAAGTTTTGAATTTAGTTGTATTTCAGGAGGTCTACACCTGTGGTCTAGACACAGCGCAACAGCAAGGTCACCTGCTTTCTCTGCACCCACCATCATCAGAAGGGCTGACAAATAGGCTTTTGCTCATCTGATTTTCTAAAGGGTCTCCTCAAGATGTGTCCTCTACCTGCACACCTCTGGAACAGCCATCACCGCTTGCTTGTGCAGGTACCTCTCTCCTGAGGTGCCCACGGGGCTGTGAGACAACCTGGAGAAAACGGGGTTATTCTGGACATCTTTACGGGAACACCTTTCCCTGGTGTTTGTGTTGTACATCTCCTCTGGACCTCCTGCCATCTCAGCCATACACAGATTTTGCTCCAGCTCCCTCCCACTACAAAGATTAACCATGGCTGAGCCCCGGTCAGCTCCATAATTTAGGTTACCCGTTTCTGTAATGGATTGAGCACTTCCCTGGCTGATATTTATAGGCACACTCAGGATCCCAGATAAAATACTGTATCTTCAGTTGAAGGTGCAAGAGATGATTAGTGTCCTTTCCATGGGATATGGTTTAAAGTCAAGGGACTTCAGGAGCGCATTAATGCCTCACTGACCTGGGACCTACATTCAGAGGAAGCTTTAAAATTAAAATAGCCAGAGAAAGGAAAATAATTGGGTGGATTGTGCTGAAAAAGGTGTTAGGTATGGCTCTTCACTCTGTCTTTTTTTAATTTTTAGGCTTTTCCTATCATATATTTCCCCTCCAGGAGGATGAAATATTGTAAGAGCCAGGCACATGGTATCTCCTCTTCAGATACAGGCTAGAAGTGCACACACGGGCATTTTATTTACTGGAATGAGGATAACTCCATCACACAGAGACGTGAAAGTGTCTCCTTCAATTTCCTCTGCACACACAGGGCCTGGGAAGTCACAGGGGGAGCTGCCAGTGCTGGGAGGGGGGTTCAATCACAGGGAAAATGAAGCTTGTGCTCTTACAAGACACCACATGCCCTATTTCCAGGTAACAGCCGGGTGTGAAAGAGGCACCTTGTTGGCTACACACGTGTTTAGACCTGAATTTCAAGCTCTGTTAGTCTTAGGGGTCCCAGGAGGCTCCATCGTGCTGCCTGGGGGGATTTCACCTTGGGAGAGGTTTGTGGTGCTGTGCAGGGCAGCTGTGGGCTGGAGCTCATGAGGTCCCTGCCATGGCAGATTTTGTGCCTTCCAGGATGCTCAGCCCCACTCTGCATCCTCCAAGGCACAGCTGTGGAATCCCCTCTGGGAGAGGTTAGTACTGCTCAGGTGCAGCCACTTTCCAGACACACCTTGGAGTGATGCTCTGACACATCTGAGAAATGAACCCTTCCCTCTCCCGGTGCCGTCAGTGGGGTCAGACAGCTTTGCTTTTCACTGAACACCTTCCTTCCAAATACATGTGAGAGGTGTCTGCAGTGATCTGATTATCCAAAGAGGCTGGCAGTTGTATTTTGAGTCCCAAAAAGATCTTATTTCAAAATGGGCTGCCAAAATCCTCAGAGAGACCTGACCCCTGAGCAACCACCGTGGAGCAGCTTCAGCAACCCTAATTTCAGCACATCAACTCTCTCTCCTGCTCTGAGATAATACTACAAATCCAGAGGCTTTTCACAAAAGATGGATCAATTCAAGTGAGTTTTCTGTAAAGTTCTCACCGATGATCGAAATCCAGAGTTCAGGAATGTGCTCTTCCCACCCCTGTACCCTGGGGTGATGCAAACCCACCCACAGTCACTCTGAACAAGAGGAGGAGCTCCCAGAAGGATTTCAGGAGCTTTTTGGGGTGCAATGACTGACCCTGCACCCAAGGAAGATGACGTTCCTGGCCCCTCTGTGCTGTCCTGCAGCCGACGAGCACCCAGCAGAGATCTCTGGAACTTGGTTACTCCATCACTTTGGTACTTGCAGACTCACAGGGCAGTTTCAGTGACTGGGGGTTGTGCTGATGTATAAAAATTGAAACCATCTATTTAATAGAGGGCAGAGGGAGCAATCCGATGGTGCTCCTCACGGATCGATACAGGACCTGTGCCCAGGGTTTATCCCTTCACAGCCTCCAGTGCATCCCATGTCCCGTGCAAAGCACCAGTGCATCCCAAGCATCAGCCATAAATGGTCATATGGAAATAAAACATCTGCAGATCAAAAGTAATTCTGCTACAAAACCTACAATTTCAAGCAGCGAAAGCACTGATCAGAGCATGTTGTATTTTGGTAGCATACAAACCACGAGCAGAAGAGGGCATTTCACTCCATAAAGCTAAAAGTGTCGAAATAACCTGGATATTTCTGTTCCAAATCACTAATTGCAAATTATTCACCCAGTTCTCATAGAGTGTCCTGTTTTTGCTGAACTAAACCCAACTGTATAATACCCTCTTAGCCTACTGGGCTTATCTCCAGATCTGAAAGCTGTTAAACTTCCTTGTGTCTCTTTCCCCTCTCATTTATTTTCCATATGATAAATAACAAAACTAAACAAAAATTAGAATCAAAAGAAGACCAAATTTTTATTTTTTTTAGTGTATGGTTTGCTGGGGCATGGGGAGTAGGCTGGAGAACCTGAACTATTATCAAGAATGCCACTCAAATTACAATATCATTGTTTGAAAAAAAAAATCTGGCAGCTAATTCTGATTGCAGTGCACATTTCTGTGCCTGTGACAAATGATTTCTAAAGTTAGACTCAAGGACACCAAGCTTCCAAGAGGTCACTCATCTATGGGGTTTATTTTATTTGCCATACCAAAAGAATTTTTAAAATAGTTAAATTAAGAAGAGGAAAAAAGAAAAAAGGGAAGAAAGCAAAAATGATCTGAAAAAGATCTAAGTGTTCTGTTTTAAAAGGAGTGATGCTCGGAGACATATAGTATGAAATACAGGAGGGGAAGCAGATTTGGGGCTAACCTGTGATATCACATTAGACTTTAAAGCTGTTCCAACAGACTAAGTATTTGAGAAAGAATCAGAGCTGTTGGTGATAAGTTGCTCCTCTTATCGGCAAACTGTCATCTGTCTTGAGTGAGAACATTTTGTCCACCCTACCAAAACAAGTCAGAAAAATTGGATAAAAACAAAAATATAAATCAGAAGGGTAGCTGGGAGCAGAACTGAAACGATGGCAATTTCCTGGCAAGGATCACTGTACAGCTAAATGTCAGACGTGGCAGAAAGAATTATACTTTCGACTTGGGGTCGGGAATTATGTGTGAGCATGTGGTGGCCAGACCCAGCCAGCGCAGCCACCACGGGACCTGTGTGGCCTCTGGTGACAGCCGTGGTGGCTCCACGGGCCGCAGCGCCCCGTGTGTCCCGGCTGCAGGTGGGCAAGGGCACCGTAGCTCTGCCCCATCACGGGATGCTCTGCTCCTTCCCTGGGCACAGCCCAGCCCCACGGCATGACCCTCCCCATGATTTCAGCAGGGTCTGCACTGCAGGATCAGCCCCTTCCTGCTCACAGCCAGGAGCAGGAGCCTGTGGTGCCAGCAGCACGCTGAGAGTCTCAAGCAATCTTTGTAACTGGAGCCAAATGTTGCTGGAGACGTCCTGCCCTGTGTCTGGCTCGCCACAGACGCTTTTCTATGGCATAAGAGCTTCAGAAAGCAGAAATCAAGTGCTTCCCAGGCTCTTTCTAGATTTTTTTTTTTTAAATTTAAAATTCAAAATTTTAATTTTAGTTTAGATTTTGATTTACTTTCTAAATCATAATTTCACTGAATTTCCACAGCACATCTGAAACTACAGTCAGATGGAGAATGGTGGTGCACTCTCTCCTCAGTGTGCACATGTGCAGGGTCATGGGGACAAAC
>JAWWLV010000057.1:9245031-9305376 GCA_035041135.1 Platyrinchus mystaceus
CTGAAACTACAGTCAGATGGAGAATGGTGGTGCACTCTCTCCTCAGTGTGCACATGTGCAGGGTCATGGGGACAAACTGCACCTGAAATGCTGGGCTCCCCCTCTCTTCCATGTCTCCCTCTCAGGTCAGTGGAAAGCATCAGGATACAACCAGCTCCTTGGCACTGACAGCCACGGATAACCCCTCTGTCTGCCCTCCCCTGCTAAGCCTTGTGGAGACATTTAACTACATCCAAAATTCTTAGTGCTTCATGTCCTCAGGCCAAGGGGACAGGGCACAGAGAGGTCACAAGTGCATGTGTGCCTGGGGAGCATGGAAAAACATCTAGGGATATGGGCACGATATCACGGCAGCACCTTGGCATTTGAGCTGGAGGCAGAGCGGGGTGTCCGTGACACCATCGAGGCTGAGCCGAACTCCTTCTCTCCAGGCAGAAGCTCGGCAGCCCAGGAGGGCAGACATTGCTTTGGGTTCAGGGCACTCACCAAATTTAGGCAGATCAGGGCAGCGCGGGTAGAGGGGAACCGAAGTGCCGCCTGCCAGCCCTGTGCTGCACCTGATGCTCCCAAGTGTTTTTCTCCTTCACTTCAACACATTTAACACAGTGTTCCCACTGCAGCAGCCAGGCTGATATCACTGGAGGCAAGACCTGAATCAGATCCTGAAAAAATCAGCTATTTAAATGCACCATAGCCGCTGCGCTCTGGGCGGCAGCTGAACCACAAGACACACAATTGCAATTTGGAAGCAGAAGTACAACGAGGGGAGTTTAGGAGATGTCCTTTTACAAAATCACCGAGTGGGAAAAGAGAGCTGCGGGGTGGAAAAGAGGTGTGAGGTCCGTCAGGCCGTGAGTGGCGAAGACGTGGCAATGTCAAAGGCTTGTGCAGTCTGGGGCAGGGAGCACGACAGGGAAGAGACTGTTCTCCGCCCCTCGTAAATAAGCAGAGGAAGGGGAGTCACTGGAAAACTCCCCAAAACCCTTTGTAGGTGGGGAAGGGGGAGCTAGAGTTGCTACAAGGTCCTACAGCGCTGAGCACTGCTCCCTGCACAGCCTGTCCCAAGGTCACTGCACCCCAGCACTCAGCAAACACCTTCCCCAGCCCCTGGTGCTGCAGGAGTGGAGGATCTGATACCTCGGGGGTTTGGGGGCTGTGTGATGGTGGGCTGCCCTGTTTTGATCTAGATTTTTTTTAATTATTTTTTTTAATGAATTTTGCAACAGTTTGGTCCTCAGGGCACTGCAAGTGCTTTTGCAAATCCAGATGAATGAGCTGAGCCTTTGCTTCAACCCAGCTGGCAGCAAAACATCCTAGGAAAGCTGGATTGCAGGGACTGCAAAGCCCTGGTGTAAGAGCTGACACTGAGCGTCCCTCTCAGAAAAACTGAGCAGTTTGTAACAGGGGAACTGGAATAAGAAACAACCATTTATTCCCTTTTGGAAATATCCCAACTGCAGGACATCAAAGCTGCCCTTTAAGCAGGAGCTGCTGAGAGGCTGGTGAAAACTCCTCTCCTGAGGGTATCATTTAATGCACATTTTGTTGCAAGAAGAGGGTGACCCAGGCAAGGGTTAATCAGGGCTGTGCTGTGCACCTGGCACATACACACCACATTTGCAGCAGAGTGGGTGCATATCTATCTATATATATCATGTATAGATATTTATTTATCTATGGCATGCGGGCTGGGGAGCAGTCAGGCTCTCCTCTCACCATGCTGGGGTGTGGAATGCCACACAAATTCTCTTTATCATTTCTCTGGAAATCCTGGCAAGCCCAGGGGAGTCTGCAGTTCATCAGCACTGTGTACCACTGAGGGAATTCTCTGCAGCGTTTTGGGACACCCTGGGGCAGCCTTCTCTCAGACAACCACATCCTCCACAGCACCCCAGGGATGGCTGAGCACTCAACCTCTCCTGGGCTTCACCTGAGGGTCCTGGGTTTGCTGATAAGACCTTCCAGTTCCATTTAGAAGAACTTTACTGGCTTTTTCTTTTCGAACTGTAATGCCTTAACACCATGGTTTGTATAAAAGAGCTGGAAGATCAGCCAGGTCATGGCCATCAGACACACAGGGCTGAACTTCTGCTTTGGCTGCTTTTGGTTGTGTTGTTTGTTTGCTTGCAGGGATTATCATCTTCCCTGCCTGTATCGTATCACTGACAATAAATTCAAAGCAACCAGGGTCCAAATTTTTGAAGAGGTTTCCCTAAGAGGATGTCAATTACTTTCCCTTCCAGCACTGCTAACATCCCCTGGCACTTAGAAATCCCAGTTTTATTTTGAGAAATGCAGCCACTTGCCCTAATTATTTGTCCTGCACTCTAAGGCAAGCAAAAAAAAAAATTTAGTAGGTAAACTTGAAAAGGCAAGGGGTTGGTTTTAATTGGTATGGTTGTGACTCTGGGCATGGAGAAGTACAACCCCTAACAAAGACAGTTTGTGTGTATTTAATGGTTTGTGTATGAAAGTATGGGAGGAGTGGGAGAGCATTGTAGACTGACTCTGGAGGTCTCATTTTGGGTGAAATTCCCATTGGAGGCAGCTGGTATTGCTTTTGCTGCTGGGGGTTTGGACAGAGAAAATAGTGCCAGAGCTGGGGTGGGAATTTCTCCCTCTGCCCAGCACAGTTACTACATCCCAGCCCACTGAGAGCCCTGTGCTTCCCTGGGATGGTGGATGTGACACCACTGGCTCTGGAGGGGAAACTCAGGAGCCTTTGTGTCCAGAAGAGGATGGAAGAAAGCTTTCCTATTGCTGATCTGCCATCACCACAGGGACCAAGGGGTCCTCCTGGCGCTGGTATGGAAACTTAAGAGAATTCCTCAGGGAGGAACTGTCCTCCTCTGCCTTTGGCTGACATGTTCCCCTTTCTTGTCCTCCAGGTGCTTCATCTCATTCCATCCCCACCCCTTCCCTTCCCCATCTTTCTCTTCATGGGCTGCCAGGCTCCTTTCACATTTAGATGCCAGTCTGTCCTTGCTCATTGCTATTCCCCACCCATCTTAGCTCAGCCTAGTTTCAAACACAAGTACTTTGTCAAGGTGCCAGGATCCCCTGGTGGAGGTGAAGGTTGGCAGATCAATGCCATGAAAGCATCCCAGAGGATGAGCATCTATCTCTGTGCATCTTGTGCCCAGAGAGAGGGACCAGCCCTGGGGCTTTGAGGAGCTGAGGACTCTCCCTGCAGTGGCACTTACAGATTTGCAGCCTCCCCCCAGCAGCCAGCTTTGCTCCAACACTTGGCTTTCCCCTGGGCTCATCAGCCCAGCTAAGAGCACTGTGGTGTTTGGGACCCAGCAGCCTTAATTATCCTTTAAACCTCATTATCCTTTTTCCTATGATCTCCTCTTTGTTCTTCCTTCCACCCCTCTGTGTCTGCAGGCAGTGGAGAGCTCTGCCTCTCCCTACAACTCCTTGCAGCACCACCACGTTCCCAGACAATATGCACAAGGAATTTTCATCTAAATCACCCCAAAAGCAAGGGCAAAATCCAAGGTTCATCACCCTGAATCACAACCAGACCACAGGCAGTGGCAGCAACTCAAGAAGATGCAAATGCCTTTGTAGAAATGCCTGTGCCAAGAACATGCCCCACTCCTGACAAGGGCTTTCCACGAGTTTCCAGCTTGGTCCCATGGAAGAAAGAAGTGCTATCATCCTGGGACACAGCCTCTGGCTTTGTGTTACATATTATTTGTAAGCAAAATAACCCTGTTTGTCTTAGACCGGCTCACTCTGGAATCTCTGAAATTAGATGTCATTACCAGGTGTCATTACTCTGCGGGTATAAAGTTGTACCTAGTGAGCAATCCAGAGATCTGCAGACAGATGAGGAGGATAATTTGATTCCATCTTTGGAAATGTCAGACCTTATGGATGAATCAAATACATTCCACTTTCTTCTGTTTATCAATATTGGGTGAAAACAGACTAGAAATTGCTTATGAATGGGGAGTGTCGAGGGAAAGGCAATCTATTTGTTACCCCTTGCAGATGCACAGCACTGCCACAGCCACCTCTGTACAGTGTGTAAGAGCCACATAAAGCCACAAAATCAGGCACAGATGGAAGAAAGAGCAACCCTTGCTACCTTTCCATTTACAGGTATCACTGCACAGGCAGGTCCAGGTCCTGCAGCCAATAATCGTAGTCACAGAAAATAAGATGTTCTCAAAGCCACTGCAAATTCTTGGCTTTGAAGGGGAATTTGAAAAACCCTGTAAGGATATGCTGACCTGAGCTCTGAGCCAAAGCTAAAGCAGAGATCTGGGGTTGGATATGCAGAGCCCTGTGCAGCAGCCAAGCTCCCAGTCAGTTGCCCATTGCCAAGCAAGAGGGGGCAGATGGGGCTGGTCCAGGGAAACACGGATCACTCACATGCTTGAATTGTTGAGCCCAAAACAGATCAAAATCTGGGCACACAGCAAGGATGCAGACCCCGAGAGCACAGTAATGGTAAAGGGAGAGGTTTCAGGAAGGAGAATGGAATAGCAGTGAATGAACTTTTCAGATAAATTATACCTAAAGAGGAATGAAACATTATAGTTTCAATTACCGCTGTGCCCAGCCACGCAGGTAGTAATTCAAACAAGAAACAATTGCTGGATTGTCACCCTCAAATCAGACACATACCATTTAATTCCATTTACTGAGGGTTCACTGACTGTATTTTGAATCAAATACAGCCATTAATGTGCAAAGATCTGAAAAATGCATGTGTCCCTTTTACAAATGTGACACCGAGACTGTAATTCCTGTAAAATCTGTTTTCTTCAGGTTGGGCTGTTCCTATTGCCATTAGTTTTGCAGATATTAAAAGTTTCACTATGCCAAGCTATTTCTTTTGAAATGGCTTGCACCTTTTTGTTCAGGGCACACAAAAAGCACAGCCAAATCCAGCCTTATATTCCATCATTCAAACTTAGCAAATTGATTCGAACGCAGAAAAAGCTACTTTCATTAAAACAATTAAATCCTTACTATTATTGCCATATCTGCTTATTACAGCACAAATATAAATCATCAGTTACGGGAACTAAAAGCTTTCAGATGGAATTACTCTAACACCTGCCTCATGCAATGGGCACAGGAGGGATGATGTGCACCCAGCGTCTTCGGGGCAGCGCTGCTGCCTAAATAAAAACCTGTCATATTCAGAAAGTGAATATTATTGTGCTGCCCTGGTTTGCTCTGGCAGAAAAGCAGCACATGCCTATGGGGAGGGTGAGCAGCAGGAACAGAGCTTGGGACAAGAAGAGCTGGGGTTTGCATCACTTAGTGCAATGGCACTACACAAAGCTAAACAATGCCCTCCCTCATCAAAGAAACAATTTCATGGGTAAAAACGTCCTGTTCAATGTGATGCAGTGGAATGATTTTGGCACAAAGTTAAGGGATTGTCTGGAGCCCTTTTCCTTTTCTTTTTAAAATAATACCTGCACGTATTCCATGTGTCAGCACCGTCCCACGCTCTCCATGGGGGCACAGAGTGTGTTGCCCCATAAAACCAGACCTTTCCGCAAAACTGCACTTGCCCTTCTGATCTGGCAGAGGATGCATCAAAGGGCAGATTGTTTAAATATAATTTCACTGGTTACTGTGTGGGTCATCAGAACTGGATACATGTAATTTCAGAGGCTTTTCTCCTCCTGCTCCTCACATCATTCCAGGTCACACTTCCCTACAGGTGCTCATTGTTGACTCAAGGACACTTCCAGGCAGCAGAATATCAACAGAGCAGGGATGGACAGGCCAGCTCATCCTACACATTTTAAATTGCTTAAAAAGACCCAGAAGCCTTTTTGCAAAAAGAGTCTGTGGCAGGGACTGAAATCAGTGCTCAGCATGTGGCTTAGACAAACAGAATGGTCATTAGTGACTGTTGTCATTGTCACACCGGTGTAGACTGTTAATTCAGCACAGGAGTCATTAAAAACAAGCCCCAGTGGAGAGAGGAGTTTTTGTCAATGCTAGATGACTTGGCAAAAAGTGAAGAAGACCCTCAATATCCTACATTGCTCAGCTTGTAAATTCAGAACAAAAACTGCCAGGAAATTGCTGGCGACAGGATTAGGCACTAATAATTTTCTTATGCCACCGAAAGCTGTGAAAACCCAACCCTGCTTTTCCTCACCCCATAACTTGGTTAAGCTCACTGGTCATTCAACAAGTCCCTCTCTTTCTGAAGAATGTCATCACTTCCAGAGCTTTCCCCTGACTTTGCTCATGGATTGAGAAGGTGGTATCACCCTCACACTGACTGTGACTATCCCATGTGTCTGAGAACTAAGGGCTCAGTCTGCCCCACCCCTGCTCCAGCTCCAGGGCTATAATTGCCTCTGAGCTCAAATTAAAGAGCAGCATCCTCTCTGCTGCACGGGTGTCCCTCCCTCAGAGTTCCCCCCACCAGGTGCTTTTAATTTATTTGTATTTCCAGCAGCGATAATTGAGTTATCAATTTTGTGCTCTTTTGGGCCAGAAGCAAAGAGATCAGAGAGCTATTTTATACACCTAATTATAGATTATTTCCCATAGCTATAAAACCACAGAGAGACAAATCCAGGAAATATGTCGTGAGGTGATCTGTGTCCTCTTCATCTCTACTGGCTTCTCCCTGTTGCTCCCTTAGACTCCAAGCTGAATGCCCTCCAGAAAAACACTTGTCAAAAGCTAGGGGTACCTATTTCCCTACAGGAAAGTGAAATGTCTCCCCACCCCAGCAGAGAGCTGCTTAAAATGAAATTCAACTTTTACTGAAATGATCTGTTTAAGCCTTTAGCACCTCATAGAGTCAGGCTGAGATTTATCCCATTTCTGTGCAGTTTGGTTATAATCTGGCTCATAATGGTGGCCCAGGGTCCTGCTAAGGAGTGAAGAATTTGATTTTCTTTCTCACTCGTGGTTTTTGGGGGTGGGGTTGAACTAGATGATCTTCAAGGTCTCTCCAACTCAAACCATTCTGTGTTTCTATGAATTTTGTGTTTCCCTTCATGCCCCCATTATCTCCCCCTTCCCCTGGTCCAGAAGCTCCTGCAGAGCCTCCCTCCATCCCATGCAGGTCCGAGCTGCCTTCAGCATCCCCAGTTCTGCCTGAGCTGCCTGGAGCACACTGCAGTGCAGAGCCAGTGCTAAAGTTCAGCAGATCCTATTTTTATATTTACAGAAAGAGATGGAAATCGTCTGTGTGTCAGTATTAGGTTTCTAGTGGTGACATGAAGAGGCCATCCAAGATGTATGACCCAGCAAATGTACTGTAATGCACACATCACATTTGTTCTCCAAGTAAGTAGATATTGCCCAGGGTATATTACATCTGTGCTTTCATGTTTAATTTAATGTAAGTGAACTGCCTTAATTTCTCTAAATTGTAGTAATAAACATAATGCTAACAGTGATATTGCTAATAATTTATTTTGCAAGTGATTAATCAACAATGAACTATTTTAATTACCTGTTCGGAAATGCCAAACTCTAAATTAATTATGTGTCATTATATGAATTCATATGTATAAATATATACACTTATATATGAATTCCGAGGCTAATTAAAATGAATAAACCATCAGATTTGGTGAATTCATAGAGCTGAGGGGGAGGGGAGGGATCTGCTCTCCCCTGCTCTTCTGCCTTTTTTCATTTCATCCTCAGCACAAAGAAAATCACATCCCAGTGCTTTCAGTAAGTCATTTGTGATCCTAAAAAATATATTACCCAGGGAAAGTAGCAAATTCCCTGGGTCCCACACTGCAAAGGGCAGCAGGTGGGAGCAGGGGTGGGTGGCAGGGGCTGCAGCACTTCTGTCTGCAGGAAATGCAGAGTGTGACTCTTCGGGGTGATCTCTGTGCCAGACCTTGGAGCTCCCTGGAAATAAAGTCCAATATGGGAACTTGAATGGGGGAGAAGGAGATGATTCCCTGCTCTCAGTTGTTCACAGCAATTTTTTGCAGGGAAATCAAGGATTAAATTAACAGATTAGGGGCAAAACCACAGAGTTTTTCTTTTCCCCTGGGGGAGGGGGCTGCATCTAGAGATACTACAAGGCACAAAGCTGGCAGTGCTGGGGTATTTACCAGTAGGAGCACCCCCAGGTGCCCCAAAATGAGGCTGGGCAGAAAGGGGAGGCAATCTCTTTGCAATAAGACTCAAGCCCAGAGCTCATGGCCAAGAGGCCCCCAGCCCTCCAGCACTGGTCCAGCCAGCAGCAGTGGTCCCCAGTGGGTTGGTGGCCCCTGCAGCACAGAGGGGCAGGGGACTGCAGGGGAGGGAATCTCTAATTTAGGGGTGTGCAGAGACACAGTTCTAGTGGCTTGTAGCACTGGCTTGAAGAACAGGATGATTAATGAGAGCAATGGCATGGAGGAACCAGAATCTAAGTAATGAGACCTTTATTTGATACATAATACCACTGGGACCTTCTATAACGAGAATACCAGGAGTAGGGCTAAGTTTTGCTGGTTTGGGAATGCATCAGGAAGGGGGAAAGTATTGCTGACTCTGCAATCAAATGCTGGGGCTGTACACAACGGGACTGCAGTGCTGTTCAAAGTGAGCCTGGGACATGTTAATTCAGTCATATATTTTCAGATGCTGGAAAAACACCCTGAGTTCTGATTTAGTGTGCTGTGTAGACATATGCAGAGTTGTGGGTTTAAAATGCAGGGTCCAGAGCCTGATTCCGTCACCTCATGGTTGAATTCAAGCTGGGAGATGAAGAAGCCATTATATACATAAGAAGAACTTCCAGCCAAAAAATTACTTATGGTTTCAACTGAAGGAGAAGTTGCAGATAGTTTGGGTATGGATGTCAGAAACACAGCAGTTAACAGCAGAGATGTATGAGAGATTGGGTGGTGATAACTTAGATAAATTGGTGTCTCATCCATATTAAGGAGACAGCTCATCCTCAGTTGCTGCCGGATGACATGAACAGTGGAGCGTATATGGATACTAAAATACATTGGTCTTAAAGTTAAATCCCCAAGAACCATCAGAAATAAGTCTCAGAAGCCAAAGTGAGATCTGATGCGCACTGCAAAAATACGCAGTCTGTCAGATCACGCTGCTCTCTCTATATAACTTCCAACATTTGTGGGACAATTATAGGGAAAACAATACTGTGATCTGTAAAACAGTTCCTGGAGTGGTTTTATTCACTAACTCAATGCTATGCATAATCATTGCCAGCAACATCTCCAGAGGTGTGTGCATAATAGAGAGACATCAACTCAATGAGTCAAAACATCAGAAAATAAAATTCAGATGAACCTCGCATTCAAAATATTATATCATCTGTCATTTAACACTGTCTGAAGACCTCCTAACTGAAATAATACGTCTAAACCAAAAGTTACCCCAGGCAGTAATACCATGTTGTGCTGTGTCTAGGATCTACCAGGAACTGGGGTTTTCTGCACCTCAAGCTGGCTGCTGAAGAAGGGGAGCTGGAGTTACAAGTCCTGTGGAGATCTTCAAACTGAAGCACCCAAAAGACTCATAGAGACAGAAGGCACTGGGAGGGTCTTTTCCTCTCCTGTAGCCATGTCAAAACCTGCCAAAGACATTAGTGACCCCCCAGCATCACCCACTCCCTTTGCTTTGTGGATGTGCATAATAATTTTTTTTTTAAACACTGAAATTAGCCTCTAAAAAAGGGTTTGTATCCAAATGCAAACTTAATTTGCCCTCCCTGACGTTACACTTCCCTGGATTAGCTCCTTCATTCCTCCTGTTCCAAACACCCATTGAGATAAGAAGTTCTCCTTTTTGAAAGTGCAGGTTTGGAAGACCTTTAAATCCCCTTACTAAATTCTTATCATGCTGTTTTCCCAAAGCACCGTGTGTAGCATCGTCTCTGCACTGCAGCTTGAAAGGAACAATTCCCTGCAGATGCAGATGCCCGCGGCCAGGAATATCTGCTCCGGGATGCTCTGGCAGGAATATCACAGCACAGGCCATAAGGCAAGTATATATACATATATATATATAAAATGTGTATGTACATATATAAGCTGGTCCTTGCTGCACCCAGGCAGGTGCGGGCGGGAAGAGCGAGTGCCGTATAATGAGTCCGAGTTGCTCCAGGGTGTGAGAATGAGCAATGAGCATCTCTGCTGGAAGCAAAATCAGGAACTTGGGTGAGCTTTGCTACTTAGACAACAAATCACTGGGTGTGCTTGAGGGTTCATTTTTCATTGGGAAACACCGGTGAAACGAGTACTTTGCTGCTTATCTCTTTATTGCTTATCAGTGCTTCTTTGCCCTTCATTTCTTGGAAAAGGCATGGTGCTTAAAATGGGTTGAAGGGTGGATGCTGTGAAAGAACTAAGCCACCTCTTTAATCCCAAAGGCTTCATCAAGGGTTCATTTTGCTCTCTGGGAAAATCTCTGTCTTCCCAGATCACTCTCCTCCCTCACTCGGCCATCCATCTAGGTTGCCTCGTCTGTATCTGAAGGCACGCTTGCCATCCTTTGAAGAGGTAGTCTCCTCTAAAAAATCAATAGTTAACATTGTCTTTAAATAGTCTGACATTTACCTTTACTGCAGTTTTCATTTCTTTCTGGGATTGCTCAGACATTTGTATTACCCATGTACATTCCTTATTTCTCTGCCTGTAGCCACCGACCAGGAGCTTTGCAGGGATGGCAATTCTGGTGCTGCAGCTCCCAGCCACAAATAAGGAGACTTTTGCAAGATAATTGAGAGGACTGGAGCTCGCTAATAGAAGCATCTTTAATTTATGGAAGACATCAAGTGAGAATAATTACAAGCAAAAGGGTAGCATAAATCCCTGAAGAAAATACATGCTGAATGCAGTTTTCCCAACAAGCAAATTTGAATGCTGGCCCAAAGGTCAAAATAAAAGACTCTGAGCTTCAACCTCCTGAGCCATCCACCTTTGCTTTGGCTCTTGTCAAGAACTTGTCTAGGGGTTCATTTAGAAAGCTGCTTGCACAGAGCAGGGCCGTTTGCAATCTGGGAAAGTTAAGCAAATTAGCAGAATTATTAGGTAAGAGGCAATTCTCCACAGCCTGCAAAGCAACCGCTTGTTAAATTAGCTCACACGGGAGAATTGCACTGATCGAATGATGGTTGCAGTGTTTGCAGAGAGAAGACTGTGCAGGCATTTTCTCTGAAATAACACTGCTGTACTCCAGCCTAAGAATAAAAAAGGAGAGTTTGTGCAGGTTCCCTGGCAGGCTGGGACAGGCTCCTTGTGCAAATGTACCGGAAGATGCCTTTGTCTTTTAAACACATTTCTTCTATCCAGTTCCTTCTGCAATAATAATAAAAAAACTAATAAAGAAGGAGAACCCAACCCCCTTAAACTATCAACTTCTAAAAATAGGGAGGGTTGCAGGAGAACTGATGCCACCAGACCCCTGGAAGCAGATGGCTCGATGCACCCAGTCCCCTCTGGGACTTACAAGGACACCTGGGATTTTGCAGCCTCCCTGTCCCAGGGAGACTTTGGGAATGGGGCTTTCAGCAGCAGAAAGAGAACTCAGAGTCCTCCAAGAAGCCAAGGAGATGATGGTTCACACGTGGTTTCTGAAATCTGTCTCATTTTTATATACTCATTGGCTATTGATTTGGTATTTTTATACCTTATATAGTGCACTTAGAACAGGAAAAAAATGGATTAACCAAGTAAATGTGTTTTATTAGCAGGTCTCTGATGGAAAATTATGTCATTTTTCCATTTAAAAGATGCACCAGATTAATCCAGTCATGAATCAGTCTTGTCCACACTTGAAAACCTACTCATACCCCATGGGAAATTTTCCAGTGTAACATTGCAAACAGCATAAAACAATCAAAGTTTTAAAACGATGAAAAGGTATTACTGTGAAGTCTTTAGCACTTCCAAAGCAGCTGAGAATGAAATGCTCATCCCCAAAGTGAATTGAGGGTGTTACATCAGACTTAGCTCCAGATTCCCTTGCAGATGAAGCTTTCTCATAAAGTCATGTACTTGAATCCGTCAGCACCAGCATAAGCAGCAAACCACTGAGTTCTTCCAGGCTCACCCTACTTGAAATTCCAAACAGCACCCACAGCTGCAAGCAGGAGAGTCCTGGAGACCAACAGTGTCTAAAACAAGGGACAAGACACCTTCTTAACTTCACTACATGGTCTGACACCCCGTTACCAGCCCCAAGACCCGGCAGTGTTGCTGCAGTGGACGTTGGCTGAATCCTGCAGGAGTTGCTGGTGGATCGATGGAGAGGTTTCATCAGGCACTGGCTCCCCAGCAGCCCCAACGCGGGTGAGGCTCCCTGGGGGGTCAAGGGAGAATCTGCAAAGTCAGGCTGAGTGTAATCACCAGATAAATCCTCTGCAGTTGCCGGCAATGGACCTGAGCCATGATGCAGAAGTTCTGGTTCCAGATTGAACTTTTCTTCCCAGTTTAAGAGATACAGTGTCTGGAGTTGGTTTAAGTGTCTGCCAGGCTGTTTGCTAATTTCTGGCTGTTCCCTGGTTCCTCCAAATCCTTTCTTTTTTTTTTTTTTTTCACACTCCATCATCTGCTTTAAAGGATACAACACTTAAGCCTATACAATGGTGGGTTTGGGGTCAAGATTATTAAATTTGGTAAGTGCTGGCTGTTGAACACTGCCCTATGGCACAAATGGCACAGTTTTGGTGGTTTGTTTTTTTCTTTCTTCTCCTGCTTCTTTCTATGATGGACAGATATCCCAGCACAAAGAGTTTTGTCCTTCACCGGCATTTTTTGGCTCACAGGACCATGCTCCTCACCATGGAAAGATGGATTATGCCTTTACTTTCCAGATGATCCACAAAAGGGCAATAGAAAATAATTCTTCTCCCAGCACTAAGGAGCGAGTGGAGCACGGGGCCACCTCTTACCCCTGACAGGATATCAGCTCGTGGTTGGACACTTGCATGTTTGGGAAATAGTTTCAAAAATCTTCCCCTCTCACTCTCACTCTTTTCCCTCTCCCTCTCCCACTATGCAGGAGAAAGCAGAAGCCACCTGTAAGGCACTGCACAAAATAATTTATAGAGGGGTGGGCAGAAAGAAGTGGAGGCAGATGTTACCTGAGGGAGGTGGTAAGAGAAGGGAAATACCTATCCCACATGGATAAGGAAAAGAAGCCCTTGGTGCTGAGTCTCTGGTACCTTCAAGAGAAGACTGGCCATGCTCTGCCCGCATCACTGGGTTACTCAGCTCATTGTAGCCCTCCTGTAGCAGATGGTGCTTGTGGGCTCAGCCCCAGCTCTGTAGTGTAATCCTACCTTTCAGCCCCGGGAGTACATGGAAGATCACAGTGTTTGGTTTTGGTGTTGCAGCATAAAAGACAAGTATCTATACGCTAGCTGAGATCCCTGGGCATACACTGGTAGAACAAGCATAAGGTAAGAGCAGTTGAACATTAAAATAAGGAGCCTGTCCCAGAATTGTAGAGTCATTTAGGTTGGAAAAGACCTCTAAGATCATCGAGTCCAACCATTAAATCCATGTCCAATCCAGGCAGACCAATTGTGTAAGTTAATTTACACGGAGCAGTGACAAGCTATTTTCTGTTGTAATTCTGTTTGCTGAATACCCCAAAATGAAGGATTTTATTCCTTGTGAGAGAAAGGAGGACTTATCCACACCCCAGGCTGGGTGCTACTACACCTCAGCACTGCTGCAGTAGCTGAGGTAATGCATGAACCCGCCAAGCTGCTACGACCAGCCACGCACCTGCTGTCTGGCCACGTCAGACACAAAGGAAAGGACGTCTGCTTCAAACCTCAGCCAAAGAAATTCACATGGACACGTTTTATCTCATGGCTGCAAATAGCTCAGGCTGTGCAGGCAGTCACCATTCACCAGGAAGGGTGGCAAACAGCAGCCCATGTGTAGGAGCTGAAGCATCCTTCTGCTCTTGCTTGGATGTACAGGAGATACCATCACCCAGCCCCATCTTCCCTTGGAAAACACGTGCAGCACATCTCACTGTTTATGTTTAATCCAAACTAATGTCCTACGGCTATGATATGCGTGATTATGGCAGTCATTTTTAATTAGGGGTTGTGTCAATAGTATTGACATTTTTATCGCTTTTGGGGGAAGCAGGGGATATTTTCCTGCAGGTGAACTCCTCTTTGTGGTTTTCTACCCCTCCAGCTGCACCCATGGTAAGAAAGGGCTGTCCAGCTTGTTAAACAATGAAATGTTGTTAAGCCCATTCTCTGTGCAAGTTAATTCCAGCAACTTACACAATACCAGATCCAAGGAATGCAGAAATTCAAATTCCCTCCATCCTGTGGCAAGATTTATAACCCTAGCCTGACTGCAATGTTTATCATTAACAGAAGCCCTGTCAGGATCTGGGAAACACTGGTGGCCCTGTGAGGAAGAGGATGCATTCAGTACCTTGATGGGAAGTGGAGTTAAACAGGAATGGCTCAAGCCACTCCTTGCCTGCACCGATAAACACCCTACAGGAGCTGTCATTCACCCAGAAAGAAAAAGGAAGGCAGATCATTACATTTATTGGTCATAGTTTTTCAAGAGTTAATGAAGACTATTAGAAAAGGCATGGATAGTAGCAGTAATATGTATTTTTCATCTATCTCAAAAATACCTTTGTCTCAAGAGCTTTACATAACACCAGTAGAAGGTCTGACTTCTGCCTGATACGTCAGGATGAATCTTCCTCCCAGATTATGGTCCTGGTGTAGATGGTGCTCACATTGTAGAGTTTTTAATGTCTTTAACCATCTTTAGCTTTGTATCCTGATAGCCCCTTCAGGCTACATGTCAATGCCATCTGGGAGGAAAAGAAGAGACTCCTGCTCAAGCGCCGCTGTAACGCAGATCTCTTGACTAAAATTGTGCTTCCTTCACTTGACAAACCGTCAGCACAGAGCAATTATCTGCCTGTTGGCTTGCTTGTCCTTTCTTTTCTCTTCTCTCAGAAAAAAAAAAAAAAAAGGCTGATGAAGGAAAAGGATCCACAGAAAAATTCCATGGACAGAATCCAGCTGATCTGATCGCACCATCCAAGTTGCGCTTGCAGATGTATCAAAGGCAGAAGTGATCCCCTCTTTACTACCTCTTTTGCCCCCTTCTCTTCCTAAGATTAACTGGTGAATGCTCTCAGGTATTTGGGACAGATAACGTGTCTGTTTTTATCTGTCTTAAGTCCTGTACAAATATGGATATTAGAGTATTAGTGTATTTAGGCTGATGTGTTTAGCAGCTCCAGATTATGAATTGCTCCTCAAAATAACGTTTGCGTTTGCCGACAAAGATCTTTATTACAGAAGAGGGTCAAGCAAAAAGGATTACTCCTGCTAATTATTCACTATTATTTAATATTTGCACAAAAGGTTTGCGGGACTGAGTCCTCAGGATTGCCTTGTTTGAGAAGCTAATAGGGTTTCCGGGAAACCAGCAGTGTCTGGTGAGCCATCAGAGCAGCCTCTTAGAGGATATGGAGGACAATTAGATTTGATGTAGTTAAGGATGGTTGGCTAAAGGTTTCTAATGACTTAGCCAGGACCTGATCCTGGGGTTTTCAAAGTCAGCAGTAAGACTTCCCCTCAGAGCTGTGCTTTAAGGGAAATTGACTGAAGCAGATCCAATTTTCAGGCCATGGGTGGGTTCATGATCCAAGCAGCTCCGGGCTGCGAAGGGCAGACATCAATGAGCTCCATTTGCTCCACATCCCTGCTGTTGCATCAGGAGGTATTTGGGGGTGAGCAGGGCTGAAATACAAATTGTTGGGAGGGATATTTACAGCTCTTTGGCCCATGCCTAAGATTTGTCCCTATACAGTAGCAGTCCCTAGAGAGCTCCCCTGAAGTCTACCTGCTGCCTTCTGTTGGGCCTCATATTTCCTTGACTAGACCATAATGGCTGTACTGTTATAGAAATTCCATGCTAAGTGAATTGAATTTCTCATTCCATAAAGATATAATTAGGCAATAAAAACACTGGCAGAAATCTTCAAGCATGGCTGCCTGAAGGTGGGATCCACATTTAAGCATCTAAATATATGGCCCAACTTTTGGGATCCTTGTGTATTTGTATCTTCTCTTGCTACAAGAGAACTGGAAGCTTTCCTGATATTTGAGGCTCAGGTGGCTTTGGGGGAACCTAAATATGGACCACGCTTCTTTAAGGAGAAAACATTTTCATTTATATTCCATGGTTTTGTTCAAGTTGCAATGCCTCCAGCTTTCCCATTTGACATTTTTTAGTAACTTAATTATCATTACCAAGGAAGAATTTTAATAGTGGTGTTGTTTACATCGGATGGAGCCCTGGGGAACAAGAGAAAACAACCCAGATTGTGGGAGCATGCGGGAGGAGAGTGGTATTTTGGAAACCCAGGCCACAACCTGCTGGAAGCATCTGTTTCTACTCAACCTTTTCCTCTAGAGTCCCCACATCATTCACAGCCCAGACTGCCAGCAATTAGGGACTTGTGCTGAGGATTCCCCTTCCCTTGTGCTTTTACCCCATTCCTCCCTTGTTCAGGAATCTCAGGACTGGCAGTGACACCGCTGATGTTTGCTCAGCGACTGCTGCTCTGCTCACACAGCGATTCCTGTCTCAGCAGATGCCTTTGCTCGGTGCTTCTGAGATGGGAATTAGGAAGTGGGATTGAGTACTGCTCAGAAACCATCAGGACTAACTGCAAAGCAACTAATTAGCCGGGAAAGGCACTGTGTCAAGAGGTGACTTGGAGCTAACAGAGGTGGTGCCCACTTGGCTGTTTTGCCAAGGGCACAGCTGTGCTGTGTGGCTGCGACTGGAAAGCCACGAGCACCCTCTCTACCCACTGCAAACTGGCCCCATGCTAATACAGGGATTTGTTGGAGCTGCTCGTTTTCCTCTGTTTGCAGGCACAAATGTCAGCAAATGCATTTTGCAAAGGCTCGAGTCTCTTCTATCAGGCCAGGTCAAAGCCCTTTTGGATTCATTGTCGGGTGTTTGGAAAGATGCTGCGTTTGTGAAGACAAATAAATGAATAAATAGAACCAGTAATTTCTTTTACAGGTTTTCAAGAAATCAGCCAGTGGCATGAAGGAAAAAGTGCCTGATCTGATTGAAGTGCATGGGAAAAACCCCACATGTAGACTTCAGTAGGATTTCAACATGGATGTTTAGGCAGTGTTAAGGGGCAGAAAAATGAGCTAGCAGGATTGAGTAAGCACTGTTTGAGTAAATTGAGGAAAGGTGCTGCTGCAGTAACATTGCTCCTCATGTCTTTGCCTTTTAACTACCCAGTGACATAAATATTAGATGCATGTTAAGCCTCAGATCCATCAAAAAACTCCTTATCTTGAAGGAAACGAATACTCTCGGCCCTAGTAAGAACATTTAAGTGGTGTCTAAAGGACCAGAGATGTGGAATCAAGTGAACCAAATTCCTGGCGTGTGAAAAGAGACAAATCTCTGCACACTCTCATGCCAGGGGTTAACTTAGGCCAGGTGTCATTAAGAAGTAAAGACATGAATAATCTCCCATCAGACTTTTGCATCCAAATGGCTCATTATGCCCGCAATATTCATAGCTTGTGAGAGTCCTATAGATTTACGATTGCTAGGAAAGGATGGTGCCCAGCTTACTTTCCCACCAATCATTATTACATGGGAAAGGGAGCGATTTTCTTTAAGTCCATTAGCATAACATTAGTGCTTATAAGGATCAGAAGGGGTAGAGACTTTACAAGTCTTTTAGGTCAACAAAGTCAAACTGGGGACCCGTTTTTAAGAGCACATCTTTTATCTCATTAACAAAGAAAAACATTGTTGGCTAGTACAGGCTGTGGATATTTGCCATTTGGGGCAATGATGAAGCAGCTGGTGTTCCCAACTCCTTCCCAACTCTGGTATCCCTGTAACAACCCATTTCTTCACTAGAGCTGTTGAAGGAGCAGCTTGGCGCGTGGTACAAAACACAAGGAGGGAACTTCAGACCAAAACCTTTATTCTTCATTGCAGCAGATGAAACACTGAGGCACAGGGCTCCAGGGTGGGTGTGAACAAATACATATGAAAATGCACAGCATTTGCAGTGGAAAGACACAGTCCTGAGTTACAGCTGAGATCAATATTAGGAGGATGATAGAGATTATCAATCTTGAGTGGTCTCCGTTAGGCAGAATTGACTGGCAACCACATAATGACTCAGGCTCAGCCCACCAGTTTAGAGCCCAAGTGACAGATCTGCAGATGCCAGTCATCATCATTTCCTTATCAGCAGCGTTCACGTGGCCATTTGTCTTCTACCTGAGTCGCCTTGGTCGGGTTCAAGTGTTTCATCCTCCAGGGTGCATCTGAGAGATCAATGCACAGCTACAGCTGGTTGAAGGGGACCAAATCCATTGAACAGTTGATTTGGTTCCATTTTACCAGCTTTAGCAAAGCATTTGGCCTCACGGGCTGTGGCAGCAGACAGGGGAATTCTTCGGGGTCTTTTCTTTCCCAGCTGCCTGGACCTCTTCTGAACTTGCTGCCTGATGCTGCACTGGTTCAAATGGCTTCACTTTCAGGCAGTCAGGATTTATTTAAGCTTCTTAGAGGCTACGGCTGAAGAGCGGGTCTGAATTAAAGAGGCAGGCTTAACAGCAGTGGAATAGTCTGCAGCAGTAACCATCAGCCTGGAGCATTTTTAAACCTGATATTTGGCTCTGTCTGTCTTGAGAGCCACGCTGCTATTACAGCATGACAGAAGTAAAGGCTATTGTTTTAATCCACATACTTTAATTATCACTTCCTGACTTATTCCTCTCAGTGTTTTATGGTCTGCTGTCATCCTTCATGCCCTGTGTTTTGGTACCTGAAATGACACCTAACACACAGCAGCAGAGACATCCTTTCCTACAACCAGCCTACAGCCAAGGAACTCGGAACCAGAGAGCTCTTCTCCCCTTAGGGCTCTCCTTGGCAAACAGGAGGGAAAAGGCTGAAACACCTGAAATCCTTTCTTAGAGGTGAGCAAACTTTGCTTCCCTACCATGCAGCCTCCCACGTCTTCTTATCTGGCATTAAAATCAGCATTTTCAGGAGGTTTAAGATCTGCTCAAGACAAGCAGCGGTTGTATTTGACATTGCCAGAAACCAACAGGAAAACGAAGAAAGGAAATGAAAGGTGGGGGGAAAATGGGGAGGGGAAAAAAAGAAAAAAGCCTTTACTTTCTTGCAATCCCATAATCAGGCAATTTGTCCCAAAATGAGGAAAGCAAGTCCCTGCTACACCACCACTGTCCAAGTCACTTGCGTGATGGTTCATGTCGCAGAGCTGGGGAGCTGATTTCTCCTGGAGAGCCCTGCAGCATGAACACCCCACTGCTAAAAATAACTCAGTAAATCAAATTTAAAAATCACAGCGGCTCCGATCATTTCTGCAGTGGGAGCCAATAAAGTCAGGCCTTTCCTTCTTAACCCAGAGCCACGCACAGATATTGCACATTGCCATGTGCATAACCTATTTAAAGAATTTATATGCGTCATAAGGCAAAGGTGACTTTTCCCCCCTCTTCCTCGCAGCCCACCACGCTGCAAGATGATACTAGGGAAAAGCACCTGTGCTTAGAACCACTGCACACAGAAATATTGCAAGTGGGCCAGCATTACATCTCCACAAGAATTACAGGCTTCACATTGTCACGGTAAGCACTGCAGATCACTTAACTGCCCAAACCCGCTACTCTAAGCTGCCTATAAATAAATGGAGGGAGAGAGAAAGAGAATAGCTTTTAAAAAGAGCTCTACAATTAATTTAATCAAGTTATCTCTAGGTACCTTTTCAAGAGACAATCAAGCCAAGGAACTAAATGGAAACCTAGACAGTGAAGACCTGGAAGTATTAAATTCACCCATTGGTGACTTACAGGAGGCAAAGGAAGGTAATTATTTACTGGTGATTGGGTGGAGGTGGAAGTGCCATCAGTGACTGAGACTGTACTGAGCTAAACCCTGATGGGCACATGGATTTTGGTTTAGAGTGCACCAAGCTGCCTTAGCACCAGCACTTAAAACACACTCTGCTCCCCAGGTACTCTTGTTCTGTCCTGGCCCTGTTGATTTGGGGTCAGTCATTTGAAAGAAGTGCTGTGGGAGAGCGGTGTGTGTTTACACTGAGCATCCTCTGCTGGGGACCAGTGCTGTCCCCACTCCCCCCTCGCTTTGCTTCAGGGAGTGCCTTGGAACATATTTGAAATCAATGTGAGTCGGCGTGGATGTTCTATAACATTTTGTTTAAATTCTCTGCAGTGAGTTATGGGTGAGGTTTTCCTTTTTAGAAAATTAGGTTTTCTCTTCTGGATGCCATTAATCAAAACTAATGATGTCTCTCTGGTGGTGAGGCTTTCCCAGCAGCTGAGAAAGAGCAGCCCACGCTCTAAGCTGGAGAGAGCTGCAATAGCCTCTCAGAAGGAAGGGCACAGGCAGGCACTGCCAGGCTGGTCTCTGGGGCTGTACCAGCCACCAGCCACCCAAGCAAGATGGATTGCAGGTGTGGATAGAGGTGTGTGCTGTGTTGAAGCCCCTGATCTCTGCAGTGAGGCAGTGCCCATTCCCAAATGCCTGTGGACCCCCACCTCTAAGAAATAGGAGATATGGGGTTCACCTCTGCCCACTGAGTGCTGCCAGGTTCCACAGGCAGAATCTGGCAGGGTGCTGCTCTCCCTTCCTGCCTGTGCCAGTGTTGCAAGTGCAGTCTGCAACAGCACCACATCCATGTCCAAAACCTCAACACTCAACACCAGCAAGTTCAGGCTTAAGTCCAAAGAGAAGCCAGGTCTAGTCTTCTCCTCATGGAATAGGGTCTTGCATTGGTCCCCAGGGCCAGGAGCAGGTGCTCCTGCCACTGCTCAACGCTCCAGCACATCCTGAGCTGGGAAAAGTCTACTGTGGCACTGTGGGATGGCATTGGAGCCATGGGCACCCTGAGTGAGAGACATGGGCTAGAGGTGAATCAAAACCAAATTACTAAAACAAACCTGTGCATCGCTTTTCCCTCTCTGACGACCCTTGTGCAGTGCCTCTGCTTGGCTTTTGGCAACACTGGCAATGATTGCAGGCATGAAAAGGGGCAAAACCCCCCATTGCCATGGCAAGTAAGATCAGTAGTAGGCAATGTAAGAGAATCTGCAGGTCTTTTCACTTTAGCCTCAATATTCTAATAAAGATGTGTTATAGACAGTACAGAAAAGCCAAAGAATTTATCAGCATTTGTCGATATTCCTAATGAAGCAGAAGATTCAACATGCAATAGAATTAGCCTACAACGAACCCTTGCATAGGGCCCATCCTTCTGAGTCCAGAAATCTCCTGCCTATTCCAGTCCGATACCCTTTTGAGAAATGAGCAGCCCTCCAAGCCATTATCATTATAAGCTAAAAGGCCAAATGAGACAAAGTACTGTTGCTCTTCATCTGAATAAACAAATCATTTTTAGATCAAATGCATTAACAATTTATCATTCTAAAATCCAATCAAAAGGAAAAAACAACAATACAGAACATTGATTTCCTACAGCTTTATCTTAATGAAGTGCACATTCCCTTCGTAATTAGCTTTGCAAGGGTTTTTTTACCCCTTTCCTCCAGCTAATGTGTTATTTGATTTCCATCCAAACATTACTAAACTGGAGGAAATTTCCTCAAAATGAAGTGGCTTTTGATAATACAGGAAAATGTCTACTCTCTCACATTGCTATTTTTTCCCCCCAAACAGCCATACTTGTACTGCAGATGATTCAACTTTATTGCATGGTGTCTTTGCGAGGATGTTTAAATCAATGCCACAGTCACGGGATTCTACACAATGTGCCATTTGTAAACCAGAAAATACAAGCTTGCTGCTTTTATCCTTCTCCTTACAGACATCAAATATTAATTGAACTTATATTATTACAGGGAAAAAGTGGACTGTGTTTTATTAACATTTCTAAAATTATAGATATTCAACCCAAAATGTAGACTCCAGACAAGGCTCGAGAGCCTTCTGCTTGGATTTTATTTGACTTAATTAAAAAGCACTCAGTTCCTTTGTGCACTAAAGTAGTTGCTGACATCGCAGTAGCCACTCAGTCTTTCAAACCAAAACTATTACCTGAACTTAATAAAGTGTCTATTTAATTTACACACCCTCATGAACTCACCTGTCTCCCACAAACACAATGTGGTTCTTGCTAATGAGCAGCGAAGGCAGCAACTTGACGGCAAACTCACTAGCACCCTGGGGTAACTCAGCTGCCCCAAAACATTATTTCCATCTCCTTTAATCTGCCTTCTCTACCATTAGTGCCACTATCTAAACTCCATGAGCCAGTGATCCACCGTATATTGCTGGAAATGCTCTTTGCCAGGCCACCTTTCCCTTCCTCCCCTAAATCTCTCTTTTAAAATCTTTTCATCTTTAAATGATGCTGAACAAAGGACTGTTGCTTTCACCCCGCTTCACTGAGTACTTGCTGAAATGAAATAGCTAATTTGATAGCCTGGTTTTATCTGGATATATTGCCAAGGTACATGGCAATATCTATGACAGGGAATGAAGTCCCAAGCCCTACAGTTATCACGTTATTCCTTAGTTATACAGAACATCTAAAGCGACCTTATCTCCCCCTTAATCCAAATTTTGGTCCTAGGCCTCTTGTAAAACCAATGGTCCCATTTCAAGCACAGACTTGCTCTGTTCTGGCAATGAAGAGCATCGCTACCTGGAGGGAGCTGGCTCCATGTGGGATCAAGATGGTCCCTCTGTAGCTGTTTTGCTGGAGCACAAGGCTCCAAGCACGTCTCTGGGAGCTGCAGCTCCTGAAACTGGACATGGAAATGTTGTGGAGTTGGATTTTTTTTTTTTTCCTACTCACACTCTCAAAAGAGAACAAAGCCGTTCCCTAATACAGTTTGTGCATTTTATGGACCTAACAATTAAATAGGTTTTAAAACATGTGCTGACTGCATAATTCCATACAGGGGAGTGCACTCAGCGTTTTCAACCAGCAACTGATACGAGATACCACTTAATAGTACAAAACACCAGCAGTCCCGTTAAAATCAATAGAAAATTAGATGCTATGAAAATGCAATATGTGTCCAATTAGTTATAATTGGAGCAAATGGTGATGCAGATAAACTCCTGGAGGAAGATGTATTTGTCTGGAATGCTCCCTGCCTGCTGCCGGCACGGCGCGGGATCGGCCATGGCGGGCTCTGCCGTACCCTGGGCGTGAGTGATGAGCCATCTCATATACGTATGTTAACTGTTATCTAATTATGGAGTTGCTCCGAGCCGGCAGGACGGCTTTGGTGCACCACTGTGCGTTGGTGAGAAACGATCGGCTGTCACATGGAAACCTCCCTGTTGGACTTGACAAATTATGCCAGCAAACCTGTTTAAGGACTAAAAAATCCTTGAACGCGGTGACAGGCAGAGAAAGATGCTGTGTTATTTTTTTCTTTATCCGGCGGAGTTTAAGAATTGTGGCTCAGTCCCACGAATACTCACTTTTTTCCCTGCCTGTCTGTTGTTATATCTGTTCAAACTCCTTCCCACCAATTATTTTTCAGGCTTCTTTCAACTCCTAAAAACTCAGCTGCGCGGCAAAACGGGAACTAGGTTATGCAATTCTAACGCTTTATTTTTAACATCTTTGGTGCAACATATTGGCCTCCTCTTTGTTTCATCTTATGACTAAAGAAAAAGAGAGAAGATCCCCTATCACAGCAGCACAAAAGGTACATCCCCAACCAAGCATTGCTCCAACCCCTTCATGCTCTCACACTGGATGAAAACACATCACTTGCAGTACAACAATTATGAATTTGCAGTGATTTTTTTCATATAAACACTATAAAGTAACTGTTATTTTACCAAAACCATTGGCTCAGAGCTAAGGAGCAATAACTTTCTCCAGGGTTCATATTTTATTCTTGTTTTAAACTAATAATTCAAATTATCAAAGACTTATGGCCAAAAAAAAAAAAAAAAAAAAAAAAAAAAAAAAGCAGGCTCATGTTTACCCAGACTTGAAACCTTTTTACATTATTGGACACAGTTACTTACACTGTTAAGGGAACTGTCTCTCAAGAAAGGGAAAAAAAAAAGAAGTGGCAGCTTTTATTTGTTACGCTGACTCAGCCGAACGGTGGAACAAGAAACGTTAAGCCCCAATCCATAACTTTTGTGGCCACTCAAAGGATGTATTCTTCCTCGACACTGATAAAAGTTTAATATGTAGTTGCCCAGGTTTTTAATAAACTTGTCAACAAAAGAGCAAGGCAAATTGATGGGGACCTTCCCAGGAATAAATTCAGTTTCAAATAGGCCAAATGAGCGTGGAGGACAGGGAGGGGACGGCGCACGGGCGACTTTTGCTGGTCTTTGCAAAAATGGCACAATAGATTTTAGTGGGTGCGTCTTATTGTCTCAAAGACAAGGCTTTAGGACAAAGCTGGCTTAATTCAAAGAAAGTAATGTGGTTTTGCTCCCTGTGCAGCACAGCCCTGACACTGTGAGGGGTGGAAGAGGCAAAGCCTGGGTATAAATCCCTGTGTTGAACTTGCTGCCCGCACATCCCAGTCCCCATCCCGCAGCCAACCCGCTCAGGGACAAGCTGCAGTGTTGCTCCACATTTTTTATCCCCAATCTCCCACTGCATACATTTAAAGACTTCCCCTGCAGGTATCATATGCACAGCCATCTCCTCTGCTTCTGCTCCTCTCCTCTCCTCCATCCTCACTCCCTGCTCCATCTTTTCCCTTCAAATACTCAAGGCTAAGCTTAACTCAAGCACAACACAGTCCTTTTCCTCTGCTCTTATGGAAGCTGGTTCACACTCCTGCAACCCATATCTAAAAGCACCCCTCACATATAGGGGCCAGTTATCCTGCATGTGCATGAGCTACACACACCGCCCACCTTCTGCAAGGTTAGGAGTGAAATCACCGCATGAGATTCATTATCTTCTCCTAGCTTCAATCAAGTTTGTGCCTTAAATTATTAAGACTTGAGGGTTTTTTGTTAATTTGTTTACCCAAAGTAAACACAAATATTAAATCAGAGCTTCCAATAATCTCACTGCCAGCAAATTAACAAGCAAATTAACCCATGGTGTCCTGGAAGGGGACACCAGTCTCTTCATCTCAGCAAGTCCTTGTGACACGTTGCTTCCCGTGTCACCGGCTCCCTCCTGACACCTTCCTTTGCTTAAACCAAATAGCCTGAAGAGCCAAAAGCCAAGTCCTGCCTCCCATGCCAGGTCACCACTCAGATTGGAAGCGCTGCCCTGGCTGCTGTGGTGAACTTTATTCTTGATTGCTCTTAGGTCACTGGATTCCTGCTCCCGTGGCTTTATCCGACTTCCCAAATGCCAGGGTTGACTTGCCTATGTAAGGGCTTTGCAGGGATGGCTCCTGTCCTTACAGCTGCTGGGTGACTTCTGTGGTCAGTGGTCACGAGTCCCACGCCTCTTGGCTGCCCAGATGCCACCCAATCCTGTCCCCCCAAAAGGGCAGCTGAGAATGAGCACTATTTATAGCCGTTGTTCCCCGGTTCCCCCAGGCTCATCAGTCTGCCCAGGGCTTTTTTAGATAGCGGCACAGGTCCCAGCACAGGCCATATCTGGGCATCGCGAGGCATTTACAGGCACGGCCCTGTGCTTCAGGAAAAAAAAGAAAAAAGGAGGGAAAAAAAAAAAGGAAAACCCCGCATCTGTTGGAGATGTCAGTCGCTTGCTTCCCCTGAGCCTCCTGAGCACCACCAGCAACTGCTCCAAGTGCTAAAATCTTTGACTATCAAATTCTGCTTTATTCAAGACATATCTGTGCCTGAAAGCCTTCCCCTTGCACCCAAGGGTGTCATGCACGAGCCCTGCTCCTCCATACAGACCACTCTGGAAAAATACAGACTAACCCAGGGATGGTGCTGGTTACACAATGCAAACAACGCATCACGGGGAGCTGCAGTGGTGGGGAGGAGACAGCCCACAGGGACACTGTTCCACCTGCACAAACAAGTCCTCACCGAGGTGCTCAAAGATGGGCATGTGTACAGCTGGGCAAGCTCGAGGGCCAGGCTGGCATCACACAAATTTCCTGGTGCCGGCAGAGTCACGCGGCAGCACCGCACAGCACTGCGCCCAGACTGGCAACCAGCGAGCAGCCCCACGGTGCTGGAGCACCCCACGGACCCCATCGCCCAGCTCACTCCTGCTGGGACATCCCCCAGGCAGCCACAGCCCCATGAGGTCCTGCTTGAGGTCCAGCCTCTGCACTTTGTACCTTGAGCCTGCTCAGAGGTGTGGGGAGCCCAGACAAGTGTCCGTTACAGCACGAGGGCAGAGGGGCACAGTCCACACAGGCTGTGCCATCTCCCTAAAACACATGCTGGGCACCACTGTGTAAGCCAACCCAAAGCAGGGAAGTCCTTACAAACCCAAAACCCTTGTCCTCGGGTAGTTTCATCAGCCTGCCTTGGCTGTCTCCAGCTTCAGCCTCGCAGTGCAAGCCCAGCTTCAATGACTCCACAGCGAGCATCTACTTTGCCTCTGAAGGAAACTGAGACAGGCAAGCCAAACAACCTGTCTGCAGGCCCAGCGAGCCGGCAGCGGAGCTCGTGTCCCCGGCTCCTCTCCTTGGAGCACTGGGCTGCTCTCACCGTGACCCTCTGCATCCCAACGGGACAGCAGCTGGCAGCACCGCTGCCTGCTTAGCTGAGGTCAAGAGAAACTTCAGTGTCAAGCAGCAAACGTTTAACCCAGCGTCTTCTCTGGGAGACAATCGCCAGTGCGCTACTTAAATCAGCCCTGGGCTTTCCAGGGAGGCATCCGAGACGAGGAGCAAGGATATTTCTCTTGCTAGGAACACACCACCCCCTCGCCCACAGTCACTGCTAAGTGCAAGATGTGGTGAAAGTCTTTAAAAATAGATATATTCCCAAGCAATTCATGCCGCTTGCATCTGGCAGGGCAAACCTAGCATGGAAGCTCTTTCTTACTGACTAAAAAGGATCATTAGCAGCTCGAGGCTCGTGCAACCTTGACTCTCTTCCTTTCTTCAGGGCCTTCTCTTGTTCTTGGCCTAAACCAGTCCTGGGAAACACAAGGGAAGCCCTGCCCAGCTAGCCTGGTGTCAAAGGCAGGGAAAGATACTGCAGTGCAGTGCTGATCTCTTCTGCAATCGGACGTGCAGACTAGCCCGAGTGCTGAGTCAGCACAATTTCTTTTTTGATTGGTTGATCTGAGTAACATATTTTCAATGTATGCTAAAGGGGCAGCAATTAATACCTTTTCCCCCTTTCCCCACTTTTCCAAACCGCTTCGAATCGGATGCACAAATCTCACCCCCAAAGTCACTCTCTGGTCCTAAATATTCTGAGGCTCTTTCATTTTTAATTTAGGGCATTAAAAAAAAAAAAATTTGCAATCTAAGCGATGCTCACTTTGATCGACTTGTGCTGCTGCAGCTAAAATATCTGTCCTGCAGGTCAATCTAATCATGCTTAATAGCAGTTTATTCTTCAACGCAACATTTTTCACGTTGGGTAGACAGTTTTAAATGAGATTGCTGATGCACCCCTTTACTAATGCTTTTACCAGGGCCAGCACATCCCTTGAAATACTTGTGCAATAAAATGCTTTATTGCTCTTGATGAATGCACTATTAAACTTGAATTGCAAACATGCCCCCCCCTTTTTTTTAAAAAAAAAAAAAGAGGGTGCTAGAATTTATGGGACCACCTGTCTTCCAACATTAAGTAATAGTAACAACCGTAATAATAGATCATCAACGTAACAAACACACAAAAGTACAAAAAAAAAAAAAAAAAGAAAAACCCGCCTGGGAAAACCACATGGCACAAATTTGTCCCTGTGCTCTCGTGTGCACGTGCAAAATATCCATCTTATACCTGCCGGTAGTTCCGCTTACATGCGGAGAATCCATCTCGAGAACGGCTGGATTTTGTGAGGCATAGAATAGAAAAATTTAACTAATTTGGTCCACTGGATTTATGGCTTTTACAATTCTCAGAGCTCCTGTTTCCATGCCTGGCACTGCACAGTCCTCGGCTCGCAGGATGGATGGGCGCACCTGAGCATCCCAGCGCTGCGGGTCCAGCACAGATGCTCCTTGCAGCGTACCCGCCACAGCACTCAAGGCCAGGAGATGCTCACCAGTTTAGAGAGAGTGTAAGAGAAGTGGCTTTTTTTTTAGCTATCAAATAGAGTGGACCTAGTGCAATGTAACAGCCACAGCTTTAATCCGAAGAGGTGTAAAACAGATGAAGAGCTGCCATGAAGCGGAAGAACGGCGCAAACTGGTTGACAATGGCCCGCAGCCATCACCTGCTTCCACTGATGTCAACAGCAATGGGCTACCATGGCTCTTGGGGGGCCACATACACCTCATGTCATTTTTAACGTCGCCCAAGCCCAGCTGACACAGGCCATGGCAAAGCCTCCCCTGCTACCTCCGCTCCCGTGCTGCGAGACAGCGCTCAGAGTTATAGCTTTGAAAATATTTACATAAAAAATAAATCTGAGCACTTAGTGACTTCCTAAAGTTAGCAATTCCATGTGATTAACAAGCGTATTAATTCAGAGAGGCGGGGGAAGGAGACAAAAATTGCATTACAAATGCAGGTATCTACTGTAAATCAGACCGTGAACACCTTTGCAAGAGGAATGTGCAGTGCCACAGGGGTTTTAGTAAAACCTGCACTGAGGAAGAAAAGAAAGGGAAGCAAAGAGAAGAAAAAAGAAAATTAAAAAAAAAGGAAAACAACAGGGGAAAAAAAAAAGAAAAAAAAAAAAGAAAAAAAGGAAAAAAGAGAAAAAAGATAAAAGGTAGAAAAGGAAGAAGAAAGGGAAAGGAAAGGAGAAGCAGTGGCACAAAGGGTCAGCAAGGAAAAGAGGGACATTTTATATATAAATTATATATAACATGTAATGTTATGTTATATCCAGAATGGTGAGAATTGTCCTCTTTTTTTATCCAGAGACTCAAGGCAACATTGGTGATTTAGAAGGGAATGAAACTGCAGTCCTCCTTGGACACCAGTGCTTTCCTACTTGGGCTTAGCTCATTTCCCAGCATCCACCCGCTTCATATTTAAATCTGGTCCCAAAATGGGGCAGGACACCCACAGGATCTCATCCTTGTGGGACATGGGGCCAGGGATTGTCCCCACTCTAGGTGGCTGCTAGTGGGGCTGAGCCCAGGGATTGCTGCATCCCTGCAGCCAGGTCCTGAGGGACCGCACTGCAGCCAGCCAGGAACACCCCAGCTTTCCAGGGCCCAGCATAACCAGAGCATCCGAAAATGCAGACAGGATGATGTGCAAACCAGCCATTCTCCAGTACAAACCTGGCCTTCCCAAAGCCAACTGGCAAAGCAAAGGCTCCTCCTCTGCTGGGAAGGGGTCAGCGCTGCCCACGCCCCCATCAGCCACAGTATTTAGTTTAAACAAAATCCAGCCTCAGTAAACCACACCAAATCCTACAGGTAGGAATCTCCCCAATAGCCCAACCTGCCTTTTCTCACCCGCTACTCACGAGCACCTGATTACAGTTCAATCCCCTTTGGCGTACCTGTAACAAGTGATGACGGTGCTCACCGTGAATGGAGATGGATAAAGACTCCCCAAAATCCAAATTCAGGGTCTTGCCTGCTCCCCGTGCCCGGGAGGAGAATGCTGTGATCGGAAAGACCTAATTAACGTCTGCTGCCATGCCATGGCACCACACCTGCCAAACGATGCTGTAGGAGCCCTCGAGCAAGACGAAGATGGGGTTGCGATTGCAGGGAAACCACTCCAAACGAAAACGCTGTCCTCAGCAGCCCCGTGGACATGGAAAAAGGAATTTGGGTAGCTGGGGAGCGGCTTTTTGAGGAGCTCAACTTTGCACATCATTACAACATCGGCGAAACGCGAGGAAATTTGGGGATGAAAGCTTTAAACACTCAGATGCGGCTCCCATCTAGGCAGAACGTTAAACTTGTCTTTAAACCAAATTTCTTTCATCTTGCCACGTTATTGTACTATCCTGGAAAAATAGCCAACTATTTTACATTGGAAAAGGTTAAAAAGGAAAAGGCTTCTAGAATGAAAGGATCTAATTTTCTTATTTTCCCTGGGGAAAATAAGATCCCTGTATTCAGAGCACTTCTTTGGCTTTAGCTGTGACCCGCTGACTGGATGGCTCATCGCACAACAAGGAATATCTCCTTCTTGCCAGTTTTAAGCACAAAAAGTTTCAACGTGGGAAAGATTTGAAAAATGGAGTTTCCACACCAATTTAAAGCTAAAACACCGCACGCCCGAGTCACAACTGTTGTATCCTTTTCCTCTCTCCTCCTCCCACCCTCCGTCTCCTTTTGTTGTTCCTAGATTTAAAGATCAGCCAGCTCTATTTGTTATCTAGCCTTAATATTTGGGGTAAAAAAGGGTCGATGGGGAAGCAGGAAAAAGGAGAGATTGGCCTGCATCCCTGTTAAAACCCAGAAGCGGACAGCCAGCTTTCCTCTGGCATCGCCTTTCAAAGCCCATGCCGCAGTCAGCATATTGAATATTTAATGTCCTGATGAGCATTTCCACCTGCTGACACAGGCAAAGTGACAGAACAATACACGCGCTGGAACAAGATCATCAATTGACTCCCCAGTCGGTCTGCCGGGTCAGGCAGTTAAAAAAAAATAATAATATAAAATAATCGGTCTGTCTTTCTCCCCCGCCTTGGCCGGGGTCACACACTGCTCCTCTGAGAAGGATTCCCACCTGAAATACATACTTCTTTACATTCCATAGCTTGCCAGGTTCATATGGGCATATAAAGAAGTATGTCTCTCAAGCAGGTAGTTTCAATATGCGCATTTATATGGTCACAGGAGGAAAAATAACGCTGATTTACAATTTACATCCTGAGAGTGAGTTACTGCTCAGTTCAAACCAGCAGACTTTCCTCCTGCCCAGCCCATGTGCAGACACACACACACACCCCCCAGCTCCCAATCCTCCCTGGTAATGCTGGGCTGAGCCCTCAGCAGAAGATGGATTTTGGATCCTGGGAAAGGGGAACTGCATAATTCACTGGACACAAAGCAGCAAAGGTCCAGTGATTGCCCTGGCAGGGGCTCTTTGAAACGTAAAAGACACAAAGTAAAAGCCAGCCTCCCACTCCACCTAAAAAGTAGGTGTATCATTCAAAATAATGAACTTTCAGCGTTTAAAAAAGACCAAAATGTGGTTTAGAGGAAAGACTTTGCTGTATATGCATACAGGTATCATTTCAGACAAAGCCATGTGGGAGAAAGTTATATATAGATCAATTCCCAATTGCCTACATCCTACAATTTGGAAGCAAAAAGCCAATTTGTTTTCAGAAAGCCCAAAATCAAATGGCCATCTACTGATTTACAAACCGACATCGGGAAGGACTGTTCCATTTGCCAGAGTAAGAGAACTCATCAGCCCCAGACAAGCGATTGCTTTATCAGTAGGTAGAGATTAAAGCATAGGAAGAAGAAAGCATCTTACCTAGTGAATCCAATGAATTTTCCTCTTCTCATCACTGGAAGTGAGACACTACCCCGCAGACAACCAACCCCCAAAAGATAGCACAAGCCTTTTGGGGAGAACAGGGCATTAAAAATAATAAAAAAAAAAATTAAAAATTGCTCCTAATAACTCATCCGGTTGAGCTCCACGCCAGCTAACGGGCTTTGGGAAGACCTGCAGACATAAAAGGCAGCCAAAGCGAGGTTCTGGTAGCTCGGGCCAAAGTCTTGCCGAGTTCCTCCCGCAGGCCCCCCTGGGCTGCGCTCCCCGCACGCCGCCGCACTGTGCACCCGTGGGGCTCGGTCCCGCACGCAGCCCTGGCTCTCCCCCTCTCCCTCGCCTCCTCGCAGCCGTGCTGAGCTTTAAAGCTCCCTGAACAATGTGGGCCGAGTGGCAGGGCTGCGATCGCCGCCCGGGCTGAATGGGAGACTATAATGGGCAGGATTTAGGCAGGAGCGCGGCGGAGGTCACGCCGGGCGCTGCCTGCTCGCTCAGCAGGGCGGGCAGGGTCCCTCCCGTGCGCCCGCCGCCCCTCGCCCGTCGCTGCCCACGATCGATACCAATTTACAGGCAAATGGGGAATGGCTGCCTCCCTGTTAATGAATTTTACCGTTTCTCACAGTCTTCTAATGAACCCTTTAAAGAGGGTTTAAGTAAACTTAGCAAGTGGCAAACTAAGCACTTTAGAATACCTAATTGCATCGATGCTTTTCACCGCTTTTTTAAAATATCACTGCCAGCTGGGGAGTAAATACTTCCCTGCTCCCCATCGACTTCCAGCACCACTGAAAAGCAAAGGCCGCATGGAGCCAGGGTGTAAATCCGCTGTGCTCAGCCCCAACCCCCAAAATGGCTTTACACCCCTCATGCAATACTCGCACATGCCTTGGTCCTGGCTCTGTGCAGCTTCCCCCTCATTCCCTGAGTTTGTTGGCTGTTTTAACCATCATTATTTGTCTCATTTAAAGGCAAATTTCAACCTTTAGTTTGGATTAAGGGGAAGAGAGATGGAGCTGTGGCACTGGTGTAATGCATGACTGCAGTGAAATTAAAGCAAAGGGAGAGCTGAGGAGTGTGAGGGAAAGTCTGACTGCCTCAGATTACAAAAAAAAAAAAAAAAAAAAAAAAAAAGAAGCCCAAAAAACCCAACAAAAATCAAAGAGCTGGTGGTGGGGTGTTGCACAGCCATGGTATTGAATTTCCTTCAGACCAACAGCAGTGGAACAGCTGCTGGACTTCTTGGACCACTCAACATCTGCACCTCATACCCAATGTGATTTCTTCAAATGCATTTGACATGGGCTGTCCTGAACAGTCCCCAGCTTCTGCAGACAAGTGGGACAGTGACTGCCAACTGCTAAAGCAAGTACTATGTAAGAGCTAAAAAAATGACCTTTCAGATCCTTACTAGAACTGAAGACAATGGCACAACCACAGCAGCAAAGTTCGTCCTGGAGATTTAAACTTGCTTTGAGATTCTGGGTGGAAGCTCATGCTTTCCAGGGTTGTGCCTTTCGGTGGAGAAGCAAGTAAATGGTGTGATGGTGTTTTTAATGTGACATCAGAGGCATCCTGTGGATCCCATCTTCCGGCTACCACCAGGAGTAAGTGGTGCTGGGTGAACATAATCCACCATCCTCAACCCACCTGGGCTCGCTGAGCTCCTGTGCTTGCTCTTGGCCAAAAAACATGTGCAATAAAACTGTGGCTGTTCTGGGGAGAAAAATGGATGGAGACCTGGCTCGTGCAGAGGCAAAGGGGCAAATAAAAGGGGAGGGAAGGGCCTGAGGTATTGCCTGGAGGTGGAAGGGAAAAGAGCATGGTGAGAGGCATGGAAAGCAAGGCGCTGTGTATTATATCCCTGCTCTGCCCCAGGCTCCAGGCGCTGCTCAGGTCCAAGTGGCAAAGTCAAATGGAAGATGTGCAGCACAAAACTTTGAGGACTTTGAAGACAGCCTATATCTAGGGCTGGGCACCAGAGAAGGGAGACACAAGAGGGGCCGAGGTGGAGGCATGCACTGGCCCCAGTGCAGCCCATGGCAGAGAGACTGAGCTCAGACCTTGGGAGCCACAAGCACAACCACCCGCTCGAGAGGAACCCAGCAATTAAACTGACAGCACAAATCACAGATTTCTGCCTATACAATTACACATGACTGCTGAGTGCATGCTCCCTCTGGCACAGACATATATACCTGTATCCACACTCTACGCACAGCCTGGAGATCTGTTGTACCTGGATGATATGTTACACCTGCTTATATATGGCATTTATATACCTATGCATAAAGATGCGTAAAATATCCATATGCGTGCTGTAAAACAAACCTAAATCTATGTGTGTATGCACCACAGTATCCATCTCACAAAACTAATGTCTATATATTCATGTGACTAGGTATCACCACTATCATATAAAATATAATGACCATAGTCAACTCTGAGCTGCAGAAGCAATAACAGTCAATTGATGCTACACTTCATGTAACCTGAATTCCAAACCCTTGCAGGAAAGCCTAACTTCTCCTCCTCCTCCCCATATTCCCTTTCTGATCGTCCACAATCCATGCGCCTGTAATTAATACTCATTTCTCAGCATTTTAACAGTTAATCACCACAGCATTGAGATCATTGCAACTTAGGCTAAGTTTAACCACATTTCACCCTTTTGCTCTGCCTGGTATCAGCTCACAGCACTAGTTTGTTGCAAATAAATAAATAAAGCCCCAATCCCCCCAGGTGTCATTAGCCAGCCTGTGTCTGAATTAGGCATTTAAAGGCCGGTTTAACCTTGCAGAACGGTTGCATGTCAAAGTTCTAACATTTCAGTTCAGATTATTCTAGTGCACTGCTTGCTCTGCAGTTTGTTAGGGTTTTTTTTTTTCTAAATGCGGAGTATGCCACAGCAGAACAAAAAAAAAAGGGGGGGGAGGAGGTTTCCTAACCGATCCACAGATTAAACACACATCCAGCACACCCCACACAGATACACACACACACACACATACATTTGCCGGATGCAGAAGCCCACATTTAAGTCCCCGGGTAAGTTGGATGGGCACTCAGTCCTACATTGGCCAGGAAAAGTGTTTAAACCAAGCTGAGCTGGTAGCAGTTAAAGGCAAGGCTGGGAGCAGAAGAGAGGGGGAAAAAAAAAAAAAAAGACATACCAGTTAGGAGCTTCTGTTGCAGCAGAGGACTCACCAGAGCACTAGCTGAAAGCTGAATCAGCTTTCGAGAGTTAGGGATGCATAGAGGAGGGTCATGGAATCACAAGGTAATAATGCGCTTCATGCTGCAGCCGTCAGCCTTCTCCTTATAGCCAATCTCTAATGCAGGAAGGGAACAGAGAGCAGGCCCAGGGATGGGATTAGTCCTCACTTGGAGAGAAAAAAAAAAAAATTAAAAAAAAAAAATCACCAGGCAAACCCTCCCCTCCCACCCACCCTTACCTCGCCCCCGCCGCCCGGCACCGCCACAACTCCATCCCTCCATCCCCGCCGCTGCACCGCATCGCAGCGCGGTGCCGCGGGGTGCGGGGAGGCAGCGCGGTGCCGCGGGGGCTGCGCGGGGCGGGCGGGGAGCGCGCTCGGGCAGCGCCGCGGCCAGCCGGGGGTTAAGGAGCAGCCACGGTGCCCGCCCGGATTGCAGCACACCTTGATGCGAGAGGCTGCGCCGGCACAAGTGCCTGCGCACCCCCCCCACCCCCCCCATCATCCCTTCTCCTCCTCCTCCTCCTCCTCCTCCTCCTTCTCACATCCCCCCCCGCCTCCGGGGGTCAGCCCGGGCTGGGGGTCAGGCTGCGGGGGATGCACAGGGCTGGGGGGGGGGGCTGGCAGAGGGAGGGGGGAGCTCTGGTCAGGACGCGAGTCCACCTTTCCAGTGCTTATATACCCAGCGAAGCATCCCAAACACGCACCCCCGGGCGCGCGGCCCCTGCTCCTGCTCTTCCCTCCCTGACCATATTTAGTCAACCACGGCAAAAAATAGCCCGTCAGCTGGAGCCTGCCGAGCAGGGCTCGGAGTTCAATCGCTCCTCGCAGCCCATTGACTACTGGTCCTGCAGGGTCCTGACTCTGCCTTTTTTTTCCCCTCCGCTATTTTTAGCTAGGCCAAATAAAGAGGGAGCTCATGTTACTACTCTCCACCGGCCCGAGGTTTCTCGGGGCCCTGGCTATGTTTGGTAAGCGCCGGTGTTGAGACACAGAGCGGAGACCTTGTCCATGCCGGAAAACCTTTGGCTCTCTCCTGTATTTGTTCTTTTTCTCTCCTTTTCTTTCTTTTATTTGTATTTCTTCCTTCATGGTAGAAAGGATTCCGGGTTCGAAGGTGGGGAAGAAGCTCAATGGATCCTGATTTTCATGTTACAGAGGGAAGAACTGGCTTTCAAAGACCTCATGTTGGTGCCAAGTCCTTCACCACAAGGTCCTGGGCACCTCGTTGTCTGGCCACGTCTGTCCTCCTGTGTCTCTAAAGGTGCCGAAGGTTGGGAAGGTGTTTGGATTTTCTGCTCTTCATGGAGAGCACTAGGGAGCCTCATCGCCAGCCAGGGAAACCCCTCTGTCACAGTGGGTTAATGTGGGTCACCAACACAGCGGTGTCTCCTGGGTCTTGAGGTCATGGGATCTTTCCAGCTTCCAAAGTTTCATCCAGCAGTACAGCAAGGAGGGAAGATTTTGGCAGTGGAGGCACTGCCCTTGGCTTGCATCCAGAGAAGCAGGTGAACATCTCTAGAAACTTGAGTTAGACCGAGCTTCAAAATAAAGATGTCCAGAGACCTGGGAAGGTCACTTGGGGAAAGCAGATAAATGATGACAGACATGGCATTGTCTGCATTCAGCCAACCCGTCCTTCTTGCTTACAGCAGATCCCCGTTCTGGACCACCTCCTGAATCCAGTGGCTCCCCCTGCCCTGCTCACCCCAGGTCTTTACACCTCCTCAGACCCCAAGAGCACCTCATGCTGCTGGCAGAGCAGTGCTGTGGGCAGGCTTTGGGGGATCAGGGCTGGAGGGACCAGCATCTGCCGATGGATGTTTGGGTGGTGGTGGCTGGATGTGGAACTGGGGTGGGAAGTTTGCGTGAACCCCAGTGAGGTTCCCAACGCCCTCTGCTCTCATCAGTGATCCATGAGCGTGGAGTGGTGTGTGACAGAGATGCCCACCCACAGGGCCTGTGCGCTGCTGCACTGTGATCCCAACGGATACCTCCACTTAGGACATCCGTGTGAGCCTGTCAGGCAACACTCATCTGAGGGCGTTGTACTTGCTGGGAGCTGACAGCAAGTTATCCAAGGATGGGAAATGCCTGCAGGAACCACCCCATAGTGCCACGAGGTGGGGAGGGTGCCCAGGAGATCCCAGCGGTGCTTCCCTATGCCCTCATGTCTGAGGTCCCCAGCTCTGAGGACGATGCCAGAAATAGCCACTATGGGTGACACGTCTGCTCTCTGTCCTGGGCTGCCTTGGCTCTTTCTCTGTCTCAGCCGACAGGTCTCCCGAACACGCTCTGGGAACTTGGATTTCCCTCTGCCGCCTCCTGGTCCCAAAGACAGGCTGTTCCCCACCGTCACTGTTCGGATAGCCCAGGACAGGGTGTGTGGCAGCAAAACCATGAAATCTGGTGTCCCTGAGGTGCCAGAGCCGTCTCTGCAGTAACAACAACATAGAGCAGAGCTTTGTCTGACCCCAGGGATCAAACCTGCCACTTCCCCCAAGACTGGCAGTGGGGACAGAGCCTGTAGGAGACCCTCTCCTCCTCTCCCCCCTCCTCTACCCTAATGTATTCCTTGTGACCACCAGTGTCCTCTCTGTACCTTCAGCTCAGTTCCTGCTGGAACAGAGAATTTCCCTGCAATGATGCAGTACAGGGATGTCCAAGCTGCTTCCACTCGGACATCAGTCAGGACTGTCAGTGCTTTCCCAACCCATGCCCTGTCAGTAACTGAAGCCATGAAAGCCCTTGTCCACCCTGGTGCAACCCAGGATCACCACAAATTCATCTGGGAAGGCCTTTACCCAAAATACCAGCCCAGCCAGCACAGGGTAACGTTGCCTGTTACCCTCTGGGGAGCACTTGGGGTTTTGAGACCCCAAGTGCCAGAAGCGACAGGCTCTCATGCTATTTTGGGGCCCATCTGAAATCACGAAGTCCCCGGGGTGTGCAGCTCCCTGTGCCCCAGTGGGACCCTGCCCCGGCGGCAGGGGAGCTGTTAAGAACCACTCACTATCACAGGCACAGTCGTGCCCTTGTTTGGATTGAGTGAGTTGTTATCACATCCCTGACAGGTTCCCCAGGGTTGATAATCCATCCCAGCACCAAGATATGTTGGGAACAGGAGCAAACTATAAAGGGAGATGAACCAAAAGCAAACCTCTGAGATGCGAATTAAGAGATCATTTACAACCTAAACCTGCTTTTTGCACACTGATTTCCTCCTCTCACTAATTGCGTTACAGCCACACTTGCCCTTGAGCTCTCAGGGACTAAAATATCTGCTTCCTCTCCAAAATGTGTGGCATCTTTTTATCAGGACTTGGTTTGGAGCTTGCTCCATGCGCCGATAACACTGGGAGTTTGGCATGCAGAGACTGCCGAGAGAGATGGGGCCTGAATGTGCAACCACCACAGCCTGACAGGCTTTATATATATATATATTTGCATACGCATATACATATATGCCTAATAACAATATATTCATGTGTGCACATAATAATTCTGCATTACAGCTCCTTTAACCAAAGGAACCTGAGGAAGCTGCACGGCAGACTGTAAAACTGAACCAGTTCAAAATGATATGTGAGAGATTGCAACACTCCAAACAAAATGCAAGTTGTTACTTTGAAAGAACCAGGCTCGGGCTTTTGAATTTATGTAACCTAAACTGATTTTGTCTGTTTGAAATTGTTGTTGCGTGTTGGGAATCTCAAAGAGGTGAGGAGCAAAGCTGCAGACTTTTCCTTTGGAGTCCAAGATTACAAGCCCCTTTGCTTCTCCCTGCAGCTCCAAAGCTGTTAATGGTTTGCTTCATTTTATTAACAGCAGACAAGAAAAAAAAATTTCTTCCTCGGAGCCTGTGTGAGGTGACAAGCTGGATAATAACAGCTCCTTTGGAAGTTTTTATAGTACATTAGGCAAACATAGTGGATGTTTATAGACTTTTAAAAATGCTGATTATATAAAAATGCATTTATAGCCTTCTAAAATACCAAGCTACTGTAATATAAATATTTCCAATTAGAAAAAACTAAAAATGCAGATTATTTGCCCAATTGGAGCAATTTTTTAATTGATTTCTGGTTTTCTTTGGGCCAAAATCTGATCTCAAACCAAAGACTGGCCAACACCCTGTGATATGAGTCAGTCAATCAGGTTTTCACATCCTTCAGAAGATACTGCACTGTCTTGGGATGAAGCCAAACTGACTGAGCCATGCACCCCATTCACCCTTCCAGCACCCCCAACACCTCCAGCTCGAGGGAGCTTCTGGAAAAGCTGGGCATCTCCCAGCAACCTGCTGGACCAGCCACCTTCCCACCTCGCTGGTGGTGAGGAGGTGCTTGGTCACCCAGTGTTTGGTCTTTCTCTGTTCTCTGTAAGAACTTGTATGAATAATTAATTTATTATTGGCACAGAAGCTCGAATGTGGCTCTGTCCTGTTCCTAGCTGATAAGGTTGCTGGGGATGTGCCTTCTCTCTTTTTTGTCTTTTTTTTTTTTTACTTTGACCCAAAATTCCATCAGTAGGTAGAATTAGCTTTTGCCAATGGCAGTTGTCACAATAGAGATAAATTCTTTCAAGAAATTGAGGTCTTGACAAATTGGCATGTCCCTACCAAAAAATACCCAAAACATTTAGTGAAAAATGAGTTATTCTTTATTTTATAAAAACAATCCTTTTTTTCTTGGCTCTGTCTTTTATTAATAATTGGAAAAGACCAACTCTTAACTTTGGAGCTGCCTGTGAAGTCCCCCAAGTCATCGTGAGATTGGGCTTTGACATCATGCGTTATACATTTTGACCATAGAGAAGAGTGTTTATTTCAATTTAATCGTCCTGAGGTAAAATGCTTTCCTTTGGTCATTTAAGTTCTTTTTTTTTTTTTTTTTTAATTAAAACCACCTTTTTTTGTTGTTGTGCAGTGTTCCACCTCTCCAGTAATGGAGCACATTGCAAATTTTCCCATTAAAAAAATCTCAGCCCCACCGGCGAGGAAGGATGGAGGGAAGATGCTGCCTGCAGCTCTCCCACCAGATGGAATCAGCAATTTCATCACCATTTCACAATATAACCGTGCTTAAAAACTTGTCTCTGGAGGCCAACTCCAGCCTTTTCTGCTGCCCGTGGATATAACACGTCTGTGTGACACACACAGTTCATGTGGTATGAAGGAAAAGGTGGGTTGGGTTTTTTTCCCATGGTTTTTCCTTTCATTTGGTGTTTCTGGCAAGAGAAAGAAAATGAAATTGTTTTCAAAACTAATGGCAAACAGAAGTGATGTTCCTTGACAGCACAGTAGTGACAGCCTTTCCTCTCAAAATCCTCATGTGGGAGACAGCAGTGTGATGCTCTCCTTCGTTTAACTGGGAAACTGAGGCAGGAGAAGTGATAGCTTTGCCTGGGGAGCAAGGAAACAGCTGGGGGTGCCAGGGCTGCTTCCCCACATCGTCCCAGTGAGCTCAGACACCTCTGGGCTTATCAGCATCTCACTGTTGGCGGATGAAATGGTGACATTGGAGATAACTGAGCCAATTACCCACCAGCTGACTTGAGTTCATTCACATGTTGTGGGCTTTTTTTTTTGTTCAGCAAGATTTAAGGGTCAGGCTCTTTCTTCAGCTTCTCAGAAGTCGTGAAATGCAGCTGTCGGACGCTCTCATAAAGATGAAATATGGCTCTTTCACGGGCTGGCTGGGAGGTTTGGGCTATCTCTGTAGGCATATATATGCAAACCCAGCACGTTGTGTCTCCAGTTTGGGTGTGGAATACAATACTCTTGTTTTGGAAGGTATTGCTCTGAAGACACTAACTACCTCACCTCCCAACACAAATGTTTTTCAATTATTTGAAGGTTTTTTCCTTCATTGTTGGAAGTGCTCTGTTTGTTTTTAAAGCATCTATCTCTCAGGTCCTTGGCTCTTACTGTAGTTTTAAAAGATTATGCCATCATAGTCAAAAAGAAAGAACAAAAGTCCACTCACAAAACCCCCATATTTTCCAATCTGTCTGATCTCTCTGAAACCTGGGATCTTCCTTTTTGTCAGGGACATTTATGTCTTCTCCAATGTCCTTCCAACAATAAGTGTTCCAGCAACAGGGATTGCATTATATACTGTGGTTTCGTTTGTGGCAGAACAAAATTAAATGAGTACATAAATTACTCTGCTCCTGGAATAAAGAAACAAACAAAAGAGCGCTGGTGTTTTTTTTTTAAGTGACTTTTTTTCTGATAGGATGAGTTAGATTTCCTGAAACCATGTGCAAATTAAAAAGTTCACAGTTCAGGCTTATTGTGAAAGCTAAATCTCAGCCTCATTTTGAGAGGCGGCGTATTTAGGAAGACACATTTGGATTTATATAAGAACTTGTAATTGGTTTCCCGCATCTTCCCTGAGCGAGCACGCCTCCCGCTCCCTCACAGATTAACACTGGTGGTGCTTAACAGCAAAAAAAGGACACTTGTGGCTTGGTGCACGCTACAGAAATGTCTTCTGATGATCATTGAGCTCTGCAAAATTCCTCTCAGAAGATGCACTTCCTCAAATAACGCATTCCCGAAATGCAGCGGTGTCCTTTGCAACCCAAGTGCAGCCTGATGCAGGGCACTGTCCTCGGAGAGGTTGTGAGGAACAAGAAGAGCATCCTTGGAGGGATGAGGGCTGCAGCAGGGACACACTAGTGGAGATGTCCCAAGTCCCCTTGAGCAGCTCGACCCCACCCACCGAGCACAAACCTGCTCTCAGGTTTCTTATCAGGCTCCTCCACTGAAAATCTCAGCCCCGGAGTGCCTGAGGTCTCTGCTGATGGCTGGCCAGAGCCAGGGCTTTACAGACTGGTTTGGGAGCAGACAAACTGGGGGAGGATGGGAGAGAAAGCAGATCAGGAGCTGACACAAGAGAGGCACAGGCTGGTGGGAAAAACAAAGTGCTGGAAGGGCTCCGCGCTTTATTGCTCAAACACGTCTTTTCCGTGCGTACAGGATAAGGTAACAAGATGCATGATTTATTTAGCACAGAGAAAGCAGCTGTTCAGAGGCAGTGCAGGAGTTTTTAGGCAATCATGTTCAGTTCCCGAGGAGTCCCATTTACAAATGCTCACTGCTTCATTTTACCCCCTCCCTTCCTCTTGCTTCCCTGCGGTTATCTCGCTGTCAGCCTGTGCTGTGCGGATGCCTCAGGCTGTCACTCAGCCCTTTCTTCTGCCTTCCCTTCAATTCCCTGAAGTTCTTGGGACTGCCTGGCTCTGAGGGTCACTCTACTACCTTTATCTAATCTAGGAGACTGTTTCTGAGTTCCTCTCAATGTGTGAGCCAAGGAACTCCTGCAGCACCGTGTGGAGGGTGTTAAAAACAAGCCACCCACAGCCAGGGTCATCAGTGAGTCTGAGGGACCTGTGCCAGCATCTTTGTTCCTGGTGCTCTGCTAAGCCAAGCCCTTGCTCAGATCAAAACAAGTTCCCCTTTCCTACAGGGTCTCTGTTCCCACCCAAAATGCATTATACAGGACTTGGATGCATGGCTATGGATGGGGTCAACCTCCTCCATACAGGTAATAGCTTCTCTTCTTTTGTTCAGGGCTGGGAATGAAACCACATAACTTCTAGACAAGTGTCAGTGGTGCAGAAATCACCAGCTCATGGGGCTCGAGGCTTGGGAGTCACCTGGGAAGCACCGCACATACCCTCAGCCCTTCTGCAGAATTTCTAAGCAATCTGGAATTAACTGTTCTTCTGCAAGTAACTCACTAATAGACGTGATTAGCAATTAAGAAAAACGTTATTATCTGTCACATGAGAATGAGAAAATATTCATTGCAAACCTGTGCATGACAGCAGTAGGAAAAGGGTCCAGGAAGGCTAAGAAAATATCAGTGAGACACTGTCAAGGAGATTATTGTGGGCAAAGACATAATGATGGGAGAGGAAGCCAACAAGGATGATCCATGAAAGATGATAATGGACAGCAGTGCCAGACAGCAGAGTGTGCACCATGTTGCACTTGCAGGAGAAGGTAGTTTATCATCAGATGTGCGGAAAAGTTCTCCTGAAAGATCCAAGCCAGGAAAAAGATCAACTTTAAAAAAAAAAGTATGTGAAGCAATGAGCAAAAATAGTTTAGCAAAACAAGGTGCTCTGTATTCATCATTATAGACAATTCAAAAATTTTCTCTTCTTCATCTCTGCCTTGTGCAAAGCCTTCCACACCTGTCTGAAATGTCTGAGGAGCTTCTAAGGCAGTCCCTGTCCCTGCCAAATGTACAGCAATGATTAGGCACCAACCCATGAAGACAGAGAGGTGCTTGGTAAGATTTCCAAAATCACAGGCAGTGAATTAGATGCTCATTTATGGCAAAGAGCTTCTGAAATTCAACTGAATTTCCTGACATATTATCACAGACCCAAGTACCTTTGGAAACCTTCTCTCTCCAGGCACACTGGTGTGCCTCCAGCTAAGCATGATGGATCTGGCTAGTTGTGACCAAACCAGTTCTGGAAGACCCATGTCAGAGACAGCAGGTTGAAAGATGTGGCATCTAGAGCACACCTATACCCTGGTCAGATATGCCCAACTGGAGCTTTCACAGACTATTGCGATACAACAGCCAGATGGGAGCTCAGCTTCATGCTTGCTACATTTCAAACTTACAGCCACAGCCTGCATTCCTTTTCCCTAAAAAAAAAAAAAAGGAGCCAATATAAGGGAATGTAAATGGTATTCTTTCCTGAAGCTGAAAAAGTTGGGTTAGTTTTTCATAGTCAGATCGCATCAAGATGCTCTGTAGTTAATAATAACTAATTTCCTCTCAGAATTGTTGGAATTGGAGCAAGGGCTGCTCTTTATGAAGGAAACAAGTAACCCTCAGACATGTTCTGATTGAAAAAGACCCTCTCATCTAAAATTCTAAAGCAATTCCCTTCTGCAACACATCTGGAAATAAATGCTCCAATGCAAATCTTGCTAAACTGACTGGCATTGGAGTCAAACCTAGGTAAACCAGGTTTTGTTAGGACAAACCCCTTGTGAGTCGTGAGCTTATAGTGGTAACAGGCTTTTGCCCATTCCTTTTGGTCATGTTCCTCTATTTATTTAGCATTAGCCAATTTATTCAAGTGTAAGTTAAGAACCAGTGGATTATAATAAATATTTATTGAATTTTAACATATCTGTGGGACCTGTATGTATATTAATCCTCATTATAAGTGCTGCCACTTGCCACTTAACCTACAGTAGCTGTATTCCAAATTTATTATATTAAATACATATTTGAGATGACTAATTTACAGCATTAGCAGAATACATTTATGTCACATCCCATATTCCCTGCTTTTGCAGGCTCCTTATGGAGAATATCTCACGAAACAGCCAACATGCCCCAAAACTGGAAGTGAAATGAATATTGTGAAAAGTTCACTTACCACCTTGTAAACCAGGAGTCCTAGAAAAGCAAACCTCAGACCTTTGGAGGACACTGCTAAAGACAAATGTCTCCTTGGAGGTTGATGTGGGAAGCAGATGCCACAATCTTCTCCTTCCTGGGGCCACCAGAAGTTCGTGCCTTTGCCTCAGCCACACGTTTTGCTGCATAGACAGAAGTCAAAGACCTTCTGTCTGCAATTCCTCCCATGAATGCAGTTGAATTTGGCTTTCAAGTTCAAAACTTAATGAAATGTCCACAGGTCGTGAATGCCTAATCTACTTTCCTTTAGGAACCCATGCCAAGAAGCCTGAGGGTCCTGATCTAAAACTTACTGCAGTCAATAAAAAGCTCATTTTGATGCCAGTGACACAGATCCAGATTTTCCAAGTCCAGCCTCTAGGAGCACCTGTGTGTTACACTCTGGATTATGCTATAAGCTGTCCAGAGCAGTTACATTTTTATTTAAGACGTTTTAAAAGCATTTTGGTCTTTTATAAATTCTAATTAGCATCCAGAGAAAGACTTACATACTCTTCTCTAAGAGAAATTCTTTTTAATTTAGTGAGAAAAACAAGATATTTTGGCAAAAGGTTTTTTACAGGAGTAAAATACAACCAAGAAAAAAGCATTTCACTAAAACATTCAGCACAAAGACCCACTCCACAGGAAACACCCATTGCAAACAAGTGAGTTGGTTCTGACCCATATCACCAATTCAGTGAGATTCGGATCCAGCATCTCACACTGTGGATTTTGCACACATCTGACTTGGGGTTGCAATTTCCCAAGCCAGCCCTGGATGTCTCCTTGATTTTCGTGCTGGAATCGAGCGTGCCCCACAGTGCATGTGCAATGAGGTGTGTGCCCATTCCAAGGTAGGGGTGAGGTGTGTTGTTCTGCTGTAATGGCATGGTAACTCCATTAGAAATAATGGTAATTATATTGTGACTCACCTTAACGCTACCACATTATATCCTAATGACTGTTCAGTTAATTCATTTTTATTGTCTGTGTCTTGGAATGGAGTTTTGGAGTGTGCTGTTAATGCATTGGAAATTAAGAGTGTATGTGGGCCCGTGGGGTGATCTGTACCCAGCTGCATATTAGTGTTCCTGCAAAGAGATTCACAAAGAGATTGTGAAATCAAAAGGGATTTAGGTGAGGAATAGGAAGTGTAGCCCTGCCATGGGTCCATCAGGAATGTCACCCTTGTTGGGAGGCAGTGGGAAATGCAAACAGGTTCCTGCTGCCCAGGGTTCCCCAGGAAACTCAAGTAGGTGTCATTGGATGCAGGAAAAGTAGAGCAACAATTGAATCATTGCCTGTTTTATAGGGGAAGGTGACTGTGGGAGACACACTGGCAGTGTGAACGAAGACAAACTGCCTGGGTCTGCCCAAACTGCAGCCCCAGTATAGGATTCTGCTTTGTGCTGAGAGATAACGACCAGACTCTTGGCTGAAGCTGGAACTAGCTTTCCCTCCTCCTACTTTGTTTACAAGGAAAGGGCTTCTTTTGTCTGTTGTATTTGTGGTTCATTGTGGCCATAATTTATCTGGGGACAGTGTTTTTGCAAGGTGCAAATTACATTTCTCTAGGGAGGACCTGGCTTCAGAGTGGAGTCACCACCTCTCCGGTTCGTAGCTCTCCATCCACCCAGACTGATCACCGCAGGTATTTTTAGAAGGTCATTCTGAAGCAGTAATTTCATCTAGTGATTTTATCTTCTGCCTTTTAGCAAATATTGTTATTTTTTTTCTCCCTGCTGTTTTAGATGGTGACAGGTTTTAATGTCAACTTCAAATTACCCCATATTTCTCAGCCCAGTTCCTGCGCCAGGACCTCTGCTGACACATGGAGTCACGCTGGTTGTCATTCTCAGCAGAGGGACCAAGACCGTGTGAGCCTGGATGAATAAATTTCTTCCTTCCCTTTTAGAGGTGGTCTCTCGAGACCATTTTTTCAAGCAGAGGGATTTTCCACTCTGCAGGACAAACAGTGCCATTCATAGAAAAAATATGTTAATGGAAGCGAGCTTCATGCCAGAATCTCTCTGCCTGTGTATCAGCCTCAGCAGCAATGACAGTGCAGCTCCAGCAACAGGCTGCTTCAGCCAGCCAGGCTTGAGAGCTGCTAAAGGAGAATTACTCTATTTTTTCTGTACCCTAACAAAGTAAATAGTGCTTTTCTTTCTCTTTTAATCAGGATTTATTTTTTTCATTATTCTTGAATTGCAGACACCAAATTCACGAGGGCAAATTGACTCTGAATTTACAAAAAACCCCAAATAAACAAACAAAAAAACCCCACCACCAGATTTTTAAAGAACTACACCTACACCATTTAATAACAGCTATTTTAAGGTCAAGCCTGTGGCCCAAAACCCCTTGACATGAGTGTCCATTTGATACATTTTGTTAGCCAACAAAGAGTTTGATGTAAACTGACATACATCTTTTATAAGACCAAACTGAATTGCAAGAGTTGATAATCTCATTTTGTTGAAGGACTTCTCTCATGTTACCTTTAGCTGGAGGCTGAGATCTCCAGCAGGAGTTGGAGACAGCAGCAGGTTGCCAAGCCCAGCAGCCACATCTCGTGGGGCAGCAGAGCAGATCAATGCTTTTGAAATCCCTGCAGAGAGAGTCAACCAGTCCTCCAGTTCAGAGCTCATTTAACCCAACATTGCTTAATTCTCCTCTTGTTGGTGAGAACAGCACATGGAGCCGGTCACAGACAACTCGGGGAAGACTTGATTAGTTTTTCCTACAAGGTTAAAGAGACCCAGGGAGGTGAAACACCATTTCCCTGCACCAGAGCTCCATCCAGGCAGTGTGAGAGATGCACCAGCCCTGGTGGGGTGGTGTTGGTGCTGTGGGTGACCAAGAGGGAATGAGCTTCTGATGACAAGCCCAGCCTCACTCCTGCATGATCCTCCCACCCATTTCTCTTCCCAGTGCCACTGTGACCAATGTGTCTTGGTGTTTTCCCCATGCAGGAAGATGCCCAGATGGAGGCAAGGAAAACAGGGGAACATCACTGGTCCTCCCAGAAGTCTTGAAGTCAACAGGTACCCCTGTTAGCAGTGACAGCTCTTTATTCAGAGCAGGGCCTTGCACCACCATGCAGTGATTTTCATGCCAATAATGGGACATGTACCTTGGTCCTGGAGCCTTTTCCAGTTCTTGGAGCACTATGAACACAGATTTTTGTCCAACATGTCCTAAAGGTATTAGTTACATTTACTGGTCTGCCAAATATCTATTTCTTTCTGGTTTGGCAGGGAGGATCTCGTTCAGGAGAGACATAATTGTCTGGCTCAATAGCTGATCTGTTTTCTACCCAGTGATGGTTTCCCTTTTTGAAAATTGATGATCGATCAGTTATGTTAAGAATCACCAGGTGTAATATTTACCACATATTATGTTTATTCCAGCGTGGGAGGAATGCATTAGGCTTCATATCATTCAAAGGGGATATTTCTGATGTAAAACTGTGCTGCTTTAATGAGACTACCCATCAAGATGGATGGGTCAAATTAAAGTAGAACAAATTGCAGACTCCTACTTAAAAGTCACACTGGAACCTCCAGACTACATTATTTGTAAAATTCAAACTGAGACAATTTTTGGCTCAGACATGTTTACATTCTTATTGGAAAATATATTAAACTGTATTTAATTATATTCATGTAAAAGGCTGTATACTTTTTTTTGCGTGATGCCACCCAAGACAACTGAACCTTGAGTTCAGGACTTAAAGGTACTCCTGTAATTCAAATACTGATATTATCTCTGCAAGATAGGTCTGGGCATGGAAGCAAAGCCTTTCCTCTTTTCCTAAAGAATCACAGTGATTTAGGAATCATTTCACCTCCTTTTGTTACATTTCAAGTTTTACATTATATTTTAATAAGTCTGTCACACTGTACAGACAAAAGGATGTTCAGCTTCTGCTGTAATTAAAGAAAATCACTGCAATGGATAACATCAACTCAGCAGATTTCAATGATCTTGCTTTCAGCACTCCAAACTCCACTGCTCCTTGCATACTGAGCTAAAACAGCACAAGTCTCCAGCCTGCTGCTCTCAGGGTTCATCTCCCCCAAATTCAGCTTCTGAAGATGGGCACTAAATCAGTCAGAGCCTCACTGCAGGATAATTTGACCCATGCCAGCTTAGCCACCTGTGTTCAGCCTATTGATGTCTCCTGCACTAGCTCTTGGAGCAAACTGGGCAGGAGGCTGACAATGTGTCTCCAGCAACAGAAAAACTATCACTTTGATGTATCCCAAGGAAATCCCACTGGAGAGTAAAGCTTTTGGTGCTCCTATTAGAATCCCTGGCTGGTATCCAGAATTTCTCATGGAATTTCAAACAGAAATCAGCTTGATAGACCAGGGCTACTCCTACCTACAACCACCATTGTCTGGTCAGAGCATCCCCCTGCAGATGTGGAGGGAATCTTTCCAGTGCCACATTTCACAGCTTTAAATAGGCAGCAGAGCTCCCCTTTAAGATTTTATTTCTTTCTTTCCCCTAGATGAGTTAGCTGTGGAAAAAATCACCTATAGTTAAAGTTAGTCCATTGGAAACCGTGAATATTTTATTGTCCTTTGTGCGAGAAAGGAATTAAAGAAATGGATTTGGCCTTGATTTTTTCATTTGAACTTCTCTGCTCGAGCTGCACTTTTCTATTACCTCTGCAACTCTGCCTTCGTTATGTTATTAAAAGAAAAGTAATTTATGATTGCCAGTCTTGCAGTCTCTAATTATTTCTGGCTGTGTATCACAATTATTAACTTCAGTATCCACCCTTTTCTTAACAGGATAAAAGACATTCATCCTCTTTTGGATAGCCATGTATCTGTCCTTGCAAGCCACTGTCTCCAGCCAGTAATGACACTTTGCCATTTAAACTTTGGTGCAAGCCAAATATTGGATTTACAGTGAAGATGAAACACAGTCACAGGTTACTTGAGGCTTGGGTTTAGTGCCTGGGTGTCCTAAAGCATCTTGCACTGTTCATAGCCTCATTCAAGACCAGGCAATAACTCGACAACAACTACAATATCAACATGTCACTGCTGTTCTCCTTTTTCTCCCTCAGTTGCACTGGTTTTCCATTTACTTCTGGTGGATAATGAAGACATCTGTTCTCATCCCAACAGCTCTCTGCAACTTGCTTTCTGGGAAATGGAATAGCAATATTTCAGCAACTTTGATCATCTCAGAAAATACTGCCCTGTATTTATGGAGGTCAGGACAGTCATTATATTCAGGACATTTCTATGAGAAAGCTCAAGGAATGGACGATGAATGGGAAAATCAGAGTTCTGAAACAAGTTCAGACACCCCAGAGATGCTTTACAGGTGGATCTCAGGCAGAAATGCCCTGGCCAGTTTTAGTGCTCATGGAAAGCAGAAAAATTCTAAAAAAGACTGGGGAATCCCCCACCTTTCCCAGCAGAAATGCCAGAACCACTGGGGAAACTCATTTTGTGTTGGTGTGTGTGCAGTCTCCAGTCCCCATGGCAGCCCAGCCCCTCCCCTGACTCATGTTGGAGTAAAAGCCTGGGAAGTGCTCTGCTGAATTCCAGGTTTCATCTGTATCAATCATTTTCCCATGTACCAACATGAAAAATATGCTACCTGGCCCAAATACAGCAATCTAAGTGCTCCATGCCAAACCACACATCTCTGTGAGCAAAGCCAGGCTGAATGGCTTTTTGGGTCCAATCTCTCACTTTTCTGTAAAAAGAGCATTTGTCTCTAAAGCACCACATTTTTATCATCTTTAAGATAGCCTTTATGGTAGGTGTAACTACATGCAAAGGAAGGAGGGGGCAAACCCTTTAAGTATTTTGCATTTATAGTTATATGCAGCTTTATTGCATAGTCAGTAAAATTCCCTGCTGATTATGTCATTGCTGAGGCAATCAGGTGCCAAAAATATTTTTTTTTATTTCATCCGAGCAATAATCATTTTCTGCCTGAACAGTAGACCCAGTTATTGTTTCTTCCCTTATGTTTTCATTAATTAGAAGGAAGTGGAGAGGTAACAAACGACTCCCTGGATGCTGAAGTGTACATTTTTCACTGTCAGGTTATAAGAGGCAATGGGCAAAGACAATATATCCTGTCAGATGTGAGAGTACTTATTGTCAGCACGGCTTGTAAAAATAGAAAGTGAGGTAGCTTTTCTGGATGGAGTTGAAGCTATCTATGGATGGAGTTTAATCTGACTAATTATAACTAAAGACTTTGGCAAACAGCATCATGTAGCTGTGAGAATACTGGACAGCGCTTTTTTTCTTATCAAGTCCGTGTGAATGTTAATGTGTGTAAGTGTAAAATCGACTTCTATTAAATCTTCTAAATTGCCATGCACTTCTTCACCTGCAATGCCTCACTTCTTCATAGCAGCGCCGTGGAGTTACTGGTAAAAGTATTAAAACTCTTTGAAACAGTCATATATCTTCTGGTTTACAGGAAGTGCTTCAAGTGAAGGGAAAAAAAAAAAAAGAATATTTTCCAAGGAGCAGAGAGGAGAAGAGAGTTTCATCTATGGCTAAACCTCTGGCCAGGCTCTATTGTATTGACCAGCTCCCTAAATCTCACCGCAGTGAAGGCAGCCTTGCTAGTGGAGATGATAATTCCCTTCTGGAGATGTACCAAGGAGCAAACCCTGGGGCCTATACCATGGGCATGTCAGGGAACAAAAGGAGCTTCTTCTGAGCCTCTCTGGCCAAGATACCCCCTTTATACTAATGCTGTGGGTTGCAGGAGCCCAGGACAGCCAAGACTTCCCAGCCTGACTCCCAGTTAACTGGGGATCCATGGAGAGCCCTTGCTTACAGAAGGAGTAGTCAGGTGACACATGGAGATGAGTCCTGTGTGGAGGGGGGCACTGCAAGGAGGTGAACACTGTCCTGTGTACCCTGAGCATCGCCCCAGCCCCTGTGCCAGCTGCACTGCCTGCACTGGGGTCACCCCACCACTTCCCCAAGGTCCCTTCCAAGAGCTACTGCAGCATATGAAAACAGGCAAGAAAAACCAAGCTGGAGCTTTTCTGGCATGCAAACCATAAGTTGAGCTCTGCTTTTTTTCTGCACTGGTGAATCTTAGCTTAATTGCATCAGCCTGTTTGAGATTCCCAGATGCACAGTCTCTGTAGCCATAACCATTCCCACCTTCCTTAGCCCAAATGCTTTGTTAAAACCATCAGTTCACCCTTTGCTTTGGCAATGTCTGAGCAACCCCTAAGAGCTAGGGACAGGCTCATCTGTTTGGTGTGAGCTGTTTTATGCAATTCTCAGAGCACTGTGAGAGGGACCCTCTCCGAGACCACCCCAGTGTTCAACACCCTGCAGCCCACTGTCACAGACAACTTCTTCTCTCCTGTACAGGCAGAGCAGTGTAGGCATCTAGAAATCTAACAAGCTGATCATTAGCAATGCAAAGCACTGAGCCACAAACCCAGCTCCAGGCCTGGGGAGAGGAGGCAAGAGAGAAAACCTGCCATGCATGATAGATGTGAGCTGCACCACTTAGTGCACACATCGTAAGGACCACTGTTGAGGGTGGTGAATAGAATAGGATAGGATAGGTTAGGATAGAATAGAATAGAATAGAAATCATTACATGTAGTTATTGTGTATCAATCTATGCTTTGCAGGTTAACAGCTTTACAGATATGTCTCCATTTTAAAGACACCCTATTTTCTGTTCTAAGAACAGCAGCCATGAAATCCACTCTGTATGTGCCAGGAGGAGAGTGATGTTTAGGCAACAGAAAAAAAACCCTGACTTTGTTTCATTCTGGTGATTCACTTTGCCTGTCTGAAATGGATCTGAAACTTTTTTCTTAGTTTTCTAATTAATAGACATTTACTGACTTAGTAGCAATGTTAATATGCAGAAAACAGCAACTGAGTTACAGCTCAGGTGCTCGCTAGTTTAATTTAATTTTCTTTGCTGGCTTCATTCAGGTTAGAGACTAACCCAGACAAAATCTGGCCCAGCTCTCTTGGCAGTGTCTGTCCATAAATGCTATGGTAATATTTCCAGTGTAAAGCTGTGAGTATTTCACCATTTCACATTCCAGAACAACTATGATGACTGCTGAGAGCATTTGCTTCATGGCATTGCTGCTGCTTGGATGGCTCTGGGGAATATGTGCATTTAAAAAAAAAAAAAAAAGAACGAAAAGAGAGAGACAGCATGTAGTAAAAAGAAAATTAAAATTTATCTGAGCTGAATGAAGATTTTATCTTTCATTCTGCCTAATCCCAAATGTGAAAGGTCAGCAATGACAGCGCTATGAAAAGGAAAAGGCTGTGGGGTTGATATAAAAGAGACCTCCAGTAAATTTTAGCAGTTTTACATAAGACTGTGGCTCCAGCACAGGGAATGAGGTGACACCAACCTGAGGGGCAGAGTCATCACTCATGGTGGCCAGGGAAGCCTGGTCTCTGTCCCAGTGCAGCCTGTTCCTGGGGATGGAGCCTGTCCCCTGGGTTCTCCCACACAGGATCTTGCTTCCCTCTTAAAGCATCTCTTTGCCACCACCAGGGAAGCCTGGCATGATCAGAAATACCTCTCCATTCCCAATACTGTGCTAAAATCTGCGAGAAGGGCCTGTCCTTGCTGCTATGCCATAAAACACATCTATAAAACGAAGAAGGAAGAGGGAGAATAAAACAAGGAGAGTGGGATTGTGTGCAATTGAGCCTTTTGCCCGAGAAATAGTCTTGGAGTTGCCTTTGCACCATGTGTGATGGGTTTTGAAATGAAGGATGAGGACTGAGCAAACTGCTTGGCCATCAGGCTGCTCTTCGCCCAAGGACACCCCTCCTCAAACCCACGCACGCTGCTGGCAGCTGCCAATCACTGTGAAGAAGATATTTTACAGCCTCAAAAATATGAATTCTCTTGCGACACTCTGCAGTTTTTATTCCCCCTGCCTGGTTCTCAGCGGCTGTTAAACACGGTGGACATCGAAGGCCTTTTCCAGTGCCTGCTCAGCATTGCGGCTCCCAGAGCCAGCACTGCCTGCAGTAATAAAAGGTGATTGCTTCCAAAACCGAGTATCCCCTCCGTTTGGGTCATTCTTTTAATTGACTTCATTAATAAAGGAAAGGTCCTCTTTAAAGCTAAATTCGTCCTCCTGGCAGAATATAAGCAGATGTCATAAAGAAAACAACACATACTGTTTTTAACTCAAAACTTTAATATTAAATTGCATTAACTAATAACATAAAAACACCAACCATCTGGCTTTTTGGTGGGAGGACTCTAATTCCATTAGGACTTTAATAAATGTACTGCACTGTAGAGACATTTTACTCTGATAGCCTGGGCAAAAATGAGGAGCGTTTACAAGATTAGTTTACGCAGCAGCCCCGGGATCTCTCTCTTGGAACGGCTTTAGATGGAGCCAAGGGGACATCACTGAAGGACAGAGATGATGTAAAAAGTACCAGCACTGGGGGACATATTTGGGGCTTTTGGGTGACCTTGGGTGCAAATCTCTGGCATGTGGATGTGGTGGCTCTGGCACTAGTGGGGAATCCAGGTTTTCAGTGGAGTCAGCAGAAAAGATGCAGGAAAAGAGTGGATTGCTCCAAATCCTGACATCTTTGTATCTCTGGGATGACCACTGTCATACCCAGCACAAAGCCCTGACCATGCCATGATGGGTTCCTTGTGCCCCAGTCTTCCTTCTGCCTGTCCTGTCTGTCTGCCCTCCTGATACACACCCCAAACCCTCCTGTCCTGAGCAGATCCCTTCTGCCCATGTTAGTCACTTGTCCTTCTCCCCTTCAGGAAAACGAAGCACAGAATACGCATCATGCTGTTGACTGCCACATTCACACAAGCATCACATTGATTGCAGGAAAAATGGAGCCTGAAACACATCCAGTTACCAGCAAACTGAGTTTTTGAGCTGGTTAACCACCAGTAACATGAATTTCCTGGCGCAGTGGTGGAACAAAGGATGCAGAGTCCCATTTTGCTCTTAGGGTGTTATTAAGGTGAATTACTCTGCACATGCTGTGAGACATAAGGACAACTCTGTGTCCTTCAGTAGGGTTGATCAGCAAGCCCTGACTAATGCAACGTGCTGGTTCTTGGCATGCTGAGCTTCCCTGGATGAGTATCAAATGGGAATCAGTGAGGGTAAAACCTGACAGCATTGTTTTTCACTGAGCATTAACATGTGACAGGGAATTGCAGGCCTTCCTTCACGTCGGTTTTGTTTTCCCTGGCTCTGTCTTCTTGCAACACACTCAGAGAAGATCCTCACCCCTGCATGCACCCCAGCTCATCCCATGGTGAGAAAGAGTAAGCAAACAAGGAAAAAAGCATCCATGCATGTTATTATTAATATTTTTAACAGAATTCATTAAGGATGGGCATGTTTGGGTTATTTTGAATAAAATTAATTGCAAATTGATCTTAATGCCAGACGACCCTCCTGATCACCTCATCACAGTAATGACTGGAGCTTCCTGAAAAGGCCTCCTGTGCCCAGAAATATTTGTGACTGAAAGTACATTTCCACGTCGGTATCTTTGGAATACGAAGTTGACTTGCAAGGAGCTGCAGTGTCAGATGAAGCTTTTAAAAAGTTGGATGTCTTCCAGATTTTAATTTACATGGTCATTAATACTGACTTACTCCAAATATATCAGTCAGTTTAAAAAACACCATGTCTCATTCCTGGTTCAGGGAAGAATCCTTAACCAGGTGAATACTTAAGCATTTGCTTAGCTTTAAGCAAGTGCTTAAGTCATATTGAATGGCTCAGTGTTAAGCACATTTTCCACCAAGAGAGGGTTGGAATTAAGTCTTCAAAATGCAGCATCCATACATGGTTTGAGAATAGATTCCATAGGAAACCCCTGCATGGGGCACGGGTGATGATCTGCACCCCACAGCCCCTGAAATCTGAGCCTGAGCCATCCTGGGGCAAATGTGAGGGTTTCCAACAGCCTGTTTGCATTTAGACACGCTGCTACAACCGAGCAGATGTAGCTTCTTTCATTAATGCTCCTTATTATCAGCTGAAATAACATTTCCCTCAGCTGCCAGCATTGCACAGCACGGTGTTACAGTCAGCCGGGAAACCCCGCAATCCCTTTAACCCGGCGAAGGATGAACCTGGGGTTTTTTCAGATACAGAAAGCTATAATAAAGCCATCCAGAAAATGACAGGTTACAGGGCTCTGTGATTTGGAAACTGTTTCTATTAAGTTGCCTTCTTGTCTAGTGGCGGCGGGAGGGATGCTGATAGTGGGCCCCAGCCGAGCCCTCGAGCACGATGCTGCCAGAGCGGCTAAAGCCCCGGCTCTTGTCATCCTTGTACTCCTGGCTGTTAGTGTCATTTCTCTGTAATACACTGCAAAATAAACACCCTTTGGGTTTTCTACCTAAATCCACAGTACAAAAGGGGAGTTGACTTGAATTGCCTGGCTGAATCATTAGAAAATGAATGCTTTGGGGGGGGAAAGAAAAAAAAGAAAAGAATTACGTTAGTGATCCCCCAGCTTGCCTTTGTGTCTTTTCTCTTTCAGAAATCTCTCATGTTGCTGCTCTGTGCATTTTTGTCACAGTATTGATACATGAAATAAAGCATAAATAACCTCCCTTTCTATTCTTAAGCCTTCGATCCCAGATCACTCTGAGCCTCTTGCCGATAAGACCATTTTCAGCATCCGCTGGCCTGGAAGTAGCCAGCAATGGTCAATGAGCTTAGGAAATTTGTCCTGTCACCATCCCGGATGTGCTGTAATCCCATCAGGCATTTCTTTGGTCTTCTTCCAGGTGTAGTGTGGGAATTTTTTTATCCGGAGATGAGCGGTCCCAGGATGTGCTCAACATTTTGGGGCGTTTCAGGGGTATGGGCCAGGCTGACATGCTGCCAGTGGGTTTCTACACAGGGATTGCCTTGCTACTGCTGCTTGTGCTCTGGTGATGGGTTCACATTTTGGTGAACAGACTTAAATTAACCCAGAACTGCCCACATAAACAGCTAGTTTTACATTAATTGCACTCTATTCCACTCTTACACACAAAGGTTTCCATTTGCAGCAAGGTCGCTGGTATGGGTGTAAAACTGATGATATATAGAAGAGGAAAAGGGGATTACTTGGTCCAAGCCCATCCTGATTTTACTGCTGTCCAGCTTTTTTGGTGTTTATGTGGAGCTCCCAGAGATGCTGTTAGCTCTTCCAGTGAGGTGATTGCAGAATGATTGCTTTTCAAGGTCAACAATTTAAGTTTTACCACCCTTTCTCCAAAAGGACAAAAGAACAGCAGCAGGTAGGCAGAGATGCATAGATTAGACAACATGATCAGCTGTTAATTAAAGTCCTTTAGGAGGATGAAGAAATTACTTAACCCTTCCCATTACCATGTGAAGCCTCTTATTAGGGGCAGTGTGAAATTTTCCTTTCCTGCGTGTCAAACCCTCTTATTCCTGTGCAGTTCCCATCAAAGTATCTTGTGTGCTCTGCTCCTCAATTTTCATTAGAAGTTATCAGAGAGAAACTTCATTTTTACTCAATATTTCCTGACCAGTTCAGTGTGTAATTGGTTCTCCTCTTCCCTCTTGGCGATTAAACAACAAACATTACATATTATATATAAATATAAACATGTATATGCCCACAGACACACACATATATATATATACATACGGAGGCTGGGGTGGGAGGTATATATTTATTTTAGATATTTTAGATGGACTAGTCATAGCTTTGTTTTCACATGGCTCTTGGGGCTTTTTTCTCTGTTTTTCTTGCTGATTTCTTTGCTTTGTTTTTCGATTGGCAAAACAAGCCAGATCTCTTGCCTCAGTGTTGGTGGTGGCCTGGAAACCAACCGAGAGGGAACAGTCCTAGATCCAGAAGAGAGGACAGAGGAGGCTCAGGGTCTTGTTGGAAATAAGACAGGTGAGTTATGGAGTAGGGAAGGACAGGAAGATGCTGTGGCTGTTGGAAGCAGGCACTTTTCCCTTTTTGCCTTTTATCCCTACACCCAGGGTCTTTCCATGTTACTGTGCACAAAGGCAGCTTTCACATCACGAACCTGTGATGTGCTCAAGAAGCACAGCAAGGTGCATTTTATCCTCTCTGTAAAACCCACAGGAAACTCATGGCATGGGCTGTGCTTGATGCCACCGACAAACCAGTTCAAACCACTGTGATTTATATTCTTGAGAAGACCACTGTGCTCTGGTTCAACTAACATCGTGGCAGTAAATTAATTCTGCGAGGGTCCTGTCCAAACTTACATTGATTCTGATTTTGCTGAAAATCATCCATTAGCCAAGAATTACTACCAGTGTTAGTGGAAATGCTGTAGTGTCATTAATTGGAATTAATGGATGGGTAGTTTTTATAGGAGATTTGAATGAAGGCAATATTCCTTTCAAAAACCATTTTATTAGAAATTTGCTTGCCAGCTGTAAAAGGCAATGCCACAACAAGCCATTCCACAATGCTTTATCCATGGCTTGATGTGTTTTTAATTAAGGGAAAGCAAAGCAGTTTGAAGTGTTTTTATTAAAAAAAATAGCCATATAACAGATAGTTATTTATTTACTGCATAATGGGGAAGTCAGACCGGGAGAGGCTGGGAAGGGTCACAGCAACACTGTCCCTGTTTATTTACTGGACCCTGAATATTCTCTTCTGGGTATTTGAAAGGACTGCGGGCAATTTTTGGTGCCTTATAAATTGTTCCATTCACACACTTTTCAGGAGTAAAAAAGAAGAGGATAATCTGCTCTAGCTGTTTTCTAAGAACAGGTTATAACCCTGGAGGGTTAATACTGGAACTGCTGGAATAGCCCCAGTCCTGACTGAACTGGGTCAAGCGCAGCTGAGAATGACCCATTTTCTGCCCTTTCCAAGGTGGGCATGAAAAGAGGAAGAGACAAACTAGTGATGCTCCACTGAAGTCAGAGGAGCTCTCCTGATCCATGATGTGAGAAGATCTTTTCCCCTGCCCTTCTCATCTCATGGGGATACAAGAAGCTCCTTTATATGCCTCTTCCATGACATTTGAAGCATATTACCAAGGTAGGATAAGTTGGTGTTCTCCTTTTATCCTGAGGAGGCAGAGGTAGAGGAGGTTAAAGGTTTTGCTTTAGACCACAGAGCAGGAGCTCACCAAGCTTATTACAAAATATCACCCTCCCACCAGGAGAATATGTGAGGTTTCCCTATAGCATTTACTTTAGCTTTTAAACAAAAACAGATTTTTTTTTTAAGTGTCTCATTGTTACCACAGCTATTTGATGTCTTCCCTTGCCTCTCCTTTCATCTGGGTCTTATTGATCTGCTTGCATTTCCCATGGAAAAACCTCCAGTGGCACAGCATCAGCATCCTGTGTCTGACTCTGGCAGCAGGAAGGTACATGTGCTTCGTATGAGCTGTGTGCAAGGATGATTCTTTTCTTAAGAGTGAGTGTGTGGTGGGTGTGTGTGTGTGTGTGTGTGGTGGGTGTGTGTGTGTGTGGGTGTGTGTGTGTGTGTTTGAAATAGCAAAGCCTGCAGTGAGTCAGGGTCTCACAGAACCACAGTAGCAGAGTTTAGGCAGAGGTAAGGACAGTCTGTATTAAGGCATGTGTATGTAAACAGGGAAATTGCTCTTTAAAGCAGTTAAAGATAGTAGTTTGCTCATCATTTAGGTGGATGGCTCTTGCAAACACATTGTTCACAGAGTCCCTGACCTGCCCTGGCCCGTGGAGCTCACCTGGAGCAGCGGTCCCCAGGCTCCTGCCCGCGGGAACGGCTGCGCTACATCAGCGCTGTCAGAAACCCTTCACAGTCACAGTCAAGGACACTCCACACAGCCGAGCCTACTTGGAAATGATCTTATTCCCTTTCTTTTCCTACATCACTCTAGTGCTGCTCTCCAAATCATCTCATTCTCCCCTCAACCTGTACACAACTGTACACTTTAGCAAACAGCGAGGCGCGCACAACAGCACATCCCTTCAGCTCAAGGAGACCTCCTGCTCAGTTGTCTGTTGTTAGAAAGAGGGGCTGGGGCTCATTTCTGCAAATGTGGAGCTGCCTGTGGACTCCACACACAGAAGGGATGTGAAGGACACATTGTCTGTCCTTGGATGGTGTGGTGGGCACAGGGTGCTCAGAGGCTCGGGCAGGCACAGCAGGCTGGGGAGCCCCTGCCTGCTCCTCCCTTGTGCCACCAACTATGACCCTTCACACAAGAGCTGAGCAGGTTTCAGAAAGCCAAAGGGAAGCACAACACGAATGAAATGGGATTGTATGATCAGAATCCTAATTAAGGAGAAAATATTGGAAATATGCCATATTAGAAACGTTATTACGATTAATAGTGACAATACAACTCTTGGGAAATAGGCAAATTTACACAGTAGCTATACATAAAATTTACTTTAGCATATTCCCCTCTATGCCTTGTTTACACACTGTGATAACAAATTGCTTGTATACTGTATGGTGGTATTCTTTTTTATATTTAAGTATTTGAGCCAGCGATTCATTTTGCGAGGAGAGAAAGGCGTGTGGAGGTCTTGGAGCTGCAGAGCAAAGTAAATGATGGGCTGTGATATATTTAGAAAGTGATAATGTGAAAAATACAAAAAAAACCCCTAAGTATATGTGAACAAGAAGGTAAATACAATAAGGAAGAGCTTAGTTTGGGATTTCCCTAGCAAGAAAGAAGAGTGACTCTGCATGAAAGACATGTCCCTGTCAATCATGATGCCATGTTTGAAAAGTTATTTTGTCATTCAATTCTTCAGTTGCCTTATTAAAGAAATAGGTGGGGAAGGAGTCAATGAAGTCTTTGGATGGTATTTCCACATCTAGCAATGAAAAGTAATTTTTTGGTAGTAAACATGAAAAAATTTATTTACTATTGCTAGTTCTTCTTGCCATTTGACTGCGTCATTGCCGTGTCAGACAAAACAGCCCACAGATATTTGATGTATATCTGCATGATACCTTTATACACAGACATATATGTTTATACAACTATGCAATATACACCAGTCATATATTCCTCTCTCCCACTTTCTCCTCTCCATATATACCCATAGGTTCAAACAGAGAGGAAGGTGGTGTGGAGAATGACACTCGGTCATCATTAGTATGGGATAGCTGTGGAGCTTTC
>JAWWLV010000057.1:9305476-9349707 GCA_035041135.1 Platyrinchus mystaceus
TAGGTTCAAACAGAGAGGAAGGTGGTGTGGAGAATGACACTCGGTCATCATTAGTATGGGATAGCTGTGGAGCTTTCTCCTTCCGTGGGTAATTAAAAGCTGCTCTGTGCTCTGAGCTGCAGGAGCCAGGAGAGACTCTCATTGGCATGCAGTCCTGCAGCACCCGGCAAGCTGGAGGGCAGTGGGGAGCCCTGCTGCATCCCATCCTATCCCATCCCATGTGGGGCTCCCAGGATATGCCAGGAAGGATATTCAACTCTGTGCTGGGCTGAGCTGCTGGGCTGGATTTGTCACTGTGCTTCACTGACAGGGATGTGGGGACCCTCAGCTCCAGACTGGTGCTGGAGTAATATTTTTCCAACTAGTGATATCAGTTGAGAAAGAAAAGGGAGAAAAAGGTTTCACCTTGCACAGAAAAAGAAGTTAAAGGACAAAACAGCACACTAGAAGCTGTGCTATGCTGCAGGCAAAGAGTAAACAGGCTGCCAGGGCTTGACCTCAGGATTAGCCCCAGGCTGAGGCTTTGTCCCCCAGAACCAGCTTCATAGGTGAAGCTGCTCTCAACTGGAAAGGAGACAAGGTGGGCTAGACTTTCTGAAAGGGTAAAAAGCTTCCCTATTCCATCCCAAGATCCTGGGGAGGCAGTGGTTCACTGCTGGCACATTCCAGGGCTATAGCATACAAACCTGTTTCCAGTCCCACACAAGGAGCAGCCCCAGCAGATCCAGCAGGGTCACAATGCTGCATTCGCACACCAAGCAATTAGTCACGCAAAAATTGATTTTCCCTCTCTCTTGGGTTGTTAGGGGACATCCCCTCAGCGAAACACAGCCAAAAATGCAGCACCATATTAATCCTCATTGGAAATGCAGGACAGACCCCCAGCTGGTGAGGGCTGTCAGAGCTTCCTGAAGCCTGCAAAGATTTTATCATTTGGATCAACTATAGATTGCACCAAAGGCTTTAAAACTAACAATTCGCAACACCAGCACAATGCCTATAACTGATCATTCTCGGGACACCCACCTTCTTATTTAATAAAGCCTTTCAAGTCTCTTTGTATTTTATTCATAGGAGCTGTAAAAAATCCAAGGACCCGGTATAAAGACTCATTTATTCTCTTCTACATAGCACTATAAATTTACACTGCATTTGCAAACTAAGAGCCCATATCTTAGGGTGAAACAGAGCTCCAAAGTGAGAGCAAGAATAGCTTCAAAAGGCCAATCTGTCCCAACTAGAGATCATGTTAAAAGTTAAAATTTACAGCCACAAACCCTGAAAATGAGAAATTAGATATAGAGTTTAGTTTCATTGTTAGAGCTGACCTGGCTCTTTTTATAAAAAGCAAAACACCACCTTTTACTAGTTTACAGCAAGCAAAGAGCAAATGTTCCTACGTTTGTCCCTTTCAAGTGTAGATATACAGTGTGTGGAAATGGAGCTGGAAATGTATTGTACAGGGCAAAGACCATTGCCATTGGGATAAATCCAATGCATGTTGCCTTGCATCCCATGCAAAATGGCAACACACAGGTGTAGCTGGAGAACAGATGTTCTTCATGCTGTAAATACACTGGAGTGGCTTTAAAACACTATTCACCCCTGTTAAATGTCTTCTTGTCTCCTTTCACTTAAAGTCACTTGAAGTCACCAGAGAGCATGACCCAGGAGCCACGTGCACCAGCGCTGGCATCTCCAAACTGAGGCAACTGCAGCACCCAGCCCTGCTCTGCTCCCTTGTGTCTTCAGCTGCTGAACAGGCACTGGGGTTCTTTCCAGCTGGCCTGACCGATGGGGCCACTGATACCTCATCCAGGTCCTGGCTGCCCTTTCTCTCCACCAACAACCCCGCTGCGCCCATGAAATTCCCCAGTCTCTGCTGCTCCCAGCTCTCCCCTTCAGCTCATTCAAGTAAGCCGCAAAGTGGCACAAATCCAACGTGATCAAATGCTTCCTTAGTGTCAGTCTTTTCTTTCAAAGGACAGAAAGGAAAGGGTATGCGGTGTGATATTTATGAGCCTGTCAAGCTCGCTGCTCTCACCAGAAAGTGCTCTCAGTTTCCTTCCTCGCCAGGGAAGGGACAGAACAAGCGCCGGGGAAGGGCAGCTGAGTTCATGGGGGCTGAGTTATCCTCTGTGAGGCATTTTGCTGATTGTAACAGGCATGGTGGCATCACACAGAGTCACCCCAGCTGCCAACCTGGCCCCAGCACTGACAGCTTGCAAATCAGGGAATTTTTTGAGCAGAAAGGTTTTGGGGATGCAGCAAGTGCCATTCATTCCCTGCATTCAACCACGGCATCCAAGCAGCTTTCTGTAGGACACAAGGAGACAAGTCTGAATTTTGTCCTGGCAGCTTCCTTCTCTGAGTTCCTTAGAGGAAAGTGTACCACGAAATATCTCCTATTTGCTTTCTGGTTTAATGTAACGTGCCACAAATAGTGAGAAAACGTGAGCAGGGCTGTGCTTCGTGCTCTAGTGGGAAGGTGGCACAGTTGTATTGGGCTGTACCTCCTAACTTGCCCTTTCTTTACATCAACATGCTTAAATCTGTTCAGAATTGGGAAAATACTGTTTGCTTCTCATCTGTGTGAAGATACTTTGCCACGCTGCTCCCCTGCAGGAAAATGATTGAAGCAAATTATAAGTGGTGCCTCTAAAACCGAAGGGCAGATCCTCATCGGCTGCAGATCAGCACAATTCCTTTGATTTAAACACACGTTTATAACTGCTGAGGAGCCTCCAAAATGAGAGGACTGTAATTACAGCTGTATTATAATGCCTTCTGCCACATCAAGTGGAGGACTATTGACAGCGAGCAAAGACCTGAGAAACACTGATAAGAATGAACTGCAAGTCCAGTCCTCCGATGTGATTCCCCCGCAATCCATGATTTATGAGCCCAGATTAGCTGCCTTGTCTTCAGGAGGAATTGGCCAAGGGTGTTTTTTCTTGGAGCACGGTGCCAGGAAGGTGCCAATATCATATATGTTTCTGAGTGGTATCTGACCTGCCATTGATCTTTTGGGGTCACAGATGTCCTCTGAAAGATTTCCTTTAGTCTCAAGGAGAGGAGCATAATTTGCTACAGTGATGGTTGCCCTGCTTGCTCCTCAACTAAGGAAAAACAGCCACTCCTTTAGGGCCTCTGCCAGCAGACATCAGAGCCTCCTCCTGACCCTTTTGACCCACCATCTAATTTCCATACCCTCAGGGAAGGTGGGAGTATGTTTCTGAGCAGTTATGTTGGGGGTTTTTTTTGCCTGAGAGCTTTTGGTGTGCTGGATCTCTTGGCCAGCTATAGTCTAGGGCATGTTGATCTGACATTTCATGGGATGGAGGTCAGATCACTTCTTAGGTCTGTGATGGGAGCTCACAGTTCCTCCTCTCAGGTTACCAGCAATGTTGGATCTCTTCAGTCACTTAGCAGGACACACAAGATCTTCTGAGACAATCAAACTAACAGTTCTTTAGTTTGATTGAAGAGGGTGATGGCAAGAAAATTTTGATTAGTGGTGGCCTTGACACTGAAATTCTCCTCTCTTTTCATCCAAAACCATTTGAAATGTTTGGCCATGGTTTTCCCCTCAAGGTTTTTCTTTTCCCCTCCATTTTTAAGGAAAAGGGCAGCCAAGCCTTACTTCTTACAGGCCAGGGAAGTAATAGCTTGTCATTTGAAGAAGGTTTATGAGCCAAGATTAGTGACCCTTTCTCTGTTGTACATGTGCTTAGGGGGAAAGGCAGGACTTCACACAATGGCAGCAAAAAGGCTCACATTCATTTCAACAGAGCTGGCACTGCAGTGTTAAAGGGAAAACCCCAAAACAGATAAAAGAGACCCTAATCAGTTATTCAGCATGTGACTATGCTGCAAATACAGTCTCTCAGGAACATAAAAGGAAAATTCCATGATTTATTAGTACTATCATATTTTCCCTAAAAGGATAATCAATGTACCCGAAGTCTCTGAATCAATATTTGTCCTTCTCAGGCAGGGTATGGCAAAGAAATATTCCCAAAAGCTCTCACTTCTGAGATTTTGTTCTGTTGCATAACATTTCAGTCAACTGCACAATGTCTCCAATAATGATGATAAACAAGCATAAAGCCTACAGTGGTCTATTGTATGGAGGAAGTGAAATAGATACTTATGTGCTTAGTAACAAAAGTTCAGCCCCAAGTAGACCTGACCTGGTGATCTTTTAAGTGTATGGCAAAGATTTTATCCACTAGATTTAGGTTAACAGCTTTGGGAATTTGCAGGTGTTAAATTAACCACAAGAGACAGTTTCCTAAGTGCAGCAGAAACACACCAAGCATGATAAGGAATAATAATTAAAAATTGAATTAAAGGGCTGTAGACTTTAAGGAAAAGTATGTGGCTTTGCTCCTAGAAAAGCGGCACATACTCGGGAAATAGGTCTGATGTTGTGTGATACCCTAGGGCAGTAGTTCAGGTACAGCTTGTTCAGCTTCAGCAGAGACTTGGCCATGGACCATCTGCCAAAGCAGAGACTTGCTTCACCCAACAGGTGTGAAATCTGGACACCCCATAAACCCCAGAGTCCCACAGATGCTGCAGTGGCCATGGGCATCTCCCTTGGGAAGGAGACTGAGCTCTCCAAGCAGTACGGACTCTATCCCACTGTACAATTTTGCTGCAGTTCCGGCAGATCCAAAGCTTTCACTCCTGCCTCCTTCCTCTGAGCCCTCATGCAGAGCAGGGCACACACCCAAATGCCTCTTAGCTATTTACTTGCTGACCCATTGACCTGGTTTCTGAGTTCACTAAACAAACGAGTAATCAAACACTGTTTCAGGTCAAGCACAAAACCTAAAGCCCATGAAACCCCTCCAAATCATTATTCACTGCTTTTTCTCACCCACACAGCCTTCTCGTTTTCCAGGTGTGCTGCTTGCAAGAATGCTCAGCATGAGATAATACACATTTATCTAAGTTTGGCCAAGACTCAGGCTTGCAGATAGTGCCCAGTGCTATCAGCTGAGCTGGAGCCCTGCATAGGTAATTGCTGCTTTAGCAGGGTGCTGAGTAAGGCTCCACAGAGATTTTCTCACTCTTGGCTCCTTGCTTGGCTCCTTCAAAGCCATCAGACTAAGGCATTCTCAGCAGGGTGATCCAGGGGCCAGGGTGGTTGTCACCAGTGAGGAGTGTGGGGCATAAATACAGTCAGCTACAGGAATGAAGGTCAGAATTTCTCCTCCTGATGGGCAGCAGCATCTCGAAGGATTGGTTCTGGAAACCGTCTTTTGAGGTGCTTAAAAATACACTGGACAAAAGGGGAATATGAATTGGTGGGATTGGTGCTTGGAGTTGCTAGGTCGTTCTCCAGTATCCATGACTCATGTATCCCTGGTATGTAACAGTCTCTCTAGCAATCACTCAGTAAAGATATTGGAAGTTGCCTGGTTATTGAAGCCATAATTACTACATAATTTACAGCTGTAAGATCTCATGATAACCCTCTCCCTTGCAGACAGGAAAAAAATAACCTGGTATTTTATTTACCCTGTCAACATGTGGAACTTGCCTTACAGTGTAATTACATGGTCAGTAGTTACGTGGCTCTCTGGTTGATGGTGTCCTGTAAACAAATGAAGACCCACAAATTCCACCTGTGGGGATTCAGGCACTGCATAAAACTGCCAGGGTTTTTAAAGCCTCCTCAGTGTGTGCAATACTGCACGGAGGAAACCGTGTGCCCAGTTCCTGCCCTTTGCTCCTGGGTGTGAACAGAGAGCTTCTCCTTGCAGCACCACCTGACCTACATGGTCTGCACCTCGAGTGTACAGCTGGTGTTACAGCATCACCTTCAGGGCCCTAATTCAGCTCAGCATCCCTCTCTCGTCCACATCTGTACTATATTATTGAATCATAGAATCATTTAGATTGGAAAATACCCTTAGGATCATCAAGTCCAGAATTTTGTATTTGTTTGCAGCCTCTGCCCCAGCAAGCCAACATCCTACTAGCTTATCCAATTTACTAGTGGAGAACAGAATAGCTTCCTGATGGCCCCCAGAGAACTCACAGTAGATTTGGAATGAGGATTTGGGTTTCTAGAAGCCAAATCTAACATTTTGACCCCCCAAATCCAATCTTTTCCTTTGCTGGGATATTGCTTTTGGTGATTCTACTCCCTGCTCTTGAAATCTGCTTTGTTGCACACCCTGGGAATGTGCAGCGGGTGGCACAGGGAGGGCTGAGATAAATCTGAAGAGCTTTCTTGCTTTGTTTATTTATATGACCTTAAAGATGATGTCTGTGCATAATGTTGAACATGACGGAGAGAAGCTGACAGGGCAGTTAGTTCTGGCTACCGCAGAGCAAAAACAAAATTACATAAAAATATCAATTGTAAAATTACTCAAATCCATTAGCTTAATTAGCATCATTAATCAAGGCAAAACATTTGATACGTCATGTACTTTCACGAGAGATAAATGAGCCTTTGATGAAAACCCAGCAGGTTGCCCTGCTCTTGGATGTGCCGGTGGCTGCCTGGACATGGAGGTGAGGCTCAGCAGGCGTGGGGCACGCTGGCAGCTCGGAGCAAACACCGTCCTCTGAGCAGGTTTCCAGCTCAGTGAGGGATTGGCAGCATATTGGGCCAAATCTGGCCAGGTTTTAATGTTGTCAGGTCCATCTGCAAGGGTGTAAAACTGCCTAATGGGCTGCACTCGTGCAATAGCATCCCCTGCTCTTGACTGGTTTTGAGAGAAGTTTAGGAAGGATATAGCAAGGATATCAATAATTCCTGTAGCAATAACAGTAATAAAGTCAAAGATTGTGCTACATTCTCTCACTCGAGGAAGGGAGGTTCATTGAGTTCTTGCTTTTGTTTCCTAGAGGGATCTCTGGGGAGAGCACTATCTCTCTATCTGTAAACCCTCCCAAGGAGAAACACTAGAGAGATCTTGATAGCAGGCAACAGCATATCTGCAGGCAACCCACTCCCAAGATCATGCCTGTCTTGGAGGGCACTCTGGGCTCTCCTCTTTCTTTGTCTCTCTGGAATCACGCTGTTGTGGTCAGTCAGGTCCCCTGTGTGCAGCTCAGGGCGTCGGTGATTGCTGCACGACTTTCTTCCCTTTGCATCAGCACTCAGTTGTTGCTCATTCCCTCTCCCCGTGCCGGGGGCACATAATTGAATCTTCTCTTCTGCTCCTTGTAACGAGACCCAGCTACAAAGGCTAAATGCTTTATTCCCAAGAAAAGCCTTAGAGATAAGATTCGCCAGCTGTGGCAGCACAGTGCTGGTCTCAGTAAGGGAAATAAATGTCCCTTCACTCCACGACTATCTTTCCAGCACTTTATCTGCAATGAGCCCAAACACAGTCCTCAGCTATTTGTACTGCTAAATATAATAAAAGAGAAGTCAGCAGTTTCTGAGGGATACACGTCCATAAAAAACAGTCTGATGGCATTTTCTGCATCCAACACATTATTCAAGGGCTTTTCCCCTTTCTAATATCCAGTTTCTGCTGGGTATACATGTGGTTGAAGCTTCCTTCAACATACCAGACTCTCAGACTATAATTGGACTGCAAAAACTTGCTCCAGTTGAGGAACTGGAGTTGGATTTATTAATCTAATTTAAGGACACCCAGACAGTAGTTGCCTGCATAGTGATGGGGAAAGGATGAACTGACTGAGAGCACTTCTGATTCTTTGATATTTGTCTTTTTGTTTTCTTGAGCAGTATCTGATTCAGATGGGCCTGGCTGAAACCAGCAAGGGAAGTCAAACTGCAGAAATGCAGGGGGCTTAAGGAGCTCTGCTTCAGACTTGCAAGCAAAAAACAAAGATGCAACCTGTCCTCCCAAGAAGAACTTTTCTGACCACCTCTTTCTGCTTCTCGAGACTAAAATGCAATACAGCTTTTCTCCCTTGCTTGCCCAGTTTGCTGGTGAGATGGAAAAGGCACAGCTTTGGAAACAGGGAGGGTCAGTTCTGTTTTGGGTGCAGAGACAAGGTCCGTGTCCCAGTACAGAGATCCAGGAGTGCTCTGGGAGCTGGAGGCTGCAGGTACGTGCACCTCTGCAAAGGGCAGTGCATCTCTGGCAGGTTTGAACCCGGATCTGCAAACCACTTCTGACTTACAGAGAGTAACACTCAGAGACAGATGAATTTTGGGCTGTGCTTTGCACCTTGATATAAACACTGTGATGATAAAGTAATCAAAAATGGATATACTTGATTGTAAGCCTTAATTAACTATTAATTAAATTTTATTAACCCACTAGTAAAAGTGATTGCAGCAAGCAATGACTAAAAGGCTGCAGTCAAAGCAGTTAATGTATCACTCATTTTTATGTGGAAAAAGGGCTCATCGTTTCCCTGAGCTGGCCAATATGTAAGGATCCCTCCTTGCTAAATCAGTCTGGTCGTTTTCCTACATGCCACTGATAAGGAAGTATTTACGAATTTATTCCTAAATTCAAAGTATACTTCAGGCCTTAATTTACTGTCGTAATTATATCACTGGCTCAATTAGTCCCCAATAAAAACGTTATGCTATTGTATCAAAGAAATGTAGTACCTTTGAAGTAAATGGATTCACTTGCAGAGTAAGAAATCTTCCTTTTTATTGTGTTTTCTCATCTGCTACTTACAGCCACCCCTGTCTTAAATTGCCCTTTTTATTCCGTGCCTTGCAAGCGCAGTTTGTGGCTGAGCTCCGGATGCCTGTGTGGAGAGAAATGCTCCTCTTAGCCTTGGGGCTGCATCGGGAAGCTTGGTGGTAACTTTTTCTCGTTAGAGCTTTGCCAGCCTCATTTGCATGCTGATCTACGTGCTCTGCCTCCGATGTTTGCTCTGCCACACAAAGGCTAGTGGGTCTGTAGGTTTTATTCTTGACTTCCCTGCTTTTTTTTTTTTTTCTTTCTTGTCAGTTAGAGGGATGTGCTGAGCTTTAAGGAAACGTGGCTGCACCTTCTGTCCTGTAGATTTTCTCATAGTGCATTTGACAAGGACTGGCAGTGCCCCCCACCTCACTGTACCTACCCCAAACCTTCCAAGACTGACACAAAAAAATAATCCCTGGGGTGTCTGCAGAGAAATCACTGCAGAACCTCTGGTCGACCCATCCACACGTTGTTTGGCTTGGGAGAGGGGACAGCGCAGAGCTGCAGTGGATGCAAAGTCCTTGTCTCAGAGACAGGGCAGCAAAAATGGTGAAATTGGACAAGCAGTGTGTCAGAGGGATGAGGTAATAGCACAGCAAGGAGAATTTGGCAGGCAATCTATGCTCTGGCTAGACAGTACAGGACAGAGATCCGTCTAAGAAATGGGAACACGTTACTGTGAGCAGGGTTCTTGTGGACATGGAGCTCTTTCAGACATCATTTGGCATCACTACCTGTCCTCACTTCAGCCAGCCTCTGGAGACCTGTGGGCTTCATTTTCAGACTCAGGAAGTAAAGAACCATCCAACTATTCATCCAAAAAGTTGTTCAATGTATCTTTGATTGACTTCTGAATGTGTGATAACAAGTTCACCTCCAGACCAGAACTGGGCTCAAAAAACAACGGTAAAATTAGCACTTTCTGAGAACCTCTGCCAAATCCAGAGCTCTGAGCTGGGTGACCTTGGAGGGACATGTCCCTTGGCAACCGCTAGCCCGAGATTTGCTACTTCCCACTTCTAGCATAAAGGAAGGTTTTGCAATGAGCCCATTAAACGATGATTCTCCCCTACAGAATCATGTCTTAATTCTGCACAGCCCCAAAATGTGACAAGGACCAAACTCCATCTTCTCTATAGCAAATGCCTCTGCCTGTGGTTCAGTGTGTCTCAGCTGCCAGTGTTGGTGTCACCAGTTTCCCCCAGCTTTCAGCAGGGAATGCCAGGGGAACACCAAGCCACAAACGAAACACAAATTCCTCGTGCTCCCTGTGTAGTCAATCCAGGCTTGGCAGGGTTCTCTCCAAGTCAGATGGGTGATCTCCAGCCAACTTCTGCTGTTCAACAGAAACTCACCCCTGAACAGTTGCAGAAAACAGGGCTCAAGTCCCAAGTATCCTTGCTTATCCCTGAAAAGGTCCATTAAAAATGGTCTGCAGGTTTGTCCACTGGCAGTGAAGCTTTAATGAGGGAACAGCCCTGTGTCCAAGTGCACAATGTGTGAGAATAATACTTCCTTTATTCTGTTTATCAGAACCAACATATTTGACATTAAACATTAAAATCTCTAAATATTTTAAACCCAGAGGATGTTCTTCATCTCCTTTTCATGTCTTTATGGTGGATGAGATTACTGGAGCCTACCATTTTCCCCCACCTCACATTAAAAAATGGTAAAATCCAAAGTAAAAAGGAAGTGAAATTTCTCTGCATATACTGTTTTCTTAATGTCTGACTTCTTTATTTTAGCTGACAGTCTCTGTGTCCAGGTCCATGGCTGCTCTCTCTGTGCAACCTGTATTTATCCAGGTGGCTTTGTGCCTATTAAAAAAGGGAATGTAGCAAAATTAATATATCTTTTACAGCAGGAGAGCTGAATTTATTGGTCTCACCACGGAAATTAATTTAGCACTCCCAGCTCTCCCTCGCCGGACAATAAAGACACAAAATGAAACTGCCACACAAACTTTTGACAAAATTCACAGTCATATAGAAAAAAAAAAAAAGGCTATGGGTAATTTACCACCAAATCTGAATCAGCCTTTTATGCCAGTGATGCACCAGTGATACCACAAAGGGTATTTCTACTCAGTGACCAAAAAAACCTACCTGGGGGCTAAATAGAAATGCAGGACGGAAAACAGATTTATCTTCATTTTCTTCAGTTTGAAAAATAAATAGGGGTAATAAAGCAGATGATGGGGATTGTGGAAGGCAGCATTCATTGGCCTCATGCACCCACTGGTGTGCAAACAGGGTGATGGTGGATGTGTGGGGACAAAGGATGCTTCACACAGAGGTCCAGCAGTGGTGGAAACCACAGCTCAGAGGTTGTTCCGCCTCTCATCTGGTCCCACCCCAGGAAGAATTAAGCCAGCACATCCTCTGAATCAATGTATAATTTACATGTCAGTCCCCACCTATCTGTCTGCACCCTTGTTTTTAATGTGTCCTACATATAAAAATCAAACCTCTACAGTAAAAAAACCACAAACAAACAAAACAAGCAACTTTTTTGTGTTGGGGTTGGCTGGGCAGTGGGTGGTGAAAGATTTATCTCGGCAGTAAAGCTGGAAAATGGCTATAAACCTTAGCGGAGTGTCTGTGCGCCTGGGTCTGAGGGAGGCTAATTGTTTGTTTGTTCTTCGTGTTTATGGTTTATCTGTGGCTCAGCTGACAGGAAACCTAAACCTGAAGGAAACAGCACATCAATCGCCATTATCTGCCTTCTGTGCACACACTAAAAATAAAGCCAGGCAAAGGAGCAGCTCACACACCCCAGTGCCTTCTGTGCTCTGTGATGCACCAGGAATGCAGGGGAAGGAGACCATTGAATTCACCTCCCTTCTGAGCCCACTGCTATGGTGAGGACATCAGTGCTGGTTGGACAAGAAAGAAAGGCAGTGGAATTTTTCCTGCAGTACTGCCCCCAAAATAGAGAAGATTGTTCTAAAGGCGGTGTGCGAGTGCCACAAGCTTTGAAATTCCCTTGGGATTTCAACCCAGTGGTTTCTCTTGCACAAAAGGTGCTTGGGTAGGGGAGTGAGTTTCATAGATAAGTGGTTTTAGAGCATGATAAGCATTAGTGTAGTCAGAGCAGTGCCAATTGCTGTCCCAGTCAGCTCCCAGCCCCTGTCTCCTTTCCTCCCTCTATGGGATCTGTGGCCTGTCTGTCAGGGTGTTTTCTACTGGTGTGGCACAGCAAGCCCACCTTGACGAAATGAGCCCAAGTTACCACTGTGGGGCTTCAGCCCCTCCAAGGGATGGGCATCCTGCTAGAAGGAGCACGAAGCCCCCTTGCTTTCCCCTGCCCCCAGGCTCTGAGGATGGAGGCAGAGGGATGTCCTGTCAGGGGAGCTAAACCTTGGGGAGCATGGCACAAAACCCTGTCCTAAAATGGTCTGGGGCACAGCTGCATCATCTGAGTAGGTTTATATCACTGCCAGAAACACACATCACCCAAAACATTAGCCCCACAGTGCTTTGCACTGACCCTGTGCCCCTTGCACTGCTGCAGAGATGCTCCCATCAGGCTGGGACATCCTCATTCCCTGCCAGGGGCCTTGGACAGTGAGCACAGAGATGTTTTGCTGTGCCACAAACCTCTCTTTAGAAATAGTTCTCTGCCTCAGTTTCCCTGTTTCTTTCTTTCCTTCTCACACTGCATCCTGGCTGTATATGCTCCAAGTGGGGCCGGATCCTGAAGCGAGGATGTGCAGTGCCCCCCACACCAGAGACCTAGAGACACTGTAATAATAATTATTGATTTTCCAGTTTACTTTATGTTTCATAGGGTGTTTTGCTGGAAATGACATAAATAGCTGTCTCTGTCCCTATCCCAGAGCAGGATACAGCAACGTATTTTTTCACAGTCCAAGGAAATAAAATGCAAAGTTCATTTCACAAGGATTTTAAAGTTATATTAAGGCCCAGGGTTGGATGAAGCAGAAGAAACGTGCTTGTAACTAGATAACTCCAGAGCTGGAGTGACCGCTGGTGTAAGTCACAGCTGTTACATTTGATTTATCCCAGCTCATGGGCTCCAACTCTGCGCCCCAGGTTTCAGTTTACAGTAACTCTGTGCTCACCACGGGCATCCTGCAGCAGAACCAACCCAAGTAACACATCCACGGAGATCCAACTGCTCTGCAGCCATTCCTGGCTTAAAAAGTGATCTCTGGGGAGAGCAGTTCCATATAGGAATGCACTTACTGTATCTGTGCTAAATATAGCAACAGAGCATGCAGGGAGTGTGGTCCCTCACCCCTGCGAATTGCAGGAGAGATTATTCATTTTCAGTTTGTTGTACCTTCACACTGGCAGGAATTACTTTAGCCAACGGGATTTAATAAATGATCTGTTCATAAACAACTAATCATTTATCCAGCTCCAGTGCTGCTTGCATCCTGAATTTCTAGAGCAAAAAAGGATGAGAGCCCACACACAAGCAGTGCCTACAAGCTCAAAGAGCGAGGCATTGGCACAACCTTGCTCATTATACTTCCGAGGCATTAAAAAGTCCGGGTGTGATAAGGAAAAAGGAGGCTGTAAAACTTCATCCTTACCTTCCAGATAGTGGAACTGATCTTGCTTTTATTTATGCTGGAGTAAAGCAAAAATAATTCCATCAGTGCTGCTGGTGCAGAACCCGAGTGGGTGATCTCAGAAGCGTGCCCGGACTCTCAGCTGGGGTTTTCTACTTTTAAATCTATTAATTTGACAAAGATTTTCTTGAGCTGCTGGAACTGCAGATCCAGCCTGCAGGGCTCAGAGTGAAGGGGGGTGAAAATGAAGCCACGTGTGCATCTTTTCTGCATCTTTTATCATCTCCACTTACATTGTTCTGCTGGATATGATTTTAAAGACAACTGACCAGGTTTTCCAGAGGAGAAATACAGATGGAGTGGGCATGTACAGCCCCAATATCCTGCATGGGAACCCGGGTGTGTGCTGTGGGGGTACCCTGCCAGCAGTAGGCAAAGGTCTGGGGGTAACCAGAGCCTCTGCATATGCCCAGCTAGATGAATTGCCCCTGCTTAGGTACTTATTCTCTTCTCACACTTTTTCCCCCTGTTGACAAGAGGCAAATGAGCCCAGATTTGCATCTGCACAAAGGAAAACAAAATCATGTCCTTAACTTAATGCAGGCAATTCTAATTATTAGTCATTGTTGCTACGTTAATCATTATTACCTCTGCACAAAAGGATTGTAAATAGATAACATCACCTTTTCTTTTGCACCATGTAGTGTGTTTGGTTGTTGGGGTTTTTTTTCCCTCCAGCATTTCCTTGATAGCACCAATTAAGAAACCACAAGACAAATGTTGGGGAATCAGATTGTGGGTGGTAATTTTCTTGCCAGCGAGGACGCAGCGCAGAGCCCGCAGCCTGCTGCTCTGCAGGTACCGCACGCTGCAGTGCTGACAGCAGTAAAAACTTGTCTCTGACAGTAAACTAAGCATGTATGACCCGGAAGACATAGAGAGCAGATAAGGGCAGTAACACAGACTCCATTTAGTGCTATTAAAATGGTTAAGTAGACTTACGATCAGGGATGCCAGGCTGAAATTGGAGAGGCTCGGAAAGCGAGGAGTGGCAGATGCACGGCCAGAGAGTCAGGCTGGGACTTGGGTTCCTGCAGCACAGACGACTTGTCCCGTGTTTCCAGGCTAGGAAATTTTTAAAAATAAGAATTTCTCTATTAGAAAAAGTGTTTTCTGCAAAGTAACATTTCTGATAATTTTACGCAGAAGGGAGAAGCAGCTTCAGCATCACTTTGTGGGACTCTGACAGTCATTGCAGTAAGAGAAAAGGTTTATGCTTATTAAAATACACAGAGACACTCACAGGTACCAACCCACACCCTGCACCACCATTGCCCAGGACAGGACACGCAGTTTCTTAAACAATTCAGTTTGGATCTGGGTTGTATGACGAGGTCTGCAATGAACACTGGCACAGAGCTCAGTCCTCATCCCTGGTGCCAGGACACAACTGTGACCCTTGTGACACCAGTGATGTTTGGGAGAGTCCATGACTCTTCCCCACACCCCCTCTGGTGCCACAGAGCTGTGCTGCCCTCCCGGGACCATCAGGGCAAGGACCACCAAGTCAGACATCCGAGCACAGCTATAACTGTGTTGCAAAACCCACCCGTGTGGTGTTTAAGAGAACAAACACCTCTTGTTTTATTACCATTTATGTGACAAATTGATTTATGGTCGATAGTGACAGAAAGAGCCTGACACAGAAAAAATATTTTTTTTAATCAAGGAATGATCGCCATAAAGAATGTGCTATATCAGTCAAATCTATCCAGCTGCAAATACCCTATATGGTAGCATTAAGAAGATGTATCTATTATAAACAACTTCTTAAGGTAGCTGAGGCTTGGAGGATTTTGACACAGGAAAGGATGAGGAGTATCATAATTCCATATGTGTCCAAGCATTGTGGGCTTCTTAATGAAATTTCCAGGGTTTGTGGGGGTTTTTGATATATGCCTGTTACAGCTGTCACGAGTAGTACAGGTCTTGAAATATTTATTGTTTCTTATTTTTTGACCATCTTTCTGTTGCTTCCCTTGTGCTCCATAACACTGAGGTTCCTGTACACTCGTCACCCATGCAACAACTGCTGTGTCCCCATATGATGTCTCCTGTCCCTTCTGTTCTCAGCCTTCCTGCTTTCCAGGAAACTCCAAGGTACTTTCAGAAGGAACCTCAACAGTCTCCTCTCCTTATTCCTCAGGTCTTCAGTCCCATTTTCCCATCCTTTTCCCCTGTTACTTTCCCTCCCACTCTGTGGATGCCCAGAGCCTCAGCTACCCCATCAGGACAGCAAACAAGACAGGAAAAAATGAAGGAATAATGTTCTCCAAAGGGTAGCCCAGCAGGTGGATTTTCACATCTCCACCAGCGTCTCCCTCCTACTCCTCCCAGCCACGGGAGCGTGTCTCCCTGCCCGCCATCCCTTACCCTCCATCCTATTACAGACACAGCAGTCGATCATTTGTTTCCTGTCCTTGAGGCATTGCCAGCCTGTGACCTGCCGAGCTGGCTCCAATTCTTCACGCTATTCCTCGTGGCTGGTTGTTTCCCCATCTCTCTGTGCAATAGCAAACATACATCGTCCACGACTTCACTCCCCGTCTTTTATCTTCCTCTCCATCTTCTGAAGGTGTGTTCATCTTTTAAATTCACATTTATGCTGGTTTTGAAGATGGTCCGTAGAAAAAGAAAGAGCTGGGGCTAGTTTATGGCAGGGAGGCTCGCTCAATAAAAGTACAGAAAGTAAATGAATCCACCAGATATCAGCAAGAATCAAGACTAGGGTAAGGAAAGAGGAGCAGGAAAACAGCTTCTTGCTTGAAAAAAATTGATCCAGGAAGTTCTTTTTGACCTTTCACCCCTTCTGCTTTTGGGCAATTTGTCCAAAACAAAAATATCATAATTCATGAGAACAATTCACATGCATAAAAGAAATGGAAAGTCTGCTGTTTCCTCACCTTTTTTTTTATCCTCTCCTTGTTTTATAATGAAAACAGTGGGGGTGATAAATAAGCGTGACAAAAGAGAAAGAAAACTACTCTAATCGGGTTTTTTTGCTCTTTTCCAAAGTTTTTTTTAAGAGTTTTGGCTCAGTGTGTTCCTGTCGGTGCATTTTCCCTGTGCCCAGCAGAATTAGTGCTACCTCCCTGAAAAGCAAAGCAGGAATGGCCCCAGGAAGGAGGAGAGATGACTCTCCCCAGACATTATCTGGCAAAGGCAATAGCTGTTTTGGGGATAAACAATGATGAATTGGCTCCAGCTTCTTGCCAAAACATTAGGTAAGCAATGTAGGACAGTGCAAATCAGCCCTGCCTATTCCTGGTTGCATTTGTGCCCCTTCGCCTCCTAAACGTGCTGGTGCCCGAGATGCCCTTTGCTGCCTGCCTGGGTGTGGGTGGCGTTGGCTGAAAATGGACGTAGCCAAAGGCAGACAGATGGGGAGGCGAACACAGAGTCGGGCTGGGCTCTGATCCTCCCCTCCAGCCTCCGGACCTGGTTCTGCAGTGTCTGTATGTCCTTCGTTTTCTGCAACCTGCACTCAGCCCTGCATTGCAGCAGCAGAGGAGTCCCCTCGCTGCGCAGCTCCTGGAGCTCGGCGGGGGCTGCACCAACCTGCAGCTCACTCCGAGGTGGAGGGGAAAGACAGGGAAAGGTCCCAGGGAACCCACTGCCCCATCTCTCCAGCAGAGGTTTCCCCAGCCCAGCTCTGAAGGCTGTCCAAGGGTGCTGGGAAGCCCCTCTGTACCAGAGCAACCTCCTTAAGCAAAGAAACCCATACTTTCTACTAATCTTAGAGTGAGGCAGCCTCTGTCAATGCTTTAGGATATATATACATATATTTAGGATCATCTGTATTCCTGTGTTCTGCAAAGCTTCTCTGGTCAGACAGACAGATATTCATTTGACAAAGTCAATGCCAGCAATGCAATCCTGTGCTGATGGGATTAAAAACTGTCATCTCAGATTTGCGGGGGGTTTTCTTTCTGGTGTCCTTCTTTCACACGTGCACCCCACAAATGGAAGAGGGAAACAAACACAGTCAAACCTTTGGAACAGCCTCTTCATTGTGGCACGAAGCAGAAAATGTTGGGTGCCAAATTTTTTACTGCAGTGTAAATTAAAATGCCTGGACTAAGATGATAGACACATTTCATGGAGATTGGTGCAGCCTCCTGCCTGTTAAGAGACATATTAGAATAAAGAGCAAATGATTCCAGAGAGCAGGGTCTGATTGAGAAAAAAAAAATAAAATAAACTGCAACCAAGGGGGAATCGGGACACTGGCGCCAAGGTCTCTCAAAAACTTTGGATAGTTTGAAGGGGGTGAAGGAGGCTTGTGGCTCTCAGGCATGAATGTGGCCCATGCAGACACGCTGCAGACATTTGTCTCTGCAAGTGGGATTATACTCTGAAAAGTGACTTGGCATTATTGCCCTGGTGGGATTCTGGGCAGATAGACTCTAGTTCATTTTCCAGGTTAAAAAAAAAAAACAAACACACATTAAAAACGTGAAGGAGTTTAGTTTCTTTCTTATTGTTTTGTTGGTGGTTTTTTTTCTTTACTTGCTTTCTGCCTGGCGGCTCAGTAAGCTCACCTTGGGATCTGGGAGTGAGGAGGAGCTGTAACTGTTCCCATCAGTGTGACTCAATGATGGGAAGGGAGGCAGCTCCTGCCCTGAAATCACTGCTTGGTGTCTATGCCATGCTAACAGGGGCAAAAGGTAATAAGAGATATATTTTATCCCTAAAGTCAGCAGATCTCAGGTTGAACATGCAGATCTGTGGGAAGCTGATGGGTCTGGCAGGCACATCTGATCTGTGAATACACTTTAACCTGACTGAGTTCAACATCAGGACATGGTAGGGACCATCTTACTTGTGGTCCAGTGGATGGTGATGGCATAAATCTGGATTAACTCTTAACCAGAGCTCAGCAAGGAGAGAGACTTTTCTCCAGACCAGAGAGGAGTTAACGAGAGTCTCCAGGGTTTATGCATAAGTAAATCATGGGATTTGGTCTGTTGTCATTTCTTTGATATGACAGTTAGGTTGTTCAGGAATGATGCTCAACTCCTCTAAGCCAGAAGGAGTTTCTATGGCTTTAGTTTGGGTCCTCAAGCTCTTTATGATCCCTACAACTCCCAGCATCCTGCTGAACCCTCAAGCTGGTCTGAGAGCAGGCACTGCTCCCATAACACTGGGAACCAGCCTCCCTGCTCTGACACAGCAGCTCAGAGTCCCCTAATCACTATTTCTACCCTGGGCATGGTTTCTGCCTGGCACTTTTGGGAACAAAGTCCCATCTTGCAGCATTGCACGCGTGAAATTCAGGCAACAGGAGCAAAGGATTTAACAGGAGTCACTTTCAGCAACCAAGCTGCACACACTTGTATATTTTTTCATGTTTGCATACAGTGTGCTCTTTGCTGACAAATGTATGTATTTATTAATTCACACCTGACCTGATCTCTGCTCCATGCTGCCAGGCCCAGCCACATGGGTCAGCAGCAGGGACCGGTTTTTAGTATTATTTCCTCCAGTCGTGTGTGAGTGGCACTTGCTATAGAGGCTGCAGCCTCACACTCCCAGTGAACTGTAAAACCAATTTAAGAACGACATTTCAGGAATTAATGCAATGCCCACTGCAGTCACACCTTGGGCTGCTGAGGAGGCATATTCCAGCCTGGAATTTGTTACCTGGCCAGGCCATTTGTCACTGCACAAGAAGCGAAAACTTCCCCACCTTGTAGCCCCTCTGTGCAAGGACATGGTAGGAGTGCAGGCAGGCAAAGGGCAGCTCCTGCCATCCTCTGCTGGGATGTTGTTTTAATCCTGCTCCCAGTTCTTTGGAGTCAGTACCACGTGCTCCAAGTTTGCAGGTAAAAGGGGGTTTTTTAGCAATAACTTCAACAATCAGCCCTTTGGTACCACCTCACTCTCTGACAAGGCTCGTGAGCAGGAGATCTCAAAGGGTTCCCCGAAGAATAATTTAAAGCTTGTGAATAATTCAGCTGTTGCATGAGGAAACTGAGGCAAGGAGAAGCTTGCCAGGCCCCAGGGTGCCAGGATGGGGCCAGGGGATGTGCCTCCCAAGGGAGCTGTGCCGTGGAGCAGCCGGCTCGGCATGGCTCGGCGCCGGGGTGCCGCCAGCAGCAGCCACCCCACCACTCCCAGGAGAAGGGTTTCAGAGGCCATTAGGTGCCTAATGATGCAGGCAGACACCTGGTGCCATTTGCACTGGGAATGAGGTGCTTTACATGCCTCGGCACCTCTGGAAATCCCACTAGGCATCTACCTGCAGCTGTAAGCGTCTGCAAAAGCCAGAATATTTTCAAACTGCTGCCTGGGAGGCTGCTCTGGGCTGTACAAAGGGCTGTTTTGGCTGCAGATGTGGGTCTTCAGCATGGGAGGGAAGGGCTGGAGGGCATCACACGTCAACCAGGCCCTTACAAGAAACACCCACTGCCCCAGGCTTCCCCCTGGCCACCATCCACAAGGTCCCAAAGATCAGCTGCTGCCCACAGACCTGTCACCATGTCCAACCCACTCTTCCAACGTTGCCTTGGGTGAGTTTAACAGTTTTTGAAGAAGAGTTTAGCAAAATCTCTGTCCTTTTTGCACAACCACTCCATACCTTTGCCCATATCTGTTTATACCTCTTACACCTCCAGCCACAAGGTTCACTTCACTTTGCAGGCAGAGGCAGGCAATAATCCCTGTGGATGGGAGTTGGCTGAATGCCATGCCTGGACATCCTTCCCAGGCTCATAAACATCTTATTGGATTTACAAACATTGTGGCCAGCAATATTGCCAGAAGCTCTCAGGAGACCTCAGCTGGAGTTTGATTTGGGTAACAAATACTTGTAGCCTGGGACATCCAATGGCTCAGGAAGGGGATGCATGGGGGAGTCTCATAAATACTCTGGTACTTCTCCACTTTCCATCTGCTCCCATATTCCAACAACAAGCAAAACTTGGATCCCTGCTTTGCAAAGCCTCTCACAACTTTGTACCTGCATCCTGCCCCTGCTCTCAGCCCCTTGTCAGACCTCAGCCCAAACCTGCCTTGCTAGACCTACCCCAGCCTCATCAAGACGGAAAGCCAATAATCCAGGAATTTATTTTTAAGACCAATATTTCTAGGTGACTCCATTAATAAGGAATTTATTTCAACACTCTTTGGCAAAAAGGAGAAGTCACACCTCCTGGTATATGGTTTATTTTCCATGTTTGTGTAAAGCAGGCAGAGAAAACGAATGGCTACAATAACTGTAAAATAATCTATAAGGCAGAGTGTGTCTCCTCATCTTCTTTCAGAAGTTTTTATTCAGCTCAGGCTCTCTATACGATACAGTGATGAATGAAATACCTTGGAACAGTACAAAGTAACATTATTTATGGAGAATAGTAAAAGAGCATCCCGTTTCTTAGCATACATTTTTGGTAACAGCAGAATTTTGAGACTAAAATGAGTTTCTCCTCACATCATTTCAATTCATACCAAACTTAAAAACAGGTCTTATGCAGAAGTGGTGTTGGCTTGGTCTTCCCAATGTTACTTGTGTCTTTCAAACATTCATTCCTTGAAAAAGGAAAGGACTGGAAGACCGTGATCATGGACTGAACACCCCAGCTGTCCTCTGTACTGCATTAATTTTCTCATCAATAATCCCTAATCATCCATAAAGTCATACCCCACCATCACCTGGGACATTTAAAACTAAACTGAACAAGGAACTGGCCTTTATCACAGCTCATTAATTTGGTGAGCCCAAATCTTGATCACTGCAAATGACTGCCACAGCTTCAAAGATAATTTGACCCATCACTGCAAGGATACTGTGTTTGGGATGGGTACCTGCCTTCAAAAACTACTCCTCCAGGCTCCAAATTAAATAAGCCCTTTGCAAACATGCTGAAAGTTTGAGCTGGCTGGTGCCAGTTGACTTTAGTACCACAAGTCCTGGTACCTTGCTGAATCAGGGCCCCCACTTGGCTGGGCTTTATTTAGAAAATCATGGGATCATAGAAAATTTGGGTTGGAAAGGACCTTTAAAGGTCATCCAGTCCAGTCTCCCTGCAACAAGCAGGAAGATCTTCCACATGCCTTATGCTTGCTAAGCCTGGAATGAAAACCCTTTTCTTTTTTTTTTGGGGGGGGGTGTGTTGAAATGGTTTGTTTGCTAGTAAATTCACAGTACGGCTGAGGTAGCACATTTGTGTTGTTAGGTACAAAGATAATGGAGGATTAAAATGCTGACAAGTGTGTAGAGAGGAAAATGATTTGGTTACCTCTTAGCAATGCAGCAGCAGCTGGAGTGAGCCCTGCATCTGTGGCTGCTTCCAGGCAATTACTGCTTCCCTCCCAGCGCTCCTGACAAATGCTGCTGCTCTCCTGCTTTGAACTGTCAAATGCAAAAGTTGCCATGAGAAGTGGTTTCCCTCCTTTGGCCCTTCTTTTACCTTTTCTGTGATCAGTTTGGAGTATTTCCACAGGGAAAAAAACCAAGTGTTTCTGCGGCGGAAATTCCCCAGGGCAGGAGGGTGGGTTGAGCCTCAGCACTCAGAGCCTTTCTGCACTTTACAAATTTTCTCATAATACACACCAAATTACTTTAATACTATCTTTCATTCTATTTTAATAATACCTTCAATTCAAGAGTTTCACACACATGAGGTCAGGCCCGGTTTAGTGTGGTTTTCCTGGTATTCCCCCCGGCTGTGCCAAGAGCCCATTACTCGGGTGAATGAACTCCCCTTTGGGCCAACCATCGCCTTCCTTCTGCCACCTCCAACTCTTGTAAAAACAAACACAGGCTCCCTAAGTGCAATTAGCATCTGAGGAATGCCGAGAGAGGGAGATTAATCATTCATAAACTAAACAAATACTGTTCTGATCCCATTAGCCAAGAGACAGCGTCTCCCGTTAATTTACTTCTGTTTGAGGTGTATCTATTAACCCCTTTTAATCAGCTATTATTCTAGTTAAACTCTTAGCTGGGCTTGGTTATCAGAGGATGGTACCCTTCTGACATGAGATCAAATTAAGATTATGGAAAACTTGTCAGGAATGAAGAGCCTTGCATTTGTAATTAAGATATAACCTAATTAAAAAAAATGAGGTGTGCTTCTGAGGAGGGCCCCGCAGCACTGCTTCTCCCAAGCATCCTCTTCCCTCCACCGAGGTCTCTATGCTGAATTTTGTCAGCCTAAACTCAACCAGACAGGTGTCATCATCCTCTGCCTTAATATGCTCATCCCCGTGACACACACTGCTTTTCTCTGTGGCTTCCTTTGTACCTACAACAGAGCCGAAAATCTAATTTTTTAAAAAATGTCTAGAGAGGCACATGAAGTTAATACACTTACCAGTTTGCAGCCCTCCACTTAAAGTCAATTACTGGCTGTGGACCTGTGTGTCCCAGCAGTGGGGCTGCCTGCCGTGGGACAGGATTGCCCGGCCTCCCCATTTAGGGAGCACGACGTCCAGGGGAAATTTAATATTTTAGACTGCTGGTAGCAGTGTATTAGATCTCCAGGATTCTGAGGTCATCTTCAGTGAGTAGCTTCTTTCTGCCCACATCCATGAGCAGGAGCACCTGGGGAGCTGGGAGGAGAAGTGTGTGCCCCGGAGATGCTGCCGGCGGTGTGATGCCGCCTGGTTGTGGCACTGATGCTGGGTCAGATGGAGCAGCCAGGCTGAGCAGTGCAACAGAAGATGCTCTCCTGCTTTGGGATCACTGCTCTGTGTTTTATGCCCTAAGGGAATGCCAGCAGAGCAAGGGTCCCTGCCTGGGAGCGGGCACCAGCCGGGTGCTGGCTTTGCTCCAACGTGTGCATCAGTTATTCAGCCCAAAAGTGAGAAGTCAGAGGAAAAAGCTGTGTCCTGTGTCACAAAGGGAATTGCTCACCCAGCACCCAAATTTTCCATTTATGTGTGCATGGTACTGCCGGAGTAGAGCTGGCTTTGCTCAGTGGGCAGCCCTAAAAGGGGCTGGGGTTGAGCCCTGGGAGAGGGCAGCCTTGTGTCTGTGGAAGAAGGAGAGTTGCTCTGAAAATAAGCATTTTTACTAAATTGCTCAGTTTCTATTTTAAAAACCAGAACAGCTCAAATGAATTTCATTTTCCTCCATTTGAGACCAGAATTTTAAGAAAAATTTGCAATTTAAGCCTGAAAATCCTAGTGCCAATTACATCCATTTCCACACTGGGGATCACTTCCATGATGACTCCACGCAATAAAACCAAATAAAGGAAAAGGAGGAAAGTCTCACCTGGGCTGCCCAGCTCCCAATTAGAAAAAGGTAAATAACTCTTGTTTTCTCTCTCTTGCTTCCTGGGCTGTGATGGCTGATGAGACTGGTGAGATGAGAGCCCTCCCTTCTTGCTTCAGTGCATAAATACTGCATCTTCGGGGATTTGCTTTGGTTAATTTAGGAGCTGCTTGAACTTTGCTTAAAGGCGCCTGCGTGTTACTATCCCTTGGAGTCACCCAACGTATTTGTCATAGCTGAACCTGCAGTTCATTAGAGGTACAGAGTCAGCTAATTATTCCCAGAAAATGTAGTATAATTTTATGAATTATGCATAAAATATTAACTACTTGTGAAGTTCACAGATATATATGTAGAGACTGCAGGGCAAATGCCTCCCCACTTGAGGGCTATATACAAACTGGAAACAAATAATACGTATATTTAATCTAGTGTGGCAGGCAGGGTGGGCACACACCGAAGAAAGAGTGTCTGGGGGAGAGTATCATGGAGATGTGGGATCCCCTCCAGTGCTCAGCCATGGAAGGGGCTGCCAGGCTCAGCACTTCCCCGGCTGGAGTTTACAGTGAAGTCCCCATCGATGGAGCCTCAGAATCTCAGCCAAGCTGGTTTGGGAAGTTCTGTGCTGAATTGCATGGATATTGGCCAAAATACTGCCTTTTTCTGGCAGAGGGGTTCTGGTGCACTGGATCTATTGATAGGTCCATCCTTCTCTCAGGCTGGGTGCACTGGAAGGACAAACCCTCACCACTCTCAGCCCAGGGGGAAGCCCTTCCCTCCCACAGACACGGCAGCGGGATGTGATCCAGGATTTGATCCATGGACATTCTCTCCAAAGATGCAGATCAGCAGCAGCGGTCCTCCTCTGACAGATACTCATTTCAGAGTTCACCAGCATACTTTGGAGACATAAAAATCAATAGAAGAGAGGGAACAATAAAGTTTCATTGTTCAGTAATGAGGTAGACAGCATCTATCACAAACTCCCAAAGTGCTGCTTGTGCAGGATTCGCCTCCACTGTCTCCTCCTGACTGGAGATAAAGAGTGTCCAGCAGTGGAGCTGGACCTCAGCTAAATAGACATAGGCTTAGCTGGGAGCAATAGGAATTCTGGAAGCTGAGCTTCCCACCACGGCCATCCTCCATCGCTTCCTCCTCTTGTGTGCAATATTGTAGCAGCATCCCGATACTTTCAACTCAAGATATGGAGATGGTCGCTGAGTCTCAAATCTTGACCTCTGAAGGGTCCATGGGTTTGTGCAATTATTCAGTCAATTCCCACCACATTGTCATTGCAGCAGGTGGTACAGCAGACAATCTCTGTGCACACCAGGTGCCAAGGGACTGGCAGGAGTGGGAAGCTGTGGCCCTCTGGAAAGAAGGAAGGGCAGCAGAGGAGCCACCCCAAACCCTTTAGCTCCAAGGAAGCTGATGAAAGTTATTAATATTTTTAAACTTTTGAGAGAAAAGAAATGGAAGGAAGGGGTGATATTTGGAGGGCAGATATAGAGGGATGGCTGGAGATGTGGAAGCTTGGAAAGGAAGAAAATCCTGAGGAAGGTCAGCATTGGAGCTGGACCAGCTGCATGCAAAGGAATAGTGAAGGAAACACAGAGGTAAAAACAGACCCAAGACTGACAGCAACAACAAGTTTGTCCTAAGGTGCAAAACCCTGGGTGCTGATAGAGAGGACTCCATTATGTGATGTTTGGGGGCCCATGGGATGCCAGAGTGGTATTTCAGAGCTCAGTGCAGGGGCTGGGGACTGGCAGTGCAGGTTCAGGTCCTCAGCTCCATCCTTGGGGATCCCCAGCTGCCTTCCCACCCTCACCAGAAGCATCACCCAGAAAAGCATTTCTTCCCCAGACCCACAGCAACCTTTCTAAAACAAGCTGTGCTTCATTTAATTTTATTTCAATATAACTTTAAGTCACCTGCTTTTTTTCTCTTCCCCCCCCGCTTTTTCTGCTGAAGAAGGGGAAATGAGCTGCTGGTTGCGTGGAATTCTTTATGCTTTACCCAGAAAAACCTTTAAAACCTGAGACAAGGCACATGCTGCAGCATCCAGGGGAGCACAGGCTTGTCTCTCTCTTCCTGGTGACCAGCTCCCTTCTACTGTCACGCTAACAGGCAGGAATATGCAGTCACTCTTGCTGCATATTCTGGCAGGGTTATTGTCAACTTATTATTTTTTGACTCAAAGCCAAAAACGAAGGGCATTTGCATCTTGCAATTTTGCTGTTTGCTTGTCTTGCTTATGTTGCTGGAAATGACCTACAAGGAGTCAACAGCAGGCAGCTAGGACAATACGGGAGTGGAAAAGAGATGAAGCTGGGAAGTTCATCTCTCACCCTGAAACATCACACAATATTTACTTAATAGGAGGAGAGCAATTAAAAAGCACATGGATGTTTCATCTATAGAATTATTCTGAATTTTCAGGGGTTTATGTCATAACAGAACACAAATGGGATTTGGATTTCTCACTGGAAAAAAATAAACAATTAAAATATACAGCAACCAGATGCTAGTCCTGTACATGGAGATGACTCTCATTAACATCCATGCAGTGAATGCAGAAAAAGGAACCACCTTCCTTCCTTTCCTTTGTTTTATCTGATACCTTATTTTAGCAACACCTTTTTGCATCTAAAAGTCTGAGGATACTTTATTGGAGGGCAGCAGAATTTACATAGATGTGATAATGAAACTGCACAAATATAATTTACTGTAAGTGGCACTGAATTATATAACAAAGAAAAGGTGAGGATCTTCGTGAAATACTGCTTCTCACAAAAAGAAAAAAATGTCCTAAGAATGATATCTTCTTAAAGACAGTTTTGCATAATTGCTTTGTACATCTGACAGGGCTGGAATATACTTTTTCTTTTAGGTGTCAAAGCCTCAGCATTGACTGAAAGAGTGGTGCACTCTGCAGTCTTTGGTGCAATGCCTGGTGCATTACACTCACACTGCGAGACACCTCCTCTCTGCTTATCAAATGGTTAATTTTCAAAGATAAGAAGAGTTGCTGTACAGCAATCAAATGGAAGCTAATGCACACCTAAGGCTGCAGGCAGCAGCTCTGAGCTGCTGGCATCAAATGAAGAGTGAAAGAAAGAAATAAAAGAAACCTGAATGTTGGCTGTATGGAGAAAATATTCTCTATCTACACACGTCTCTGCTCTGTTGATAATAAAACTTTACACACATGTTGGTGTCAGCCCATAGTCTTCCAGCCTGATTGTAGGCACTGGAGCACCTACAAAAGAAAGAGAGGGAGAAAAAGGACTGGTTTTGCAAGGGCGGGGGGGGGGGGGTTCCTTCTCACCTGTCTCCCTCACAGGAGCAATCTTATCAAAGTCCCAGAGTTATTTTCCTGCATGCAGACAGTGGACTTGATGGAGGAGGAGAGTAATAGGGACAGGCAGCCTGCAAATTATGTGGGTGCAGGACACATGTATCGAGACATCATGCAGTGAGTCCCGACTCACTGCACAGTTCAGATGCACTGAGCCATCGACACAGATGCAGAACACCTATAACTTCATCTGTTTCACTGGCTTTGGGTGCTCTGGGGAAAGGAAAAGCAGAATCCAAGCACTGCAAACACTCAACCCCCCTGTAAATCTTTCCTTGAAATGCCTGATCTCATTGAAGGTCCATTTCCAGGTCGCTGTGGTTGTCCCCTTGTGCCGCGACCCATCACCAAAGCCAGTGATGCCTTGGTGACATTTGTCTCAAGGTCACAATTTTATGAACTTGACAAATGTGTTTCTTATACCTCTTCTTTTGAACACTTTTCTAGTGACACCCCTGGAAGGCAGCCTTGCACTGCAGCAGTCTTGTAGGATTAATCTGGAGGATTTTTCAAGTTGGGTTGCTTTTCTCAGGCTATACTATTCTTGCTGGGTGGCATCTTACTGAGTAACATCATTTCGAGGCAGGTCCCACTCTCTGTTCCAGGTTTGAAAGCAACTGGGAGCAGGACGGAGTGAGAGGCTGCTAAACAAGGCTCTCAAACTTAATTATCATCAGGCAAAATTAAATAAAAGAGAAATGTTTATGCAGTTAGTAATTACTCGGCACAACATTTGGAGAGCGGCTTGGGCAGATCCCTTTGGCTGATGCGGAGGCTCCGTAGGAGACACAGACAAAGTGCTTTTGGTTCCCTTCTTCTGTGAACAACTCTCTGTACCCTCCACTTCGTGATTATTTATTTCTGAGGTGAGTAATTATCAACTGTAGAGAGAAAGCTGCTGCAGTGTGAAGCACAGCGAAGCTCTGAGGGGCGGGAGGGATGCACATGGACGTGCCATGCCAATGTCACCCAAGGCCACCTGCAGCTAGAACGGTTCTTCTAAAGACAGGCAAGCCCCAAAAGGGAACAAAGTGAGGGATCACGGTGTGTTTCTCCCTTTTAGAGCCAATGGGAGGCTAAAATGGCTGCTCCACCCAAGGGGCAGGGATGCTGAAGAATCCCAAAGGACTTTCCTTGTCCCTTGAGTGGAGTAGAAGGCTGAAGGTGGTTTACACTCAGTGTACGCAGTGACAGCTTCCCTTTAAAGGTGTCCCACCTCCGGCTGATGAGAGTGTGGTCACACACAGGTCATTTTAAAACACAGCATCCTTGAGTATCCCTTCCAAAAATAGCACATGAGGTGCCTTATCTGCTGGCAGTTTTGCAAGGGAGACAAGTCCCTGGGTGGCTCCCTGGGAAAGAGGGACCAGGACCAGCTTTGCAGGCAGCCCCTGGACACCCATCACTGACTCAGCAACTTCAGGCAGCAGAAAAAAAAACTATTCCACGAGGTTAAATTGATTTCCAAGGAGGTCCAGCAAACCTGACAGCCTCCGAGTGGCTCAACTTCATTTAAGTTATTTCAAGGCAATTCCAAGGAGGGCAAAGAGGAGAGCGGCACGGGGAGCCACCGGCCGCCAGCCTGCTCTTAAAGAGCACAGGCACATTTTCCCAGGTTGTTCTCTTTTCTGCTTCTTCCTCAAGGAATAATATCTCTTGCAGAATGAAACCTCTTCCTTTTCTTTTTTTTTTCCTCCTGTGTGGATGCCAAGGAGAGCAGGAGCTGGCCCACTGTCCAAGATCTGCATTGGCAAAGTAGTAGCATCACTGGGTGACTGCATTTCAGGAGGCTACAGCAGAGCCCACACACGATACCACAAGCACTACAATTAACTATTGCGCTGTTGGATACCAAACAAATTACCTGAGTGGCTGCTCTGAGGCACTTAGGCTATGGAGCAAGCAGATGATGTACTATTTGCCAGATATTTTCATAAGTAGGAGATAAGAGAGGCTGGAGGAGAGCAAATCAATGTCTTTTTTAGATCTATGGTGCTTGAAGCATCTGTCAATGCTGGAGAGTAAATATTTACTTTTCAACATAAAGTCCATATAATCACTTTTCTATCAGTCACTTACTGCTTCTGAGTGTTTCTTACTACGATGTTGATATTTGCATTAGCTACTTACCCTGGCTCGAAGATTCATACAGTTGTCAACTGCATTTAGACTTCAGCTGAAAATCCCCGGGTCCTGTAGCACAGCTGCTGCAATTGCTAATGGCAATTGAAAAGAGAAAGCTGCGATATTTCCCACAGCAAATAGCAGGCAGAGATAAAGACAGAGCTATGGCATGAGGGTTATAATAATAGGCTCCCTCGTGCTCGTTAAATTAGGAGTCCCGTTGGATTCACAGTGTGCAGTTGTGGGCAAGACAACTTAGTGAGGAAAACTTAAGTTTGGAGAAAGGAAATGTTATTAAGCCCGTTTTACTGCTGGGGGAACTGAGGCACAGAAGTTGAAAGTGACCTTGCTCAAGGTCAGATGCAGAATCTTCTCAGAGATTGAGGAGCTGAACCCAAATCTAGAAACTGGGGAATGTGTAAATCACCACCGGAGGATTTCTGCTCCTCACACACTCAAAACTGGCAGGAAATCACATGTGCAAATGCATTCAGGTGGATGAAGAGAAGAAGCAACATTGTTTGACATGAGCAACAACCAGGGCTCAATGCAGCTCTGGTATGGATAGGGAAGAGGGAGCCACAGCCAGCATCAGGAACGGCCAATGGCCAGGAGTGGACACTGTTTCAGTCATGTGTCCCTACTTAAAGATACCAAAGGAGTCAATTAAAAGCTTCAGAAACAACTCCAAATATCCCACAAAACCCTCTCAACCATCAGAAATTGCTTTTCAGATTATGAAAGCAGATGGAGAACCAAGAACTGGTGGGGTAACCGGAGGAAGCTGGAGTGGTACAGAGGGCCAGCTACACATCCTGTCTGTGTAACACAGGCTTTGAACTCCTGCAGGGTTTATTCCAAGTGTTTTGGAACAGTTTGAGTGAACCACGGGGTCTGGTGATTTTTCCAGTGTTGCTCCAGCAAGGGATTGTGCTGCTGTATAAGACTCTGGTGCAAGACACATGAAGCCCCTGTGCTTAAAGGCTTTTTTTCTCATTTTTTACAGCACAGAGGGGAGCTGAAGGTTTGCCTGAAGGGCAGATGCTTGCGGGGAAGCCTCAGCAGGTCTCTGCCTTGCCCACTGCTGCCCTGCAGGTCTCAGCACCCAGGGAGTTCCCCCAGCATCACCCAAACAGCAGGGCAGGGGATCCAGGAGAAGTAAATCCTGCCCATGGCTAATGGGCAAGGTTAATTTTCAGACTTATGAAAAAAAGTCCTCAAAATGCCAACCAAATAAATAAGTATGGTTTATGGGTTAAACAGGCCCAAACAACAAGTTTTGCTGGGACATTAATCTCAGCTCAGATCTCTCCTGGCCGTGCTCCTGTGTTCAGAAAGCTGTGGGCCAGATTCTGGCTGAGTTGCTCCTGCTCGCTCCCTCCTTGCTTTACAAGCACTAATTCAAGTTGATGGAGCTCTTCATATAAAAAGCTGCTTCTCAATGTGCAGGTGGCAGGACGTGGCCAGCAGATCAGCATTTTGTGCCTGCCTGCTGCTTTCCCCCTTCTCTTCCCTCTCTCCCTCCATCCTTCCCGCAGCGAGTGGTCAGCGTTCTCACCGCCCCGGCGTGTTGACATGCCAGAAATATCTCTGCTTCACTGCCTGTGCTCTTGGAAGTATTTTGCTGCTCTCTCACCTCTCCATGAGAGAGACACATTCATCTGTCAGCTTATCGGAGGAATTTCCAACAATCTGTGGCAATGCTACAAGTCTCAATCTTGCTGTAAGTACCTAAAGCCAATTAGCATACAAGATGTTTCCCTCTCACGTAGTGCACCACCGGCCTAAGGGCTTTTTTTTTTTCTGTACATCGGGGGTTTTTTACCTTTTTTCTTTTTTTTTTTTTTTTTAATTTTTGCAGGGCTGATAGCAGTTCAAGCACACAGCAGCATCCTGCCGGTATAGACAGGAGAGGGGAGAGGATCCATATGCATCAGCGAGGATTCATCTTCTCCTAATGAATTCCTCAGTCGCTGCTGGCTCCGCTCAGCCGGTGGCAGAGGGATGTGTGGGACGGGGGGATCCCTATGCCCGGAGGGAGCGGGGGGGCGCGGGAGATTCCGCTGCCCGGTGGCAGAGGGATGCGGGGAGGGGAGGATCCCACTCAGACGGTGGCAGAGGGATGAGGGGGCCCTGCGGGGGATTCCCGTTGCCCGGTGCAAAGGTATGCGGGGCGCCGGGAAGTCCCACTGCCCGGAGGGATACGGCAGTCCGGGGAAGGCTGCGCAGGATCGTGGGGATGCGGGGAGTCACGGTGGTCCGGAGTCGGAGAGAAGCGGGGTGCCGGAGAGGGGGGCGAAGCGGTCCCGCTGCCCGGGACCGCAGCGGCTGGAGCTGCTGTTTCCCACGAGTGCCCTCTCCTGGAAAAGGCTCCTCTCCACGCGTGCCCGCCCCGCGCCTCTCCCGGACACGGGAACGGAGGATGTCGAACACGGGGTTTCACAGCGTGAAAGTTTCACGTCTCATCCCCCACCCCGTTCCCTCTGGCCGTGAGCACACAGCTCGGTGCCAGAAATGCTCCCGGTGGTACTTCTCTCCAGCCGTACCCTTACATTTATTTTAGGGCATAATTAATCCTTTTGGCATGCCAGGTCTCTCCTGCCAACAGAGCCCAAAAGCTGTTTCGGTGGAGTTGTCCTTGCCCACGTGCTCTTAGAGGGGTGATGGCCAACAAACTTCGACCTTGCTATCACATATCCAGCATGCCCTGTGTATCCTGAAGAATAAGGGACACTTACCTTCCACATTCCTGGGTATTTTATTTGGAATAGATCCATGTATTTCCCAAAGATTGGATTTAAAGACTCAAAGCTCCTGCAGCAAATCTGGCCCGCAGCCCTGCAGGGTGTTCCTCATCCCTCTGAGGATGTTTCTCATCTTCATCTGAAAACTAAGTTCTGACCTGGAGCACTGCTCCTGGAGTTGTTTTCGTATGGATGAGGATTAGGGCACCCTCTGCACCTCTTCACTGTGGGAACCTCTCCCTTCCCACATGTGCCACCAGTCAGAGCACTCCAGGCCAATGAATTCTTAAAAAAACCCACTTTTTCCTTTGCAACTGGGGCATAAGCACCTTTCCCATCATTCTATCAATAGTTATTCTTACAAGCAATTAAAGCACCCAGTGAACCGACGGCTGCCTGGGAGGCAAGGTCCTTCCCACCATGACATCCTGGCAGATGAACCAGTTAAGAGGAACTCAGGCCAATTTATTTCTTGATAGATAATGATGGGAGTTCTCACCAGGGATCTGTAATTTTCTATTGATGAAAACCTGCCTTTTCTGATTTGCAGGGTTATCTGTCTTTCTCAACTTCAGGCTCTTGCCAAACTCACAGGCAGCCCTGTGAAAGTGCCGTGTCCCACAAGAGCCATGTATTTTAATATGATGTAGTTTTCTTTGCCCTGGAACCAGGAGCAGTTCTCCATGCTGACAATCCATAAAAGACCTAATGACCCATCTGAGGAACATTAACCATCACCGTGGCCATTCCAGGCAGAGTGTTTGTTTGTTTTTTGCCCCCCTGCTTGGGAGTCTAATTTCTGGAGAGGATCTTCAGGGGCGAGTTGGATCTTCAGAGGTCTTTTAGTGTTGAATAATTAAAAATCAGGCTGAAGGGTGGCTTAGGCTTTAAATTTAAAATCCTTATTTGTCAAACAAAGCTTTGCTAAAGAGCTGCAGTGTGCTCCAGCAGGGTCAGCGGTCTGCAACCACCTCCACATACCCTAAAAAGTGGATTTTTTCAGGCAAAACCACATTATTGCTTTCACCAAGAGCTTGTTACAGTGGCTGCTAATTTAAAGGAATTTTTGTCTTCTAACTTAATTGGCTCTGCTTATAATTTAGTGCCATATAAAAGAAAACTATTTACACCCCGCTGTATTTTCATGATCTATAGTTAACATTTGTGTTTAACAGGGAATTACAATAATTCAGTCTCTGAGAAATGGTTTGAATTATTTAAATGCAAAAGGAATCCACGGAGGTCAGAGCCTTTCTGTACTGCTGGGGGTAGAGATGGGATGGAGAGGATCTCCACCATCACCACCAGCAGTGCAGAGGAAGGGGTGAATTTGCAGGTGGAGGTCTGATCCTGGCCACTCCATCCACAGCCACGGTGGTTTCTGTTATTTCCTCCCAGATCATCTCTCACTGCTGCCAAGGGGGTTTGCCACCAAAATGATTTCCTACTGGCAGCCAAAATCAAACAAGTCAGTAGGGGTCAGGGTGTCAAAGCTCTGGGTGTCCCAGCTGAGGACCAAGGAGGTCATTTCACCTGTGACCAGCATCCCCGAGCTCTTGGCATTTTGCAGCCAGCACCGAGATAAAAGGTTTTTGCAGGAATCCCCCAAGATCTTCCCTCACTGCCTCTGAAAAAGGCTTTAAATCTGTTTGTTCAGGTGCTTGTGACTCTTCCAGCCTTCAAGAGTCCTGGCAGACACTGAAGATCTTCCCTTTTTATTTTTTCCCTTTTATTCCCCCTCTTTTTCTTTTTTTTTACTTTTTTTTTTTTTTTTTTTTTACCCTTGGAGTGCCCTAATTATACAGAGCATTGATTTTACAATGCATTCGTGGATTGATTGTACTGCCATGCTCCTCCCACAGGAAACAGCTTGCACACGAGCACTTTTTGATCTCTCCAAAGTATTCCCTAAGGTGAATCAATGGCTCTTGCATCTTGTCTCTTGCTTTAGTCTAGGGGAAGCTGGAGATGTCTTGCTACTGAAATAAGCTTCAAGAAAAATATCGGAAGGGAGAAAAAGAGAAGGAAAATGATTCACTTCTTCCTGCCCGAAAAAGATTGTCTCATGTACAGCAAAATATGTTCTTGTTAACATAATGTTCTCATCCTGCTCAGCCAATTGCAATCTTGGAGAAAGCATGGGAACTTCCACATAATTATCTTTAATAAACTGGCCGAGATAATAGTAATGGTATCTTGAGAAAGAGGATGCATAATAAAATATATATCTATATAAAAGCATGAAATGACATGCTAAAATGAGGAGAAAGAGGCAATTTATGTATTTTATGGCTTTGGCAACTCTGTAACAGGAAACTTGGATACAACACTGTTAACCAGACCAAACTTTTTAAAAGAGACCGTCTCTTTTAGCCTAAATGGAGGGTATTAGCTCCCGTTCCTAGTGATTCCCTGTGAAGGGGGTAATGGATTAGACTCAGATTCAGGCTGAAGGCTCTAATCCCTGTGTTCTAATGACACTACCTGCCACCAGCCACAGCCACAGCCTTGCTCCAAACCCCCAATGCCACAGAGACCTCCAGGAATGCCCAACATTTTTTGCATCCAACGCAACCAGATATAGCAAAAAAAAGCCTTGACCTTGAGGAAATCTTCCCAAATTAAGGATTAATTCAGAGTTAGCAGCAAGACTTTCACTGGATATTAAAGGAGTGATTCCTGCTGCCAAAAGCTTTCTATAAAGGGTTTGATTTCCTCTTAGGTTAATACTGGTGAGTGCACTCCTGCCCATTAGGTTGCTCGGTATTAATTTCAATCTGCACAGGGTTCATTTCTGCGGGCTCTGCTGAGAGCTCTGCTGATTGCAGTGCTTAATTACCAGCCGAGTATCATCTCTTTAGCATGTGGTAGCATCGTGCCAACCTCTGAGGGGTCCTGAGCCCTGAGTAGGACCCCAAAGCACTCGGGATTCTGCGTTCTGCCCGCTGGCCCCAGCGCCATGGCTCCTGACAGAACTGACCATAAGTTTTCTGCTTCCCTTTACTCAGCAGTTTCCTGAGGAAAAGCTGGTAGGACAGAGCGGAGAAGGCAGATCCCTTTTGTTCAGCAGCTCACCGGGGTCCAGCCTGGAGCTGGAGGATGCCAAACAGCAATTTTTAATCTGGGTCTGCCCAAGGTTACGATGCTCTGTCCTCCCCTCCCTGCCATGCTGCCTCTAAACTCTGCATTGCAGCACAATGTTGGGTTTCTCCATCAGTTTTCAGGAACATGAACACCCACCCTTGGAGTGCTGCTGTGCAGGTGTGTAGGTGCATGCAGAACGTGCTGTTATTTGTGATATATATACATATATATATATATGCATATGAAATATAAAAGCAGGTTATTTCTTACTTGGTGTGCTGAAGGCTCTGATTGCTGGTTTATATGAAATATTTAGATCATGCACAAGAAATAACTCACAAGATATAATGTCGATGTACGATGGGAAGCTAGTCTTTATTATCACAGGTGTAAATTTTCACACCTCTGTTATCAATTTTGCAATTATAACTGGGTTTTCTGGTAAAGAAATTTACTACTCACTACCATATAGGATGAAGAAAATGATCATTTATCCACCTTCAACTCAATTAAATATTCATCCTTCCCCAAAAAAGGGGGGGAGAGGATTTAAATCACTTCTAAACTGTTCTCCACTTTGTTTTTTTTTTTAAAGAGGAAGAAGTCTGCCTTATAAAAAGGACAGATTTGATGCAAAAAAAGACAATAGGAGCCTAATACATTCAGGGATGCGGCACAGATTTGGCTCATCAGTCATTTGTGTTATGGGAGTCCAAAACAGTAATAAAATCAACACAAATCCAGCTTCAAGCATGAGAAGAGAGGCTGATTCTCAAGTCAGATGAAAGCAACATCATTCCAGCTTTGATTAAAGCAAGCAGGTTGTACTTGGAGAGGGGGGACTGTAATAAAGTTTGTTCTGGCTCGTAGTTTTCAGCACTGAGCAAAGATTGACCTTTCATCATTTTTACCTCCTTTCACACAAGGAATTTGGGATTACTTTATGAGTAGGGAATTTTGGTGTTTGTGTTTGGAGATGTTTCACTTATTTTTCTGAATATGAGCTTGTGCTAGACTCAGGGAGAGCTGTCACCTCCTTCCCACAGTAGCTGGGTCTGTCCAAGGGAGCAGAAGCTGAGCTATGAGCAAGGTGGCATCTCACCTCCACTCCAGCACTGGGAGACAACTAACTTTTAAGGCTAAAGATAAATACCAGATATTTTCCCAGCACTGCTCCCAGGGCTGAAGCTGGATGCCATGGAAGAGACAATTTTGCAACTGCAAAAAACCCCTCATCTCAATCAGCATTAACTACTTGGGAGCTTAAGTCTCACCACCTTTTTCCATCTGTCCTGTTTTTCTCCTGATCTGCCTCTGCTCTGTCAAACCTTCCATCATTAAATCTGTGTTGTCTCGTGGCTCCAAACACACACCGGTTGTTGGCTAATTCTCAGTGAGACTTTTATTCCAAAGGCTTCTCCAACAGCCTGATTATATAATAACAGCTTGCTCATTACCCTGAATATAAATAGTTGAAGTATCCCTCGAGAATGGACACAGCTGGTGGAACTTCCCATATTAGCACTGCATTAATATTTATGGCAGCACTGTGTAAGTATGCAAAATATTGGCATCCCTCCATGCAAAAGTTTACACATCTGTCATTAATGACTCTGCCCCAACATCACAGGCAGGTCAGGGAGCGGGAGAGGGGAGCTTGAATCCCGGCTGAAATTCCGATAGGGCAGCTCCAGCTCTCATCCAGGATCTGTAGTCGAGTCACCCGTTAATATCCAGGAGGGATGACAGTCCTCTCACCCCACCGGTGCCCCCACACTCCATATGGCCACGGGCATCCAGCTGATTTACCAGGGTTTGTTTTGGCTTAAGAAGTGAAATATTAAAGGACGTGATGAGAACCAGCTAATTGTACATATAACCTTTAAGATGTCTCGGACAGGATTCCAGCCTTCACCCAGGGTTATAAAGAGAAAGTAATGGGGCCATAAACACACATTTAAGTATGCCTTTAAAGTTTAAGGAGAGTTTAATTGCTGGAGCTGGGGTGCCTGGGAGCAGAGCCTCGCACAGGTAGTGCTTCCCTGAGAGAGGCTCAACAAGGGCCAGGCTCAGCATTGAGCTCCCAGGCTCTGCCTGCCCTGAGGGGAATTGGTTTGTGCTAATAAATGTCCCAGCTGCAGGTCAGATTGTAAATGAAAGTGATATTTAATGGCCCAGATCCTCTGCTGGTGTACACCAGCTCTCTCTGCTGCTCGCACTGGGCTCTGGCTTGGTTTAAATCCAGGTGTTACTGACCAGTGGGAATGACTTTGGGAGGGTCTTTGGAGCCTGACGCTGGTTTATAACACTGCCAAGGACAGAGCTGTTGCAAGGAGACAGTCCCTGCCAGGTTCACAACACCCTGAGCAGATGTATTAAGGAGCCCCAAGGCAGGGCCCAGCACCCTGCATCGTGGGATAAGGAAAATGGAAGAGAGGTAGGTGGTTTTTTTTACTCACAGTATGACTTTTTGTCCTGCAGGTCAAAACACAGTTTAATCTGTGGCCGTCTGTGGAGCAGATACAGTGCACTGTGAGGGCTGTACTGGGTTGCAGGGGGTCCCCATGGGGATGTCACAGGCAGCAGCTGCCCAGAGCAGGCAGGAGAACTTGCCCCAGACTCCTTAAAGGCAGTGAGATTCAGCAAAGCATCAAGAAGCAGGAGCTGAGTGGGCCCAGTTATAGCTGCACACATGTGATGATGCAGAGTAGAGATCAGACAAGCTGCTGGTTTATTACTTTTTTTTTTTTTTTAATCTAGAAAAACTGTCACTGAGGAAGAGAAAGCAGAACAAAGTCCAGAACATTTTTAATGACTACACACTGTGAACACCTTTGGGCTCCAGTGCAACTTTCCCAGACTGTGTTTGCAGATTTGGGTGCAAAAAACTCCCCCTTGACAACCTTCTGATGGACCTTGAGGCACTGATAACTCTGAATGACCCCTAAAGGGGGACATGTAGACATTAATGACATGCCTAATGGAGCTGCAGGAGGTACTTCACCAACTGAATTACCCTCTCAGAGGTAGTGGTGTGGTTGCAGAAGGGAAGCATTCCAGTAGTATTCCCAATCAGGTGTCCCACCAAGCTGCTGCAACACCAGGGATGCAGCTTTGAGTTCAACATTGCTGCTCTGCTGTTTCATAGGTATTGTTGGGGTTTTGCTCTGCACCAAAATCTTCACTGTTCACACTTCTGTGTAGAATGTGGGTCAACTACACAGCAAGAGGAAGCAGACAATGGTCAGCTCTGCTCAGGTCTGTGGTCTGTCTGTCAGCCTGGGTCTGTGAAGTGTCAAGGGAAGAGAGGTCATCAATCAGCCAATTCCACATTCCCTTGGGAGCCAGCACTGATGGAGCAATGTACAGTCTGCTGGCAATCTTACAGATAGCACAGGGGTTTTCCACCTCAGGAGCATGGCTGGTGAGACACCTATTGAACAGCAAATATTTGGGGAGAATTCCTCACAGACAGGTGGAGGTTCAGCCTGTGCACACACAGACTGTCCCATGGTTCCTCAAAGTGGAGGGCAATGCAGGAATGCAAGTGATGTCACCTGCATCCCACTCCTGGGCAGCCCCTGCCTCCACTGGGTTGGGGAGGTGACAGGCACCCAGCCCTGTGAACCTCCATCCTCTCCAGGGCTCAGGGTAAAATTAATTGATAAAGCATAATCACTGTATCAATGCCTTTTTAGAAAAGATAAAGTACATTTCAAAGCTAATTTAGGCCTGCAGACAAATGGCTTAAAGAAAAGCTACTGTACTGAAAAATGTCCGTGTCATTTTTTTCCCAAATCATAGTTTCAATGCACACAGCCTCAGCCTGACATTCTGAATTATGGCTTTTATTAAACATTAGTAATAGAGTGCACTTAAATCATGGTTTCCCTGTAAAAGAGAGATGTGTTCAACTCAGATCTGCACATTTTAATGCCATATTTCTTCCTTTTACTCTCCCCGCAAGATAAATTTACTTACTCCACAAAAATGTTTTGCTGAAAAGAATAATTCATCCTTCAGTGTCCATCTAATGTACCTTGTGAGTAATGTGAACCGATGCAAAAATTACAATGCACCGGCCATGTCTGGAATGCTTAGATGCCTCTGAGTTAGAGGTTATGCACACAGAGTATTGAAATTAGATTTAACAACTATCATCTTTTACAATGTTGCCTTGATGATTTTTTTTTCCCCTTTTATAGCTTTGATCAGATGCCTCCTGAATACATTGCCGGTAACAAACCTCGGAGTCTGCTGCTCTGCAAGCCCTGCTCAGCTCTGAGCCAGGTTGTCAATAGCTGTATATTTTTTAAGTGAGAATATTTGTAGCCACAATTTGCTCTAGCAGGCAAAATTCAGATTATATTTTTTTCTCCGTGAGTAGATCAAAAATAGGCTGTGGGGTAACCAGATAGCTATGGAAATAGCATCCTCTAGGTACCAGCTTTTGCTCTGCTGAGCCCCCAGGTTCTTGCAGGGTGAGAGCATACCTGTGGCTGGTTACCCTGGGATAGCTCTGCATCCTTAGCACAGGGTGAATGGAATGTGGGCTCCATCCCAGCACATGTCCCAGCCCTGGCACTAACACTGGGCACAGCATCTCACTCAAACTCCTCGTCCAGCCGTCCTCTCCAGGTACACACGCACACAGAGCCAGCCCCTGCAATGTGACCTTTACTTAAAGGACAGCAACTGTACCACTGAATCAATGTCCCTCTGCCAGGAGCTCTGCATTGGAGCTGCATTGCAGTGTCAGCACCGGGACTGATCCAGCTACAGCTCTCACCTGAATCTGCCACGACGACCTCCTGATACCCCAGAGAGCTCGGTGCCAGCAGACCTGCGCTGGTGCCTGAGGGGGACGATGGGTTTGGAGATAACAAAGCACCTATAGATAGTGAAGGGGGCGTGGATTTGCTGAAAATCTGATGCTGTTGTCTCTGTGTGGAGTTTGACTAACAGGGAAAAGACCAGTATTTTAGTAAGCACTACAAGTATTTTGCCTTATATATTGGTAGCGTGGTATGGATATTAACTGATTGGTCCCCTAAGATCCTCCAGTGTTGATAAAAGAATCAGCATCCCTCTCTTTTGTCATCTCTGCATCCCTGGGGTAGGAATAATTCACCATCCCCATCAGCCTTTCTTTGGGACTCCGTAGCCCTGGAACTCACACTAAGGCACCACAGGAATATTTATGATTTATAGGGTTTTTGTGTTGGTACCTGGGGCTCCCAGCAGGGTTATGATCCCATTATACACACAGCCAATAGGAAAACCAGTCTTGCAGATTGTTTGCAAGAGAGCTATAAAAATGTGACTAAGAGAAGCAACTTCATCTATACCACACAGCAGTTTAGCGATGTGAAACTTCTAACAGCACCTCTATCAGCTCGGGTAACGATTCAGTCTCACAGAAAAGGGTTGTCTGAGTTAGCTGCTCTAGAAGGAGTCCCCAAAGAGCATGTAAAGGCTCCTCGATTTGACCTGCTGAACTAAAGTTGTTATTAAGACCTAAAATTATTGCTGTGCTGTTGCAGTTTGGTGGATGACAACAGGAAAATCACTGGACGATGGATGCTGGCAGTGACTTTATCGATAGCTTGGTGGCTTTGGCTGTCTTCACTATGATCCCTTCCAGTGAACTTCAGTTCCATTCAAATTTCCTCTCAAAGAGCATAAATGCTTCCAAAATGAGGTGGAAAAACTTTCAGCACATTAGCTAATAGCACATCAGAGGAAGTGCCTGGCTGCAGCTGTAACCTCAGTAGGCATCTTTACATGGGAGGATGTAAACTGTCTCTGAATTATTTATTGAACCAAAGACATCAAATTGGACAATTAACCTTGAAAACTTAATTTAAGCACCATAAAAGAAGCATGTCCTGAAAAAACGTGTCCTTAATAAAAGGCAGAAGCACAAACTATAGCAGGTTCTGCCATGGTCCACTGCAGGAACTGGGAACTTCGGCGGGTTTGTCCCTGTGGAGAGATTAGTGCTGGAGGTGACTTGGCAGAAACACAGGAATTTGGAGAGCAGGGCAGAGCATCCCTGGAGCCCTCTGTGTGCTGCTTCAAAGGACGCTCCTCCATCTCCCAGGCTGCAGAGGGATCCAGGTCAGCCATGGGCTCTGCCTGCCCTGCACAGCCCTAAACCCCACCACAGTTCTTGAGTCCCTCAGTTTCCCCACAGCAATGGATCAAGATAACACAGGGACACAGCAAAGAGCTGAGGCTGTCAGGTGTCTTCTCTCCCTTCTCCAAAAGCATCGGATGAGTGGAGCTGCTCTGAAGGATTTTACCGGACACAGGACTTTACCCAGCCTGGGAACTCCTTGGGAGCAAAAGGCAGTTTCTCTCCTCAATCCCTTCTGCTGTGGATGAGCTCCTGCTCTGGCTTGGTGTCTGCTGCGCTCTTCCGACACCACTGAACAGTGGAAGCTGCAGAAGGCTTCAGCAATTTATCCTGTTTAATTTCCTCCACAAAGGTGTTTTATCCTCACTAATAAAAAGAGTGGAACTTGATCATTTCTAAAATATTGTCCCTTCTAAATCTTTATGGCTCAAAGTGGACTGAGATCATTAGAAGTTACTTTATGTGCAGCTCAATCAGCTCCAAAGGGCTATCTCAGTCACTCTCTGCTTGCTGAGAGCAGATCCTATTTCCCAGAGGCAAAAGGACAATACTTAATCACTTCCTCACTTGTTAGGTGTTTTAACAAGTTGTATTAAGCTTCATCAGCTGGAGCTTTCATGCCAGATTAAAAATGATAGTTCACTTCTCCGTTATTATAGGACATCATTTGTTTTCTTTTATTTTGCTGGGCACTTGCATGCCACTGTAATTTCACATGAAAATATATGACTGATGTCACCCAGAAGTAATTAGGTTTTAAAAGCCTTGATTGCAATAGACACGGACGTTACAGCTTTATGGTGCCAGTGCTTTGCCATCCTCTTTATAGCTGTTGATTCCGCAAGTATTTCATAGATCTGTCAATAGGAATAGGTTAGCTGATGTTGACTGGAACTATTAGTCAGAAGGAGGGAAAATATACATTTTTATTTCTGTATTCAGACTTGATAGCTCAGTAAAAGCCTTCCTACGCAGCTTTGCAACAGTCCAGGGTTCCCTTCACTGCTGACACCAGATAAATGCAGGGAAATCCTGGGCTCCTTCAGGGTTATAAACAAATTACTTTAACACCACTGTGTTAGAGAAACCTGTTCTTTGCCACTGTGCATGGATATTGTATTTTAATGCTTGGGGAAGAACACATTTGATTATTTCAGCCTTCAAATAATATTTTTATAAGGATGCATCAGATTTCAGTAAGGGAGGAAGGTAGCTGCTGCCTTCCCGGTGTGGTCTAGGCAGAAAGTGGGTCACAGTCAAGAGCTCAGGGGGTTGTGTTCACATCTCAAGACTCAACTCTGGTTGTGTGAAATTAGACCACTCGTGTCAAAAGGCGTTTCTGTGGTCATGGCAAATCTGGGAACCTTCTGGTGTGGTGACCATCAGGGAAAGCGAGAGAAATACAGGGAGGTGTGATCCTGGTCCCACTTAAGGTGAGTGCACAGCATCCCTCGACCTCAGTGGGACTGTGAATTTGCCCAGCCAGCTAAATGCTGATTTAGGCCTCAGAAAGACTGCAAAGCTTGGGAAACCAGGTAGGATTATTTAGGAGAGTTTGTGTGCAGCCCAGCAGTCTAAACCATTTCACAGTGGTCAAACTCCCTCACACTTTGTCATGAGAACCACACTAAGGAGTTCAGCTGCTTGTTCCACTTGTGACTTCAAGTTCTTTTTTTTTAAAAACAAAGTTGGTTCTTTTCCAGAAAAGAAGAAATTATAGATATTTGTTTCTAATGGGCATTTCTTCTGATGTTACCTCACTGTTAAGGTGCTCCTGTAACCGCAGTGAAGGTGCCTTTGGGAAAGACAGGCCCAGAATATTCCCTTTGCTTGCTCTGCAGGCTGTCCCCACAAAATGGATGTGCTGGGACCTATCCCAGTACATAAGAACCTCATTTCTCCCTGGTTACAACAACCTTTTAATCAAAGCTTGGGTGAACGTGCCAGGTAACAAGAACGGACTTCGCTGTGCCAAGAACAGAGAGTCCGTTCCAGAGCCAGGGACCTTCTCCCACCCAGTTCACTCCAAAATACATTGGCTACAGCTGCAAAAACTTTCAAGTCCAGCAAAATGTGGGAAGGTGGAGCTCTCCTCTGGATTGCTGCGCTGTCCTTGCTTTCCCAGTGCAGAAGCTGTTCCCAGAGACTCACCATGTCACCTTCAGGAGGTTCAGCCATCCAGGAGGCACCAGGAAAGTTTGCAGGTTCAAGTGCCAGCTCCTGGGCATTAAAGAAAGTTGTGAGGAGACTCTTCCCAGACAGTACCCAATGGAAAAAGGGCTTATCCTGCTCTACTGCTTTCACGAAGGGATCTCTGACTTCCTAGTGATATTAGGTGGTCCCAAGTATTTCATCATGCGGGGAAGGCATCCCAGGCTTTTCCACACAAAGTGCTGTGTCTGTCTTTCATCTGCCCTGAAGAATCTCTTGTTTGACTCCTGATTAAAATATCGGCTGCTTTACACTTTCCTTTTTCTTCTTTTTCTTTTTTTTTTTCCACCCCCAGAAGAAAATTCTAGACAGCAAACACAGGAAGAAAAAAGGCTGAATTGCCAGCAGATAAGCCCCATTTCACTTGACCCCTGAGCTCTATCGGTCACTCCTAACAATGGGATGTACTCTTATCTCTGCACACCACTTAACACCCATTAATGCTTTGGGGAGTTAGTCCAGCTCTTTAAGATCCCCATGTAAGGATTTATTTCAAACACTGAGATGAGGGGGATGACTGGCTTTAGCAGCTGCAATCTGAAGTGCTGGTCTGTCCTGCTCTGTACTCTGTTCACTGTAAAGCTTTAACCCAGTGGATTAAGGACCTGTAAAAAAAAAAAAAATCACTTAGAGCAGATTTGCAGCTGGTTTGAATTGGTGAAGTTCCTGCAGTACACACTGGTACCAGTTCCCTTACTGGGGGGCATCAGCATTGCTCCACAAATTAATTCATCCAGGTTCATTGGCTGATGGTTGCCTTGACTTGCAAGAGAGGAGAGTCTGGTTCCTCACTGAGTCTGGAAACAGATCCTGGCTTTGGATGCAAAATCTGGAATTTTTCATTGGGAATTTAGAATTACTCTGTATTGCCTCAATGTTTTTTCATTCTGCTAGAATGGCATCAAAATTCAGGCTGTACTAAAAATAAAAACTTCTAAAATGATCTAGTCATCGAATTGTCCTGAAGTATTTTAAAATTGGATTAAATTAAATGTTGCCTCAAACTTTGCTCTGTTCAGGAAGCTCCAGTCAGAGCTGAGACAGAGGCACAGGTTTTTCAACCCCTTATAAGTTTGTTTGTCACTTCTGGACAGA
>JAWWLV010000057.1:9356906-9473493 GCA_035041135.1 Platyrinchus mystaceus
AGTCCTCAAAGCCCTGAGGTTGCCCAGGCAGAGAAGTTTCAAAAGCGTTTTCCTGAGGGCTTGCAGCAGACTCCATGGGCAGCCAGGGGGGAATTCCTTGGCCAAAGTCCAGGCTGTAACAGGGAGGGAATGGGGAGAATTGAGAGATTAATTGGTCTGTGTCCACGAGGGGCTCGAGGGAGGCAGTGTGTCCGGGCACGGGGCAGCCGCCAGGCCAGAGCCGCTCGGGTGGTGGCGAGTGAGAGAGAGCGGCTCCGCGTTATCACTCGCCATCGGACAGGGAATCGGCGCTGCTGGTACCGTGTCACACCCCGCGCCTTTGTTTCCAGTGGAGGGCAGATAAAGGGCTCGGCACAGGCAGTGGGTGGGGGTTATGGCCAGGGAAAGACAAGTCCTGCTTAAATCAAAACCGGACAGCAGGTCTGCTGGAGATGGCCAGGAGAAGGATGTCCTCCAGTCATCCCCTGTTCTCCTGTGTCAGGACCTTGACTGTGGGCAGGACAAGCAGGCAGGGGGACAGCCTGTCAGGCTCGGCTCAACATTGGTTCACTAGAGAGCATGAAGAATTGATCCAAATTGTCAGATAAGTCATATAACTGTGCCTGAATATGAACCTGAGAAGCCATCAAACACAAAATCCATCTCATTCACAGTTACCAGCACTTTCCTGACCATTAGGAGGAGATCAGGAAAATTTGGGTCCCAGTTCAGGACTGGCTGTGGCTGCTGTCCATCAGCTGCAGGATGACCATGGGCTTATATAATCACAGAATATGCTAAGTTGGAAGGGACTGATCAGAACCACCAAGTCCAACTCGTGGTGCTGAGCAGGAACCCCTGAGAATCATACCATGTGCCAGAGAGCATGGGTTCGTGTTTGGGGAGAGGGGTGCATTATTGTTCCTCCCCTCTGCAGCCCATGCAGAAACATCCCTGAAGTTTAAAAAGATATTTCTGATGCATTATGTGAAAAAAAGACATTTTTACGACAAGAGTAATGGACCATGACAGGGTTTAATGTTGTTTCAAGCCTGTACACATGGTCTTTCCAGTGAAAAGAGCACGTGAGGTATACCAGAGGACTTCCCAAAGAGGATAAGATACGAAAGGAGAGGATAAACTGTGGTGCCAAGTATCCATATGGCAGCACAGCGTTAGTGTTGGAAGCAGAGACAAGCCACAAAGTTCAAAGCTCCAAGCAGAGCTACTCCAGAGTTCAAGGTCCCTCCAACTTGATGGGGTGATTCTGCCCGATACAGCTGCAAACCGTGCCATGGCACGGGCATGTGCTCAGCAGGGCTGGCGATCCCTTTCCAGTCCAACCCATGACCAAGTTATAAAGTTCATAATTGAGCCACTCCAGCATTTTAGCTCATCTCTGTTTCTAAGCCATTTCTACATGAGACATACACAAAGTTAAAGGTGTTGCCTTTGTGCAATGTGGATTAGGGCTGCCAGCCCGTGTGGGTCTGAATTCCTTGCTTTCCCTAAATCATGTCATTTGCCTGAGCATCCTTCACCAGTTTCCTAACATTTCCCATCCATCTTGGCCGTTGGAAACCCTTTGGATCTCCCTTTTGTTTACAATGAGTAATGGGCAGGAGTTAACAGAGGTTCCAGAGGAAAAGGTCAGTGTAGTTCAAGCAGCATTAGGAAGAAACTCTCAGGCCCGCTTTGATCTGCGGAGGATTTAAGCGGTCAATAAGGCAGCGTGGGGAGCAGCAGCGTCACCCAGATGCCTTCTCGGTGGAGCTGCTCCGAAGGCCCTGGTCCCAGTCCCGGTCCCAGCCCTGCCAGACTGCAATTCCTACCAGTCCCTCGGGGTTTATGGCCGGGGAGGGCGTGAGTCACCGGCCCCGTGTCTGGCGGTGCCATGCACGGCTTCCCGGGCGGCCGCCCCGCTGCCGCAGCCTCCTCGCGTGTTTGCAATTGCTGAGGCAGATTGTTTGCTTCTGCCACGTCCAAGGCAATCCAGTAAAAGTTTACAAAGGGCTAGAGCTCAATGGTGAGCTTGTGAAAACAGCGGTCTGGGCTCCCCGTCTCTGCGGTTCAAAGTCTGAAGTGTGCCCTGTCGATTTACACACATATTTACTTTACAGCTGCGCCGTGAATGGGAGTTGTTTTGCAGAGGTTGCCCTTCCAAGAAAACGGGGTGAAAGCCCTTGAGTTGAAGGGAGTTGGGTGGGACTTTTGCTTTTTAACCTTCAAATGCATTGGGTTTGTGGATCCTGCCCAAGCACAGCTCATTAGTGCAACAGAAGCAGGATGATCTGCTGGAGCAGGGCTGAATGGCCGGCAGCTCCATTGCCCAGGCTGTGGGCTCAGTGTCTGCTGGCAGGGGAAACACTGGGTCACATACCCAGTGGCTCAACTGGAACAAGATTTCAAGAAGTATTTTCATATCCTTAAGATGGAAAAACCAGGGCTGACAGTCCCAAGAAGGGACTTTTCTTTAACGCCATACCATCATAAGCTCTGGTGTTTATATCATCTGAAATAACAAACACCCTGTTCGGATGCTCATTCCATATTCATGATGGTGTTTTTCTGGCTTATCCTAATCCATTTTCAAAGTAAAAATGAGCTACATTTGAAAAAAGTTCTGTCATCATAATAGAGCTCTTTCTGTGCAACTTTGGCAGAAAAATTGCATGAGCTCACCCAGCACTAGAAGTCACATTTGCAGCAGACCAAAGACCTGCCCAAATCCATTGAGTCTCCAATGATTTAAGTATCATTGCACCTCACACTGTGTGCACCAGGATTGTAGTGGAAAAACCTCTTATCACTCAATGATTTCCTCTCCATTCCTCTTCATGTGTGCCCCCCCCACTCACCTTTCTGCTGCTCCCAGCCCACACACAACCCCTGTCCTCAGACACCAGTCCCTTTGATGTCCAGAATTTCTCCTCTACATCCACCCCTATTCTCAAAACACTACCTCAGATGAACATCTCTTCCCTGCTCAGCCTCTTTTCCTTCTCTCTCTCCCTGCTCAGCTGTTGCCTCTATCAGCAGGATGCGTTTGGAAGATGGCTTTTACTGAATAAGCTGCATAAATGAAGTCTCTCAGTATCATACATGTCTCCTGCTGGTTCCCCAGCAGGCTTCCAGATTAGGAGGGAGGGGAAAAAAAAAGAAAAGAAATCAAAAGAAACCAGATGCTCAGGGGATTGATTATTCCTGTGTGATCCTATGGATAAATAAAGTGTTTGGAAAGTTCTGAAAACACATTTTGATGCGGGGATCTAATTTATAAGAAGCAGAGGGCAGCAATAGATACGGATTCAGGATTCCCAGCTGCCAGGAAATGATGTTAGGTTGGGTTTTCTTAGGGTCACAGCAGTGGAGAAGGTCTGATGGTGCCCACCACCTGTGGGCTGTGATGTCTACATGAGTACCACCAGGTGAATCAGTTTTGGGATGGATCAAGGGCAGGAACAGACATCAGCTCTTGCATTTTCCATAGGGTCCCATACGAAGCACAGCTGCAGCTTTCCCAGTGCCTGGCAGAAACAGCCTCTCTACATCCTCTCTTAATCCACTCACACCCTCTCGATCTGGTTTAAATAAGTAGGTGGGTTTCTCCCAAGCCCCAGGCAGGGACACACATGGTCCTGGGTGCGGGGAAAGCTTTGGAAACAGGGTCATGAAAGGATATGTCTCAGAGAAACCACTCATCGGGCAAAATCCAGGGATGAGCACCCACCTGGGGCTCACATGGGGTGGCTTAGCAGGAGTGGAGCAGCCACACTGCTGGCAGCTGCCTGATGCTGCTTCTCCTCCTTCCAGAGGTGGCCCAGGACTGGAGGGGGTGTCCTGCAGGCAGGAAGAGCCCAGGTCACTCCATGGTGGAGGGCAATGCCCTGAGCTGGCAGCAGGGACAGGAGGGTGCACATCTGCTCTGCCCAGCCTCTCCCCACTACCCCACCACCAAGGGCTGAGGGTCCCTGAGCTGGGCCCAGCTGGGGGTGGCCGTGAATAGATCCCAGGAGAGGGAGGACAATCCGCCTGTGCACCCAGAGCCACAGCGCACACCCTGCCCAGCACGGGACCGCGTCCAGCGCGTATAAAGGCAGGAGAATCACAGATCCAAGGACACAGGGTTGCTAGAGGAGATAAGTTCTGGAAAAGGTTGTTAGCCAGAGAGGTCGGTGTTTATCTGGACATATGAAAAAACTATAGGGAAAATGCTTAAAGTGACAAGGTAAATATTTCAAGTGGTGTTTCCATTAACTTCAAATTCCCTTTAGAGGTTTTCCTTGGTTTCGCTCTTAGAGTCAAAGTCATTGTTGCCTTTGGTGACTTTTTGGTTCTTATCTCAATTCTAAATGTTAAACCCCTTGAGTCAACTGATTCTAATAATTTAGAGTGTTGTTTCAGTGATTTATCAGAGCAATATGAGCCAAAATGAGGGGTTATTTGTAAAAGTTTGTTTGCAGCACTTAAAGGAAAAACCCCATTTCTTGAAACATGAATGAGATTATTTTTGGGGGGAAAAAAAAGTGTATGTAATTTTCAGGAGCTGAAATGAAAGAGTGTAATTTTTCTGAAGGAAAAATCAAAAGCTCTGAAATTAATAACCTTCTGGCCCCCATACAGTATTCCTGCAAATCTTTCTATGCTATTAATAAGTGTTAGTGTTTCTGTTATATACACCATTGTACAAAATGCATTTCTGCCATCAATACTTTCATTTATATGAACCTTTTTGTTGTGCTTTCATTGTTGATATATTCAAGTTATTTATTATTACTTGTTTATTTAAAATCACTTCACTACATTGCCTTTATATTTCTTGACTGCACTAAAAATACATATTTAAATAGTCTGTGTCTCTAAGAGGAATGATATTAATGATAAAACACTACATTCACTCGTGTCTCTCCTAGGGACTTCTTCTGCAGGTTTTATAATCCTTTTGCAAAGGTTTTTTTCTCTGCTGTATTTATGCAGGGTAGAAATACCACAAAGGAGATACTGATATTATTTGTTTACAGGGCACCTAACACATTTACAGCTCAGGTTCAGAGGTTCTCCCATAGTACAGCAAAGAGAAATCCAGAGTACTTTTAGGGCAAAATTCCCATATGACTTTATAACAGAGATATTCTTGCTGTGCAATATTTGCTTTTAATGATAAGAATTCTAGCTCTGATGATAAAACCCCAAATCTTGCAACAAATGTTTCTGGTTTTGATTTTACACTATTCCTGGAGTTGTGCAACTATCTCAGCTTTTATTTGTTATCATGCCAAGAAGAGCTTGAAATGACGAACTCTGGTGTTTCAGGCATTCAAAGGTATTGAGAAGTGGGAGGAACAGAGGCAGTGCTTATGTGGCTGGGACACGGCACGGGGCCCCTCTCCATGATCCCAGGGAGGTTACTGGGGTTCCATTACAGCACTGGGGGCTTCTGCCTCCAAACTGAGAAGGAACTGGCTATAGAGTCCAGCCCTGTGCCCTGCAGGTTGGCTCTTGCCCAGCCTTACCCTCTGAGTGTAATGAGATGTCCACTTAGATCCAAAATTAGTGGGTTCTGCCAGCATGTTGTGAAACAGAGATTTGTTTTGCTTAAAATACCCCTCAGAGAGAGGTGAGTGCTCGGGGAAGGTTGCGAGATGGCGGGTAACGCATGCACAGGGATGGGGAAGGTGCACATGGAGGCACCTATGGCTTCATCCCCATATGTTGCACAGCAAACACACTGAAAGCCTCTGAGAGGCTTCCCTGGAGCCTGAGACACTCCCAGCATGCTCCTGTCCCACTGTGCCCCCCAGTGCCAGCACAGAGACCCGCCGTCCCCACTGGCTCTGCAGCATGACCTGTCAAGAGCAGGGTCAGCTGCAGGTCAGCCCCAAAGAGAGAAAACAGCAATTGCCTCCTGCTTATCAGTGCTTTCAGTGGGTGTAGAGACACCCGTGGGGTGGGCACAGGGAAAGGGGCAAGGGGACAGCCCGAGGGTCACTCCCGGATTACCACCTAATGGCTGCTCTGATGGGGGAACAAGATCTCAAGGCAGATTGATCCAGTTTGATGCCCTCCTCCTGCATCGTTACAGCTCTGATATAAAGCCAACATACACTGTGCAATGGCAAGTACCTGCCTGACTCAAAAAAGGTGCTTTTCCAGACAGAATTATGTTCATTTTCATGCCTGACCCAAGAGAGAGCGAAGTTTTCCTGAAGCACAGATTAACCCTAAACAAGGCTCTGAATCCTGCCCATGTTTATTCTCACGCACCTTGCAACATGCAACTATTTGTATATTCAAGGCTTAAGACGACAAAGCGCTTCATCATGTGCTTAACATCAAGGCCAGCAGTAGTTTCCCTGACACTGATGAAATTATTCCCATGTGGAGCACCAGGCTCCTCAGAGCCTCTTGGGTTGGGACCTGGGCAGAGCCCTTCCCCAGCCCTGCTCAGAGACATTTTGGGGCGAGTGGGCACAATTTCAGGAGAAACAACCCCATCTCTGAGAAGCAAACTTTACTGCAGCCTGGGTTATATAGAAAACCCAGCATCAACCAGAGCCAGGGTGAAGCAGATGTTTTGGGGGATTTCTCATTTTTTCCTGGTTTCTGGCATAATTTTTACATTTGAGACACGCTCCTGATGGTTCTCCAAGCTGAGCACTGAGCTGTCTCCATTCCACTGGCCACTGCAAGAGGCTGTTTCGCATTTATGCACCTCCCCAGTGCCCGTGCCCCTCGTGCAGTGAGGGCTGTGGTGCTGGTGCTCTGGCTCTCTCTATTTTCCTTTAGCCCAGCTGATCCAATCTGGGAATAAAAACAGAGGGAAACAGATGGTCCATTGTACACGCTGCTCCTGCCTGCACTGGCTCCCAAGAACCTGGTGCTGGGGCCAGCTCTTACCTCCTATTTTCCATGCTTCATGTTAAATGTATGTGCTAAGAGGAATTTGGGCAGTACAGCTTGTGTTCCTGAGTGGGGGGCACATCAGGCACTGCCTGCATTGGGATGGTTTTCCTGTTAATGCTGAAGAAATTGAGCGGAGAAGATCTCTGGGGCACAAATATGTGTCCTGGAATCACGGGTCTCACGTGCCTGCAGGTGATCTTTTAGTCATCCCTGTTAATCACTGGGTGACATCTCAGGTGCTACAGCAGTTGGAAAACTCCTAAGTATGATATGTTATTTGATATCAGTGGGTTATGTCTATCACTAAAAAAAAAAAAGGATAATTTTTACACCCACAAATAAAGGCACTTCATGAAGTTGTTTCCAAACTGTGTGTTACCACCTTCCCTTTGCAACTTTTATTGTGCTATGTAATAATTTATTGACAAAGCTTCAGTATCAAACTGTCTCCACTTAAACCAGCTCCAGGGAAGTTTCTGTTTCACTTCTGCACAGCAAGCAGTGCCCACATCCAGCACAGCAAACACCAGACACAGGCAGAGGGTATCTCTTAACCCTGCTCCCATTTTCCAGGCTTTCTACCTGCCTTAGGAGACAAGAAAAAGCAGAAGGCTGACCCCCAGCATGATGAATTCCTGCTGAGCTTTTTCCCATTAACTTCAGTAAGGGCTTAATCCGGTGGTTTTCAGAAGCTGGGTGGCTGGTGGGGATTTTTGATAGAGGCAGGGGAGAGAAGACAGGGTGTTAACATGTATTTCTGATTAATTATAGTGTTCTCAAGAGTAAGTGAATAATAGTACTGGTCAGAGCCAGGCATCACACGGGTCTCAGCCCTGCAGAGTAAATGGTGTCTGAATTGTGAGTAATGTTGACCTGGCAGAGGCCAGATAAGATATGGATTTTTCAAGTCCAGGACTGGACAGAATTCCACATATTGATAACTAAATGCAACAAAATACAGCCAGGGCTTAGCACGCAACTCTTCTCTCTCAGAAATCATATTCAGCTGGGTCAGACAGCAGAAGTGCCAAGCAGGGCAGGTAATTCATATGCAAACAATTAGCCAAGAGATTAAATGGCTTCAATAACTTCCAGCTTTGCTCCCTGTCCGGAACAAAGAGCATCTTTTCCTGTTAATCTGGGTGAGAAATGCAGGCCAATTCCTGCAGCATCCAGGAGGGATTTCTGCAGGGACCTTGACAGTTCCCAACCGGAATTATGCTCCAGTGCCCCTGGATAAAATAACACCTGAACAAATGTTGGTGCCCACCTAACCTGATGACAGAGTTAAGGAGAGGACAGTGTTTTCCCTGCACCCTGGGTGTGTTTGGTGGCTGAACAAATTCCTTGCATGCTAAGCCAGCACCTTTTATTAATAACTCCTAAACTTACTCGTAGTTCTCCAAGCCATCTCACTGTCCTATCTTAGAGCTGCCCAGAACAGCTAAAAGTTAACAGGACTGTTTTTCAAATGTAATAATCTGCCTAAAATCAGCTGTTCATGTTTTTTGTCATCTTGAAAACATAAAGATAGCCCATTGCTCTGAAAACAGGCAGGAGGAATGCAACCAAATGAATAGTTTGACTTTTGTGGGTTTATTTTGGTATATATTTCATGTCTACATAGCATATCTATATATATGTTATTCTATTATTGACCTGTTCAGATGTTTCTCAATGGAAAATGTTCAAAATTTCCAGTTTATGAGCTGTTTTTGGAGGAGAGGTGACTTTCTGACACTGATTTGGAATGAAAAATGGTTTGAATAATCCAAGTTTCCTACAGAATATAAACTCCACCTCGCAGCCAGGTCTGGGAATGATAATTTTCCTCCTACTCCAGGTTTTCTCACTTATTCAAAGAAAACTGATAAATAGCATAATACACACTTGAGTCTCTTGCATTTTTGCCAGGCTAAGTGATGGAGAAATTAGTTCATCCCTTCTGATGGCGCTGGTGGAGATGCTGAGAAATGAGCTGTGTTGAACTACATCCTTACGTCAAGAATCTGATAAAATTGGGGCTGAATACAAGCAAGCACTTCCCCAGGAAAAATTTCTTAGCACCCACAGCATGGTGGGAACCAGGTCCTACACTGCCTCCAGCAATTCTCCCTAAGGATGTCACTCTTATTTACTGAAAGACGCACTCAGGGTTGCTGAGCTAAACCAACCTTAAATATTTTAGCACAGTGCATTCAATTGGCTTTTTACAAGACACCAGAATGAGGCACTGCTTATAAAAGTGTGATAAAAATAGAAAACAAAACAGAAACTTGGGGGCACCCCACATATTCAGCACTGCTCTGTGCTGAGCTCTGCAGATCCCTCAGTGCTGCTCTGGCACCGTAGTGTCCATCTGCCCCAAACCTGGGCATTGTAGGAGCTTTTCTCTTACTAGCTTTTGCTGGTTGGCATTGGACAAATGGGGCAGGTCACTGATCTCAGTTCCTCCACAGACTTTGCAAAGTCAGGAAGATTATGTCTATTTGGTATTAAATATTGTCTCTTGCAAATATGACTTTAAAGGCAGTTTGAAAAACATGGACTTTCCAGCCCAGTACAGCAGCAGCACACAGACCCACACCAAATGCTGCTTTTATGAATCACGAAATAGATGCTGCCTTAATTCTTATGAGTATTTGTAAAGTGGGAGTTATGACTAAAGCCAGAATTTGACCTCCTTGCATTCCCTGTTGGACACATCCTGGCATGCCTCATTGAAGATGCCCGTGTCTGCTCTTTGCCTTGTCACCGGGAGATATGGCATACAGATGGAATGATCATATTGGCCTCTGAAGGAAAATATTTAACCCAGAGATGTCAATGGAATATAGAAATGATGGTTAAAATCCCAGAAGCCTGCCTTGTTTTTGTCTTTTTCCTTTCATCTAGCACTTTGGGTCATGCCATCACTTATACGCTTCAGCCCAAACAGGCAATTGCTGAGTTAAGAACCTGGAGTTCAAAGTGAACCATAAACCTTAGTCTATAAGATAAATCATACAAATTACTTTACAGAAATAAATAGAACATTTGGGAGAGAGGTTATCTTCTTGCCTTCAGTTTACATCTCTAATGACTGTAAGTTCACAAATGCATTCTGTCAAGAATATAAACATTGCTTTTATTATACCAAAGACAGATATTTATTACCAACTTTTACAGTATGGCCAGCCAGCTTAGAGGAAAACCCTGGAATCTGGGCAAGAATGTAGAAACTTGGTCATGACAATTATTAAATTTGTGAACACCTTGTTAAGGTGAACGTTACTCAGAAAAACCCCATCACTCGGGCTAAACTGCAGAAATAAGGTTTTTAAACTAGTGGACAGGGCTAAGCTTTGCTAAATTTTTCTTGTGCAAGTGGTGCTGACATGCAGAAATAGGTGCTTCCACACAAACACACCCAGGTGGGATTTTTCTAAAACATCGAACTCATCTTTCCTTCAGTTCTCAATTATTTTATTATTGTAACCCTGTGCAGGGCTGTGTTTCAGGGCACAATCTTTACTCTCCTGCCCTCACTGCCAGAGAAGTTTCATTTGGATTAGGCTGTCACTCAATCGTTTTTTCTATTGTAGAGTATGATAAGGAAAAAATTAGATTAATAAAAAGGTTTTTGCTGAAACTTGGTGTTGAAGAGGTCAGGGAAACAGAGCCAACACCAAAGGGAGCTTGATCCCAGCATCCCAGCATGGAAACTGGTCCCAGTTTGTTCCTTGTAGAGCTTCCTCATCCTGTTCCACCCAGTCAACGTTACAGTCTCCAACAAAATAAAATACTTTTGATTGCTCTTTGCAAAAGTCCTCCTGCAGAGCAGAGGAACAGCTTTTGCAGGGTGCAGCTTGGGTACCTGGCCTGAGGCTCCCATCACGCAGGACATGGGGACAAATAACTTTTTCCTTGCACAACTCCAGGAGCATTGAGGAGCCGCAATGCTGTCTGAGAATCTGGCCTCTCCTCCTTCCTCTGGCTTTAGGCTTTGGCTGGGGAGAGGTTGAGACATCTGGGACAGGGGGTTCTACTTGTGCCTTGGGAGGTCCTGACATCAAGTGTTTTCACTGTTTGACGGACTCAGGGTGCTACTGGGGAAAGAGAGACTGGGTCCAAAAGGATAAGAAAAATACCTCCCTGAACCCCAGAGGCAGCTACACAGAGCAGAGAGAGCGCCTGGGCTCTGGTCCATATCATCTCACTTACCCCTCCAAAACAAGTCCCTCTGAGCCCAACCTAAGGTTAATTAGCAAAGCAAATGTGGGCACGGATCCATTCCCGCCGTTTTACATAAGCCCACGGGTATTTCCCATCTCGGCCAAATCAGCACCTCTCCAGAGCCCTCTTCTCTCCTGGAGAAAAGCGCCTGTTTTGGAGCAAGACAAGAGGAAAGGCTCACACCAAAACCATTATGCACCACGTATCGCTGGGCTACATGTGTTCTGCGATTGCAACAGTCATGAATAAGGTATGAGAAATTGGACATGATATTGCATTTCCTGCCCATGCATCTGTCGGATAAGCTGATTGGAGCCCGCTGCTCCAGCCAGAGATTGTTTCTTTCCTACATCATGGTAGTCACGGTGTCTCTGGTCGGTTGGGCTACGTTATGTCTGGGAAGCGAAGGGAAAGAAAGGGGGGGAAAAAGGAGCATGTTGAAGACAAAAGCGCTTAAGCCCGGACACGTCTGTGAGCACGTGTGTGACACATTCATGGGCTGGTTTGTCAGAAGCAGGGATGTAAAATCTGTGCCCCCAGTCGTGCTCAGCAAACAAAGGGTGGAAAGGAAAAAAGAAGGAATTCCTCAGCTCTGGCTGTGCCTGCAGATCTTGCCCAAATGTTGCTGGCATGCCTCTTCCCCTCCAAGCAGTGGAGCTGCAGGGAAGTCTGTGGTGCAGACCAGATCCAACTGAGGATATCAAGTGTCCAGTGCCTCCCAAATCCTCACTGTGGGAACCTGGGGTTGGCACTGAGTGGTGGGAGGGGGGGGTGTGGGTGCAAGTTGGTCCTTGGTGCTAATGAGACCAAGTTCATCAATGAGCAGGAGAGCTCTTCTCCCCTCAGGACAGCATCTGGTCAGGAAGCAGACTGCAGTGGAGGGGAGAGGAAGGATCACCAGGGCTTGGACATGGATGAGTTTTGGGATGAGTGGGTATGTGAGGGGACAGCAGGAAGGAGCAGGGCTCCATGTCCACAGGGGGTCAGCAGGCAGCAGCAGCCCCAGTGTCCTCTGTGTCCCCAGTGCCACCACACCCAGATCTCTTCCTGGTTCCTTTAGGACGTGTCAGGGTGTGCCAGCTCCTCTCTGTCTCCCCTTGCACCATTTTGCTTTGCATTCAGGGGCTCTGATACAGATGAGAATCTCACCTCTGTTGTATAAACCCAGGGGACTGTTTCAAAACCTTTTCTGCCAGAGGGACGACTCCACTCCCTCACAGTGACACACCAGAGGGTGTTTTGATAAACTGATTGTATCCACAGCTCAAGTGGATGGGGGTTTCTGGAGAAAGTCCAGAGATTTTCTGCTCCGTTTGACAACTCCCACACAGACTCCTCCCTTTTGCTCCAAGCAGAAGTGTTACTTTCCTTCTCTTTCCATACCTTCTTTTTCCTTTCCAGAGGGAATCAAGATATGAGAAAGGATGGAACACAAAGGAACAAACAAACAAAAAAGCCAAGAGAAATTACTTTTTCATTGAATCATGCAGAAAAAGGCCCACACCTTTCAAATGTAACTGAACATCCAAGAAAATTCTGAGAAAAGTTGGGTTTTAATTGGAGAAGTGCATGGAATAAAATGGATTTTGCTTTGTTGCAGAAATTTTGCAGGAACACTTGTGACTTCTGCAGTCCTGAGAGCAGGGCCCAGAGGCACAGACAGAGCCCAGTCATCATCTTCATCCTTGAGATTGCCCGTCATGGAAAGCTAAACATGCTCTCACCATAAACAGTGCATTTACCTTAGATTAATATAGGGGTCAATTAATAATTCTACTTAAATGGTGTCTCTGTTGCTCGGTTGGAAGTACCAATAAATATTTTGCATTTTATTAAAGAACTGAGAGCAAGAGCATTTTAACTATATCCCTGGTGTGGTGTCCATGGTTCAGCAATCCTTGTTCCTTGGAAGACCCAGACACATCCAGCTGTTCTCCCCACAGACCACTCTCTTGTGCTGGAGCCAACCTCTCAAGGCTCTTCTTGCACTCTGGATATTCCAAAATTAATTACAACTTGCATTAAAAACAGTGCATCTTAATATGATCTCTGTCATAACCATAGATGAATGAGGTATCTGGATGAACACAGGGAAAACTTCTCTTTGCTGGAGCCATTTATAACACACAGGTATTCAGGATTAGACCAGTTGCAATAAACAGGCCAGGACAACAGTCATTATCCATGAAAATGAGCAATGGTAAATGTTTTAATACAATGGTTTATACAAGAAGTAGTGTAAAAAAATATCTCCCAAGCATGTTACCTGAATGATAAATGAAAACAGAGCCTCAAATAACAATAACAATGTAAAACAATTTGGGAAGCCTTTTTATAAGCAGCACCCTGGTTAGAGTCCAAAGAAAATACATGCAAAAAATATTCAAAATCCCATGCATTACATTGACTTTGGCCAGCTCCCAGCTCTTGGGTATAAAGCTTTCTCCCAAAGTTTTGCAAGTAAAACAAGTTCTTTGAATGAGGGCCTGATCCAGGCAGCTGCTGAGCGTTCTCTGCTCTTACTGAGGTCATTGACATCCATGGTTTGTAGGACAGACCTAATGCATAGGTCAAAAAGATATCCAAAAATGAAACTTTCAGGATCCACCCCTAAGTTGTGTAATCCTTTCTGTTGTTTTTGCTTTTTGGTTTTTTTTTTCTTTTATTAAAAATATCAGAGATTTGAATACTGAAGTAATCTGCTGGAAACTGTTCCTGCATCTGAAAGAGTGGTCATGAGGCCTGTGGAACTGGATGGCTGCTCTCAAGGCTAGGGCCAAACCTGCCTTGCTCCACTCGTGGGAGCAGCCTGATGCTTGGAAGCTGCTTCTGGAAACGCTCCTGCACAAATCACAGCCCTTTCGTCTCCGAGCACGGTGCAGGATTGGGCTCTGAGCCCTTAATCCCCACGGTAAGAAGTGGAACACTGCACACAAGATGTAGCAACAAAACAGATTTAGTTCAAGGTTAGTCTCAAGAACCCTTATCTGATCACTGACAGTAATTTATCACACAGAACCCATCATTAGTGTCAAGCTGTTTTATTACCCACTAACTTAACACTGTTTTACCAAGAGTCAAGTGTGATGTCACTCATGTTAAAGTAATTTACAGCTAATAGATATGAGGTAGGAGTCAATGTTGGCTTGCTGAGTTCCTTTCATACTCAGTGCTAGCTCCTTCCATTTTGCCCAGTAGGCAAATGAGAGAATAAGGAGAGGCAGTAACAAAGGGGAAACCAGCCTGTGCCCATGCACACACAGAGGAGCTTTGAAATTCCCCAGCAACTTTTTACTTCAAGAACTCATCCAAATACATAAACCTTGATATTGAAGAGTTGAAATGGACAGTAAGATTTAAGAGAGAATAATGGTTTGTGGGATGGGAAATGTGGAATGCTTTGGTCATGTGGAAGCTCCAGCACGTCAGCAGAGGGAGAATCCCTTCTAGAGTCGCATCTTGTAACCCCAAATCCTACAAAATACATCTCACTGGGAAAGAGTAAACTTGGGCTGGGTTGACATTCCCTTTTCAGCATTCTTGGTTTTGAGGGTGAGAGTTCCTTTCATTTGGAATGTGAGGAGAAGTCACAGAAACCTCAATAAGAATTTTTTGTTACAAAAAAAACGGAGATGGTTGCGTACGAACATTGTTTTCCTTCCCTGCCTTCCCCATCTCTCCGGCCAATTCTGTTCAATCTTAAGGTCATCCCCAGTGCAGGCTGTGTTTATAAGAAAATACATTTCCCATTTCCAAGCACTTGCTGTCTCCTCTAATGAATCCTTCTGCTGACGTCTCCAGGATCCATATTCTTAGCCCACTAGACATTCAGAGATAATCCTGACTAATGTGTATATATTCACAGAGCTTTATTGTGGAGAATTGTACATTTGGGTTAAGGGAAAGGGCATCCTATATCAGTTCACCTCTCCAATTTTATACCCATTAAAAAACATTTAAAATCATTGTATCTGCTCTTATTTCCCCTGGAAGTTCCTAAATTCTGGGCTATTTTTATGGTGACTTCAAACGGTCCTGGAGGTGTGACCCTTCAAGTCACTGCAGAGAAGGTCTCTAGGGATTAAATTTTAACAGTCCTTGGGATCTCAGGCAAATATGTTGCTCTGACAACACACCTGGACTGTAAATCTTTGGAGCATCACTTTTGTCAGCTCTGTCAATAACTGTCCTGGTCTGTAAATTCTGTTTGATCAAACAACTCTTGGAAACACACAATTTCAATGGTGACCTCAGCTTCAACCCACAGCACCAATTGTATGCAGATTGGCCAACAGCCCCTGAAAGGAAGACCCCTAACTTTTGGCTGCAGTAAAGGGCCAGCTAACCAGATGTGAGGCTGCAGGTTTGCAAGAGCTGGACAATGGTTAAACTCTACCTAGAGATTGGCCTGGGTACAGTCAGATGGGATATACATCCTCATAATTTTCTTCCTGTCCATGGGGAACTGAATAAAAGCTTGCCAGGACTTCTGCTTCTGCATATCTTCGTTCTCTTAAAATCGTTCCAGAGGTTTCTTGTAACACATGGCTTTGCTCAGCCTGTTTCTGCAAAATCTCAAGAGTGATCAGGAGATTGTGAGTGGCCCACTGCCGTGTTCTCCCCCAGGCACTGCTTTGGCCACAGAACTGGTGGGTTTCCTCTGTGTTGGGGGAAAGCAGCTGGGCAGGACCAGCTGTGGTCCAGGCCTAAAACTCACATGGTGCAAAGCTCAGGTTCTGGCTTAACTTTATATTTTCAAATCAAGTAGCAAAAAGCTTTCCCCTCATCCTGAACTCCAGAGCATTCAACTATGGAAGGCACCACGTGCCTTGGGCAGCTGAGGAGCCCAGAGAGAGAAAGAAGGGCTTCTCTTCCCACTCTGGCCAAACCAGCCGCCTTTCCACCTCTCCCCATCCATGCAACCTTTCCCTCTCCATGCCACCTTTCCAACTAATTGGAGCCATGTTTTCATGCCAAAACAGATGAAAAATGCAGCCAGTGAGGGCTGAGAGGTTGTTGAGAAGGTGAAAAATGAGGTTAGGAGAGGTCAGAGATGCAGTCAAAGAGATGGAGAGAAGTGGGAAGGGGAGTTTTGTGAGGTGGAAGAGAAGATTTGCTGACCCAAATCAAGACAGTTCAGACGTGGCAGAGAAGCTGTGAAAGAACAGCACAGCCTGAAAACACAGTGAGTGAAGGCAGGAAAAATATTTGGCATAGGGGTATTCAAATTCAGCGTGACAAGGCAATGCAGGGAACATTTAATTTAGTTCTAATAAATAGGAAAGGCCACACCATTCATTTGTCACATAATTTCAGTACCTTGCTTATGAGAAGCCACAGTGGCATTTCTCCCTCATGAAAGACTATTTTTTGACACATAAAATACATGAAGAGAGAGATGCAAAATGAAAATTAGCCCACTATGCAGATATTGTCCCAAATTCATCCCTAGAGCACCTGTATTAACTTCAGTGGAACACTTCCACCAGAGGTTCATTCAGACCTGTATTTAGAAGTGCACACCTGTGTCATGCTGGGCTTTTGAGTCAATAACTTCTCAACAAGCCTGCAATGGGAAAAAGAAGTGCTTCTAGTTATAGACACCAAAATAAAGCAGAAAACTAGCATTAATATCACAGATGACTTTGGGCAGAAGTTTTATAAAATGTGAAATTCTGTCCCCGTTATTGCAGAGTTAAATAAGACTCCAGTAACTAAAATGAGGGGGAGTCATGTTTTGGGACCATGCCATCTTCTGGGCCTTTAGAATCAAACCTATGCAGTCTGCTGATTAAAATAACAGACTTCTGCAAACCTTCAGACCTTGGAAGAAGAAACCACCTTCCATGCAGCCTGATTCTCAAGTGGTTGGATTTGCAAAGTGCATAACATCTCACTATTTATTTTTTCAATCCAACATTCCTTGCTTCCTTCTACTCTGTACACCTACATAATGACTTTTAAAGGTAGAGATCTGGATTCAGAGCAGCAATAAAAACCCCAGCTGATTTATCCCACTGTGATGCATGTTCCTCCTCTCCTGAAGCTACATGCAGAAGAGCGCAGGTAGACCCAGCTGCAGGTAACAGCCCTCCAGACACTTCCCACATTTCTCTGCAAGTGAGCAAGCACAAAGAACCAGGAATGGCCCCAGATGGGGAAGGGGCTACAGAAACTGTGAGGATGGTAACACAGACACAGCATTGCTGCAGGGAGGTTTGTGTAGAGGGTGAACACTCCCAGGAGGTGTATCTCTGTTCTTTGGGTAATTTTGGAAGACATACCTCCAAAAGAGACCCACGCTCAGGACCCATAGGCCATCCAAAAACTATAAAGCAAAGCCTGGGGTGAGCAAATGCCCTCTCACTTTCAAGATAAGGTTTTAATGTTGTATTAAAAAAAAAAGGAGTCTTCCCATCATGAAGGCTGGTTGGAAGTGTATCCAAATGGAGAGCAGAGGCAGACTGCCGGTGAGACAACAATTTCTTAGTCTCCTACTTTTCTCCCAGCTTCCTCAAAGTCATTTCACTTCTGAGGAATAATGAATCTGAGGGTCTCCCTCTTTGCCAGCTGGATTTTTCTTTTTTAATTCTTTAGATGTCCCCATTTCCAGTTTCCTCTCGGCAGTCCACATAGCAAGGGGCTCTGTTTATGAGAACACTGCTGTTGATATTAAATCTCATTACTCCAGAGTCTGAAGCTTTAAGGGAAAACACCCAGTATCACGAGACTTGAAATGAGAAAACGAGCTCATACCCCGGAGATGCCAGCTGGGAGATTCCACTTTACGGGAACACTCTACAAATATCTCCAAATGGCTTGGGCACCAGTGTTGCATCTCCCAACATTTAGTAGTAACCTAATGGTTCCAATTTCCTTCCCTGGCATGGGAAGAGGAAGATCCTTTGCACGTTTCTCCCAACCAGGCAACAACCAGGTTACATCATGACTTTGGTGGCCGAAGGTCCTTGCTTTCCTCCCTCCCCCACCCCAGGAACAATGGCTAACTGTTCTTTTTCCATCTATAAATTTGTCTGAGTTAACAGTTCCCAAGATCTGGCAGCAAGCTGGAGCTGGGAGTGAGCTGAGAGATAGGAGAGTGACAGTCTGAAATGAAACACAGAGCTGCTGGGCCTGCAGCCGTCAGACAGGAGCCTGGCTCCCTCCCTTAAAGATTAGCGAGACTCCTTCGCTGGAGCCCTCCACATTCCCCAAAATCCTAGCAACAAAGTGCTGTCTCTCAGCCGCCAATGAATCATGTGAATTTAACCTTTCACCTGGACACAAGGAGGTTAATATACCAAAATAGCCTTTTTTTTTTTTTTCTCTTTTCCACGTTTATTGCCCATAATGGCAGCGGGGAGCACGGTGGAAACCCCGTGTAGCTGTAAAGGCTCTGGAAGTGGTTTGATATCAGACCTCTGCTCGCTGGCCTCTGCCAGGACCGGGCTGGCATCTCCAGCATCAGCCCACCAGCTCAACACACACGGGCTGGAGTTTGTACAGGGAAATAGTTTCCATTACACAATACAGAAGATTTTTGCCTCTCGTTGCCTGGCTGGTGCCTCACTGTGCCCTCCGGCTTCCACCCCACAAAAGTTTACATGCAAAAGAAATTGTATGCACAAGGTGTCCCCCAGCATGCCCACGTGGCTGGATCCTGAGTCACTTGCTGCTCCCGCCCACGGCAAAACTCCTGGAGAACTTCCCAGGTGGGATCAGAGCCTCACCCCTGTGAGACACTGAGCCCCCTCTTTGGGCCTAGATATCCTCCTTGGGCTGGAATTCCTTGTCCTTTGGGTGTGGGGCAAAGCTGGAGCCCTCAGAGTCCCCCACATAAAATAAACATGGAGTTTAAACCACAGTTTGCCCATCTCCAAAAAAGATGTGGTTTCCCTCTCAGGGTACTCCCACCAGCAGGAGCTGCAGCCCCAACCCAGCTCATTGGCCCTGCCATTGTCAGCCTGAGGATTTTCCGACTGCTCTGAAGCTTGGAACTTCTGTTAAATCAGCCTGGAAGAGAAATTAATTTTAAACAATTTGGGCCAAAGTCGCACAAGCAATGGTCACTTTTAGGAGGCCTATGCCAAACTACCCACCTGAGGGGGACACACAGTGCGGTATTTTGTACCCTCTTAATATTGAAGGAAAAGGGGTGATTTCTGCAGCCATTTTTGGCTCATGGGAGGCTGGAGGAATGGCTGAGACTGAAGCATCCCAGTAAAACGTATCCATAGGAGACAGCAAGAAACATCTTAATGGCACCTCTTTCATTTTCCAGGCCAGTGAAATCCTTTTGGGCTAAGGAAGAAAACAGGATCTCAGACCAAAAGGGGGAAAAAATTTAAATACTTTCTCCCCACCCCTATCACAGCCCCCCTTCCTGAGAGCCATCACCACATGCATATAATAGGAGACAAATAATTTTTGGCGGGGCCTGCTGTTTATTTAACCCTTTTGAGACACAGCCCTCTGGCATCCCCTCACTCCTTCAGGCAGAAAACCTCTCAGTTCCTGCCTGGTTGGGCTGGGGCAGCTCAGTCCTTGCTCACAACTTGTTGCTGGACGGGGCCTCTCCCAGCCCTGGCTGTGTCCATCACTTCTCTCCAGCACTGCCTTAGGAATCAGCCCACCCTCGATCGCAGGAGGCACCTGAGCCCAGGGACCAGGCCATCCTTTGGAGACTGAGTAGGAAGGGGCTGGGGGTACGATGGAGGGATACTGGACCGGGATATGTGGCCTAGGGAATGTGGTCTGGGCAATGCAGACGAGGGGATGCAGACCAGGAGACACAAACCCTGCTGGTCCCCTCCCATCCATCCCCCGAATTCACAGCCCACCGGGCAGGGGAAGCAGCCTCTGAGAACTTGCTGTACCCCCGGGCAGTTTGTCCTTCCTCTGGGAGCTGGGGGCAGAGCCGGAGAGCAGCCCGATGCCGCCTGTCAGGGCTGAGGGACGAAGCACGCACTGGGTTTCCCTTCGCATCGTGTGGCTCGGGACGGGGAGATCGAAGAGGGCCGTCTCGGGGCCGGCTGCTGGGCGGGCGGCCCAGGGCAGAGCCCCTAGCTGGGCTCGATTCTAACATCGCAACTCCCGGCTCCCCCGAAGGCAGGGGGCTGCGAGACGCCTCTGAGCCCCGGGGGAGGATGCTGCAGCCCGGGGGAGGCAGAGGAAGGAAAGGGGACACATGTAATTAATTGTCACCTCCCGACGTACCGAGGGGGAACGGTAACCAGCGGTTCCCCACTCGGGATGTGCCTTTCTTCCCTTCCCGGTGCAGCAGGAGCAGGAACGTTTCTGACCTTCTGTCTCAACTCGCCTTTTCTTTTTCTTCCCCTTGGTTTTTCCTTAGGGGGAGGGGGGAGCTAGAAGCCCCCTCGGGGACCGCGCAGGACGCTCCCACGCGTCCGCCCCCGCGCAGGACTCACAAATCAGCCGGAGCGGGATTAGGGCCGAGGGGCCGGGGCGCCGGGCAGTCTGTCCCGGCCCGGGGGAGCCTCACCTGGAGGGGTCAGAGCTCCCCTGGGGCCGTGTCGAGCCGCACCGGCCCCTCTGGGACCCAGCCGGAGCCGAGCTCTGCCTGGACGGTGGGGTGTGGGTGTGTGGGGAGCATTAGGGAAAAGGTCCCTTCCTAACCCCCTCAAAAGAAGTGGTCTTATCCCCTGGAAAAGCAGAACCGGGTCCGACTGAGGGCGTCAAACGGACCGTGAGACCGACAAGGGCTGTGCACCGATGTCAAAGCCTTCGGCGGTTACCGTCAGGGTCTCACGGGGCTCTCCGAGAGACCTTCTCGCCTATTCCCGCTCTGAACGGGGATAGAAAAGAGACTGGGGTTTCCGAGCATCATCCCTACCGGTGCTCCGTCACCATTTTTGTTCCTAATCTTCTGCGTGAGCTGGGCAGAGGTGTCCGGCCACCACGTCGGGGGTGTCCTCGGTGGGGGAGGGAGCCCCGAAGGGGGGCGCCTGTCCTTGCGGGAGGGTCCCCGCACAGCCCGGGCTCCCCGTGTCCCGCACTCCGGCGTGAACTTCCCCGGGCACAGTGCGATGGCTGCGGACTGGGGCATCGCCGCTGCCACGGCTGCCACGCTGGCACCTTCCCTCCCACTTCACCTAAAGCATCGCCCACCTGGGCCTTCCTCACGGGAGGGCCCCCAGATCCCCCACCTGGCCCCTGATCACTGAGCGCAGCCCGAAATTCTACAAATACCCTAAACCGGGGGAATCCAACCCCGTGGACAGCCACACGCGTGGATGACAGTAGCCGGAGCCGGCGCCCAGCGGGGACTGGAATATGGGGCCAGCCCGACGGCGGCTGCGGCGGGTGGTGCTGGAAGCCCCCGGTGTCGGAGCACCTGCCCGCGGGAGGAGCCGCCCGTGGGACCCGCCGCCCCTCGCCGTGGCCTCGGTCTCCTCTGCCCGGTGGGGTGAGAGCCAGGCAGCCCCGGCACCGCCGGAGGAGAAAATGAGTTGGTAAACTAGTTAAAAAAAATAAACCAAAAGATCCAACCACTCGATGGGTCTGACCACAGACACATCACAGGTCCACGGGCAGGTTTTCACGCACGGTGGTTTCCTCCGGCGTGAACGCGCTCACTGGGTAAATCCCTCTGGATTTAGCAGCGCCTCGTTGCTTTCAAGGTTTTTATATTTATTCAAACGCCAGGAGCAATCGGAGCGGGCAGTTCTCAAGCATTAAGAAAAAAGAAAACCAGAATAAATCACAATTAAGTAACACCTTGAAATTGTAAAGTCTGGACACTCACGCGTCCCCAACGTTTCACCCCGCTTTTAACAACGGAACCGAAACGAAAGAAGCCCCGGCGGTGGCTCAGCCACAGCCACTAAGAGGTTGGGGCTGGTTTTCCTCAGGGACGGGTTTTCCCGTGTCGCCGCGGGGCTGGAGCCTCCTCGGATTATTATTTTCTTTTTCTATAGCTTTTCACCTTTCTAAAAAAATTTTAAAAAATTTTTTTTTTTATTTTTTTTCCCCCTTTTTGTTTTTGTTTGTGGGTTTTTGTTGTTTTGGGTTTGTTTTCTTCTTTTGCTCCGCGGGCACAAAGGATACCCTGCGAGCCATAAACGGCCGCTTTCGCGAGCAAATAAATACATCTCCAGCCAGTTGCGTTGCATTATTCCGAGGGAAATAGCTGGCATTCCTGCACCAGTTTATTTTGGAGCTGAAATTTCCCACCCTTCCCGCAGCGCTGGTCCCTGCGGAGCGAAGCTGGACGGGCTCCCCCGGGCGTCGGACCCGCACCGGCGGGCAGGGCTGGGCTGCGCTGCCGGAGGGCTCCGGGGGCCGAGCAGGGCCCGATCCGTCGGCAGAGGCCTGCGGGCGGCAAAGCTCTGTCCGCCCGGGGATGAAGTGAGCGGCGGGGGAGACTCGCCGCGGCTTTTTCTCCGGGGCAGGGAGACACAGCGACTTCGCGCGAAGGCGCGATAATTCTCCTGAACGCCCCGGGGACAAATTCCTGTAGCGATGAAATTATTTCCTCGCTGGCCGGTAGCGGTGGAGAGTTAAAACGGCCGAATTACCCGGGCTAAGCGGGCAGCTGGGACTAAGAGCTGTTTGCCCTCTGAAGTCCCTTCCCGGGCTCGCACCGACGGGCTCAGGGGGGAAAGGGATTTTGTCCCCGTCGCAAAGGACAGAGCGGCTCGGAGCGGGGGCTGCAGGCAGGAGGACCATCTCTTGCTGCACTTGGAAGCGGGGCAGCGCGGGGCCCGGCGGCCCCGACGGGACGGTGAGGGACAGGAGGGCTGCTCTCCGAAGTGGCCCAGCAGGGCAAAGCCGCGTTGAGCCCCGGGCACGGCCGGAGCGAGCAGGCTGCGAGCGTCACCGCATCCTCGGCGGGGTCCCGGACCGCTTGAGAAAGTCAGGCGGGCGGGGGCTAAGCTGAGACCCCCCTTACCCTTAAGACTGGGGGTTATGCCAAAGCAGAGCCGGAGAGCTCGCTAGAAACAGAAAACATCCCACCCTCATCCTCTGCTGCCGAACCCCCGCCGGGAAGTTTTCGGTGTGTTCCTCAACATCTCCCGGCGGCCTGGGGCGGGGGAGCATCGCCTCCAGACGGGGAGGTCGGAGCGAACCCCAGAAACACAGCGGGGCCCTCAAAGGACGGAGCAACCCCCCCCCCAACTCTCCTGGGGGCTGGCAGACACCTCCAGCCTCCCTGAGGGGGGCGGCCAGCGGGCCCGGGTCGGTGTGGGGCGCACCCGGGGGCCGCATCCTTCCCCTGCTCCCCTCGGCGCCCGCCGCCCCGCGCCAGGGGGGAGCCGGCGGGCGCGTCCCCCCCGCCGGGAGCGGAGCCGGCGGGACTTATCCCGTCCCCCCCTCCTGCCGGGAGGCGCCCAATCCCGTCCGGGACCGGGGCTGCCCCGCCGGCCGTCACGTGGGCCGGGCCGCACCGGGGCCGCCGTAAAGAGCCGCCGCCGCCGCCCCCGCCGCCACTTCCCCGCCGGGCGCAGCCAGGGACGCACCCACGGGAGACGAGAGGGAGATTACCGGGAGGGAGGGCAGCCCCGCTCTGCCAGGGGGGCCTGCTGGTTTGTTTTTTAGTCCTCCCTCCTCCGCGAATTTCAATTTCTTTTTTTTTTTAATTATTATTTTTATTTCCCTGGGATTTCCCTGGATGGTCTGAGCACAACTCCATGCCCCCCCGGCCATGCCCGGCTCTGCTCCCGGCCCGCTGCCATGTGAGTACCTGTGCGGGAGAAGCGGGCCGGGGCGTGGGATGCTCCTGCGGGGCTTGGCGGCTCGAGCCCTCCGCCCGCATGGAGAGGCCTCCCCGAGGGTTATTGCGCTTTTTGACAAGAAAGCGTCAGCACTGGTGTCTGGAGGACACTGGGGATGCTCCCGATCTTGGATCGCTGCCCAGGTCCTTCGGGACTCCAATCCCGCCCGGCCAGGGCGCCCGAGCAGCCGAGCCGCGGGCGACCTCCTCCCAGCCAGCAAGGCCCCGAGCCGCACTCCAGGCCCTGGGCTCCGAAAAAAAAAAAAAAAGACGGGAAGGGAAATACTTTTTTTGGGGAAAAAAAATTTAATTGTTAGAGGCTTTTCCGGCTCCTTGGAGGTGCCCAGGCGGGCAGCGGGGCCGGGGAAGGTGCCGGTGGAGTCACTGCCCGTTCCGAGGAGGTTATTTCTCACCGTGGCTCAGAGGAAAGTTTAAAGGGGGGGAAAAATAATCCAAATTTCAGCCCTTGCTTGAGGCAGGGAAGAGGCGTTTTCTGCTCGGGAAAGGCCATCGGGTTCCCGGTGTGTGCGGGGTCTCAGCCCGGTGCTCTCGGTTCTCCCTCCAGGTTCCTCTGAGTGAGCCCCTCGGCACCGCCGGGCCGCAGCCGGACGGGCCCTGAGCAGCCGCCGCCGCCGAGGACGGAACATGTATCAGGGTCTGGCCCTCGCCCCCAATCATGGCCAGTCGGCTTATTCCCACGACTCCAGCAACTTCCTCCACTCGTCGGCCGGCTCGCCCGTCTACGTGCCCACCACCCGGGTGCCCTCCGTCCTCCAGACGCTGCCCTACCTTCAAGGCTGCGAACCGCACCAGAGCCACCTCGGCAACCCCGCGGGCTGGGGGCAGAGCAGCGGCGAGGCCGCCGCGTTCAACGCCGGCAGCCCCCACCCGCCGTCGGGCTTCTCGTACTCGCACAGCCCGCCGGGCAGCAGCCCCCCGGGCCGCGACGGCGCCTACCAGGGGCCCCTGCTGCTGGGCGGCGGGGGCCGGGAGCAGTACGGCAACCCCTTGGTGCGCTCCGTTAACGGGTCCTACTCCAGCCCCTACCCTTCCTACGTGACCCCCGAGATACCGCCTTCCTGGACGGCCGGACACTTTGAGAGCAGCGTGCTGCACAGCCTGCAGACGAGGCAGGCGGCCTTACCCGGCCGCAGATCCACCTTCGGTAGGTCGCCGACGTGTCGTTGCCCGGCTCTCGTCATCCCCGTCCCCATCCCCGTCCCCATTCCCATGCCTATCCCTCCGGCGTGTCGGTGGCCCGGCCGCGGGTTGAGTTGCCCCGCTGGCATCCCCGACAGGAGAGGAGGAGATGATTTTATCCAGGGATGGAGAGATGGTCCGGGAACGGGGTGTGTGTGGCTGACCCTGCGTAGAGATGAAATGTGAAGGGGGGAGGGGGGGGCTGTGCGTGTATGACAAGAAGGGCAAAGACCACGTTTCAAAGCAGAGCAATTCCCTCCGAGGACAGAGGAGCAGAGGCCGTTCAACCCCTTCTCCCCCACTCCACCACGACCCCCGCGGTATCTCCTTCCCACAATATCGACTTTGTGCCTGTGCTTCAATACTTACTCTTGTGTTTAAATTAGAGGGGCAGATTTATAGCTCCCTCCCTTTTAAGTAATTTATTGTGGTAAATTAGTTTATATTTGAACAGACTCTCGGTCTCCTTATTCACCTTCGCCCAAACAGGTCGGCAGCTGCATCCCTTTGCGGCCTTTGGGGAGACACCGAAACGCGCTCAGGCGTTGAACAATAAACCTCACTTCAATTCCTTTGCATCCACACCAAGTGTCCTTTTAAACCAAGCTCTGAGCAAATAAACTTTTGGGCTTGATTTAACAGGACTCCTCGTGCTCGGGGTTTATAACCCCGGGGCACTTCACCAGCCTCCTCCGGTTGTGGTTTGCGAAGTCCTTTAGAAGCCACTTCAAAATCTCAGTCACGTTATCATTTTTACTGCGGTGAACCGAATTATCTTATCTTCACCCCAAGAACAAAGTTAGAGCAGGGAAGCAGCCCCCTCCCCACAGGGATGTCTCACCGGCTCGGCTTTTCCTCCCAAGCCAGAGGTGCTGGGCAGCGGTTTCTTCCCAGGACTTTCTCTTTGTCTGGGAAAATCCGTTGCGTTGTGCGAGAAGGGATCGTCCTGCCAGAGATGATGCCTCAGAAATCTTTTCTGCTCTTTGAATTCGGTGCTTTAGTATCCTGGAGAGCGGCCGCCATCCTCTCTGCCGTTTATTTTTGCTCTTGAATAGTGTAAACTGCTCTTAAGTAGTCCAAACTATTCTTTCTTTATTTATTTTTAAAGTAATGAATTACTGCAATAATTTTTTTCATTTTCTTTTTACATTTCATTTTTATTTTCCATTTTAGGAATTTTTTTTCCAGTTTTGTTCTTTTTCCTTTTTCTTTCCTTTGGATCATTATTATTATGATAGACGATTTATTTAAAAAAATATTAAAAACGTATTTTTCTTCGGAAGAAAATAACAGTTCAGGCAGAGGAGGTTATTAAAAAAAAAAAAAAAAAGAAAGAAAAAAAGAAAGAAAGAAAAGCAGTAAGGGGAAAGAGAGCGACTGTACAATTGAGGGGTCCCCCGGTTTCTCTCTGCGCTGACCAGTTGCCGCGGGGCAGGGACGGACCGTGGACAATGTTCAGAGCGGTCCCGCGGCTTCTTCTAGGGACTTTTTTTATTTATATTTTTTTTGCGGGGAGACAAAAAGTGAGGAAGAGTCTCGCTAGCAGGAGTTGGGCGGCTGGTGATGCTCTCCCTGGAAGCCCCGGGCGCCCCGCTGTTGCCAGCCCGGCATCGCTCCACGGGCAGCCCCGAACCTTCCCCGGCCGGCCCGTCCCTGCCGGCCAGCGGCTTCATGGCTTTCTTGACAGAAATCAGGAAAATCGTCCCATTTTTCCCCCTCTCTCATTTATTTTTGCATCCCGGGATAACATCGCATTCTCCCGCTGGTAGGGTCCCGGCCCCTTCCCATCCCAGGGAGACCCCAGCCGTGTTCAGCTCTTTGAGGTCTTTCGAGGAAGGGATGGGGGAATGTGTTGTCTTTAAGAAAAATATCAAAAGATTAAAATGTGGAAGGAATGAAGGGGTTTGGTGCACACTTGGTAGGCTGGAGAGAAACTCTCCCCGGACCGGGATTGTCCCCAGTGTTGAGGCACAGGAGGATTGGAAACTGTCTCCCGCAGGGTCCCCCTGTGTGGTGGGGGTGGCTCCTGACCCTTACGCCGTGCTTGTCTCTTCAAGAGTACCTCGAGGAGTTCCCCGGGGATGGCCGGGAATGCGTGAACTGCGGAGCCATGTCCACACCGCTCTGGAGGAAGGACGGCACCGGGCACTACCTGTGCAACGCCTGCGGGCTCTACCACAAAATGAACGGCATCAACCGGCCACTCAAGCCGCAGAAGAGGCTGGTAAGAGGGGGAATCCCGCCGGGATCCACCCGGGGGTGGCTGAGGGGCAGAGGCTGGGAGGCTGACTCGGTGTCTGTGCTGTTGGGTCTCTGTTCTTGTGTTACGGTCTGTTCGAATCTCGGTACTCCCTCAAGTCAGTTGCCATCAGCACTGGCAGGAGACCCTTGTTGTGGTGCAAAACCGGCTGGGGTCAGCGGGAATAGGATGAAACCAGAGGGATTGCTGCCCTGGCATGACTGGTGGGCAGGGGAGACAGGGCCACAGGGACTTGAAGGGGTTCTGGGGCTGCACTGAGGGTCTGTGCCAGAGCCAAGCAGGGACAATCAGCCCTGCCACTGTTTGGGACTCTGTGGGCTTCCCCTGGCTCCATTCCTGCAGTGGGAACATTGCTTTTTATTGTATAATTACTATCATTATTATTTCCTAGTTCTTCCTGCAGACACATGCAGCCTAGGCAGAGTAGTTGCACAGGAGGGAGGGCTGGTCCTGAGCTGGCCCAGCAGGTTTGTGGCTGCTCGAAATGGGAGCAGGATGGGGCCCAGTTCCCCGCCCGCCTAAGGGGAAAACTGGGGGTTTAGCAGTTCCCAGTTTCCCTGCAGGTTAAAGCATAAATTCCCCCCCCCCCCAAATGTAATATTGGGCTTCCTCCAATTGGGATCCCATGGAGAGAGAGGAAAGGTGCCTCCTTTTTTTTTTTCTGTGCAGCCGCTTTGGGATGTTTAAATTTGGTGGTAACAGTTTTGGTTTTAGAGGCTGTCATCAGAAGCCATCATTAAAAACAGGATGTTTGTTGGAGCTGTGCTGGGGAACAGCTGGGAGCTTCTTGAGCTTTCACTTAGAGTGTATTCCTGCAGTTATTTTTTCTTATTGCAAAACAAATTATTAGTAATAACCCAACAGAGACAACTTTCTGTGCAAGAAAACAATTAAGAAAAAGAAAGTTAAGATTGAGCAAGATGTTTCATTCTGATTCCAGAAATGCAGATCTGAATTTGCAAAATGAAATGGGTAGTAGCTCTACAGAAAATCCCACTGTTCTGTTCATCACATCAAAATCAAGGAATTTCTGTGAAATATTTAGCATTATAAGGCAGGGTTTGCCTGTCTCTCCAAAACCCTCCTTTAATGTGATGACATTAAATCTGCTGTGCCACAAATCTCAGCGTTGAGCTGCTGATTTCTTCAGAGCGGACACAGTCCGTGCACAGGAGGAGGTGCAAACCAGTTTAAATTCAACTCTGCGTTTTGTAATGGCATCCAAATGTGTCACTGGATGAATTTCCAGAGTTCTTTTGAGCAGCTTTTCCCTGAGGAAATCGGTGAGGTCTCGCTACTCTTCAGTGTCTTATTTTGGCTCATGGGAAAGGAGGCAGCCGTGCGTTGCCTGCACCCTGCCTGAGCCCCATCCATGGCATCCATGGGTGCTTTTTGGCACAAATTTTTTTGGCAAACATTCCAACGAAGTTTTCTGCATTCCAAAAAAGTTTTCTGGTGGAAAATGTTTCTTTGCAGAATTAAGACCGTTTTCCCGGGGATGAGCAAATCTAGTTGGGAATTATCAAAGTACTTTCAACCTTTTTTTATTATTATTTTGGCAATCAGTACAATAAAGTTAAAGCTCAAATTAAAGGGTTGATTCTTGTCCAGGGGAAGTGCTTTCCTATGGATGAAATACTTGAGGGGATTATTTTATGGCTTAGAAAAGGGACTGAAATTTTGACTTTCCATCCTGACTTTGGAATGAAACATTTCAAAATCTTGGGTTTCCCCAAGCATTTGAAATGTCGCGTTGCAGCAAGTTCTGCCCCATTGGAAGAAGAGGATCTATTGATGATAGACAAGAGGGTGCCAGGTGAATTCTGCAAACCCACCACAGAAGGAGCAACCTGCATTTCTGTGGATCGGGATGTTTATTCTCCCAAACAATTTCCACAGTAGGGGATGGATGTCTTCCCTGCTTCACCCACACAGGCTGGGTGGGAGCAGAGCAGTGAACACAGACACGCCGTGAGCGATGAAATTGGTTTTCACAACGCAGTGAAATATGGGCACGGGAAGGAAAAATGGTTGCTTTTGTCCTTTATGACCTTTGTTCTGTACGTAGATGCCACGTTGGGAGCTATTTTGACTTGTGTTTCACAAAGCAAAGTCCCCCAGAAAGCCCTGGAGAACACGATGTGGCCCAGATAACACTGCGGGAGTGACGTCCTGCGGCTCGGCAGCGCTCAGCCTTGCCCCTGTGTGGGAGAGGGAGAGCAGTAGTAGTGTAGTTTCCACTTCAATTTTTGTTACTTTTTTTGAGATAAGGGCAACATCCTCTAAGCAGCAGGGCAGCCATCCTGCTACAGCCTGTGTCTGGATTCAAAGCACTGTGCCTTTCGGCAGAAAGGGTTTGTCTCAGAGGAGGGTGGAGGCAGTGCTTTATTTTAGGCACTGCTTTTTGTAGCCAAAGGTTCTTGGTGTGTTTTACAAAATACCTTAGATCCAGTCTGAAAAGCCAGATCACTTTTGCCATCAGGAGCAGCTGGTGGAGGTGGATGGCTGCATCCCACACATGCAATTCCCCCCTATTTCAAGGAGATCTGCCCTGCACGGCACAGCGCGGGGGGCAGATGCAGCACAGCTGTCCTGTGCTCACCAGCTCCCACACCATCCTGAGCTAAAGGACTAACCTGGAGCTGAATTTTTCTGGCTTGGCTCAAGAATTCTTTTTTTTTTTTTTCTTTGACCTTGGCTGAGGAGGTTTCAGCCTGTCCTTTTTTTCAGTTTACAATGCACAGTGGGTTTGGTGACACTTTTGGAGAAGGTGGGGGTGGGACTGCTCACAGCTCTGGGACAATCTAATAGGACCCTAGAACCACTCAGTGCTTATGGTGTGTGCCTTGGATTTCTCCTGCCCTTCAGTTCCTCCTGCTCCTTCATCCTCCAAGGTGCAGGTTTGCCCAGAGCCTTAGTAACAAAGACAAATCTCAGAGGATGCTGCTGCCTTTGGCTGTGACCCTCAGATCTGTCCACTTTCAGGACCCGAGCTCAGATATCTCAGCACTCTTTGCTACAACATCTTTCCTGTAAACAACAGGTCCCCTCGATCCTGCTGGAAAGGGGGACAGAGAAGCATTGATTAAATCTGAGGCTTCAGTGCCTCCTTTTTTTCCTGTGAAACTCTGTGGTTTCTTTTCCACCTTTGAAAAGGAGGTGAAACAAAGTTTCTGATGGCTTTGTCTCCCTTGGAAGGACCGGCCCTGTTGGCTCTGAATTTTTGGGCTCTCCAAGCAGCACTTACACGTGGTTGATTTGATAGGCACCAACTCACCATTCCTTGAGCTTATCAGCAGCACTTGGCTGTCAAGCCTGGTCCGTGAAGAGTTTTTGTTTGAGTGTATGCTGCATTTGTATAAATAAACACTGAGCACAATGTTGAAGTCAACAACTTCCTAGACAAGGTCAGAACGGTACAAAGGCTGCGGGGTGGAGGCAGGCAGAAGTGCATTTTCTTTCAAGAGAATTGCTGGGAAACCAGCAATATTGTATTGTACCCTCGTCCTTCAGTGAGCAACAGTAGCCTTGACTGTCTCTTTCTTGCTAAGCTGGCGGGTTGTTGCGCAGGGGCAGGTTCTCATGGGGTTTCTCAGATTAAAATTGTAATATTTGATGGTAGAGGATGTTTTTTTTCTCTCCCTGGCTGTGTGAGGAGGAGCCAGCCTGCAGAGTGATATGCAGAAGGCACATGTCGCTGCCCCAGCAGGAAGCCCATGAGCGGGTTGTGACACAGTGCTGGCAGGGTGGGCCAAGCTCTGGCAGGGCTGGCATTGCCCTTGGGCCACCAGAGCCACAGGTCTTATTGCCACCTCACCTGCAAGCTGCAGACAAAATATTATGTGAAACAGGGAGAGTGTGTCCCTCCTTCCCAGGGACCAGCAGTGGCCCAGAAATTTCGGGGCTTTCCAAAGGGCTTTCAGTTGGCCTCTTCCCATCCACAGGAGATGACAGATTGCACCAGGAACAGTTGACCCAGGCTGAGTGCCTCCAAATTCCCCTCTGTGCCCATAGCAGGAGTTGGACCTCAGAACCCTTATATCCATTGGGTGTCCAGCACCTTCCTCTGCTCCCGTCAGCTGCAGGATGAGCAGCACAGCCCCGGCAGCTGAAAGGCTGTAGCTGCTCCAGGATCTTGCTGTGACACCATGTCCCATATTAGAGACAAGGTCTGCTGTCTCATCCTCTGTGCCAGGCTTTCAGCTCACACCCCAGTGTATTATTATTATTATTATTGCCTCATTATTTCTTGAAAGCTGAATAATTTCCAAAGCAATACCATTATTTGCAAATAGTTACTCAGACCTCTTTGCTGAGCAACGAGTGAATCAAACCTTGGGCATGTCACTTGTGCCTCTTGAAACTCAAAGCTGATCTTTATTTGACTGCTAAACTTGTAAAAACATTCCATTTTTATTCCTACTCTTCCCACCTCATTTGTTATATTGCTCAGTCAGGACATCATGCAATAATGGAAAAATAAACAAACAGGGAGTTCTTTATTGCCTGCATCACCTATCATCTGCCTTTGAGTGGATGCAAAGTGATTTTTCTCAAGGCTGAAGAACATCTTTAAACACCTGAATGTGGAGTGCCTGAGATATTACTTATGCCACAGCTATCTTATATTTAGTGAGGTCTTTTACTAGAATAGTTTCAATACTTAGTGTTAAGACATTTCCAAATGAAATGTCTACTGAGCTGACAAGTCTGTATAAAAAGAGATGTGAATTTTCCAGTGGCTTGGAAGAAAGTTGTCAGAAATGAGTTTGCTGGTTCTGCCAGAACATTTTCTTTCTCCATTTGGAATTATTAATGTTTCAGAGCCAGCAATCACTGCACTTATAAAATATGTCATTAATTAATGTCTTCAGGGTGTTTCTGCAGCCTTTAAGAGAACAGATGATCTGTGAGACGTGAATAACCTCCCTGGTCTCACCATGGACCAGTTCAGTTCAGTTCTGCTCAGTTCAGCCAATCGATTCCAGTTGTCTTAAACCAGAGATTAATTGGGATGTTGCTAACTTTAGCAGTAGTTCTGAGTGTAGAAAAACAGAGGAGTTCACGTAAAGCATGAGGAGTTTTCTTCATGCTTTTAAAGTCCAGTTGATATTTTCCATCTCTTTCTCCATCTGAGTGGATCTCCTGGAGGGAAGTTCTCTGTGCTCTGAGTCCTGATCACTTCCAGCAGATTTGTTGGAAGTTTGTGAAATGAGTTGCAAGGATACTTGCCATGTTCATCGATCTCAATAACAAAAAAAAAACCAAAACCAAACAACCACTTGCAAATTAGAGTGATCTCATTTGAATGTCATTTCTTTGATCTGAATTTGGTTATCACGTGTGTTTCACATTTTCCAGGGAAACGGTGTAATTGGAGATTTTATTTTCATAGGAAAGGAAACTTCCCAATTCATCATTCTTATGTGTGCATTCATGTGTTTGTTTGCTTGTTTTCAAGTCTTCATCGAGACGTGCTGGCCTATGTTGCACTAACTGCCACACAACCAACACCACCCTCTGGAGGAGGAACGCCGAAGGGGAGCCTGTCTGCAACGCCTGCGGGTTGTACATGAAGCTCCACGGGGTGAGGAACATGTCCACACTGGGAGGGACCCTTTGGGTGTTGGGATCATTGCCCAGCAGCTCTAGGAGTTTGGGTGTGGAGGGACCAGCCCCTAGACTGGACCCAGAAGAGCTGAAACCCAGTCCGGTCTCCTTGAACAGTTAAAAGCTCAGTCTACTGGAGTTCTCCAGGATAAGGCCTAAGGGGATACTGAAATTCTCAGGGTGCCCAAAGAAACCGTGGATGTTCCACCTCTGGAAATGTTCAAGGCCACCTTGGGTGGGGTTTGGATCAACGTGGTCTGGTGGAAGGTGTCCCTGCCCATGGCATGGGGATTGGAACAAACTGGTCAACCCAAGCCATCCTAGGAGTCTATGAATAAGAAAGCTTACCAGGCTCCAGTAGCTAGAGACTGAAGGTCCCCAAACCCAAACTGAGATAAGGAGTGTATTTCTTTTAGATGTGCTAAGTGAGAATGTGTGAAGGATGCTGAGGAGCCCACATGGAGGCTGGCTGATAACATTTATCCACAAAGGATGGGAACTGTTGATAACATGCCCATCAGCCAAAGAGGAGGAGGCTCCATCCCTCCATACAGGCTTCTTCAAACTTCTGCCATAAGGGTTGAAGTCTCTTTACCCCATGACTATTCACTCTGAGCCATGTAGGCTCTCAGTGTGTTAGTGTAATTTAATAAGGCCCTGTCATAAAGGTCACTAATAAATCAGGAAAAGAAAAATAAGAAATAAAGGAAAAAACAAAATCTGTGGGAAAGCCTGAGCTGTTAGCCTTATACATCTTCCAGCCAAGGCCTGTTGCAGAAAAAAATAGCACTCAGTGAAGGACAAGGACTTTAGGTGCTTTGCATGAGCTACAGCACGTAAATAGGAGAGCAACACATGTGGGAAGGAGCTGAGCAAAATACAATATTAATGATTTCAAACTTTATGAATGTCAAGGTACCACGACCTCTCGCCATGAAAAAGGAAAGCATCCAGACAAGGAAAAGGAAGCCTAAAAACATTAACAAAGGCAAAGCCTCAACAGGTACAGTGCTGTTATCATCCATCCTGAGGGCTTGGATTACAGTTCACCTCAACATGTCTTCTGTAAGAAATAGATAATTAGAGAATAATTTTGTGATTTTTTTTTCCCCGATGATTGTTTTAGGTCTAGGGCCTGTATTTATGCTGGTGTGAAAGGAAGATGCTGGGTGGGAATCTGAGTCCTGTCATATTCCTGTGGGGTTCCTCTGTGGATACCCAGCTCCAGCCCAGCAGTGCTGATGTTCAAGAAGATTTGGGCTAAATTGAGTAATGGGGAAAAACAGGGCTAGTAATGGCATATTAAAGATTGAGGAGAATGTATCACGATGCATTCAACATTAGCCCATCCATCCTGTACCTGCACTGACAGACTGTGAAAGGGTTTCCTCCTCCTCCATCAAATACAAAGACTTACAGTGACAGAGGTTTGGTAGAGAAAGAACAGTAGAGTCATGCCATGACATATGATTAAAATATAAATTTCTTTAAGAGTAGATTTGCCTCTACATTGCTTCACCATCCTCTACCAATTATCTTCCAGGATCTACGACTTCGGCCACTAACTCCCCTTCTTCTATTACCAACTCAGACAGCACGGTCACTTTAAAGTCAGAGCCCAGCACAACCTCGCAGTATCCTGGACAAACCATCGTGTCAGTGTCCCAGGTGAGGCACAGGGACCTGCAGCCATCCCCTGCTGTGGTGGATGATCCACAGCCACTGCCCTGAGGAGCCCTGATGAGGTTAAAAAATTAGGTCATTGCTGCCTCAGAATGAGGAAAGCAGGGAGCATGAGCCAAGGCATCGTGGACCAGGAAGGGCTCCAGCTTGTTGGCTCCTCATCAGCAATTTCGTCTTGCAGTGGGGAACTGGGAGGTCTAAGCCCTGCTGTGAGAGGTGGTGAAAAGGCTTCAGTGCAGAGCTGAGTTTAATTTCCATCTTCTGCCGTGAAATCCTGGTAGCCACAACCCTGTTGAATTGGTGAGATCAGCCCAGGGTGGAATCCTCTGTAGTTCCCAAGAAAAGGCTCCCTGGACAAGCACTGTCTGCATTTTATAGCCCTGAGGTTCTCAGCAACCACAGACCTGCAGTGCTGTCAGAGGCCCCAGGGTGCTTGTGCCCTGAGCTTTTCTTTGGGGCTGGCTGCTATTTCATACTGATAGAGGAAAAAATGGGTCTAAATCAAGCCACACATCAAAATTTTGTGACCCAACACTGGCTTTATGTTGAGACTAAACTCTTGATGAGCTGGACACAAATGCATGGAGGTGAAGCTCAGCCCCAGCACTCCAGTGCCTGGCGCAGCACCAGTTACCCATAGGGGGTTTTTTGTTTGAATCCGAGAAATCTCATTTGTTCTGAGCTCTGAAAAAAATATACACACCCCTATGTCCACCAAACTGGACATATTTAATCAATAAATAAATGCAGATGGGCTCTGGGATGCCTCCTCCCTGCCTGGGCATTGTGCTTGCTTGGAATGGAACACCCTTCCTGCCCAGCTCCAGGCTGTTCCAAAGGACAGCTGTAGGCATCAGGGATAACCCACTCTGCTCTGTCCTAGTCCCACCACTGTGTTATGACAAGGGGCTGAGTGACCTGTTGGCTAATAACAGGCTTTCTAATGCCTTTGTGCTTCCCTCCCTGGGGCAGGCACAGAGCCAGTCAGACGAGGCGCTGGCTGGCGGCCACGGCGAGTTCAAATTCGAGCCCGAGGACTACACCTTCTCCCCCACCACCATGGCCCCGCAGCCTGGGCTGAGCGTGCCGCTCCGGCAGGACTCCTGGTGTGCCCTGGCACTTGCCTAGAAACCCTCAACCTCCAGCAAAAAGCCTCGGGACCAATGTTTTCGGCTGGCCCTGCAAACGGCCGACGGACAGGAGGACGGGCTGCCCCAGGACTGCAGGGTGTCCCACAGCCACAGGACAGGTTTCTCTTGGAGGATGTATGTGGAAAATGCTGGATGGGACTGGGATGGCCCTGCTGTGGCACCAGCTCCCCAAAAAGCTCATCCTTCCCCGGAGCGAACCAGGGCTGCCTCCCCAAGGCCGGAACCCCGGGGCCACCTCCGTTTTCCCGGGGAGAGCCTTCCTCCTTTGAGATGAAACCAGCAAATAAATGCATCCCAGAATCTATGTTTATTCGCAGTGATTTCTCCCTCCTATGTCTCCTCTGTGTGCAATTTATTCCACTTTCCAATAAAGACTGTAATAAAATGGCACCAAATAACTTAATTTTATTAAAATGTAAACTATGTGGCCTGCCTTATGTTTTATTGGCCACAACAGGAAGAAAAGAGAAAAAAAAAAGCAACGGTTGTTTTAAACATTTATTGTTTTATATTAAAAACGATCATCTCTATAGAGTGTTAGCTTCTGAAGCGTTTTCGCGTATCAACACTGAGCTGATGAGTCATACATGAAATAAACACGCTGCTCTTCCCTTTCCAGCTCCAAACAAAGAGTTTTTCATTGTTATTTTAGGCAAAGGACATGACAAAAAATGGTCAAAACCTCTCAATAATAAAAGAATACAGAAATGCTGTTTTCTCTTTTGTATTTCCTCACTGGTTTTGATATTGCCAGCTCTGAGCATTAGAAAATCAGAAGTTAGCCCTCCAAAACTTAAGAGAAAGATTTGAGGGATTGAAAAATAAAGGATGTGTTGGAGTTATATTTTTTTGCATCCAGTTTTGGGGATGTTTTGAGTGGAGGATTTCCAGCTTTCAGCCATGCAGAGCAGATTATTTTTTAATTATTTTAGTGAAAACCAAGTAGAAACCAATTTCTTAGAGCTGAGCTGTAGAAAAAATCTTCGGTGATGCAAAACACACATCACATTTCCAAAAGCCGGCAACAGCATGTTTCTACAGCTTCTTGTAGGTGGGAAATGGAGAGATATGCTCTGCTGGGGCATGCAAGGGGGTCCTGGAAGTCCTGAGGAACCTGGGGGTGAAGAGAAGACCAGAGTGAGGAGGGGAGATAGGTGGGAAATGAAGGGGGAGCAAGGTCATGAAGTTACTTATGGCCTACTTCATTTGTTATTTCTAAATAAAATCCCCAGCCTGGCTGGACAGCTATTTATGGCCAGGAAATTGTCAAGTAATAGTTCCTTAATATAGAAGTTGACCTGTCCACAGCTTCCTGGAGCAACTCTTCCTCTTGTCAGAAGAGATGGATCACTTGATTTTTATTATAAACAACAGGCTAAAGATGATCAGGGAGAGTGAATCTGACATCAAGTCACAACTCAGCTGAAATGGAGGATGATGCTTTCCACCATGCAACCCTTGCTGGAGGAAAGGAGATGCTCCAGGCACTGGGGAGCACTGGTCCCCTCCAGTGCTGCCATAGCTCAGCATCTGGTGCCTCAACATCACCCTGTGCAGGCGTGGGGGGGGGGGGTGTCAAGCCACCCTTTTATTAAAGCCCATGGATGAAAAACTGCCTTTGGAGGAGTATTTATTGTGCTTCCAGAGCCTCATTAGCAGCTTGTATGATGCAAAGCTCCAATGCTGGGGCAAAGGCTGTCACAGAGTGGCATCCCTCCAGCGCCAGGCTCAGCACTGGCACACCACATTTGCATGGCCAGGTTCTAACCATGGACCCACATCTCCACCGTTTGTTTTTCCACTCTCTAGCCTGCCAACATCTGCAGCAGAGCCAGGCACAGCCATGCAGCAGATAAGCCAGCAGCACGGGGCTGGCGGGTGACGCCATCCCCACGTCCAGCCCAAACTGTGCCTCTGGGAGTCAGGAAAAGGGGTGATGTGTCCCAGGCTCAAGCGACCCACAGGCGCCCGAGGTGACGTGCCAGGACACAGGCGGGCAAGAGGGAGCAGGAGCCCTGGGTGTAGCATGACTAATGCTCCCGGGCAGCTCCCCAAACCCCAAACTTCACAGGCAAAAAAAGGGCAGCGCAACACAAGCCATAGCAAGATGATTTCTGTGGATGGTGGCAGGGGGTCCCTGCTTTTTCATCTGCGTGACCCCGAGGAGGAGAGTTATTTTAAAGGCAAACAAGGAGACCTAAACAATGCCAAGATGTTGACACCAGTGGCTCCAGCAGTTTTATTTATGGCCTGTTGGTAACCGTCGAGCGGGCGTCGGGATGCTCCGGGGGCTGGTGACAGACGAAACGAGGCAGAGGGACAAGAAGTGAAACAACTGGGACATGTAATTTTTCCTTCCTGCTCGCTCTCTGTACTCACTGGGTGACATCATCCACAAGGCTGGTTTTTCATTTCTTGTGAGCGTCTCCCAATCTTTCACTCCCATTTCCAAGGCAGGAGCCATCCCTGCAGACTTCTGTGTCTTGGTCTCCTAATGGCAGAGGCAGCACGTCTGCACAGTCCTGTGGGAGAGGGGAAATTCCTTTCCTCCTGGTCCTTGCACCCACAGAGGAGCCTGTGCAGCTCCCAGCCTTGCAGAGCCACATCCAAGGGGACCCATGCAATATTTAGCCATTCCCTCCCCAGCTGCCGCTTTGAAGACCTTCCCTAGGGGATCTGCATCCCTTTGTAACTCTCATTACATGGTAAAGAGGAGCATCTGCCCCAATAAGTGTGAACAAAAGCCAAGGGAAAGTTTGGGTCTTCCCAGCTCATGCTACATCCTCAGTCCTGCTCCTGCAGCTTCCTGGCCCCTGGTGGCACAGTCCAGCTCAGCCCACACACTCTCAGGAGTTTGAACTGCTGGGGTGGCAGCAGTACAGGAGATTAGACACAAAACTGAGGTCTGGGAGAACCAGATTCCCCAGCTAACCAGGTTATGGGCTTCTGTCCCACCCCTTCTGGCTGCAGCAATTGTTCTGAGCCTGCCCAGGCTTTGCTAACAGCAGCTCCACCACCCTCTGTGACCAGGCTCACCCCTCCCTGCCCCATCTCCGAACAAGGCTGATTTGCAGACATACTTCAGAGATCAACTTTTACTTCTCTTTCCCAAACCTTTCTCAGCCTCCTTGGTGCTGTCTTCCCTTCCCATGCATGGGGTGTATTTGCTCTCCTACAGGTCTGGTGGCTGTGGACAACTATTAAGTTTGCTGTTGTTGTACAGCTGCCTCGGAGCTATCAATTGCCTTTGTTCAAAGGTCACCTGCCCAGATGATTTTACAACACAACTACAATGATCTGTTCCATTTTGCACTTTATACTGATGCCACGGTGATTTCTACCAAGTCAGCGAGTGAGTAATGAAGCACTTGAGCCTATAAACACATGTTGTCCTTGTTTATGATCATATTAATAGCACAATAAAATTATTGCTTATACAAGCAGTTGCTTTTAAAAAAAAAAAAAAAAGTTTGCTTTTGATTTCTTCACGGAAAATGGAAACTTGTGGTTTCTTGTCTGCTGGACCCCCAAGCCCCAGACTCTCTAATGGGGTGTCATTCCTAGACTGGAGCACAGGGAGACACCATTTTTACTGTGTTGCACACAGAAATCTCCAGCACAACTTGTGTGGCAGCTCAGCTGCTGACTGGTCTCTGCCTAAATTGCAAATACCACCCAGCTGGGAGAGAGGTTTGATTTTTTCCCTGGCACAAGCCTTGGGGACACACAAGGCCCGGGTGAAGCTGTGCACCAAGTCACTTGTTAGGCTGATTTGTGCCAGTTGAGGAATGTGCCCATTGTGGTTATAGGGGAATAGGGGCATCAAATTTCCTTTTCTTGGTCCTGTGGTGGATAAGTCTATGAAGCACTGTGTGGATCCAAGAGGTTTTTCCTGGAAATAAGGCTGTGAGCCAGGTACAGCAGTGCTCTAGGGGCTGAAGGGGTTGTAGGACTCTTGTTGGTTTTTAATCGCTCTGGAAGTGCTTGGTGATACAGAGATGCAAATTCCCTTTTACATCCCCATCCCTGTCCACTGCTTCCCTGCTCCTCTCCAATGCCTTTTATTGCCAAGCCAGTGTCATGTAGCAGCCAGCAGTTGCTTTCCAGGGCAACGTGCTGCAGTAATTAAATATCCAGACTATTTCCTTGTGTAGCAGCTAAACCAGAGCTGAATATTCAATCTCACCATTGTATGCATAGAAGAAGAAAACAAACAGCACCACTCCTTTAATCACATCAGGTGGTCCTTCTTGGAGAAAGCTTTGTGTCCAGGGGTTGGAAGGAGGTGGCATCTCCAAGAATTTCTTCTGTGCAGTATCAAATTTACATAGAATAACCCATAAGACACTTAATCAGGAACAATAACACCTTCTGCAAAGTGGTTTTATTTCAAAGAAGCTCCTTTTCAAGGGGAAGCTTGGTGAGCAGCAGCACATTCCAAAAAGGCTCTCGTTAAAGGGAGTTTATACCCATCCAGTTGTCTTCCCCAAAATCCCAAGTTTCAGTAAAATTTCTGCCCGAGAGTACAACCACATGGATACAGCAAGTGTTGAGAGAAAGGATGGGGAGCAGTGTTGGACTGTCTTTATAGGCAAACTTAACAAAAAACAGCTTTATCTACAATTTTCAAAGCTCTGGGACTGCTTGGATTTACCAATCTTTGTACTGTTCTTGCAGGCTGACTTTAATGTTGTTAGAAAATGCAATAGTATTGGAATTTAAAGAAAGATTTTTATAGCAAGCATTTCCACAGCAGTGTTATATGTGGCCAACAGCAGACCTTGACAATTGTGTTGTTTGAAAATGTTGGAGTCTGAGCTGCTTCCAGGGCCAATTTCTCAGCTGACACAAGGTAATAGTGCTGAATCACTCCTCCATAAAAACAATTAACCTCATTAAGAGGTTGCCATTTGTGTTTCCTGATGATCTAGAAGAAAACAGGAGGAAGTGGGAAAATTTTGCCATTCAAGTAGAAAATTCTGGTTTGTCTTGGGTGCAAAACCAGTTTCATGCTTGGGAAGGCTCTTGGATCCCTCATCTTTGGAATGAGTGCAAATGAGAGCACATATGGAAGAAAGGATGGATAGAAAAGAGTAAAGTAATGGTGCCTCCCACGATTTTCTTCCACCAAACCGAGCAAATGGCTCAAGGCAAACACTAGTGGGAAACTTCCAGCCCTTGCCCCAGTCTGTGTTCAAATTTCCCTTCTCCAGAGAAAGGCATGGGAATGACCCTTCTGTGGGCTCACCTGAAATACTGACTGTGGGAGGAAAGCAGAGGTGGGCACAGCCCGGACACGGCGTGGGGCACTGATGTCACTGTTATTTCAGGTGTTGGTGTTGTTCCTCCCATCTGCTCACTCTTTCCTTGTAATACAGGAGAAAAGCTCTGGCCCGTGAAATGAATGGGAATGACGAGCATTCAGCCACGGGAGCCTGCTGTAACACCTGACTGGAGGGGTGCTTAAGCTGCTTTTAGTGATGTGGCCTCAATGAAGGGGTAGGAACTGCTACTGGAGACCCCACCCCTCCCTGTGCCAGCAAGAGGACTAAGGTGAGCAGCAAGGTGGAATCGGTGTTAATCATTTACCCCGAGTGTGATGGAGGCTGTAACAGACACTCTCTGTGTGTACAGGGATCTGTAAGCATGAGTGTTAAACGGGGAAGCTGCTGCTCAAAGGGCACCATAAAGTGGCCTTTTGAGGAGGCAGTTTATTCAGATCCACCTTTGTTTGCTTTGTGGGAGCACGTTCCACTGCCTTGGGTGCTCTGTCACTGGCAAGGCCATCACCTCAAGGCAGCACAGATGGGGATTGCAGGGTGATTGCCACTCCTGAGTCTGACCTTGACATCTTTCCTCCCTGAATAATAATGCCTCAGCACCAAACAAGACCAGAGAACTCAAGGTCGCCATTAGCCATTACCATCTGTGTTCAGGAATAATGGTGGTGTTTGAGCCTCACTCCATGGGAATTCCCTTGGAAGCATGTAGGCTGGCTTTTCTGCTGTCCTAAAGCATTTTCAACCTATGATGTCATCATGGATATAATATGTATAAATTTCTATATTAAATAATGCAGATACAATAACAAGGCAAGATTTGGGATTGAGTTGGCACTCAGGTGTAGCTGAACATGTTGCCATCACCTTCCTTCAAGGGGAAGAAGTGGTAACCATGGACTGTTATTCCTCCATAACTGAGTTCATCCTAGCCAACAGCAACCTAGACCTTACTATCTTCAGCATGGATTTCTTCAGGTCATGCCCAAAACAAGCTTTCCCCAGGAGCAAATCATTCCTGTGTGCTGAGTCACTGGAAGGATCTTACAGTTCCATGGGAGATAGACCAAGATAAAAGCAAAGAGTAAAGGGACTTTGTTCCTGGATTAGTTTCTCTCTTGGTCCATTGCAGAGCTTGCTCCTAAATCCAGCCTTGCATCCACAGAAGAGGCTCTGTGAGCAGGAGCCTGGTGTGCCAGCCTGGCCCTGTTCTCTGCCTTCAGGGTGAATCTACCTGCATAGTCTCTGTCTCCCAGGACAGTCCCAACACATGAAAGGCCTCACACCTTCTCTTGAAGGAGGCTGAGGACCCAGCAAAGATGCTCCAGAAGCATCATTTCAGCAGGAAAGTTGGTTTCATCAGTATTCCCACAGCAGGCTTTCCTACGTGCCCAGGAGCGATTGACAGTGGCTTGAGCTTTGCTTTTAAATCATGCAGCTTTGCCTCATATTAACACATGATTAGAAAGGATTTAGCAATTTTAAATATTAATAATGGTTAACTCATTTCTGAGGAGCAAGTTTTAATAAGAGTGCTCCTTCTCGGATGGGCTCTGCTCTGATGTCATTGGCTTTGACATTGCTGCTTGCCCTTTCCTTTAGACAAAGATGCAGAACTGATCTGTGTGTTCTTCCCTTTCCCCTGCTGTGTGGGGTGCCCTGGGCACTTCAGTTTCAGAGCCAACATTATCTTTGTAGCGTTAATGGAAATAAATCTGGGGACAGAAGAGCCACATCTGCCCCATCATCTTGAAGTCACGTGGCTGGGAGAGCAAGAGCACCCTGGGGTGTTCATGGGGAGGGGACCCTTTGCCTGCCCTTGTCTCCTACTCCTGGAAATTTATACCTATGTCTAAAACAAAGTGCAGACAGGAAAAGCACTGCCTTATACCATTCTGGGGGGGTGACAGCCAGGGCAAACTGGAGACACCACAAGCTGCTTTGAGACATTGGCACTTTTCCTTCTCGGGAGCTCTGGGTTTTGAAAGGTCTCTGTGCTCACGCTGACTGGGTTTTCCTAAACTTTTTAAAGCCTATGTTTGTTCTAAAATGAAGATACCTCTTGGATTTTCTTTTTCTGGCTTGGTTCAGGCATCACCAATCATTTCGGTTACGGTAGTGTCAGTGGGGCTTGTAACATAACCACAAAATCAGATACATCTGGAGAACACTGGGCAAGGTCACCAGGGACAGAGTTCCTTTTGGTTTTTAAAGGCAGCCTGGATAAATGGCAACCAAACCTTCTTCCATTTGCAGGAGGCAAAAGCCAAAAACAAAACCACAATTGCATCCATGTTTTCCAGTTATAATGTCTGTCTTCCATTCCTCTAATTAAATTCAGTTTTGATTTTTCAAAGAAAGGCAGGGTAAGGTTCAGTCCATAATTAGTAGGAAATTGGTTTGGATAGAATAGAAATCTACTTATCTCTTCATCAGAAACCAAATCCAAACAAAACCAGAATCTGATTTGAGGTTTATAAGCCTTTTTAAGCGCAGCATTTGAGTGCTTCTGAATTTTTCCAAAACTAGGAGTAAAAAAAAAAAAAAAAAAAAAGTCAGGGAGAAATCCCTGTGATTTCTCAGCCTTACTCAGAAGCAGGAAATTTAGGGACTTCCTCCTAAGGTTTCTGGAGAGACCGACGTGCTTTTTGTTATCACCGATGCCTTTTCTTGAGGTGCACAATTGGTCTGCAGAAAACACAGCCCAAATGTTTAGGTTATTTTTCCACCCCGGGCCAGGCTGCCCAAAGGTGGTAACTCGTTAAGTGGGCTGCGCTCCCGCTAATCGCCAGCTCGGGTCGAGGCTTCGGCCAGCACGGAGCGTATCCTTGGAGTGGAGGCTTATCTTGGGAGCTTCCTGAGTCTGCAGAATTGAATGAAAGTCTCACCAGGAAAAGTGGTTTGTTTTGCTTTTAGTTTGTTTTGTAAGAAAGCTGAGAATTTCCCTTCCCAGCCAGCTCTGAATTGACCACAGGGAAGCTCACGAGTTTCAGCGCTTCGGATCCTCAGGTTCTCTGGACTCCAGAAGTGCTAAATTCCTTTTAAAAAAAAAAAAATATGTCTAAGCATTTTCACTCCTCCACTGAAATTACTAATTCAGTTCTAATATGGCAGGAGGCTGTGAATGTGCTGCCCCTGTTGCCAGTAGATTTCCTTCCCTTCCCCAATGAGATTTTTGGTAAAACACCCGTAAAATGTTTAATCTCTATCTGATTTTCAAGCTTGGCTCCTCACATTTAACCCTGTATTCACCAGGGCACTTTCTGGTGTCATCTTCATGTAAGAAGTCATCTGTTGCATCCACATTCAGCAGTGATTGGAGCTGGGATGTCCTGAGGCAAAGTAGACCTTGACAGAAGTCCAGTCGGAGGTCAGAGGCAGAAACAGCCCTGGGTCCTTGACTCTAAATTTTGTCTTGCTGTTGGGGTAAAACCAATCTACATTGTAAAGTTTGGATTGTGTTTGAGCAATACAACCACTGCTGGGGGTAGACAGTGGGCCTGAGTTAGTTCTGCTGATGAAGCTGAATTTACAAACCCATCCTGGAGTGGAGCTGAGCTGCTGTAGAGGAACCCTGGCCATCCCTGCCAGCACCGTGCTGTCTTCCTTAGAGCTGGCATAATCTTCCTAAAAAAGGTCATTTCAGGCTGAAAAGCAACAAAGGTCCTCCATTTCAGACCAAAAAGGGATTTTGTTGGGGTGGGGGGAAGAGACTAAATTTGGAAAACACTTAACAAAGTTCCCTTAATTTAACAACAGCTTTTATTAGATTGCACTTGTCCAATGAGATTAATGGATGTTTTCCTTTGAAACTCTGGGAGTCTTTCCTAGACACTGGGAATAAGTAGGTTCCTTCAAATGTTCTGCTTCCTACAGGATTTACTGGTGAAAGATTTAATACAATTCAGCAAAAACATTTTAACCTTTCCATCCAAAACACTGAATTCAACCATTTCCTGAATGTGTATAATTTAAAGGCTCGTGTTTTCCTGTGTCATGCTCTCTGAAGCATTTTATGTCGCCTTGCTCCTATTGACTCTTTTAAGAAAACACTCCATGAGTATACAGTCACTTTCAGATAACTCAGTTGTTTACTTTATGAATGAAGGAGGAAATTGAATACTCAAATAAAGTTATGCATCTAAGTGCCAGGAGCTAACTGCTCTCTTAAATTTGCTTGTCTTCTTGAAAGAGTCTTTAAATACAATTTATGACGTAAAGAGCCTTTCCGTAGTGCTGAGTAGGATCTCCACTGTCTCAGTTATAAATGGATGCTCTCAGCAGCTGCATGGAGCTCTTGATAAAGTCTGGACCAGGGACAAATGCTGGGTTTTCAGAAGCCATTGATCTGTGTGGGGTGCAAAGAAGCAGGCTGCTGTTTTGATGAAGTTATCTGGTACAGACAGAGCTACAAACAGGTAATTAAGGAAAAGGATGGTTTGTAGCATCATCTAACCACTGTCACACTGAACTTTAATATTAGGTTTAGATCTCACAACTGGGGGAAGTGGTGTGTGGCTGCCTGTGTGAGCACTGCAATTTGTTGTCCTGTTTCTCCAGCCCGTGGTTTTGGAACAGCTTAAATCTGATTTGTATTTAGGGATATAATTCAGGCCAGTCCCTAGCTTTCCTTGTCTCCGCAGTGTGTTAGGACCAGAGGTAATTGTTTTTTCCTTAAAATAGTGGCAAGCATTATTGAATTTGCATTGAATTAAAAAATAAAGCAATTCCCCAGTGAATTAACCTTGCAGACTCCCCAGCCTGCTTCTCCACCTCTTTCCTTCAAGGGAGTTTCTCCCAGGACCTCATTCCACTGCACTAATGAATCGCTACAGTAATGGGAATATGATTGACATGTTAAATGTCCTTCCTTGAGCCAGAATGATTATAGGAAGAAAAATATGAACAGGCATATGTGGCTGGTTTGGCTGTGACAGCCATGGGCAGGGTTTTGTGGAAGGCTTGGAGGATGCCAGGGTGCCAGAAGGACTCAAGTGCAGCCCTCACAGTAGAGATTTAATGCTCCTAAGCCATCATTTGGCACAGGGCTTTTCAGGTTCACATCCAATTATAGTGCTTTGACATATATATTCATTTATTTACAAAAAGAGGAAAGGTTTCAGAGTCCCTTTGGTTCCTGTCAGCTGGGATTTGACCACAGGATGGGGGAACAAGGTTTATTTTCATGGATCCCAGTTGGATGTGGGAGTTTGCTGGCCTTCAGCTCTGTTCTCCTCAGCAAAGCCATGACATGGTCAGAAGAGAGTGACCGTAAAAAACTGCCTCCTGATGTCCAACACCCCTGTCCAGAAGCAGGACCAGGGGTCAAACCCTGCTTCACACTTTTGAGCCAAGGGCTGCTGTCACCTGCAACCAGGGAAGTGGGCAGGGAACGCAGGAACTACCCCTGAATGGATTATTCATGGGCCAAAAAGATGAGGTCCTTTAATACTGGAGTAATTGAGCAAGTGTAAGATAAAGGGTGCAGGAACCCAGATGAGATTGTGGTCTCCAGGGTGGGGAAGAGGGTAAGATCTGGAAGGGTGGATTGATGGGAAGAGGCACTGATTTGGATCCAACCTCCCTTTCAGCCTCACTGCATCTTCCCACTGTGGAATTCTCCACATTTCCTACAATCCTTCCAGATGTAAGCGTGGGATGTTTTTGCGACATGAAGAGATCCAGAGAGATCTGAATATTCCTGATGACTGATCCCTCTTGTAGAGCACTTTGCACAGGGGCAGCGATGTGCGAAGAAGGGTCCTAAACCTTCCTCTTCCCTCCCAAAGTCAAAAATACCCCTGTCTGAGGGAGGTTCTGGGGGTTGTGGCAGGTGAAGGCAGAACTGTGGGCCAGGCAGAGGTCACTCACAAGGTCCAATCTCTCTCCCAGCACAGCACCAGCAGGATCCCTATCGCACACTAATATTGGATTATGATCGTGAGACTCCACAATGTCACACTGATAAGGGTGAGGGTTTTTTCCCTCTATGAGCCTGTTTCGTTTTCACACGTAGGTATGACAAGTGAAGGGAATATTTTCCCTTCTGCATCAGACTCCAACTTTGCCGAGGTCAGTCACGGGAACGTGTGTGCAAATGTCAGGGCTGGCAAGGAGAGTGGTTATGGGGGTGCACGGTGTTCCAGAGGCTGTGGGGAAGGGAAGGGGCTGGGTGGGCAGCCCTGCACGGGAATGGGATACTGTGGACCAAGACATGGTGAAGGAAAGACTGATGTTCATGAGCCACCCTGGCATAGCTGTCTGGGTCTGTGTTTCAGAGGTTACTGCAATATTATAAGGACAGTTAAATCATTAATAGTTACCCGTTTCCCAACCTTATCCAGGTAGTGTTTCTGGAACAGGCTAGAAGAGACCTTCACTTTTACTTTCTCAGGTCCTTCTAAAACATGCAAGAGCTTGCCACAGTCTGTGAGGATGTCTCAGATCTCTCTGCCCACCAGTGGCCAACGTGAGTGTGTCAAATGCAGAGGTGGACCAAGGGGTGATGGAGGAAACAGCTTACTTCACTGACTGAATGAGAAAGTGCTTTTGCAATCCTAGATAAAATTTTTCACCAGAAACTGATTTTGCTGAGGGAGAAATACCCTGGGGACTGAAAAACTTAATACTGCTTCCACTTGAACATGGGCTGCTTGCACAGTGCACCCCCAAACCAGGTAACGTTTGAGGAAAGAGAGGTAGGAGTCATTTGAAGGAGAAAATATAGTGGCAAACAGCAAATATGCATCTGTAAACTCTATTGTCTGGGCTGGTTCCCACATAGGCAGTCACCACCTCTGTCCCTCCAAACCCAAGAGTCCCTGGGGGAGAAGATAATGTGGTGCTTGAGGAAGTGCACCATCTTCCCTTGGGCTGAGCTCTAATTAATGAATTAAAATTCAGAAATGCATCACAGCTTCTGTTCCCTCGTCACTTCCTACTGAACAACCCCTGCAAAACCTCTGTCAGCTCCATAAGCATCCAAGTCAATACCATACACCAAAATGTCAAAGGGGACAATAGCGACTAAAAATAGGCAAAGACAGGAATTTGCCTATAATATTTTTAATCTTGGAGGATGACAAAGTTATAAATAGCTAATAGAGAAAAATGGGGTTTGTTACTTAAATGAGAAAAATAAAAGTTGTGCCTGTTTATCTGGGTAACTGGTTTAGTGTCAGTTTAATTTCAAATCTAGTAACACTTTTTTGGCACTTTACCTGTCTGCACTTATCCTGGGGCTATTGCACAACTGTGGGCTTCCTGGGTTGGCTGGGGGGCAAGCATGGATGACATATTAAAGGCACTGAGTGTTAGTGGGGGGTTTTACCCCCTTCTCTTGGTTGCTGTTTAGCCAAGTAGGAGAGAGGGGTGGAGGGCAGGGCTCAGATTGCAGAGGCAGTTTGGAAATGGGTTTGCGCAGTTGCTGCTGCCTGGTCTCTGAGCCACAGACCTACATGTAAGGTGGCTCCTGACATCATCTTTTACTCTCTAGTTTGTGCTGGAAACCTGCCATCCATGTTGCTCCTTGGAGGGACAATGAGACAGGAGCAAGTCAAGGCTGCTGCTCCCTCTGCTGACTCTGGCTGTGGGCAGGAGGCTGAGCCTGGGCGAGCTCCAGGGCCAAGTTCCAATGGTACCTGTGCCCAACTCACCACGAGCATCACCAGGGTGGGAACCCACTCCCAGAAGAGCCATTTGGTAAATACTCACTAGGGCACTTTTGCCTTACAGCAGAAATAAATGAATAAACAGGAAACGGGGTTGAGCAACTGTTTCTTATGTAGCCCTATGACGAACTATGACTTTTACCAAAAAGTATCTTGATGATAAAGCATTCAGGATCCAACACTGAATCAAAGAAAACTTTGTCATTGACTTTAATGGGAACATGTTCAAGTCTGTAATCTGCAACTAGAACTCCCTGCCTTTTTTTTCCTGCATATCCCTTTAATCCTCTAGCAACCATGTGTATTTTCCAAAGAGGTTTTCTGTATGTCCCGGGGGTATAAAATCACAGTGGGAAAGAAGTGCTGCTCATAACCTGTGAGCAACCACAATCTGCCTCCCTCTCTGCTGGTAACACCCTGTGGATATTTGCTTCTCAGAGATTAGAGGAACAAAGCTAGGAGAGAGCAGCGTTCCATTATGGTGGAGCATATAATATTGTGATTATTACTCATGCCCTCTGTCTAATTAATCATTTTGTGTGTTATTTGAAGGCAAACAGGGCCTTTGGTTCATTATCGCTTATACACACACAGAACTGGAGTCACTTCAGTGCTGTCAGACTCGGTTAATCCCTGCCTGGGTTTTGTACATGTCTGGGTATCTGAATCATGTACATGGCAAATGATCTACTAATATGTTTGCTCCACCAGTTTGTTCATATGGAGCCAAATATATGAAAGCATTCAAACTCCGGAAAGTGCAGATATGGTCCTAATGGACTTGACAAAGGCACCTAATGTTAAAGGTTGTGGAAAAGGGGGTGCTGATGAAATGCCTTTTTTGGTTTTTTTTGCTTTCTTTTCTTTTAAAGTATTTCATTTGTATTTCTTTTATTATTTATATTTTATCCTGTTCAGTGTTTTAAACTGAGAGGCAGGAAAAGGGATCAGGGAAACTCGGAATTCTATGAGAACAGAATTAGGGGGCTAAAATATCCATTTAATCTGAAGAAGAGGAAACGGGTCATTGCTGAAGATGGGTGTTTTGTGGTACCCAGTACAGGAGCCAGACTATGAGCTGCAGCTCAGCCAGTTACCAATTACTGTGATGCTGCATTGGTGGCATCAATCACAATGGCCAGGTTATCCAGGTAGCTACAAGGTGCAGTTATCCTGCCTGCCCACCCCATCCTGCCTCGCTGCATGGCAGCACTCTGAAAATCTGGGCCATGAATTCTAAAACTTAAAGGATCTCTGCATCCTTTTCTTCACTGCTTATCTGTACAAGAGCAGAGTCTGCTTTCAGGCTCTGTGCTTGGAAGGCTTCACATTAAGACTGTAACATTTTGATTACAAGTGATATAAAATGCAGTTCACTTTATTTCCTAATTAATGACAATACATAAGGCAACAGTAAACTCAATTGCTTCCAACAGCTTTTTATATTCACTTGGAGGCATTTACAGAGATATGGCTCGTGTACCCAGCAGAATCTTCCCTTGACCAGATGTGGAAGGAAAGCACTTTTATTGGCTCCATGATAATATCACTAAAGAGGAAACAAGCTATAAAAAATAATAAAAAAAACCCAACCCACACTGAATTTGAGAGTTGCTAAACTGAAAGATACAGAAACAAATATAGAGAAGATAATAAGGCCTTTTACTGATAGTGCTGTCCTGTGTAAATAACACAGACACACTGAATAAGTCTCTCTGCGGTGACACTCATTAGAAACACGTAGAGCAGCTCAGAGCAATTACTTTGATTGCTCCCCAGCTTCTTTTCACAATAAATGTCTGCAGACCCTCCAAGGCTGGAGTCATTCTGTGTGTTCTTGCAGATATACATCCATGCTGCAAACAAGGAACTGCCATGTATTTCCCACTCAGGATCTGGGGCTCGTTGCTTTATAGACCAGATTTCAGGAGAAGTCCTAGTCCAGGAGAGCTGATTAAACAAGGCAGTTCAAACAGGCAAAGAATGAAGCAGCCAATTCCATAAGGAATGAGCTTGGTCAGGGAATATATTGACCAGTGGTTGTCTGGCACATAGATCTTGCCTTGGGTTTGCATCTGCAAATGGATGAGATGCTCCAGAATTGCAAAGAAATCCATGTGGATGTTGTCTTCCTAAACATCAAATCTGTTCACAAATGAATCTAATTAACATTTTTTGCTTGAGATTAAAGATAATGGAGTTCTGCACACACTGACACTCTAAGAACTCAGCAGTAGATTTTCAGGGATGGGACACGTCTGCATCTCCCTGGAGCATAGGGAGGAAGGTGGGATTGCCATGTTTTGCCCTGGAACTCCAGGCTGGAGAGCCATGTGTCCATAGGATAACATGGGTGTCAGGAGCTCAGCACCAAGGCAGGAAGAAGTTTCACCTTGTGCCATCCAGACACAACAGGAGGGATAAAACCAGTAAGTCCAGGGGAAATCCCAAGAGTAGATGAAAACCTACTGGTGGATAGCTCAGATGTGCCAGCTCTGGTTTATTGCTTAGCATCAAGGCATAGCCTGCCCAATAAAAAGCTCATAAACAACTGACATAGTTTTGAGAGGCTGCAGCAAGGACAGTTTTTAGTGTTGGGATCACTTTATACAGCCTCTTCGACTGGCATAATGCCCTAAAAGGAAAAGTGCCATCAACTAATCAGAAACATCAAAGATCTCCTCCTCAAGTGATCTGACTGGAAAATAAGAGCACTGTCAGTATGTGCAGAACAACAGGACAGGTTGTGTGCTCCATTTAAATAAGTATAAAATTCAGGTGTTGGGCATGCAAACAGCTTTATTAAAGGAAAATTGAATTCTTGTGTATTGTCATTCCTTCTTAGACAAAATGTCACCACCTCAGCTTGCAGAGGCTCAGCACAAGAACCCACACTGAAAACCATGTGTCCCCTGGGGGAGCTGCAAGAAGTCTAGAGAAGTGTTTGGCTGAAAGTCAGGAATGAGCTAAATTTCCTAAGGTAAATTTTCTTTTTTTTCCCCTTAGTTTAAAATATTTTGCCTGGGGAAGGTTCAATGAAAGGACAAAAAAAATGGGCATGGGAGACTACAGCCTTTGGCAGCTTGATAGAAGTGTAGTGTAATAACAAAAATAACCTGAAACCCAGTCAGAGTGAAAATGTATAAATTGAGGACAGATTTGTCTTTATATTTGGTAGTCTGAAGCTAGAGAGGTGACTAAATGATGCCCAACAAGCAGAAACACTAAAGCTGACTGAGGCAGAAAATCTCATGGTTGCATGGGAAAAGATGAGTGGTGAGAGTTAAGAATGAGCAAGACTTCAAACAGATTTGTATAGCACTGCTCCTAGGTGACAATAATTTCTCTCCTCTTGGTGTCACAAGTGTTCTCTCCTCCATATATGTTTTACAGAAGGATGGGACAAAGCCAGCCCAAAGCTCTTCCCTAGCAGAAGGAGAGCAGTTGCTGAATGTCCATCTTGCTGTGACAACGGAAAGACATCACCTTTAGCAAGGCTATAAAATGGGAACTGGAAAGCATAAATATATGGAGAAAATGGAAGGGAAAGCAAAGAGGCAACTGCGTTTCCTGAAAGCCCCTTCCTTTGCAACGGTGAAATCCTCACAAATGAATCAGAACTTGTATTTGCTCAAAAGAGTTAATCTTTATTAACAGCCCCAGAATACCCTTCAGCTGGTGCACAGCCTGGTTCAAAGGTTTTCAAGAAAAACAACATACCATAAACCAAAGGGCAACACTAATTGGAAGCAATGTAATTCTGAAAACAGCAATACCTTTTTGTGGGTTAATAACCGGAAATTAAATTTCATGTATGTTAGCAAAACCCATCATAAAGCACCGGGTGAATAAGGGGCATGGGCAATAAGGGCAAGGGTTTGGAGCACACATAGTCACCATCTGACAGCAACCCTTATTCCTTGGTCACAGTCAATACTCCCAAAGGATTAGTCTTCAGCCTTGAACCCCTGGTTCAAGGAAATGGTTTGTACAACGTGGCTCCTGTTGCTGCTTTGGTGGTGGAAAAAGGAGGGTCATAATTCAGCTGTCCCCAGAAGCAGCACTGCTCTGCTCATGTCCAGGCACATGGAGTTGGGGCAGCAGCAAAGGGTTGCTGTGACTTGTCTCTCCAATTTGATGTTCCCCCAATCCAATTCTCAGATCACTGGTGCTTCCAATGACCTTGCTGTCTGCCCAGGATACACAAATCAAAGACTAGTCTTAAAAATGAATAGAGTTTCAATGTTAAAATGTCATGAAATGGAGAGCAGGTACAGGCGCATGCTGGGATTGGGTTTGCTGATGATGGCATTGCCTGAAATGGAAACTCAGCTAATATTTGGACTGCAGGGTGTGTGTCTCTTATAAGGAAATGGCCTAATCTGAAAAAGGAGGCAGAAACACAAGGTCAGATCCTCTCTCTTCTGCTCTCATTTCCTCTGTTGGCTGCACTGGCTGCCCTGACACTGCAGCAGAGTCAAGGGACTGATGTCTCCATGATCAGTCTCCAGGCTGCCTCTCACCAGGGATTCCTGCAGTGCAAACCCCCCCCACAACCCAGGGCACTGGCAGCTGAGAGGGGTGGATGCTGGGCAGGGATGACAGATAACCTCAAATTCAGTGATTTCTTGCAATTGGCACGGGCCTGAGAAGATGGATCCCACCCAGAAGTTGTCCTGACCCTGCACGACACAATGAAGTCATCTGCTGGTCAAGCCAGGCTGGTCACAACATATGGTTGGAGATACCTATGGACCATCTCCATTCCTGGGAGCTCAGTTGTGAGTAAACAGAGATATGGCCTCAGGTAGGTGTTGTGTCTGTGGTGGCAGTCCCTCCACCTGTGGAGCCCACACCTCTGCTTCTTGATACACCCCAGAAACATTGATATTTGCTTTATTTCCAGCTGTTGGTGGTTAAGCTGAAGGGTTGGAAGGCCAGAAAACCTGGGCAAGAGAAAAAGCTCTTCATCTACACCAGGGGCTGCAGAAAGGATGGTGTCAACCAAGTGTCCCCGAGGAGGGACAGCTCTTTGCAGCTGTGAACCGTAAGCTCTGCTCGCAGCAAGCTGCTGCTGCTCAGGGTCTATTTTGCTTTTGCCTGTCGCTGTGTTTGTGAGACTTTTTGTCTGTAGGCCTCTCTCCCACTGAAGCCATCCATCACCAGCGCTGACAGAGGTTCCTGCTGCCCGAAACGGCCAGGAAGACTCAGTGGAGCCAGAACATCGGGGGTCAAGTCCAGGTTGTCATGTCTGAGCGAACGCTGCTCAGGATACACGTGGCCCAGCGTCATGTTTGGAAGGCAATGGAGGACCGAGAGGGAGGAGAAGGAAGGATAGGATGTAATCTTTCATCCCGAGAGGAGGCATGTGGGATGGGAATATTTCATTTTGCTGCTGCTGATGGTCTGGCCCTGAGCGGTGGAGGAAGGGAGTCCCCGGCACAGGCAGAGAGCAGCCGCTGTCTCGGCAGCCCTGGCACGGCTCTCCTGGTCGCTATTTTTAGCTGCAGAAAAAACACAAAGGCAAGGAATGTTGGGGACATCAAGCTGAACTCAGGGATGCTCCTTGTGTGAATAAAGAGGAGAAGGTTTAAAGGTGCAAAAGTCCCGTAGTCAGGGTCCAGAGCACACATGAGGAAAGCTGTAGGCATTGCACTGAAGTGATGGACGTAGAAAGGAGCTCAGGATACACCAAAGCAGCTGCATCCCAGCATACCTGAGAGGGCAGGGCTTCCTTACTCTCTACCTTCCCCTTTGCTCTCACCAGCAGCTCCAGCAGCACCAGTAGTACCAGCAGCACTAGTAACTAAATAATACCTGCAGCTGGTTTTACCCAGAGCTTTTGCCCCAAGGCCCCTGTAACACATCTCTCAATACTTCTGGTGTCAATGCTTGACTGGTCCAGGCTGGCAGCCTCAACCACAAAATGTCATGTCTGTCATGGGTGGGGAGCACTGCCCTGAGGCTGAACCCTTATGGGCTGTCCCAGCTAATGGGGACAGGGACATGGCACAGTCCACCTCAGCACCACACTTTACATCAGACAAACCCCATGAAGTGACCCTTGCTCCACACAGTGGGATGATGGCCCCAGAGGTGGATGCCCACTGAGCTTCCCTGAGCCAGGCAGATCCCCTGCTGAGCAGTGACAGTGGGTACAGTGGTCATGACCCACTCCCAAAATGCACTTTATTTGGTTCCATATCCCTGGAAGAATGCTTTATCCCCCACAGGTCTGCCTCCTGTCCCGGGAGCAGCCCCAGCCAGCACACAGAGGAGTGAGCACCCAGTCACACTCACATTGTTTCAACACATTTGCTTAATTAGTTTATCAAGAAATGTGTTTGGCCTCGTCTGAGGGAAATGCTCTCTGTCATTCCCAGGCATCCTGCGGGGCCCCGGGGAGCTGACAGACCCTGGCTCCTTCCTATCTCTCCTTAACTCCATTTGCTGGGCCTATTTCCCATTATTTTTTTTTTCCATGTAGCACTCCCTACCATTTTGGGATTAAAGTAATAGATAACAAAATTATGCCTAAAAGGAAACCATGACAGGTAGAAGAACAATGTAAGTAAGATCTGGGAAGCTTATTTGAAAAAATGTTAAATTGATGAAAGTGTAGGAACTTCAAGTCATTTTTTTTAGTACTCCAGCTAAATTCTCTGTAGGTTGGAGTCACTTCATAGAAGTGGCAGTGAATGAAAATTACTAATTATGCATAAAATATTAATTCTGTGCTCCCTATGTGGAGCAGAGGAAGCTCAATCAGTGTTGTGTAGCCCAAATGAGAGGTGGGCATTACCACATCCACCCCAGCTTTAGCATGTCCTTAAGGCACTGCCCAAAGCTTTCCTTTGCAATCACGCCCCTCTCATGAGGATGGGCTGGATTCAGACAGCACTTCTTTAACAGTGAGCATGATGCCCCCCAGCCCTGGCTGGAGGGGCTGGGCTATATATATACATATATATATATGGGAGGTTATTTATGTGCTTGGGTGTTGGTGGAGAGGGGAGATGAAGGCCCTGCTGGTCCCAGGTAAGCAGCAACCACCCTCACTGACATGGCACTTAGCCCATGTGAGTACTTGCTGTTCTCTTGGTGTGCAGCATTTGACATCTGAAGTAACCTTGGCTTCTGCCAGAAGTTCTTCGTTCAGCACTGGAGAAGCTTGAAATCTCCTTTCCCTCATGGGACTTGGGTCTGAGACCTCCTTGTTCCTGTTCCCAAACTGCTGATGAAGATGTGCCACATGGGCTCGGGTTTGGCAGGACATGGCCCAGGGCAGCCCACCCATTCAGCTGCACCGATGGCTATTTTTATCTGTACACTGGATTTACTAGGGTGCTACAGGGGGTCCTGGCTGTTTTAGTAGCTAAAAAACCCCAGCTTTGCTGTGATAACAGCTGATCGTTTTTGAGAGATTCTTCCTATTCTAATCCTTCCCGTGGCTCCTTATGACAGTATTTTATGTATCTCCTGTTGTTTCCTGTTGCTTTATAGCCATCTTCTATAAATTAAATTAATAATGTGGGAGTTTTTTGGTGCGAAGAACATAATCATGAGGCTCTCATTGGTTCTCCTCTCACAGCTGTGCTAGTGGCAAGCTAGCAGACTGCAGCTGGCCTTCTGGTCCATACAGCCAATTAATTATTGATTGGTGAAGTCCTATGGTGTCTTAATTGATGTTTCATGGGCTCAACACCTTGTTTTCCAACTCCCTTTGTGTCTCAGAGCTAGGGAGTTGCTGTCAGCCTTGTGATCCTTACACAGCAGCCAGCTTATTACCTGACATTGTTACTAACAGAGCAAATTACTGCTCTGGGCAGGGCTGGGGCAAGTTCTCTCTTCCTAAAGAATATTCCCCCTAAAGGATTCAAAGTTTAGCTATGGAGGCATCATATGCTACGGCATCGGTGACATTCAGCCATCACATCATCAGTAACATTTTGATCTCTGGGCAGGCAGGTTCCTGATCCTGCAGAACCAGCTCCAGGAAAGGCAGGAGAGCTCAGCACAGACCTGTGGCTCTGATGTGAATGCTCCAAAAGTCCTGTGAGTATTTACAGTGAATCTAAAGTGTTTTCTTTGACACTATTACTTAGAGCTCAGGAGTGTGGCTGAATCATATCACCTAAAGAGCAAGAATGGTCTGGGTGTGCTGGCAGCCCAATGCCAATGCTAAATTTCTGCCCATCACTAGTGGAGTGTAGAAAAACACCCTTTAACTGCTTCTGTTAAAGTTTTAGTAGCACTGATGGCACCACTGTGTGATAACTCAATGTACAATGGCAGTTCTGTTGCCTTTGTCTGATCGCCCCTCCTCACACTGAAACTCGTGCATCCGTGAGGTGGGACTGAGGACTGTCCCCTCTGTCCTAAGTCAGGCAGGAGGCACTGTAACTCATCCATCTGGACAGTGATGTCTTTCTCTTCCCTTAAGATTGATGTCATTCCACTTGTCCTGGTTGGGATTAGGAGAAGCACGCTTGCAGGCTCCCATTATCACAGCGCAGACCATGCGGGATGGAACGAGGGTAGGCGGTGTTGAGTGATCTTTGCCAGGTGCCCAGTTGGCATTGCCAAAGCATTCAGGGCTTTCCTCCAAATGCTTCCACCACAGAGAAACATGACTTCTGCAGCCAAGAGTACGGGAATATCACTCAACTTGGGGACAACATGCCATTGCAGTGTGACAGCCACTTCACCAGTCAGTTCAGCAACGCTCTGTAAAAACAAAAGGTTGTGTCTCCGTGCCAGAAGGACTATCTTCACTTGCAGTGGAATACATCAGATGTCTGGCAATTTCTGAGAGCCTTTCTCAATAAAAACGTGTGGGAATGGGAGTGATGAGTTACACAGCAGTGTCCTCTATAGTTCAAGGCATGTTGGCTAAATATAAATTGCATTCCTATAGCTCTTGTTAGGATAAATGTTGTACATGCTACATCCAAAGTCTGCTTTCCTTCCCCATCAAAAGCCCCTCTAGATCCAAAGCTATCTGATCCACTTACATCCTGGATTTCTTTTGGTTTGTTTTTTTGGGGGAGTTATTTTAGCAAATGAATAAAGGGGGTGCTTGCTTCTCAGACAAGCTCTGTTTGAAGGAGTCCCTTCCTTTACTGAAGGTCCTCCTGCAGCTCAGTAACAATAGTGTGATGTCCACAAGACTACTCCAGCCTGCCAAACATCCCAAAAATACAGTGTGAGACACTTCCAGCACTAGCACTCAATATAAATACTCACTGCTGAAGAATAAAAAACCCCTCTCCCTATAAAGGGTCCTAAGCTTCTTTAGGTGACACTTGAGTTAAGAACACAGGAAACTGTTCCCAGGGCTGTGAATATGTGCTTAAATAAGCTTGGAACTGAGTGACAGTGTGGATAGAACACGTAAATGATTCAGAAACAGAAGGGTCTTACTTATCCCCTCCTATATTCCTTCCAAAGGGTTCAGGGATGGTGTTACTTGCTGGAGTATTAGGAAGCACATAAGTATACACCAACCTCATTCAAAGTACATGAAGGGCAGCTAATTAAAACACTTCAAAGAATCTAGTAATCCAGACTGGAACTGAGAAGGGAGCATCAGTCTGCCACCACTGCTCTGCTGGAAGGGCTGTTTGTTGCCTTCTATATTCCAGATTTCCCAGGGCTGTCATATTGTCAAACACTGTCATGATCTGTGAGTCTTTATTCCCAGATAAAGATGTGAACTCCCAGCTCTTGTCATAGATAACAGCACAAAGCAGTACAACGACGATACAAAGACTTAAAACTCGGCATCAAATACACAGCTATTTGTTACTGTCCTCAGCCTGAGCCAGTCGGCTGCAGGTTGTTCACAACTGGGACAACTGAGCTGTGAGAGCTCATCTCAGCATTCTCTGATTCCTTATGGATTTTTATCCTTCTGTGTTGCTGGGCCAGTGCTTCTGTACCTGCCATCAGCTGCTGCGGGGCTGCTAAAGGCTTGTTACGAAGTGAGGATGTGTAGCCTTGAGGTCCCTCATGCCAAAATGCCAAAGTTTCTCATCTGCGGCCCCATGGGCATCATTCCTGGCAGAAGGTGCTTCATCAATGCAGTTTGACTCTGTAAGAGCTGGCCCAGCAGGAGTGGGTGCACATCTGGCCTGTGGGTTTCTCTCCTATTGCATTGGAGTTCGAGAGCTGAGATCTCATTTTCCTGTTGCAAGTGTCAGACTCGTCTCCCCTGGGAACCTGTAAGTCTGGTTCGTTCACTACATCATAGGAAAGTTCTCAAAAAAATCCAATTTTTACAAGAAAATGTTGCTAAATGAAGACACATCTGGAATCTTCTACTTACAATGAGTTTAGAGTGCAATTATATTATATTATCTTTGGAGCAGTTCACAGTAAGAACTACATCTTCTGAAGGTGCTGCCATTCCTTTAAGTAGAGTTACACCAACTCTGGGCTGAGGTAGATTACTTTTGGGGACTATTTGAATTTATGATGATGTATTTCGTTATCTGCTTAGAGCCAGAAAAGCTCCTATGGTCTGTCCCTCGTAGAAAACACTTTAAAGATAATTCTCTGCTCTCCCATGTTGCAAGTGACCTTCTCCATTGAGGTGGAGGCTGGTTCTGTGGTGGCCTCAACATCCTCCCTTCTCTCAGCCCATGCCAGTGCCTGTGACCAGGCAGGGACCGGCAGCGCCTGCCGGAGGCAGGGCTGGAATCGGGATTCCCGGTGCGGGGCCGCGGCCGGGCTCCCATTGTTCCCGGCCTGCCCGACAAAGGGTTAAGTAAATGTTTGGAGAAGATAAGGTGCCCTGTTGACAAGCAGCAGGCTCCAGCGGTCTCAGCAGGATCTCTCCCAGCGGTGATAAATGGGGAGGTTTTCAAAGTGGGATCAGCAGACGCCATGGAGAGGGCGGTTGCTGATTCCGTGATTGGCAGGGGGGAAGGAATCTGAAGGTGTTTAATGATCCCACACTCTGCCGCAGCTTTTTTAAAGACTCTGTGTCTAGCCAGAGGAAAATCCTCTATCGGCCGCACAGGCTCACGCTCTTTTCTGTTGTTGTTGCGCTTTTTTTTCCCACTAAAACATGGGAACATCCACCGAAAGGGATTCTGATAAGGACCCTCTGGGATTCCTCATCCTCTCCTATCGGTTTTGTCTCCTAATTTTCCCTTTGAAGTGCCCCTGCATATAGTAGGTGGACTGTTTAGTTTGGCTAACTTTGGTCAGGAGCTGTTTGGGGGAAATAGTGTGTATTAAACTAAACATGTGGTGGTGTATTTTTTTCTCTTCATACTGTATTATTCCAATTACTGGCTTGCCATTCCTTTGCTCTAGCAAATATATAATCGAATGACATTAAGGGTAAAACCCTCAGAAGGATTTGAACCCCTGATATGACATTATTGGGTATTCAGACCATTAAAAGTTTAAAATAAACCCCAAAAGACGTTGAAAGGGCTGAACACCAAATACTTTTTTTTTCAGAGAGGTGAAATATTTTCTGTCCTTGTCTCTGGCTCAAAGCTCCCCTTGGCACTAGGAAAAGCTGCAGTGGTGGTGTGGGAAATAGAATAGAATACTTGAGTCTGGGAGGACGAATGTGTGCTGTGTGCATTCATGGGCTGCCTCTCAAATCAGGATTTTGGTCAGTTGTATTCCCTGTGGATTGAGAAACAGGTATAAAACGCTGTCTGATCCAATCTACACCTGATTTTCACCAAGAGAACTGAGACAGACAGGAAAATTCATGGATAACAGAAATGCAGGCACAAGGAACAAGCTCATCCTTTGGACCAACCTCATCCTAGAAAGACTGGGAAGTATGGGTAAGTCCTTTTTGGGGGAGAAAGCAGCCTGGCTGGTGCTGGTGCTGTTGACCTGGGGGGGCTGGAGGGAGCAAGAGATGGGAGGCTGCTCCCCTGGGCAAAGATGAAAGGAGCCGGGTATACCCCAGCAAAGGGCCAAATGAGTCGGGACATGAAAAGCAGCAGAAAGTATCTGAAGAATGTAAACACCAAGGTGGAAGAGGAATTATTTAGCATGTTACAGGCTTGGAACTAGGTGCGAGGGGATGGAACAACAAGGAAAACTCGCCCTTGCTAACAGGGAAGCTTTGCTAGAGGCTGAAGGTGGAAAAGGAAGAAAATGCTCTCAGCAGAGCAACTCAAGAAGTCTTCTTGTCTGGGAGTTGCTGGGGCAGGGAGGCAGTTGCAGCCACTCTGTAGTGGTGTGTATTCCTGCTCTCTGCTGCACCGCCGAGCCTGGGCTGGGAGCCAAGGGGGGTCACGCCGAGAACAAATAGGATTTAGTGACCGTAAGAGGGGAATGCCAAATGCCCAAAGGAATTTTGATTGAAATTTTATAACTTCAAGAAAAATCTTTTGCAGATAAATCAGGAGGTCGTTTAATAAACAGTTTGAGAGATTAGCATTGAAACAAATCCTAGTTAAGTCTCAGCAGAGGAGTGGGTAAAGGAAGACCACTGCAGCAAAAGGACGTCAGGGGTATTACAGGCACTAAACAGAAGGCTTTCCAAAAATATAAACAATCTGGGGAGGGGGCAGATTGGGAAACCTGTAAAAATAAGCAGAACCACATTAAAACCACATTAAAAGCCTAAGCAATGGAGCACAATCAAATATTGAACATGGGATTGCGAGGGCGCTTTCATCTCATGGCATTGGCCAGACCTGTTGTGCCCGGGCAGGAGCCAAGGCCAGGTCCCCAGGGTTGTGTGAGGGTTGAGGGCCACAGCCTGTGCCATGGTGGGACCCTGGTGAGATGTGGCAGCCTGCAGCCACAGTGACCAGCATCCTCCTCCAAAGATCACACTTGAGATAACAGGGGAAATATCCCTTTAATGAGTATCCTAAATGCATTAGACACTAAGCAGATGTCTTCCACACAAGATTGCCTAGTATCTGAAGTAATAAAAGGGACTTGTAGCTAAAAAACCTAATAGCAAAGCCCTGAAGATCTGCAGGACACGGTGATCCAAGAATAGACAAAAGGATCTGGCAGAGTGTGTGCAGGTGACTTACACAGAGTGAAAACTGGGCCAGCAAAGTCTCTCTGTAAGCAGCAAGCTACAAACCCAGGAATGGGTCTGCAGGGATCTTACCCATTGGAACAAAACCCAAGCTCATTTTTGCTATGGAAATCTGTATGTTGGTCAGTAATAACATTAAGAAAGCAGGTGGGGTGGAGGCAGGGATCTTTGACTTGGGAAATGATTTGAAGCCAGGGTCTAAAATGAGCATATAATACATCTTCAGCCCCACATCCCACTTTCTCTAAAGCACCTATGAAAGGGCAGGCACACTGCTCCTTGCCCAGACCCTGGGTCGCTTGCCTGCCTACAATGAAGCCACAGTGATTCCCAGGTGGACACACCAGGAGCTTCAGTTCAGAGCCATCCATCAGGTACATTTGACTCCCTGGATATCAGTTACCAGCATCTCTGTACCCACAGCTCTTGCATCATTGTGGGCAGCCCCTATAATGAGAGCTGCCATGCAAAAGGGTCTATAAGAGTAAAACCCCCTCAGCCAGAGTGGTGGAGGGAGCTGCACATTGATGCTGCAGGCACAAGCAGGTTTTCTTGGGTGATGTCCAGCACAGGAGCAGAGTGTCCAGATGGAGCTGGTGGCAGCCTCAGGTGTCACTGTTACATCTGCCAGGACCCATCCAGTGTTGGTCTATCCAGCTCATTTTTTGTCTACCAACTTTGCAACTGTGCCACCTGGGCTCGAGCAACCAGCCCTGGTCTGAAACACTCATCCCACCACCAGAAGGGAAAGGATGTCTTTGGACATCATTTTGTCCTTGGATGATGTGACCTCTGTTGAGGGCAAACTGAGGCACAGGCAAGAGGAGACTGCAGTGATGGAGCTGAAGCAGGGAGGAGATGGTGCCTCCATCCTGGTCCTCTGGCCAGCACTCCCCACCAGCAGCACAGTGACAGACCCTGTAGATGTTCATGGAGGGCCTATTTTTAATCACCTTTCCACTGGGTTTTTGCAATGCCCCGTTCACACTTGCTCTGTGAAAAAGGATGTCAGAGCAGATTAACAGCTGGTTCCTGCCTGCTCCGACAGCTCTGACAATGCATCCCTTCTTCTCAAGGTGACAGGAACATGCAGCTGCCTAATGGGTACAGAAGTGTCTATTCTTTCCCAGTGACATTTATTGTGAAATATCTGAGTGGGACTGAGAGACATGCAAGGCTTTCCCTCCCTTATCAGGCGACCCTGGTCAGTGTCCTGCTGTCAAGGACTAAAGTAATTTATGTCAGAGCTGCAAGTGTTTACTTATCTGCCCCAGCGCCCAGCTCGGCCGAAAGCAGCCAGACTGGCTCCAGTGGGGCTCACCAGCCTTTTCCTGCCGGTGGGAAAAGCTGGGTGCCGGCCCTGTCCCAGCCAGCCAGGGCAGGAGGGGCGAAGTGGGGCAAGGAAAACCTTCCCGTGGCTCTGGTGTTGGGAGGGACAGCGGTCACAAGGATGGGAGAGGCAGGGCTGCCTGGGCAAGAAGTGACATCCCAGAATGGAAGGGACTAAAGCAAAGCCTGAGCAGTGGCCCAGGGCGTCTGCACACATGGCATGGGCTGAGGCATGAACTCAGAGAGAGTTTTTCCAGTCAGAGCAGAGCAGCATCCAGCTGGTGAAGGCTGTGGCAGCTCCCTGCATGTTTTCCCTGGGCATCACACCCGGGAGCCCACAGAGCACTGGGAAAGGGTGGGAGACCTGCTTGACGTCTTCATACCCGCCTGGTTTCTCATCCTGTGGACCTCTGGGGTTTTAATGAGTGGAGGGCTTGTAAGGGCAGAGGGGCTCCAGGGAGACAGAGCTGTTCATGGCACAGGGAGAGCCCAATACTGAGGACTGCTGGCTCCACAGCAGCTTGGCAAGAGCATCCCAAACCCCCATGAGCCTTGCGGGTACCTTTAAAGGACTTTCCCAGTGCTTCTGTCTCGTGTCAAGACAGAAACCGGAGATTTTAGTGCATCTGGTCCTGAGACTGCACAACTTTCCCTCAGATTTGGTTCCAAAACTCTCCAGTATTGTAAAGCAGCACAGTTATCCATGCACTCCTTCCCCAGCACTGGCCACCATCTGTCATCCCAAACAGAGGAACAACTTTCATCTCGTCTGGAATCACACACCCCTCGCGGCACAGGAGAGATGAGCATGGGTCTGATAGCTCTGCTCCCGTGGGTGACTCCTGCCTGATGTATGTGCCCAGAGATAAATATTAGGCTGTGGTAGTTTCCTCTTGAAGCTCACAAGCTCTTGTTGTCAGGCCGGGAAACCTTTAACCATTTGGGATGTTGTGAACAATAGATTAAAGGAGACAGACTATCTCTTGCTAAATGAGCTGTTATTTTATATCAGTTTTTTCTTCTTCTCTTTTTTTTTTTTTCCCCAACCCAGGACACTCCTCAGGAAAAAAAAAAAAATTCCACTCACATTGTATTTCTCTTGACAAATATTTTTCTGAGCTGTCTCCTCTTCCCACCCATCAGGGCAAGATCAAAGGGCTGGTCCTGCGCCGGGGAGAAGCTGCAAGTGTTCAGGGTGGTTGTGGAGCCCTGATCCTGTGCTCCCATCGCTGCCCAGTGGCACTGTACTGAATGCTGAGTGACCTGCTGTGTTCTTTGATATTGCAGCAATACAAAATCCTCCAGAGATGCCCTTTGGGGCCATTAGAGGGTCACTGGTCCCCTACCCCACTCCTGCAGGCAGTGGCTTGGGGGAGCTGGTGGAGGAAGGAGGTTGCTCCCTTTGGGCCACCACCACATCCCTGTGAGTCAGACCAGACTCACTGCATGACCTGTGTCCTAAGGCAGCTCCTCCACCCCAGGCTTGGTTTTGTGCCAGTGTGGGGACTGGGCAGGGTGGTGGGACCTGCTCACCCCAGGAGTGATGCCAGAGGGATGGCAGAACGAGTGAGGCTCCACAAGGTGCCTTTCACCTGGGAGAAAAAGTGCATCTGCAGCAGATAGAGCAGGAGCCTGATGCCTCTTCAGCTTGTTGGATTTTTTTTTCAGACACTGGGAGATTCCTGAATTGCAGGCTGATCCCATGAAGTGTAACCCCTCCTATTTTTTGCTCAAAACCCAAAGCTCAGCAGTCAATAACACACAGCCCCAGAGCTTGTCCCTCCACCCTCTGACAGAGGCTCATATGCAAAAGTACAAAAGCCTCACTTAAAAAAAAAAAATCAGATATTTATTATGCCTTTGATGTTCCATAAGAACAGTTGTGGCTTCTGCTTAGTCTCCAACATCCGATTGACAATTGTTTATTAGTTTTAAAATAGCTGAAATTCATGTCAAACATTCCGCATGTTAGAAAAATGTTTATGAAGTGTTATCATAGTTTATTTAACTGTGAATGTTTAGGAAACCAGCATAAAATATAATGGACCACACAAGGCACTGAGCAGCCCAACAATGGTAGGCACGTTTTATGGACGATGTCACCTTAACTTCATGGAGAATCCTTGTGGTCCTTGTGGCACCAGTAGACCAAGAAAGCGGGGGTTTTGTTTATTTTAAGGGTGTTCCTCCTAAAAAGTTTACAAGAGCAATGCTCACAATTGCAATTTTTGCAAAACTGGGTTGATCACAGGTTTTAAATCCCAGGAGGGAGGGTTCTCTTTCTGTGAGCCATGAGGGTTTGCTGATGGAAACTAAGTGCCTCAAGAGAGGTTTCAGATGCAGGACATTAATATTCATTCATCACGAACAGTCACACTACCCAAGCATAATATACTCTGCCTTAATATTTGTGGTGTCCAAGATATTGCAAATTTGGCTTTATATTTGGGATAAATATGTCTTTCTAACAGGTTTGGATGGAATTTTTAGTCTTTCTTTCTCCACATTTGTCATTTCCAGGCTGGGGATGTGCTGGCAGCTGACCATGCAACCAAACTCTCTTTGCATGGTCCTTTACACGTGTTCAGCTGGAGCAGGACAGGCAACATCCTCCAAACACGAGACACCAAATGCCATCTGGGCAAGCAATGACTATCCTTTTCAGACCCTTCTGCTCTGCTTTGCAGCAAAACCTCTTCCCCTTTAAGGAATCAGAAGAGGTGCAGCTAAATATCATAGAATCCTAGAGCGGTTTGGGTTGAAAGGGACTGTAAAGATTATCTCGTTCCACCCCTGCCATGGGCATGGACACCTTCCACTACACCAGGTTGCTCAAAGTCCCATCCAACCTGGCCTTGAACACTTTCAGGACAACCTGTGCCAGTGTCTCACCACCCTCATAGTGAAGAATTTCTTCCTAATATCTAATCTAAACCTACCCTCTTTCAGTCTAGCTATCTAAAGACATGTATTAAACCAGCAAATGCTTGGAAGCCTGCTCAGGAGCATCCCAACATCCTGGTTCTGTTCAGGATCCCTGGATGTCAGTGAAATACATAGTAGAAGCATTCCTACAAACAGTGGCCAAAACCAGCTGTTTGCCATTGATGGTTGCACACTGCAGATCAAATTTTAGAAACTCCCCATTTTTGTGAGCTTTCCATTGAAACCCACAGATATAGCAGCAGAACAGGGGAAGGAAATGCCAGGTTTTTCTTCCCAGTGGCTGACAGAGAAGTGGAACAATAGGAAGGGATATTTTAGTCATTGGGTTAAAAATGCTTTTTTCCCCTGAGAAAAATGAACTCATGGGTCCGTCTATTGTTTCTGAGCCCAGATGAACCCAGGAAGCAGAGATGCTCCAATGTTGTGAGCTTTTCCTAGGAGATTTCTCCAAGCCCAGAATCAAAAAGGAATGAGCCACACCCATATTAACTGATTTTATCTCTAACATTTGAATTTTACTTCAAAACCTCATTTCTTCCATTGGTTTTATTTTTGACCACCGGCACACAAGTGGGTCTGGTTTAAGTAGCTTTTCTTGCCTCTTGTTTTACAATCCAACATTACTTTGTGCCTGTATCTGTGACCTCTGGGGCCTGATCCTGTTCCCATTTAATAAAAAATGCCACTGGTTCCATGGTTGCAGAGTGGGCAGAGGGAAGGGTTGACATGCCAGGCTCAGCACAGCAGAGTCACTGCCCTCAATCACTGCCAGCACCACCAAAGGTACCAGTGTCTTACTTCTGTTCCTGTCACCTTCATCTGAACATTTTTCCCCTCCAATCATAAAATTTCTACTTTTGATATTTAAAAATCTTATTTCTCATAAAACTCCAAAGTATGAAAATTTCTTTTAAAGAAATATACCATTAATGTATCTTTATGATGTGCAGCTGATGCTCACAGCATGGGCTATGACTTTTTTATGTTCCCTACTTGTCCTTGAGACATTTTATTTTGACACCATATCCTTACATTCTAAATTAAACCATATTTTTATTATCTGTTATATACCAGTAGACAGCAGTGCCTTAAAGCTGTTGTACAGCTCCTCATGTCCATCTCAGGGCACCTTCCCCTCTTCCTCTACACTTCCCCCATCCCTTCACCTCTCCAAAAAAGCATGGATTGAGTTATCCATGCTGACAGCAATTTACAGTGCCCATTAACGGTCATATAAATTCCAGTGGATCAAGGAAGCTTGCAGTATATGATATTCAGGCACAGCTAATAGCTCTGGGCTAATTGCCATCTCGTGTTTCTGCTCTCGAGCCCCACTGTTTATATCTTCAGTACAAGCAAGCAGTAAAACAAGTTTCCAGATTCCTGGAGTCACCCAAGGAGGGCTGGGAGCTGCTGGCTCCAGTAGCAGGCAGAGGGCTGGAGGTGGCAGTCATTTCCCATATTTAATGTGAGCTGCTCCTCCTGATCTTGTAGGAAATGAGGTCGGTCTGATAGAACCTCTGCAATAGTTGTACGGGGAAACAATAGCGTCAGCTTGGTGTTATTGTGGCTCTTATCACGGTTTAAGGGAACAGTGGTGAGGCTGGAGACTGTGCTGGGAGACACAGCTCTTTCCATTGCCCTGTCCATCCCTCCCACATCAGTCCAGGGTCCTGGCAAGCACTGCTGGCTCTCTGCAGGGAGAGGCTGAGACTCACTCCAAAAGAACCTCATTTATACAAGCCCCCCCCTAAATGTGAAGCCAAGGACAGTGCAAAGGGTGCTGATCTGCCACCTCAGACAGACATACACACACACACCAAAATCTGGGCACCACACTCTATTTTTGGGGGGGAAAGAGGAAATATGTGTGCCAGCTTCCAGGGCTCCTGTAGCCAAAGAGGAACTTCTCTCCAGTGCAAACCCTGGGCTGGTCAGCAGTGCTGGCCCCAACCCTGTGACGATGGGCTGCAGGGACCCCGTGGGGGTGGCACCCCAGCCTTTGCAGCCCTTCCCTCTTGCACACCTTGCTTCCATGTCTTTCTGATCATGTTTCAGCATGGAGAGCAGGCCAAACCTATTAATATTGGGCAGGAGTTTCCCCCTCCCACCCCAAACACACTCTCCCGAGCTGCGCCTCTCCTTCCCGGAATTTGCTGTTATCCCCAGCTATTTGCTGACTTGTTCATTTTGATGGCTTTCATCCTCCTCATCACTCCTGAAACATTTGCTTTGACTATTTGTAGAGCTGACCCAACCTTCTTCCAATATATTTCTCTTCTTTTTTCTCTTTTTCCTTTTTTTTTTTTTATTTTGAAGGGGGGAAAAATGGTTTTCTGCTGCATTTTTTTCCCCAGAAATTATCAGCAAGGCTGAAATTCTCTTCCTATGAAATATTTGCTTTGATTGAGACCTGGGACTATGGGAGGTGAATATATTGGACTGTGAAGTATTTGCAAAATTTTACTGTCATTGCAGCCTGGCCACTGGTCCCTTCTGGGCCACTGCTGAGGGACAACAAGCTCCTTGGCTAAACTCTTTGCACTGCTTTCCACAAGCTCTGTTAAAATATTAAGCATTGATTTTACCCTTAAAAACCCCAGAAATTAAAGTAGAGGTGATTCTACGTGGGATCTGTTGGTATATTGGGTGGCACTGAATGATACCCATCCAGAGTGAAGTGACTTTACACACCTACTTTTCCTTTCTTTATTACTATTTTATTATTTTGACTATTGGAATGACTAAAACAATAATCTAACACTATTTTGAACATGCAGATTTGCACTTTTCAGCAAATAATCCAGTTCCACCACAATGAAGTTCACACGAGGGTTTTAGCAGCCCCTTTTCTCAGCCATATCCTGAATTCCCATCCCAAATCCCAGCTCGGGGTGGGCTTATAAGACAACCAAAAATCCTAACGGAGGAAACGAGCCATTTCCTCTTTTTTTCAGAGTTTGTTTTTTCAGGTTGGGCTCTCGGTCTCCTTGGAGAAGTCCAGTGATAGGGACTCAGGTGGACAGCCAAGCAGGGAGGGTGGCTTGGCTGTTGTTGCTGTTGCTCCCCATGGTGGGGAGGAAGCAGAGAGGGGGCCATATGAGACATATTTCTCCCCATAAAGAAGCAGCAAAATCATGGACACCAAATGAATTCAGGTTTTCACTTCTGTGATTTTGCAGTAAACCCAAGATCAGTAAATTGATTTTCGTAGTAATAAAAGCTGAACACTCATAACCCCCAAAGTGATAAACATTTTACTGCTGTTTAGAATTTATATTTTATTTCTAGGCTTTTCCTTGGATATGCCCTGAGGGGGAGGATTTTATGTGCAGCTCTATAAATGAACTGAGTGCAAATATTTTTATTTTCTGCTAAGCATCAAAATTTTGATGCATTCTCATGAGGCCAAATGCACTTCTTAAAAGTACAGTGAGCCAGCAGAGCAACTAGGTTAGGGGTTTTTTTTGGAAGAAAAGGCATCATCAATAAAAAAGCTGGGCACCAGGCACTAGGCAGAACAGATTGGACACAATAAGTACCAGTCTCTGATTTTGACCCTCTCATTTCTTGATGTTCAGTTAGAATTAATCAGGTTATTTCCTGTGTTTATGAGTCCCTGTAATTCCTACTCTGAGACAGAGGAGGAGATATTTAAGTGCCTCAAGAAGAATCATTCATTTCCCTCTGGTTCTTGGATCAGTATTTCCTTGTCTAGATCTCAGAGTCAGGTCTTCTGCTGCCATACAATAGCAAGGTTTGGTGGCTTGGGCTGATGCTGAGCTGATTTCCACCCATGAGAAGCTGGTCCACCTTCTTAATTGTAGTTTTTAATTTCTAGGAAGATGTGCAGAGAGGACAGGCAATGCTCACTTGAAGCCTTGGGATGTCTCAGGATGTTGAAGCTCAAAATAACAGCACGGTGATGGATGAGGAAGCTATTGCAGGTGCATTTTGGAGATTTCTGAAATGTTTGAGCTATAACTCTTCTCCCTTTACAGTCCCAGGAGGCCAGAAGTCATGGCAAAAAAAGTACATCTGGCTTTTTATGCAAAGGGATAAAAGAAGCAATTCATATAAATTATATTAATTCTCTCTAAAACATCCTGGAAATACTCCTTTTGTAAAATACATATGACAAATACCGATGACATCTCATAAGGTGACCCAGATGATTCAGCACTTGGCTGCACATGAGTAATGTGGCCATCCCTCTCCCCATAACCACTTTATGCCATGTAATGCCATCCAGGAGAAGATATACAGTGTTTTCTACATAAGTAATTGAAGGCTGGGGGATCCAGATGCCAGATTTCACTGAGCTCTCTTAACTATTGCAACGTCTCAGAAAATCTGAGGTGGGCAGAAGCCCTGTTCGTGCATCGCTGTGCCCAGTTGATGGGCTGCCAGGGCAAAGGCCTCTGCTCTGGCTTTGCCCCCTCAAACATGCCCATTTACACTCCCTTTTAATTTCCATTTAATATTTAAAACCACTTGTATCCTACATCAGCACAACTAGGGGAGAACGGGAGATGGGAAACTTCCTTCTGCTTGGCACCAGCTCCTAAATTGCCTTCTCATCAATGAACCCCTACAATGAGCCATGCTTAATGAATCACAGTGTTAATTAACACACACATAAATTCAGCAGCCCTGTATGCATGATGTCTGGCCCCCACTGCTGCTCTGAGTTCCTCCCCCTCATCATCATCACATCTTCTGGCTCTCTCCTTCATTAGTTTTTATTTGATGATTTAATACCACCGTTAGCCAAAAAATTATCAGCGCTAGCATGCATGCACAGCAGACTGCAAGTCAGCACTGTAAAACATGAGGCAATTCATGCTGCAAAGATGTCACACAGCTAAACAAATCTGCCCCTCGTTTCCACTGAGGACTGAAAGGACACAGAGATATGAAAACCTGGGCAGTGCCCATGGATAGCACTTGAGTCTTATAGGAAGAAAAGCATGTACCAGTCTGATAAAATGAAAGAAAATGTAGCTTCTTTGCAATGAAACTGGGTATTCTGGCCTGAAAGGAGAGGGGCAAAAATAACAGGAGTGGTATTTTAATGTGTTTTTTTCTCATGAGTGGACAGTCCCACAGCATGATGAACTGCCCTGGTAGAATCCAATCACAGCCATGGGCAGAGGAGCTCTGGGCTGAAAATAAAACCGTGGGTTGACACTTACCCTCCAGGACGCCTTTTCCTGCCTATCAGCATTCACTCAACATGCTCCCATCAGTTTGAATTTTGGGGACCCAGCATCAATCACTGTGGGGAGAAGAGTTTGACACCAGAGCCTCTGGGTGGGCCCGAACTAGCTGCTTTCCTTCAGTAATTAAGAAAGATTACACAAATGATTAAGCCTTTATTTACCATTAATGACTTGAGTTTACCAAGCTGTGGGACTGACCTGTCAGCCCCACACATTGGGGATTCATCCTGAGCACCAGGAGCCAGAGGAGCCCTTGGACAAGAACAGAATTGGGCTTCAAAAGGAGCATTTGGAGAAGAATGGGTGCTTAACAACCTGGCTCTCTAAAGCTCTTGTGCTGCCAAAGGTGCTGCTGCAGCCATTGCCTTTTCTGGGATTGCCCTGGGATGCTGAGCAGAAGGGAATATGTTAAGTGTCTCAGGCACTGACAGCTAAACATACACACAGCCTAGATAGCTTGTGCACCAGATAAAGGAGAGAAAACATCTCCTTGAGAGAAAACACAGGATTTCTCCCTCTGCCATCCTTCATGTCTGTTGACTCCTGATTTCTATCTCCAGCCCACCAGGAGGGCGGCTCCCAGCTGCCATCCCTTGGCCATAGGGAGACACTTTCTGCAGGGTAGATCAGCCTTCCCTGCAAACCACACCACCATCCAGGTTCCCTTCAGACTATGTGGGTTTTATGGGGGAAACTGGTGGTCTTTGCTGGTGGTGGCTCCAACAGGACAAGGTCCCAATGACATGGCACACCCTGGACCATCCCTCGCCCCCTTGTTCTCTAGACATCTTTCTGCACTATGCAGTGCAAAAAAATATTGCAAATGCCTTTCCTTTGGCTTAGAGTGAGTGAAGTGTTTCTGGATCAAAATCAAATATTCAAACTCTTTCTCTCTCACATCCAAAGAAATCCAGAGGGTTTTGCTTTTGGAGAAAGAAGAGAATTGAAAAGTGGTCTGCACAGGTTAGACACAGAGAGAGGTGTATGTGGGGGTTTAAAGAAGAAAGTACCTTAAGAGTAATGTTAACTATTTAAGACTAAGTGCACTGAACAATATGCCACGAGATTTTTGTCCATCAGGCAAGAGTTTGGATCAATTTGTTCTGCATTTGCACCATTATTGATTTCCACTCCAGGACTATTAGTGCTGCCAGGGACCTGCCTGAGGGTGAGGGCTGCAAGCTCTGCTGGAAAACTTTTGGCCTCATCTCCACTTTTCACATAAAAAAAACCCCCTCAGAGGCTGTGCAGCCCCTCAGAGGTCCCTTTACCTGGCTCATATTTGCCAGGTGATGGATGTTGTCACCCTGGGCAGATCGCCCCATACTGATCTTCAGGAAAGCTGCTGAGCCCAAGTCAAGGATGGATTGGGTGAATAGGCACGAAATCTTCCACTAATGGCCAAATCCTGCTGCCAGCCCAGACAGCTGGAAGGCTGCACATGTGCCAGCGTGGGCAGACTCACTTACTAAAATAACTTTTTGGGACTGATGCTCGCAGGGCTCAACATTTTCAAAGGTGTTGGTGAGATGCTTTGTTGTGATGAGCCGCCTTGGCCCGATGAACAGCGCGCCATCTCCCCCGATAAGCATCACAGGAACCAAACAAGCTGCAGGGAAATTCACTGGAAAACTACATCAGTCTCCCCCCTCTCCCCAGACTCACAACCCTGTGTACCCATGGTAATGTCACCAGCTGCCCTCAGCGACAGCAGAGCAGAGCTCTCTCATGGAAAAGCAGAGATTTCGGGGATTTCCTTCCTTCCACCTCAGGCAAGGCAAAGTCTCTCTGGATATGTGTTAGTGTGAGTCATTTTTGTTTGACCACAGTGTTGTGGAGGATTTAAATTCAGGATTTTGCACACGCTGCTTCAGTCCTACCTTTTTGATTTTCTGTATTTCTTTAATACAAACAAAAAACCTGAAAATGGAATATTTGTGCCTCACAGCTCTGCAGTCCTTGGATGTGAGAAATTTCTCCTGGAATTTTTATAATGCTGAAATATCACAGAATGATTTGGGTTGGAAGGGACCTTAAAACTCATCTTGTTACACCCCCCTACCGTGGGCAGAGACACCTCCTACCACGTCGTTCCAAGCCCTGTCCAATCTGGCCTTGAACACTTCCAGGGATGGAGCATTCAAGGCATCCACAGTTCCTCTGGGCAACCTATTCCAGTGTGTCACCACAAACATAGGGAAGAATTTTTTCCTAATATCTAATCTAAACCTACCTAAACATCTAATTATGACCACTGCAGTCTAATATCTCATTATGGCCACTGTCTCCCTTTGGGACAGGGAAACACCACAGTCCTTATCCACCAACAGCAGAGGAAAAAGGGATAAGCCACTTCCAAACCAATCACCAATTAAATTATCAGAATCACCAATTAAATGATAATTGCCTTTAGTTATTTCTCTACAACCTTGTTGTTTTGATAATCTTCAGGATTGGGGTGAAGCTGCAGGGACAGGGTCTCTGCATCCAATCTGAGACTGCGCAGCCACCACACTCCTGTTGGGATTCACACCCACACCAGGGTCCTGTTGGAACTGCAAAGTGGCTGGCACACAGAGATGGGGGAAAAGATTATTGAGAAAGGAAAGGGCTCTACTGCACCCAGATATAGATTAATAAGTCAACCATTCATCTGATAGGGACACGAGGGAAGTTTGCAGGTATTGAGCCCCACTACTATTCAGTAATACCACTTGGTTTTATCTCTTGGCCTAGTAACACAAACATTTATGGAATTACATTTTAAAGCTTTTAAAGGTGTATTTAAAACATGTTTTCTTTGAAGTGTTATCTTTGCAAGCTCTCATATGCTGATAAAACCCATGTTTAGCAGCCTCACAAGGAGTGCTCGGAAACTGTCAGTTTGGAGATACTTCACTGTCTTTGGCCAGGGACAGGGCAGCCTCCATGAGGGCTGTGCCACTGGCATTTGCCAGGGCCCTTTCCTGGCAGATGCACTGTGTTTGCAGGAAAGCAGCGGTGGGAGGTCTGTTGTGGTGGGACCAGCGTGGTGGTGGGTTGATCCTTGGAGGTGGGTGACGTTCTCAGAGACTGAGCAGCTCCTCCAGGGCTGTGAAGCTTTAACACAACGAAACAAGAGCCCTGGGCTTTTGCAGACATCACTGCCTGCGAGTTTCACTTCCCTCCCTGGGAACCTTCAGGAGAAGGGAAACAGCATGGTGAAACAAATGACTTCATTTCAGGCTGGTTCCAGTTAGCATCCCCATCCCTCCTCCCAGCCCTGCCCAGAGATGAAGACATTGTTCAACAGCTCATCACTCACCGGCAGGCTCAGCACAGGCAGCCAACGCACATACCCCAAGCCTCATCCCGCAGGCAGAAGACTTGACCCAAAGCTCCTTGACATCCATGGAAAGGCTCCAGTGGATTTCTATGGGTCTTGGATCTCAGCAAATGTTGGCAAACTCTGACGAGGCTAATGGGAACGTTGCTGGCAGCACAGACTGACGGGTCAAGCAAAGGAAGAAAATTAATTTATCAGCCAAGAGGATCTGTCTTCCCTTGAAGTTTCCAAGGAGTTTCTTAACAGGATACTCGTTAACATACCTTTGAGGGAGGAGAGACGCCTCTCTACATGCCATTTTAAATACCAACAGCTCTGGATTGGCAATGGCCATATGGCAAATAGCTCAAGGGCGTGAAATTATCTCTCCCATTCCCTTTGCCCCTTTTCTGGTCCTCCCCAGCTCTGTGCAGGCTGTCTTGCTTCTGACCTCCACCCTTGACTGGAGCCGAAATCTTGGTGCTGGAGCCCAGCCACACTCACTCTAGCCCTGCTCAACCGCCTTTATGGAGTTACTTTCATTCATTTTCTTCCCCCCAAACACCCCCCTCCACCCCCAAAATCACCAGGCACAATTTGTCTGAACCTATGCCGAACCTGATAAGCTTTTGGCAACTGCAAGAATAAATTGCTTTAATAAAAATGAAAACCATTTTTGAGGGGGGAATGGGGGTTGGGGTAGCAAGGAGGGAAGGGAAGCAAAAGCAAAAATAATGTGCAGGCGAGGGCCCATGTGATCACCTGGCAGGAAGAGAGGCATTTGCAAAATCAAGGCATAAATCATGGAGCTGGGAGCAGCCGGACCAGTGTGGGGGCAGGCAGTGGAACCCTTCACCTCCAGCTTTTATGTGCATGTTCATTTCTGCAAAGAGCACGGAGCGGGTGTAGCTTTTAACGGGTGATGCAGAGAAACGTGCTAAAATACTTCCCAAAAGGAATTGCAAGCTGGACTGGGCTCCTGGGGAGGACTTGGCAGTGCGTGGCTGCAGCGGTTTTGCTGGGGTGGGTGTGCTTGGAGCCCTTTGGGAAGGAGGCACAGAGGAAGGGGAGAGGGAGGATTTGCAGGTGCCATCCCCCATCCACCCTTATGTGCCAAACACACTTGCTCCATACCATCCCACACCAAGGCAAGGGAGGAGACGGGCAAGGGGACCCTGCAAAAACCACGTCTGGAAGGTTGTGAATTGGAAGCAGCCCTTGGCACTTTGGGGGAGAAGTTGGCCCAAATCCACCACGGTACCTCAAGGAGTTTTCACGCTTGGAGATGGATTTCACAGAGGTCCTTGTCAATACATTGGATGATGTTGTCTTTATTTGTGCTCAGGAGGAAGGGACATAAATCCTGGGCTGGTACAGCTTGAGCTGTGGCACTGCACAACTGCGTATGCCACACTCTGAGAGTCACACCAGGGAGGCATCGGAGAGCAGTGAGGGGGTTTTACAGCCTAAGTTGGTGGGCACCTACTATTTATTGCCTAAAAGTTGATAAGCCACCACTGAAAAGCGAAGAATTAGGTTTTCTAGGGTTTTTCTCTTAAAAAATTATTATATAATCGGAGACTGGTGAGAAACCAGTGACAGATTAGTGGCACTGGATGCTCCACAGCTGGTTTGACATTCACTTTTTCCACTTCAACTGGACTCAGGCAAATCATCTCTTCATGACTTTTATTGTGGTGTGATCATTTTGCTGCTGGTTTTCCATCATGGGAAATAAGAGATGAAAACAGAGAAAAAAACCAACTTTGGCATGTTCAGGGTTTGTAAGTTGGGTATTCAGGTGCTGCCACAGTGGAGATAACACATTAAGGAGAGCCAAGGAGAGCTATGAAGCATCTTTCTTTCCAAGGATCTGGGCCAGAAACGAGGTTCAAAATAAGTTTTCTTGTCTTTAAAACTGAGATATTATTGATTAATTAATTACAGAGGAATAAATGACATAGTTGTGTGTTATGGGTAAACCACTTAAAGCCTAAGAGCTGTCAACCTTTCCCAGCTCTCGAGAGCAGGAGCCTTTCCAATGAAAAGCTTTGCTAATGAAGCAGTTGTGAAAAATATTTACTGCCAGAGTTTCTTCGATTGACATTTGTATCTTCTGTAATTTGCCAAGCTGTGCAATTGGAGCCATTTTCATGGGATTATAATTTATGGGCAGAGTTTTTCCTTCACTTCGCAGTATCTGTGTAAAAAAAACTGAAAGCATCTTTTACTCTGAAATTCACACTTAATTTTTTATTTCTTTTTGGCCAGGGGAGGAGGGAGGGGCAAGGGAAAATGGATATTGTAGGAGATAGAGCAGAGATGGAGCAGTAAGAGATAGGAAGGACTGTTAAGAGCAGAATTTCTCAAGCTATGGGTCATGACTGCTTAAAAGAAAGCCAAGACATGTCAGAGGACAGCAGGGTCATCCTTGTTTTGGCCAAGTGGAAACCAGCTGAAAACAGACCTGGATCCCTTCTTCCCGTAGGAAAAAAGATGAATTTTGGACAAAATCAGCATTCTGGTAGAGCTTGGAGAGGAGCACAAGTTGGAAGAAGGGCTGTCTGGCTATCCTCCACCCCTGGTCAGTGGGAGTTAGCTGTGATCACTACCTACGTGTTCTCATGTTAGTGAGGAAATGGTTAAACCCCCCCCCTAATTGCATTAATCTTCTCCTTGCAGAAGGAGGGGAAGGCAGAGTTGGGGGGAGGAGAACCCCAGCAGTGCAGCCTGTTTGTGTTTCCCCAGCCTGGGCCGAGCCTCTGCTGACTGAGGGGTGGCATGAAGATGGATGAGGCAATAAGAGGACATTTTCGTAAAGCTTAAGAAATGTTCATTTCAACAGGCTGATTCACTGTGAGAGAGGGGAATAACTTCTGGCACAGCCCACCCAGTCCTCAGCATCCTCAGCACGGAGCCAGGCACCCAGAGCTCTGCAAGCCACGCCATCCACAGAGCCAGACTGGTTTTTTAGGGTATAAAATATTTAAATCTTGGGCTATTGGGAAAATGTGAGCAACAGCAATAAGAACATATGAATTTAGGTGGGATCACAAAAACTTACAACGTGTTTCCTGACTAGACAAGTTGTGCCAAAGCCTGACATTGACAGCTACCTTCCCATCATCTTTTTGCACTTCATTGAGAACACCTGTCACCCACTTTTCTGATGTCTTTGTACTCTCCTGCACGTTTCCAGCACCTTGGAAGGCAAGAGCTGCACACCCAGAGCGTTTGCAGCCCAGATGGTGCACGTTCGAGAAGGCAAAGGAAAACTGAGCTAGAGTGGAAAGGACTCATCTGGTTCTCCTTCCGAGCGAGAGAAAACACTCACACTGGCTGACCTTCTCCCACCTGATCTGGTGTTTTGCCTTTTAGTAATGGAAACTTAAGGTAGGTTTTTCCATGAAGATTTCTGAGATCTGATCATTTCCTCCAGGGTTAAAGCAGCTCCCTCTCACCTGCACCCTGTGCCACCCTACACAAACCCAGGGTGAGGTGGTGCAACCACAGTGCATAAAGGCAGGATGCCTTTCTTATTTTATTTAAGTGCTTACAGAGCCATAAAACTGGTTTTGCTTAGCCTCTCCTTATCCCACTTTTATAGAGCCTTTCCACCCCTTCAAGGAGAGAGAAGCAACCAGCAACCTCCTTGTCCTGCAGGTGATGATGCTCCATCCGTCAAGTCCGGCAGCCAGCGCTGCCCGGTGTGATGGGACCCCTCCCAGTTTGTGGGTTCCCAAATCCTGACTCAGGCGGTGTCCCGGGGCTGTGTCCTGTGCAGGCAGCTGCAGGCAACGGAGGCGTTTCAAAGCCAGAGAGCAGCCTCTGGTGGAAGCTGCCTGCTATGCGTGTGCTGCCTTCTCGGTGTGTGCTGTGTGTGCTGCCCTGCCACAGCTCGGCAGTGCTGGCAGGATGGGGCGGCTTATCCAGGGAATATTTCGTTCTCTCATTGCAGCACCTGCCTGGTAACACTGACCTACTTCCCCTTTATATTCTGCCTTTGTTTCTGGGTGTCTGCTGCAGAGCAGTGTCCTGCTGAAATGAGCCCAGTGATGCTGCTTGTTCTTGCTGCAGGAACTCTGAGCATCAGTTGGTGGGTTTGCTCTGATGGGGTTTGATGAAAAGCCCAAGAGGATCAGACTCTGAAGTGCCCTCAGGCTGATATGTGATGAGTGACAGGACAAGGGGAAATGGCTTCAAACTGACAGAGGGCAGGGTTAGGTTAGATATTAGGAAGAAAATATTCACTATGAGAGTGGTGAGGCACTGGCACAGGTGGCCCAGAGAAGCTGTTTGCTTGATCCCTCATGTCTGTAAGTTACTGCTAATGATGTAGGGATGTTTTTGTCAGCACCCTAATGGGCTTTAACAGACCCGAGCATCCTCACTTGGGGGCTCCACTCACATCCATGGCCCAGGAACCCATTTTAGCCCAGCAGGAGGCTGTCAGTCCCTGTCCCAGTGATGCTGCAGGAGGCTGGTCTCCAGCTCTGGCTGTGCCACCATGAAATCACATGGTGGCCTGGACTCTTGAATAAACCTGCATGTGATCTCCAGCTCTGCCCTGCTCCTTGCTCAGGTACTGCAGCCCAGCCCACGGGGAGCATCCCTGCTGGGTGTCTTTAGTGGTGGCCCCTTCAGTGGGAACAAATGATGTCCTTTCTTCCATGAAATAGGGGAATATTTTCCATTCTATTGATCCTCTTCAGTGAAGGATAAACTGTGTCCACAATAAATGTTATTTTTGGTGACCAGCCTTCCCTGAAAGCATAACTCTCTTATCCTTTGCTTTTGGGTGGGGGTCAGTATGTGTTTCTTTCCTTATTTTTTTCTATGAAAAGGGCTTGAAATTGGTTTTTAATTTTTATTTAAGTTTCCAGTTGTAAAGAAACTGATGTCCTGTCCAGATCTTCTGGCTTTTCAGCCTGGAGGCAAAGCAATCTTCAGTGTAATCACGGTTTCTAAGAGCAGCAAACACCTGTGAGACAAGGTGGAGGTTATATGGAGATGCTTACCAGAAATGTCCATTCTTCCTTCTGCTTCCAGACAGCTGCTCCTGCCTCGAGCCACCTCACTCCCACAGGCAGCTACTGCCATTAATCCCACCTTTTGGTGTTTCCCTTCCCAGTGCCCTGTGGGAGATGCAGCAAATGGAGCAGTCGCTGAACCATCAGAGGCAAGCATGGGATGGTGTTGGTGCCCCCACGGCTCATGCCACGTGTCCCACCACCACTGCTTGGAGGTCTGGCTGCTGCAGCTGATCTCCCCAAGCTCTACACCTCCCTGTTCCCCCACTGCCGCTCCCATGATGTTACAAGGCTGGTCTGAGCAAGGACCTCTCTTCCATGTGGTTGCCATTAATTCCACCGCCACAAACATCAGCCTGAGGTACCAGACCACATCAATCTCTAATTGTTGTATCCATCAGGAAAATAAAAAACCCAAAAGGAAAGGGAATACTGAGGCCAAGAGCTCCCTTTGCCCATTGCATGTGGTTCCTGAGAAGCCTTGGATGGAAAACAGCCCCCTTAGCCCTACACTGTGTCCCTCTTGCAGAGGAATGAGTCAGGAATTTCGTGCACGTAGAGCAGTCACCAAACAGTCCCTACAGGTCTGCCCGGGACCACGGCTTCCCGAGCAGCTGCTTGTTTACCTGCCACCCATTTCCATAGCATGGGTGTGCAGCTGCATTCCAGGGAGCCCCAGCTGCTCCCACCTGCCTGACCTGTCCATGCTCGGAGAGCAAAGTTCGAAGCCGCCGTTCGGCAGCGGAGCTGCAGATGGGTGATGTGATTCCTCCAGAGAAACACTGCCAAGGATGCTCAGAACTCCCCTGGGATGACTGAGGAGCCAGATCAGCAGATGCAGTCTAAGGCAGCATGGTGGTATCGTTGCTGGTGGATAGACGAGACTTTACAGCAGCTGAGGGTCTGAGCTGTTAGTTGGGCCCTGAGGGATGCACAGCGCAGAATGACTCAGAGGAGGAGAAGCTCAGCCTCCAAATCCCCTTCCACAGGAGCTTTCCCTATCCACTGGTCCTGGAATATCACAGGGAAACCACCCTCCTCAGCTTACGTGTCCTGTTAAGCAACAGGGACGCGTCCCTCCCGAGCCAGAGCCACTGTGCCAGCACAGCAGGGCCCCACACTCACCAGGCAGCTTTCAGCTGAGCAGGATGTGCTGTCCGGGTCCCAGATATGTAGGCAACAACTTTTTATTGCTTTTTATCAGTGCCATGCTGATGGGGAGCAAGTGCATCTCTCTGTCTTACAGCCCCTGCGTGCTGCTGCGGTCTGCAGCAATGCGGGGGAAGGCTGTCCCTGCCCAGGCTGGGCAGGGGAATCCGTGCCAGTATTTTCCCCAGGGGATGCTGAAGTAGCTGCACTTCAAAGGCTCAGGAAGTGTCCATTTTGCCTTCAGCTCCACCAGCCCACGGTTCTGTGTGGAAGCTGCTTGTGTCAGCAGCTGGAGCTGGGAGGCAACCCAGGCTAAGCCAGGGCTGCTGGCCAGGATCAGCACCCAAGTCACCCAGCCTTTTCTCACTGGTCCCAAAAGCATCCTCAGCCACTGCAAAGTGCCCCCAAAAGAGAGCCCAGGACTACAGGCTTCCAACCTGCACTTGTAAATAGCCATTTGTGTCAATTTGGGTGCATCCCTTCCCCTCTCCCAAGTGTTTGGGCTGGGGGCTGTTGTGTGCCCTGGGCTGGGCCACTCTAGTTTAGTTGGACACTGGTACTGTCGCATTTTATTTCTCTTTTTCTCTTCCTTTCAGAAAGTGCCAAGTTATATAAAATGAAAAAAAATCCCATCTTAATGGTAGATGAATTATTTAAAAGGGTCTGTTTGCTAATGTGATTGACTTCAACCAACAGCACAGGCTGAGCTGTAATTATGGGAAAACAATCAAATCTCTATCTGGGTTCACACCATACTGGTCTTGCCACTTTTTGTATTATAGCAGAACCTGTTGGGTGACTTTAGCTAAGCTGAGCCTCCTTTCTGCTGCTGGGGCAAAGAAACGCAAACCAGTAGAGCCAGTCAGACTGCAAGGAAAAATTATGGCTTATTGTCTGTGCAAGTTCACCCACACTGCTCACTCCTGTCTCCTGCGTCCCAGATGACCGTCTCCTGATCACGACCTAACTGAGCTCGAGGAGTCAAGGAAGAGACACAGACACAGTCCTCCAATGTGAGTATTGTGCTTGCACTGACTTTTATCTGCCCCCTGGCATCCTGGGCAGTGTTATGTAGTTGGGAAGGGAGCTGGCGTGAGCCACGCACAGAGAATTGCCCAAAATTCGCTCAGCAGAGCGCCGGGAGAGCTGTCAGTTGGTGCTGGCAGATGGAGCCTGGTCCAGCTCCCACCTGATGGGCAGAGGCTGCTGTGTCACAGGTTTGCTTGACTTTCTGTCCCCTCTTGGAGTTCGAAGAGGAAACTTGGATTTCTTTAGCAGTTGGGGAGTCCAGTGTTTGTGGCAAAGTGGTGGCTCTGCCTCTGAAGTGGTGTGGGGTCAGTGGGGAGCAGGGCTGAGCCCACCTGGGCTGTGTGGCCACTGCCCAGCTGGGACCCCAGGGCTCTCCTCTCCTCTAACAAAAACTTTTCCTCTGACGTTTTCCACTTGAGTGTAAGAGGTAATGAGATATCCCTGCAATACAAAATGCAGAGAAATGGCATCCAGCTCCAGCTCAGGTGTAGTGAAATAGCTGTGGGGGGGTCAGAGTGATTCGTGGGTGTCAAGGTTTATGTGAGTACCGGGGAATCTGGTGGCGTTTGTGTTTAGCGAGCAGGGACCATCAAAGCCTTCCCTGAGCAAACACCCAGGCTGTGTGACAGCCATGGTGTGAGCAGGGCCAGGGCTGTGGCTGTGGCTGTGTGGGATGCCCTGTGGGAGCGTGTGGGCTGGCAGAGGTGCCCGTCCTGGGCAGGCAGCACCGCTCACCCGGGTGTTAGTGCTGGGCACTGAGGGGGCATCTGATCACACCTGATCCACCTTCTGTGCAGCATCTCAGGCAGCACTGGACTGCACCAAACCATGCATGTGCTCACCAGTAAATAACTTTCAATGCGGTTGTGGGTGTCCCTCCCCACCCCATTTCACTCCCTGAATTGGCCACCTCTCTGTTGCCAAGGCTAAGAATAAATTTACTCCTTTTTTTCCTCGGTGGCAGCTTGGAGCTGGGTTGTGGTGGCCCCTGTTAGCTGGGTGAAGTGGCCCTCTGTCCCCCACCTCCATCTCTGTTGTATTCTTCATGGGACATCCTGATAGTGCCCTCCTGGGACATCGTGACAGTGCCCTCCTGGGTTGTCCAGTTATGTTCCTTCAGGCAGTGTTGCAAATATTTGCAAATATTCAGTAAGGCTGGAGCTCACTGGGGCTCCCAGCAGCCCCAGGCACAAGGTGTAATGCTACTGACTGCTGTAGTCCCTTTTTCCTACTTTCAATCCTGAAGGAAGGAAGTGATGGTGGGATTGCTGCAGGGAAGAAGTTGTGTCCACACATGCAGGGCTGAACTATCCACACCACCTGTTCCTTGGCCCTTCTGCTGGAAAAGTCCCACAATGGGGAATTTTCTGAGTACTCTTACAGGGGAGGTAATCACAGATCCTCCCACAGCTTCAGTGGGAGGTCACTGATGCACAGTATGGATCAAAACCCAGCCTGGGCAGCAAAGTGTCCCCAACACCAATGTGTCACCAGGCATTTGGGACAAACAGAGATGCCTCAGTCCATAAAAATGCCCAACTGTGGCTGTCCCATCTGTTGGGTGACACAGTGTGGGGCTGAGCTGGTAAGAGAGGATCCATCCTTGGTGCTGTAGCAGGGCTAAACACCCGGGAGGGTTTTGCAGGACTGACTTTTCCTAGCATGTTACCCCTTCGTTAAACAGTGCTGAAGAGAAAAGATGGTTCAGTCAAAAACTTCCTCACCAGGGGAAAGAGATCTGCTCTTTCCATTTACGTGGCCATTAGCTTGACTCGGGGTGCCCATGCACTCCCTGACACAGCAGGAACAGGGGTTGCCAGTTAATGGAAGAGTGTTTGCAGTGGAACTTCATGCCCCTTAACCCCTGCAAGGCCTGCTTTCCCACACAGAACCAGGAATGATGAATTCCCCATGTCAGGAGCAGTAAGGGCTCCAAGGCATGCTGCTGTGGAGGTCTTCTGCCATGGAGGAGAAGACAGTGAGATCAAGATGCTCTCCAGGCACCATATACAGCATGAGGAGGTCACAAGCAAACTGTGGGGTGATACCACCCTCTATCAGAGATTCCCAGGGTATTTTCCTCCCCCTTTCCCCAGCCAAGGGCTCTGGGGCTGGGGGAGACAGTGGGAGTGTGTTGGCTGGACTGGTGGAGGCGGTGACCACACGCCTCTGCTCCCAACGGGGCCTTGAGCTATTCCCTGAGCCTCACCACTTCTCCATTAAAACACTCAAAACACGCGATAATGCTTCGTTACCCACTTCCCAGAGCATTTTGAGGTGTTAATTAAGTAATGTTTATAGAAGCTGTGGTTACCCCGAGATGCACAGGCAGATAAGTGGCTACTTTTAATAATCTTCTGAATCCTTGTGCAGGCACACAAACCTGCCCACGGGTCTGTCCAAAGCCCACCATGCTCTGTGGAGCATCATGGCATGACTGGTGGGTCCAAATGTCATTCCTCCTCAAGTGTGGAGAAGAATAAATATTTAGTGTTAAACCTCAGCAAAGCAGCAGAAGCTGAGGTTTAGGAGGACAAAACCTCCCTCCCAGCTGGGTACAGTGCAAGGAGAGACCCCCAAACTGTTCACTTGGCTGTGTAAAAGCCAAAATCCATTTCCTGAGTATATTCAGGTATTGCAGAGGACCAGCAGCTCCTGCTTTAGTGATCCTGCAAGGGCCAGGGCAACAAAGACTCTGTGTTGGGAGGAGGGATGTCCCAGTTCCCAGGGAAAACAGGGGGTCTCAAGCAGAAATGAGGTAATGAAAGAAAACCCCCATGGCTTTGGTGGTTGCCACAGCAGTTAGAAAAGCAGGTGCTGCCTCCACAGTGCTGGGGTGGTGGGGTAGAAATTAAACTGCTGGGTTTGTGATCACCGGGGCTGTGCTGTATTATGGCAACAGAGACATTATGGGGTAGAAGTAAATCCGTGTGCAGGTTGGGACTTGAGGCTGGAGCTTTATCTTGGAGCATTTGCTCCTGTTTTCCTCTCCCTGAGATGGGACACGTCTGTGCACACATGAGCAGGGGCAGCACCTCCCTGCTGCTGCTGGTCCCGTTTGCCTTGTTCAGGGGGCTGTGACCAGCACCAGTCCCCACCAAACCCAAAGGGCCATTGAGGCAGATCACAGCCCTGCTGGAGCTCCACACCACCCGGGTGGGACCCCCAGCAGAGGCCACTCTGAGGCTGGGTGTCAGCAGCTAGAGCTTGCTGCAAACCGGCCCCTGGGCTGGCAGAGCAGCACGGAGCAGCTGCCCTGCTTCTGGGAGGATTTTCAGGTTGTGCGAGGTGCAGGAAGGCACCAAATCCTCCTCCCTGGAGAAGCAAGAGCCAAGGCTGCTCCTCCTGTCTCACCTGTTGGGGGGTAATTTTGCCATCTGCCAGCCCCTATCCACTACCCACAGCAAGCCCAGTACAGTGGAGAGGATGCACTGGGCTCCATTTTAGGACAGCCTGTGCCATGTTAAGTCATGCAAATAAATAAATACCCAGTAAGAAAAAGAAACCCTCAACACACAATAAAAGAGCCCTCTCCAAACTGCCAGGCTCACAGTACATCAGCAAAGAGCATTAGCTCCACACTGGCCTGCGAAATACTCCTGGTACTGCAGATTTTCCATGAGTGATCAGGCAGTTTTTCTGAGTATAAATTTGTTTTATGATTCTAAAATTAGACCAGGAACATAGTAGGGTAGCCAAGGAAAGAAAGTTTGGCTAGTCAAAGCAGCTCTGCCCGGCAATCACCCAACGAGAAATGTATTACATCAATCCAGCCTGGAGCTGAACAACTTTTAGCACTGCTGATGGGGAAATATCTGGTGGCAAATCCATTAAGCTTCACTGATCCCCACAGTGTCAGAATGTCACAGTTCTGCCTTCCTTCTTTTTTTTTTTTTTTTTAATACTTAAGCTCATTTACCTAATGAGCTGCTTTATCCTTCTGAAAGGAGACAGCGTTGAGGGTGGGGATGTGCTGTGGCTTACTGTGAGCGTGGCAGGCAGTGCTGGGGTGGTACTGAGAGGCCAGGAACACCCCAGGCACCAGAGAATGGGGGACAGCTGTGTTGTCAGAGCCAGTTGTCTGAGTCTATCCCTTCCCAAGCCCACTCAGACAGGACAGAAAATAACCTCTCTGCTGCTTTTCCATTCCCCAGCCAGGAGCATCCCGCCCCAAGGAGTGATGCCGTCAGTACCCAGGCATTGCCTAGGGCTGTCCCAGCCCTGTGCATGAGAGCTGATGTTCCTGGGGGACCCTGTGCACCAACCTGGACCCCTTGACCTGCCCTGAGCTCACCATCAAGACATGAGGAGAGCAGGTGAGCAAAGCCATGGCAGTCAACAACTGCCCTGCCCCAGGACTTGGGTTTTCCAAACCCTCCAGATTTAGGGGCTGGGTGAGGAGTTTGCCTTTGGTCCCTGACACTGGGGCTGTGTTTGCAGAGGGCACCTGTCACTTTGAAATACGTCCAGCCCTGCCGGAACACCAAAGGGCTGCTCCCGGCCCCTCCGCGGGGCCACATCCGGCACCGCTGGGTGTATATCACAGTGACAGCTCTGGAAAGGGCTCAGGGCTGTAAATGAAATCCCTGTCTCAGGGAGAGAGCTCCACACCGAGGAACTCTGTGGTCTGGGCTTCATCAATAAATCTCCTTCAATAAATCCTCTGGAGCGGGACAGAAGAGTGGGGGGCTGCAGCTTTGCGCCTTGACCAGTCCACACTGGGTGAGAAGGGAGCAAAGCTGAACCTCTCAGAGAGCCTGGGCTGCCTGTGGGGTTGCTCTGCTGCAGCAAAAGGCTGAGTACTGGGTACAGATACAAGGGGAGCGGTGCTCATGCAGGATCTCTGTTACAGTGTGTGTGCACAGACCAGAGACCCAAAGTCCTCTCCACGTTTGCCACAGAGAGGCCATCCTGTCTGCAGGCAGGGTTGGGTGCTGGCATCTCAAAAGCACCAAAAACAGCAGTAGCATTTACCCACTGACTGGATCATGTCACAGCTCCCTGCTCACCTGAGGGCTCTGAGGAAAAGAAAATCAGGAGTGAACCCCAACCCTGATGGCACCTCAGCCGTGCATGGAAGGCAAAGCTGCTGCCCACACCCCAGCCCCGAATCCTGATCTGCCGGGCTCTGCCCACAGCACTGAGTCACAGCAGCAGGGATCCGGATCTGGCACAGAGCACCTGGGCTGCCCCCGCACCCTCCGCCTCCCACCACATCCCAGCCCAGCCCTACCTGCCTGAACCACAGGCTGGCACCAGTCCCAGCCAGGGTGTCACCTTGCCAGGATGTCCCAGCTGGAGCCTTGTGTCCTGAAATGCTGGGTTCAGCCCTTGGAGACACCAGCCCTGGGGAATGGGCAGCACTGGTGTGGGCAGGGGCTGATCCAGGCCAGCAAGCATAGTAGGGAGCTCATGCTGGCTCTGTTCCCAGTTGCAATCCCTTCCCAGACTATAGCAACAGGGAATGCAATGGGAATTAGTACCTGAGCACTTCAGAGCCTTCCCAGCCAGTACCTGGGGTGTCAGTGCCATGACAGCAGTGGTGGGTCTCACAACTTCCCTTCAGCCCTGGGAGTTGCTGTGCCCGGGGCAGAGCCAAATTTAGGACTCAGTGATCCCGGGAAGTGCTTCCCATGAATGTCAGGGGTTTGGGATTTTTTCTATTTTGCAGTAGAACCAGGTGTTATTTCTCCTGACTGGTTATTCAGCTGTGGCTCTTGGGGCTGAGTAGCAGGGATCAGTTCCCAATGCCATTTCACAATGGCCCACTTCAGGCTGCATGAGCCCTCACAAGCCACACCGTGCCTTGGGTATCTTTTATTTGCTGGGATAGATCACTCAGCCCTGGGAAAGGGTGGGTTATTCCCAGGGAGAGATGAATATTTTTAATATTTTTTTCCCAGAGAGTGAGATCTCTCTCTGTTAGAACCAGATTTGCTCAGAAGCCAAACAAAGTGACTTTGGGATGGTTCATGTTCAGGCAGCTGTTCTGCTGATCCGAGCGTGCTGAGAGCACGCGAGCCGAGCTCGCTGTCTGTGCTTGCTGGCGCGTGCCTCATTTCTTTTGAAAATCAGATGCTTTAGGGGAAACTTTCTTCTTCCAGCTCTGCGTGCCCACATCTTGCATATGCAGGCAATCTGGCACACCTCTGCTCCACATGCAGATAAAGGCACGGGCGGGCTGCCGGCAGCGAGCTGGGCTGGGAGAGGGCTGGAACCCCATGGAAAACTTCCCGTGCCGCCCGTGGGGCTGTAAAACCCAGCTCCCAGCCCACTCTTCCCTTTCCAACAACAGAGGGGAGGTTTTCTCCCTGGTCATCTCTTCATGGCTGAAGGCTCAGTGTCCAGGTTCTTTGTTGGGATTGGGATTACTGGCCATGACTCACTAACCCAGAGTGACGTTCAGGGGAGAAACTCCTGTGTGGCAATGCTGAAGTGCTTGCTGTGGAAGTCTGCCTTTTTCCACAGTGGTTTTGGTGGTTTTGGAGGACCCCACAGGTGCTGTGACCACCCCAGTTTCCTGCAGAGCTTGGCTCTGCACACCACCTTTCCTGGTTTTCTGTATATTGGGTGAGAAACTCTGGTGTTTCCGAAGGGTTCCAAGAGGCTGCAGCGAGCAAGGCCATGCAGAAAGCCTGGGCAATGACAGTGAAGTGGCTGAGGGGTACAGGTTTGCCTCTGTAGAAACTGTGTGTGGTGCCAGAGGGAGAAGTGATGCACGGACCCATCTCCTGCTGGGTCCATCAGGGTCAAGCACCAGCGCCGCTGTGAATTTTCCTGCCATCAGTCCCCATGTGGTCTCAACACAAGTCCTGCAGTCCCCTCTTTATCCTCGAGAAAATGTCCTGCCCAACCTCATCCCAGAGAAATGTAATTTAAACAGCTCAGCAGGTAGAGGAAAAGCCTGATTTTCCAGCTGGGCTTTCAGTTCTCCCAGTTTCCAAGACATGCTCTTTGCTGTGCTCAGAGCTGTGGCAGAGTGGACAAAAATGCATCCTATGGTTTAGCAAATTATTTCCTTTCCTAGCTTTGGGCTTTGTCGTGTATCTAACACTTTCCAGAACACCACATGCACAAGACTCATCTCTTTTATTGGACTTTTTCTTTCTATTTTAGGCTGAAACCTGAATAATTTGAAACAAAAGGACATCCTCGTGCAGGACTCAGAGCAGCGTGTGGCTCAACTCTGAACATGACCACGGAGAGTTTTGCAGAGTTCCTGAACAAGCTCAAGGAAATCCATGAGAAAGAGGTCCAAGGTAAGGAGACACGAGATGTCTGATCAAAAACTGGCCAAGGTCCATTTCTGTGTAATGCCACCTTGATCTGTTTGGTTTCAAATAACCTGAAGGGAGGAGGAGCAGGTGTGGAGCTTTGGGAATTAGTGCTGAGCAAGCATCACCCATGGGGATGGATTGGGATGTGGGGTAACAGCCTGGTCCTCAGGGGAGCACCCCCTCTGATGGCACCTTGGTTCCTCTCACCAGTGGAGAATGAGGTTTACTGAGAAAATCAGTAATTTTTTGGATGATGAGAAGGAGCAGAAGAGAGCATTCAAGGCTCCTGGAGAGTGAGCCACAGAGGTGCTCAGTCCCTGCAGGAATCCCACATGCTCCAAGCGTTAGCCATGGGGGATTTGGCTCTTTTCCTGCTCCTGCTGCCGTGGTCTGTGCTAAAAGTGAATTGGGAGGTTTGCAGAGGTGACACACACACCTGCTGGGCATCTGCTCCAAGCAACGAGGATTGGAGTACATTTGGATACTGAAGGATCAAAGGGAAAGCAGAAAGATGTAATAATCTATAAGACAGAAGCAGCAGGAGATGAAGCTCTGTTAAAGAAAACATTAGAGTCAGGTTGGATAGTTTATTCCTCTAGGGAATAAATTATTCCTCAGGTCATACATTATTAAAATAAAACCCATTAGGTTAAGCAACCAAATGCCAAATACAATTGTTTTCCTATTAGAATAATTCCCAGTATCAATATTATGAACAAAACATCAGCACTTTTGGAGGATTCTGGCTTATGAATTCATTCTTCACTTGTGTAATTTCAAGCCGTGTGAGAGTTAGAGGAAGCTGTTGAGCAATTTAAACCACATGTTTACATCTACTTTGCATAAAATGTATTTGACAGGATGTAACGTCTGCAGATCCATCAACCAAAGCCGTTCTCGTTCAGCTGTAAATATTCTCCAAGATGCTTTCCAACCCTGAGAGCTATAAAATACTACCCACCTGGGAAATGTATGCTGTAGCAAGAAATAAGTAAAAACAAAACTAAACCAGACTTCTGGGGGGGGTGGGAGGTAAATGCAGATGCATTAAATACTCAGAATACCAAATGTGCTCACATTCTGTACAGCTTTTCCAGCTGTATTAAACTGTGGTGGTGTTCCACGCACGCATTGCGTTACTCCTTCTCGGAAATACGGCTTGTAAATCGATGAGATTTCTGCAAAGCCATGCACCTTCCTGAAGTTCCATCACTGCAGTTTGTTTCTGAGTGCCAGGGGATTGGCAATAAACACCCACCTCTCTGCCTCTGTTCCTTATTCCAGGTCTGCACAGCAAGCTGACGGAGCTGACGACGGAGAAGTGCCGGTGAGCAACGCCGAGTCCACCCCACCCATGCCGTGGTGGGACAGGGGGTGGAGGGGTGATTGCACTGCTTAATTTTCAGACCTCCTGAGTTCTCCTCCAAAATTAATGGATTTAGAGAGCACTGCTTGCTTTTCTGGCTCTGCCAAATTCAAACCTCTTGGGAGCTTTTGCCACACAAGTCCCCAGCACAGGCAGGGCTTGGTGTGATCCCAACCTACCTCCAGTTTGCCTTCCCACTGGCAAGTGATGCTCGTGCCAGCCCATGATTACTCTCTTGGGAAGCAATAAACTGTGAGGAAGCAAGCTGCTAACTCCAAGGGAGGTGTCACAGGGCAGCACCTGGGCTCTAACACATTTGTTTCCCCTCCTACCCCACAGGCTAAAGGGCGCTGTGGATGAAGGCACAGATTTTGGGGAGAAATCTAATAACCCCCTTTTTTTGTGTGTTCTGTTTTTTCAATTAGTGATGCTCAGAGAATTGAAGAGCTGTTTGCTAAAAATCACCAATTAAGGGAACAACAAAAGGTCCTTAAAGAAAATGTAAAGGTGTTAGAAAACAGGTAGGATTTGTTTTTCAACAGAGTGCTGCTTAGTGGCAGCAACTGCACAGTCCTAGGGGGAGACTTTGGAATTTGCTGTCTTCCCAGGAGTGGGGTGTAGCACAGGAACCTCTTTATTGCTCATACTCAACTGCTGGGAGAGCTAGAGAAGCCTGAGCACATGCAGAGGAGCTTTCCTAAGCTCATGATGGTGGGACTAGATCTGGAGTGGGGGGTGAAAGGGCCAGTGATAACCCCTCTCACCAGTTTGGGGTGGTGGGCTGGATGTTCATGCTTCTCCATGGGGAGGGCAAGAGCTTATTTCCCCCATGGGAATCATGTGGTAACAAGCTGCTGGCCCTGGGTTTTCCTTCCTCCAGGCTGCGAGCAGGTCTCTGTGACAGATGCATGGTCACCCAGGAGCTGGCCAAAAAGAAGCAGAATGAGTACGAGACCTCTCATTTCCAGAGCCTGCAGCACATCTTCGTCCTCTGTACGTACCACTGCCTGCTGTAGGCTCAGCTTTGGCTGGCTGAGCCTTTGCCCAGTTAATGCCTCTCCCAGATATTTGCACAGGGCTTGGGGATGAGGAGAAGGGAGGAAGCAGGGCTGTGGATGTCACACGAAGCAGCAGAGCTGATGAAATCCAAGTCAGAAAGTTACTCCCTTTTATCCCTTAGTCCCTGCACATTTTCAGAGAAGGAAGGAAGGAAATTCGGCATCTCTCCAAAACCTGCTGCCTTCCCCTCTCCTCCTCCCCTTGGGGACCCCAGCGAGCTGTGGGGAGTATCAGCTCTCTCCTTGCAGCACCTGAACCCTCAGCACAACCTCTGTCCCTGCAGCTAATGAGACAAATCGCCTGAGGGAAGAGAACAAAACTCTTAAGGAAGAACTGAAGAAGCTCCGGAGCCTGGAGTAAGTGCTTTCCTGGGTTTCATTCATTCTGAGGGGTGTTAGTAAGGACAGGGGTGTCCCCACAGCTCAGCAGGGCTATGTCCAGACTGCAGCATCCTCAGGGGTATTTTAGGATCTAATTCCTGTGGATTCCTGTATATGTTCGACATTGAAACATTCCTAAAAGTCTCAAAACCCTTGTTGACCTTTGCTCACTCCCCTGTTAACCTGAATCCAAGGATCCAGTTTTTGGGGAACAACGGTATTCAACCCCTCTCCTCCTCAAGGGATACAGCTCATGGGAAGCAAAGTCCTGGGCTGCTTAGCTTGGCCATGGACCTCCACCTGGGCTCTTCCATGGCACCAGCTCCTCTCCTGCAGCAGCCAAAGAGGGTCTGCAGGAAGCAGGCTGTGTTTTGGAGGAAGGAGAGTGACATACAAGGAACTGTGATGCAGTTAAAGAGAGAGAAGAGATCAGCACCAACAGGTTCATATCCCAGCAGAGCACTGTGCTGAAAGCCAAGTAACCTGCCAGGCTGGCCAATATATAAAAATCAGCTCATTCCTCAAGGGTTTAAAGTCCAGAGGAATTAGCACTGAGAGATTAGTTTAGAAATGTGTTTTCTTTGGAGCACAGGAGCACCATCTACTTAAAGAGAAACTCTGGCTTTTACTCCCGCAATGCCTCTCAAAACCTGCCTAATTCCAGACCTGTATGTTGGGCAGGGCTTTATGAGTGCTCCTGCTCTTCTCTGCTCCCCCCTGGGATGTTGGATAGGAAGATTTCCAGCCAAACATCCATGTCTCAGCATCAGAGTCCAGCCAGGACTTTGTCCATGACATAAACATGTGTCTCCAAGACTTAGTCATTCCCTCGTAGTCATCAAGAGCATCAGCTCCTCCATCCTGGTATGGTGACAGAGCACAGCCACCACATCCTCATGCTGAATCCACCCCTACAGCAGGCTGAAAGCCCAGCCAGGGACATACAGGTTCCCACAGGGCTTTTGCAACAGTCACAGCTGGGTCCTGGCTTACCCAACATCGTGGCTTCCTGCGATGTTACCCACGGCCAGGTGGGGCAATCAGACCTTGAGCTGTCGTGCTGGCTCTGCCCCCTGCTCCAGACTGCAGCTGAGCTAGTGATAAGCTTCAGTGGAAGGAGGTGAATCTGAGGATCCAGTATATCCACATAAATAAATATGTAAGCATGTATATATATAGCTCAGAGCTCCCAGCACAGTGGCTCCAAAACCATCCTTCTCCTACCCCTTCCCGTTAATTCATGTCCTTTTCCTGTCAACAGGGACAGAGCAAAGAACCCAGGAGTCACCTCCAGAGAAAGCATCTCCACACCAAGCTCCCCATTGCCTTTACTGTCCCCGCTGAGCAGAAATGTTGGCACCGAGAAAGCGGCTCACAGGGAAGCAGAAGAAGCCCAGCATGATGTGGCAGACCTTGAGCTGGGAGAAGGTGGGTGTTGCTGGCTCCTGCCACCCTTGAGGGACCTGGGGATGGGAAGAGTGACTGAGTCACAGTGCAAAACTGCTCTGGGAAAGGGTCTGGAGAGCAAAGGCCAAGCTGTTGGCATGTCAGATGGACACTGCCATGGGAAGAACAGGTGCTGGGGGAAAAATGCACATCAAAGGAGAAACACACTGCTCTGCATTAGAGAAAAGGAGTGTTTAGGTGCCTTCACTGTAACACAAGGGCAGAGCTGCAGCAGCTCTGGGCTACTGTTTGTGTCTCTTTTGCAGAAAAGCCTGCAGTACAGAGAAGCTCTCCAAGCAGCAGGACTTCCCCAGGCACTGTCCTCCAAGAAGTCAGCCTTGCAGAAATGGTGAGTTGCCAGAGGTCATCCGATGTCCTCAGGCCTTCTTCCCACCGCTGTGGTCATCTGAACTGGATCAAGACAAGCAGATTGGGATAGGGAAAGAGTAGGAGGCACTCAGAGGGTGAAACAATTAACCAGACTTAGGCAGTGCCAAGGAGGGCACCTACAAAATTCCAGGTTCATTTTCTCTGCAGAAATTGCCACTTGCTGCAAGCAAAGCATGTGAAGTTTGGCACAGGCTCCTGTCCCTGCTGTGAATGTGCACATCCATGTTTGCTCCTGTGTTTATCCTTCATGACAACATGTCCAGCATCCTTGAGTCCTCTGCCCATTGCTCTGGTTCCTCTCTCAGATGTCTCACTGGGGAAACCTCTGAGGAATGAAGGAGCTGGGGAGACTGTGCTGAGCCACATTTCAGTGAAGCTTATCCTGAGCCATAGAGTCAGCTTTCCATTACCTGGGTGAGCCAGGAGCTGGAGCACAGTGAATGCTGGAATAGCCTGGAGAACATATAAACTGTGGGAGTTGTGGGTACCAAGAACAAACACACCACAGCAGCCCTGCCCAAGAGCAGATACAGATGTCTCTCCATGTGCAGCATAATGAATATTGGTATTTTCAAAGGACCTGGCATTCAGTGGTTGTCATTTTGTGCATTGATGCAAACACAAACACAGAGAGTGTGCCAGCTGAGGGCTGCTGAGTGATATGGTGACACTGTGCACTGGGAGATGAGACTGCAGGACCTGGAGCCCTGTTCCTGGTCATGGGAAATCAAGCCCACATATACACCCACATGGGTGCTTCTGTTTTGCCACAGGTTTTGCTTACCTAACCTTCACAAAAAACTTGAAAGAGCAGGTGAAAAGGGGTTTTGGTAAGGCTGTGGGGATAATTAATAGAGATCGCAGGAAGGGCTGGTGACATCTCCAGGTGGGCTGGGGAAAGTCAAGTCAGAACATGTGGTGAGCCTTTCATGACAGCTGATGGAGATGATGATGTCCTGGCCTCATAACCAGGTACTCCACTAGAAATACACCCACCAAATCTGTGTGTGCCAGGAGCTTACATGAGTAAAGGCCAGGGAATTTGCAGGGTCTTATCTTGGTTAAGCCATGGAATCGTGACTTCACTTGGGCAGAGACACAAGACCTCCTGCTCTACAAATCAGTGCAGCCAAAAAGTAGAGAGTGCAGTAGGTCCTACCAGAAAGCATAAGGGGGAAATTTCCTAGTAAAAATTAATAAAAATCTGGTCAAGCTGTTGACCAGAATCATCAAACAGAGCAGTCAGGAGCTGCCTGTCTTGTTCTCACCCAGGAAGAGATGCACCCCAGCTCACCTGGGCTCCCTGTAGCCTGGGGTGCACAGCAGAATGGCTCACCTGGACTTTCTTCCCTCTGCCACAGACATCCCAGAGGATTTCCAACCAGCTGCATGGAACCATTGCCCTGGTGAGACCTGGTTCCAGGCCCTGTCTCCTGGAAAAAAGTCCTTCAGGAACAGCAGTGTCCCCACCAGCGAGGAAGACTCCTCTCCCTCCGGAGCGTGAGCACAGCCCCAGCCTTGAGGCGTGAGTACCAGCTCCTGGGTCATGGTGTGGGCCTGATCCACGGCCCATGGCACTGTCCCACTGGGCAGACCAGGATGAAATGGCCTTTGTCTGTCCACCTTCCTTTCCAAACTTCTCCCACAGCCTTGGGGAGGGGGGAATCTCCCAGTTTATACCAGTAAAAAATTACTGGAATCCAGCCCAACAAGATCAGCCTCTCATTGGTCTCAGACAGGCCCATAAAGTGAACCAGGTGCCCCCACCTCCAGCCAGGAGAAGGACTTGTCCCACGGCAGGCAGGAATCCCTGCACCTCCTTATCTATTCTAATGGGCTTTTCTGCAGGGCTCAGCACTTCCCAGGCTTATCCTCCCCATGGATTTCAGGAGCACAGAGGGCTGAGCAAGGCTAGTGAGTTCACCTGTAGCAAGTTTTCCAGAGTGGGAGTAGTTCTGCTGAGCATTCCTGGGAAAAGTTTGCGCTCATGGAAGGCAAATAACCAGTGATAGCAGGAACTGGGTTTGCAGGGCAGGTTCATGCACTGTACCAACCCTCTTAGCATGGCTTTAAAGGCTCCCATGGAGTGAGATTAGGGCAGGGTGGGCTGTTCCTCTGTCCTGGGGTTCTTCAGGCCCACCAAGGCACTAAGAAAGTTTGGGGGGTGGGTAGGATGCTGCTGGCTATAAGGCATGATTTGAAAAGTGACTCCTCAGCAGCAGTGCTAAAGTGAGCGGCCACTGCATCCTCACCCTCACTCAACCCACTGCCTGTACCTGCTGTGGCCCAGGGACAGGGGATTGCTGCTGGATAGGGATGGTTTCCTGCAGTGTGTGCACTGAGCAGACCTGCTGCATGACCCCCTTAGCCACCAGGACCCTCCTCCCCAGCACAGCACCCAAAGGCAAGCATGATGCATGGGCCAAGAGCTGCAAGAGGGCACAGAAAGAGTGGGACAGACCATGTACATACCCTGCAGGGCTGAGAAACCATAGGGAAAGCCGCTCCCTAATGTGATTATTTTTTCACTGCTTTTTTTTTAGCTATTTAACAGCAACCAAACTGGACTCACCCAAGGCTGCTCCATCCTACGAAACCCTAAAACTGACCACCCGGAGAGAGCAGCTCTGCCTCCTCCACAAGCACCTTTCGCTGCACCAGCTGGGGCTGGCGAGTCACTGCACCTCGGCTGAGCGGGACGGCAGCAGCTTCTCCAGCCATTTGCTCAGGACCAAAGATGCCGAGGGCAGGACACGGTCACGGGACGGCTGGGAAGATCACGCAGCCTTGCTGAAGCTCCCTGCCACCATGGTGTACGTGAGGGATCAGCACCTGGAAGAAAAACTGCACCTCCTCAAGCACCGGGAGCGGCTGCAGCACCTCCTCATGAAGCAGTGCCAGCCAGGCCAGCGGGCAGAGGGAGACACCAAGCTCACACCTGAGGAGCGGCCCCTCTCCCCGTGGCTGAGCATCGCGGCGGGATGCAAGGAGGAAAGGTCCTTCCTGGAGGATGCCGCGGATGGGAAGGAAGAGAAAGAGCTTTGGCTGAGCCGAGAGCGCCCCGAGCTCCGAGCAAAGGTGAAGGAGGCGAGGGATGATGATGCAGACACGCCACTGGATCTGTCAGACTCCGGCCGTGGCAGGGAAACAGACTGGCACCACCGCCGGGAGCTGCGGGGGTGCGGCAGCCCCGGGGAGAGCCCCGCTGAGCTGACAGCCCGCGGCACTAGTGGGAGACACAGGACACAGCGGGACGACCTGCGCTTCCCCTACCATTGGCCCAGTGCCACCCGGGCACTGCCTGGTGCTGCCAAGGAGGAAGAGGAGGAGGAAGAGGATGCAGCGGTGGTGAGTACAGCTCACGTTGGCACCAGCTGTGGCCCCTTCCCCTCCCCGAGGTGCCCAGCCCTACTGCTGGCACCATTGTGACCACTGTTAGGAGGATGGCTTTGATATGTGTGAAGCCAATTTGCACATGGCAGAGCCACAGCTGCTCAGCCTGGGCTCTCATTCCCCATCTCCCCTCCAGTGCCCGTGGGGTTTCCATCTGAGCCCAAGGACAGGCAGTGCCTGTGCCCACTCCTGCAGGTTGGTGCAGGAGCTGTGCTGGGCTCCCTGCAACGCACCACAGTGCACAGAAATGCCTCTGTGATGCTCGTCCCCATGGGTGGCACAGTCATCACATAAGGCTGGGGACAGTCCTTTCCTCCTGTCTGGTGGCAGCAGCATTTGTACTCCCTGTATCCATGTATCCCTGTATCCCTCTAACCCTGTATCCCTCTATCCCACAGCTCACGCTCTCACGGGCACATCTGACAAACAACTCCACACAGAGCAACCCAGAGGCCCTTCCTGAGTCTGGGGTGAGACGGGATGTGAGTGCACAGGAGGGAGAAGCAGGTAAGAAGCCCCAGGCAAATGTGACATTTGAGAAGGCAAGAGCAAAAGGTGCATTTTGGCAAAGGCATCTCCCAGCCCTGAGCTCTGTGCTGGGCTCTGCACGTACCTGCAAATGCACTGACAGGAGAGAACCTTCCATTGACCCAGTGCTCCTGCCTCCCAACACTTTTGGGTCATCGGGGGAAATTCAGGTTTCACATTGGGAGCTCAATTTTCAACCCTAGAGATGTCCAAAATTCAGGCTCAGTATCTATAGGGAGAAAGTAACTTCAGCTGTTCTGGAGGAAAGCCACCCAGTGTCTGCCCAACACAGTCAGGAGCCACCCATGAAGATCACCCTCCACTCCATGCCTGGTGGCATGGAATTCCCGGGAGCTAAAGAGATCAATGTAGCTCTGACTTATTGGCAAAACCCACATCTGAGAGAGCAGCAACAAGATAATGTTGCTGTTCCAGCATTACCCACTCCTCTTGGCAAAGCAGAAGCTCAGAAATCCCCAGCAGAGATGGGATAAATGAAAGAGGTTTGCAGGACTAACACTGGAAAACCATCCCTGTCTGTCCCCTTACTCCAGTGCGTGCCTTGTGCTGGCACAGCACACAGGGTTGAGCATGGAAATAGAGATGCTGGTACCCGCAGCAGGTAGATCAGGATGCTCTCCTGCTTTTTCCCTGCTCCATTCCCCCATAAGAGCCCTTTCAAGGCTTTCTCCCTGCCTGACCACCAGGGGACACGGGTGCCAGGTTTGTCCAGGTGGGTGGGAGGCAGCAGCCATGGGGATCGGAGCAGGAAGCACGTCTGCTGAGAGCTGCTCAGGACCAGCCTTACTGGCTTGGCCGGAAAGTTGAGCTCGCCTGGATTAGTTGGTCTGGGCGTGTCGGAGTGGTTTGGGAACACTCTCCGGAGCAGGATTTTTCACGGTGGAAAAAAAAAAAAAAAAAAAAAAAACGCGGGAGTCCTCTGTGATTTACATGCTAAGGAGATATCATCATGGCAGAAGAATTTCAGCTGATTACATTCTGGGTGTGGGAATACAGGACTTTCTTCAGTTCTCACCTTAAGCTTGACACAAAGCCCAGGAAACAAGACACGAAAACTTCTGCACTTTCTAGTGAACCTTAACCTGCAGAAGGACAAGGTGAGGATTGAATCAGGCTACAGGGACTCCAGGGGTGCCTGGAAGCAGCCTCATCTGCTCTCTCACCTGGGCAGGGACGCTGCCCTGCTGAGCCCCACCCCAGCTAGACCTGGTGTAATGACTAGAAGTATCGAGCTTCTGGAATGCCCCTGTCACTCAGAAGAGGGCACAGCCCTGTCCCCAGCCCTTTCTGCCCTCTATGGCCAGCCCAGGTGTGCTGCTGTGGGTGCAGACAGGGTGATGCCACCAACAGCAAGGTTTGGTCCCCAGCTCATGCAGATTCACACTGTGTAGAGGTCCGGTGTGTTCAGGTTTGTGTCTGGGGTTCTGTAGCCTTGGGGTCTATGTGCAGCAAAGTCCTTTGCTGGGCAGGGAAGTGTCTCCCCTGCCTTCCCTTCCCCTGCTCCTCTGCACGTGCTTCCTGCCAAGAGCCACTGACCAACACCAGCAGCAAATGTGTGAGAAACGCGCTTCTCCCCACCTGGGGCTACAATGGGAAGGTGCAGTCTGGGGTTTAAATACCCCTCAGCTTCTCACCTGAATGTAGGGGCAGCAACACTTACAACCTTGGTGCAGCAAAGTCCTATGGATATAGCTTTACTGGGAGCTGGTTTCCCAACAGAGTCCTGTTGGATCGTCTATAAATATTCATTCCGAGCCACTAAGCTCGAAGTGTCTCTGCTTTGCAACACAGTTTACTGCTAAACCTGTTTTCTGCCTCACTGGCTCTGTATCTGCTCATGAGCTTGTCAAGCCTCCTGCCAGCCAAAAAGCCCTTCTTTTTGTGTTTCCTTAGATGACAATGATGCTGAGTCTGGGAAGCAGGAATCCGATGAGCCAGACACAACGGACAGCGAGGTTTGTTTGTTCTCCTCAGCCATCAGTTTAGGCTGCCGGGTCCAAGAGGCATAAGACAGGTTGTCCCTGCCCAAGCTCCCTCCAGAAGGTGATGGCTCTTCCTGCACCAGGTGCCAAACCTCATTCCCACCCTGTTACACAACTTGTTGCTGAGGGATAGAAGTATCACACTTTCCAGCTAGACAAGAGTGTTTATGAACAATAACATTTGTCATCACTCCATAGCAATGATCACAAAGGTCCCTGGCAATGCCATTAGCTCCCTGGGAAATCCAGGGTGGTTTGTAGACTGACTGTTCTCGTTGGTATAGGGGGCTGCCCCGTATGAAGATGATGTCCTACAAGAAGCCGAGGCTGATGGGAAATACTTTTGCACCAAAGACAAAGCTCATGTGCAGCAGAAGAAGAGAAAAAGAGGACAGGATCCTTGGACGAAAGGTAGGGAGGAGGAGTTCCTCGGGGCATCAGCTCAGGGTCACAATTTCTGCTGCTTCCCAAGAGGCTCCTGTGAGAAAAGCGTGATGGAACCAAGGGCAGAGGGGAGGAGGGTTCTTCTGCCGAGCACATGCCACTCTGTGCTGTGTTTTGGCAACGCTTGTCTCCAGCTAGAGGAGCCCCCTGCTAATGGTTAGCCAGGGCAGCCTGGGCAGGGTGACCAGGAGAGCACTCCTGAGCACCTAAGCTAACAGAGCTGTGTTTGCTTAGCAGGTCAGGGAGGCAGTGACTGTGGAAGGCCAAATTCCCAGGGGTGAGTTATTCACATTCAGAGAAAGGTTTCTGCCCATTCTGTTGATCTCCCAGTGTGGCTGGGGAGGTTTCCCTGCTGACAGAGGAATGTGTTGTACTCATGTTTCCTACAGGTGAATAAGCAGAAAACTGCTCCTGATAAGGGTAAGGATAAGACAGTGTGTCTGTCAGGCCTTAAAAAATGCTCTGTCAGACAAACCCTGCTGCTCACCCCCTCTGTACCAGCCATAAAGACAGAGAAGTGTTGACCCAATTATAACTGTAGAGAGGGCTGCTGCTGAAACATGAAAGGAGCTTGTTTAACAGCCCAGCCTTCAGAGGGGTCTGCTTACTCAGGGGACACACCACAGCTGGGTGACAAGAGGATTTGCTCTACAAAATCAGCTACTCAGAGCAATGGGGAGGAAGATGCCCTGTACACCCCAAGACAGACACATCCAACCCTCTGGGACAGGATGGAGATGTCCCCAGTGAGGACTGAATGCAGCTGTGGTAGGAATGGGATGATTGGAGAGGCATAACACCTCTCTCAGCATGTGGTGTGGGCCATGTATCACACTGGAAGGGGGAAAAATACAAGGAATACATCCTGCTGGTCCGGATACTCTCTCAGGTATGCTCCTGCATCAGGTCAGATCTCTGCCTATTTCTGCTTTACACGTTGTTTCTGTGTCCAGGATGACAACAGCCTTTCTGGATAACCCACACATCTCACTTGTGAGGTGTTACTCTTCATCTTTCCTCTGCTGAGCTTTGCTTCCTCGTGCACTCTCTCTATTTTGGGATGAGGCCATGCTGACTCCGTACATGTAAATCCATTGCTCTGTGGTTGACTCCCACTGTCATCTTGCTGTTTACAGGAGCTAAGAAGTCAATGAGAGGAAGAAAGAAAATCAAAGTGGAGCAATGCTCAGTGGGGATCAAAAAGGAACTGGAAAATTGCTCTGCTTCCCACAATGATACCTCTGAGGAGAGTTAACAGCAGGGCAGGATGAAGCGGCACGGAGGGCTCAGAGGCCTCAGCATCCCACCCACACTGAGAGTGAATCCTTCTGTTGTGCTGGGCCTGGCAGTGGGGAATTCATAAGGACCCATTAATGGGTAGAACACTCAGAAACTCCTCACTCAGCGCCTCAGGAGAGGCTGGGCAAGGAAGAGCCATGCAGGTGATCCCTGGAACAGCCAGGTCACTGCTGGTGGAGCAGCACATTCAGCAACCCCAGCCCTGCACTGGAGCAGACCCTCAGACTGGTGCTAGGAGGAGCAGACATCTCTTTGCAGCCCTCACTCTGGATCAAAACCATGTTCTTCCCTGGGATTTTTTGCTTGGAGAACAGACTACCCAGACCCTGTTCCTAATCTAGGATGGCCTGGTGGCTGGTCAAAGGGTGGTGACCAAGCCAAACACTGCGGGGCCCCATGTACAAACCTGCTTTGATTAAATCCCTATCCAGGTTTCATACACATGTGGATCTTGTTTGACCTGGAAAAAGTCCATGGTTTCCTTTTCCAGTTAAGTGAGGAGCAAGCACATGAGTGGACAGATGGGATGTGTCCCTGGAGAGGGCAGGGAGAATAGCATGGGAAGAGCTTTAGTGCTCCCTTTCCCCAAGGTGTCCTGCATGCCAGGAAAGGGTCAGTGTGAGAGACCCAGCTGTGGCTCACAGCAGAGCACCAGCTCAGCAATTCACACTAACCTTGGCAAGATCGTTGGGAGCCGCTTTTCATATGGATAAACTGTTCTTAATAATATTTTTTTCTACTGGAATGAGATGGGAAGGACTGCAGCAAGCATCCCTGCAGCCACAACATTGCTCCAGGAGCCAGGCTGGGGTGTTCCTGGAGCACAGGTGGAGAACAGGGGGACAAAAACAGGAAACCAGAGAGGGAGTGCCAGAGCCAGTACCTTCCCTGGTTGGTGCCCCGTCATTTCCTTTACCCGCAGTTATTGCTACTTAAACGCGTGTCTCTTTGCCCGTTCGCATTGAACGAAGGCAAAGTGCAGCCAGCCAAGAGCAGCATCTTTATCCTGCAGCGCCTTCCCACCTCCCCAACCCCAAAATCTCAATTTAAGAGGGGAAGCAGGGGCGGGAGGGGGCCCAGCGCTGCGCGGGGCCGTCCCGCACCCAGCCGGGCGGGAGCAGGGGGGGATCGGTGCGGGAGCGGGAGCGATGCGGGCGGAGCGGCGGGCGGGCAGTGCCGCCTGCTGGGCACGGCCGGGCAGGGCCGGGGCCGCTCCCGGAGCGCCGGGGATGCTGTTCAGCCCTCGGGGAGCACCGCAAGGTCTGCCCTTGATGATGGCTCTGGAGCCACGGAAAGCGGACCGGCAGCGGGGATGGACTGCGGGAGTCCCGCGGGGCGGCGGCTGCCAGGATAGTTCAGAGCAGCTTAAACTTCCCGGGCTGAAAAATAACAGCCGGCTGTCATCTTCCTCCTGTCTCCAGTTTGGCAGAGCTCGTTGGGTGCCGGGGAAGGGTCTGGAGCACAGATCTGCTGAGGGAGCTGGAGGTGCTCATCCTGGAGGAAAAGAAGGCTCGGTGGGGGATCTTATCGCTCTCTGCGACCACCTGGAAGGAGGTTGTAGCCAGGTGGGGTTTGATCTTTTCACCCTGGTAACAAGTGATAGGACAACAGGAAATGGCCTCAAGTTGCTCAAGGGGAGGTTTAAATCGAATATCAGGAAAAATATCTTCAACAAAAGAGTTATCAAGCACCGAAAAGGCTGCCCAGGGCAGTGGTGGGGCCACCAGAGTTGCAGGGCTGATTTTTTCCAACTTAAAGCGTTCATCAGATCACGGCCATGGGAAAGGGATCAGGGTCACCACTGACGCCTTTCCCTCTCGGTCCCGGGCGGACAGCACTGACTGTCCCTTCTCAGACCGACTTGCAGGGGGCAGCAATACCCAGAGCAGCACTGAGCACTGTGGTGAACTGGATAAAACTGTCTTTTAAAAATACCACAGCCAAAAAAAAAAAAAAAAACCAAACCAAAAAACAGTTGAAGTGTAATCCCATAAAGAGGCCCCTCAGACTGTAGGGAGGTAGCCTGGGATCAGGGGAAATGAAGGAGGGAGGGAACTTTTATGGTGTATAAAATAATCCCCTCCCTATGACAATCCCTTGATAAGCAAATGTGCAGAAGTCTTGCCAAAAATAATGAAGTCCTCAATTTCTTTTTTTGCCCCAGAATTTTTTTCCCTCCCTTTGCACAAGGCCACCACAGAATCCACCTTGATTTATAGGACTTTAATTTTTATTGATATTGCTTCTTGCCTTCTTCCAGCAGCCATTTTCACCCGTATCTTGTGCAGGGTGTGTTTGAGGGGCTGGCAGGGACACATATTTCATAGTTAGGGCAGTCCCATAACTATAAAAACAAAAAATAGTTTTGTCAGGTCTGACTAAAGCACTCCTCTGAGCAAGTTGTTGAAGTAAATTAAACTTTATATGCTGCACTTGATCCAGTGCTGGAATTTCTCTTCTGCTACCCAGGCCCTGGCTTGCTGTTACCTCCTTACCATGTTGCAGAAAGGTGAATAATTGCTGGGATCCACTAATTGTCATAATTATGCTTGTCAGTCTTTTGTTCAAGTCATTCTTGACAGGTATGTATTGATCTGGTGATATGCAGGCAGCCTCAGACTTGAACTATTCTGCTGTAAGGAAGAAATCTGAGCCCTGCAAAGAGCCCTGGAGCTTTGCAGAGGTTTCCATGTGGAGGTTCAGCTCCACCTGAGGTAACGTGTTTGCAGGAATACACAGGGCAGCGTTCAACCCAACAGGCAGATCCTGCCTTCCCTGCAGCACAGCAGCCTTTTAATAACCCACTGGAGTTTGGCTAATGACTCCAAGGGGCATCTGTGTAGCAGACCCAGCAATCCATGCTTTTGCAGAGTTAATCCATTTTGTTGCCCCAGTCCAGCTCAGTACGAGAAGGAGGTTTTACACGATAATCTCCAGAAATCCACTGAAATTACCCTCAGAGCAATGCAGCAGAAGGGAAGCTGTCCCATGATCAGTCCTTCTGGCAGTCCACGTTTGTTTTGTTCAGATGAATTAGAGCTCTGATGTCACCAGTGATGTGATGTAGGTAGGACATCTGGGCAGGCAAACTGGTTTCCCAGAGGAATGGGTTCAGAGCCCAGCTTGGGTTCACTCAGGTCAGGGGCTGGATTTGAAATTGCACAGAGGTCAGGAGAGCGATGGTGTAACCATTTCTGTTCACTTTTAGTCCATCCAAAATAGCAATGTGTGGTTCCCTTATTGCCTGTCAGGCCAAACAATTCTGGTAACAGACCACTGCAATTCTTTTGCTTACTGATCCTTAAGCATCTGCACATGCTTAATCATCCTCATAGCACAGATCCCTGCTCTTGGCTCACAGAACCCCCGATCCTCCCTGTGCATCAGCCTCCCACTAAACCGACATCTTCAGCTACTCTCTAGACTTGATTTGTAAAATTTTGTAAGAAATAAATTTGTGCAAGACAAGCAGTGAGTAAAAATCTCCATCTCAGGGAAAAAAAGAAACCTGCCACCACACAAGGGTTCCTCTGTTTCATGTGTAAGGGAGACGGTGCTGGGCAGGAAAGTAGGAAGTTCAACAAGCTCAAAGCAAAAAGGAACTGTGCTGGGAACACGGCTGGCTGCAATGCAGGAACCAAAACCACCAAAAACAAAGATCTGCATGTCAGATCCTTCCCCCTCACAACCTTCTGTGGCGGTGTTGCCTTCATGGCAATAGATAATTTGAAGGTGATTTACTCCATTGCCCTTTTCATGAGCCTGAGCACCACCTTCTCTGCAATGAAATGCTTTCAGCTGGGATCTGGTCAGTATGCAGTGCCCATTTATAGTGCTGGCTTTGGAAACACAGCTTCACTCTTCCGTTCACCACAGGAAAACTCATTCCAGGCATTACTGAAGCCTTGCTTAAATCCTGTTTTGGGAATTTAAGTGGGATGGGCGTTTTGTGTAGGTCCTTTCCAGGGTCAGATGTGCCCTGAATGTGTGAAAAAGGCAGCACAGACCCTGGCAGCCTCATGTAGAGTGCTGCAGTGCATAGCCAAGAGCTCAGAGAGGATGGGGACAGGAACAGCTCAGATGTTCAGAACAGAGCACAAGGACAAGCCTTTAATTTTTGAAAAGAGGATGTGAAGTCATGAGTAGGCTTAGCAACTCCAGAAAGCAGTGGTGGTTTTTGGAAAGGAGAAATTTGGGGAGTTCCTTTGCTCCTTTATCTCAAGCAAAGTTTACTGTAGGAGTTTTTGAGCCAAAGTTCATGTTCCTGTTGCATCCCTTGGGTATCACAGCTTTCTGCTCTGCCTTGAACATTGTCATCAACCCTTCAAGAGTTCCCCAGCTCCAGAAGGGCTGTGCTGCACACCCTAATCATGCCAAACCTGCTTTTGGGTGTGCTGAGCTCCAGGGGGACCTCTCCAGAAAGCACATTTTGCAAGATTCTCTCATGAAAATTATTGATTTATTAATAGCAGCACATAGTGCAGCACCACGTGCTTCAGGGGAGAAGGTTTGATTCATTCATTCACAAATCCTCATGTAAACACCACATAACATTTTCGTGACTCGAGCACAGGGCCCTCCTGAGCGCAGAGAGATATGACTCAATCAATCAGCTCGGTATCTTTTAAATACTTTGTGTCACGCAGGAGAGCCTGACTCATTTTCCCAGGCACACTGTTATCAGCACAGAGGTCTGCTGGCAGCGTTTGCCTCCTGGGGATCAGCAGCTGATTTTGCTGTAACTGTGACTCTGCAGCGAGAGCAGAGGGTTGTGTCACTGCCGAGGGTGAGCACATGGCAGTCCAGGGGACACGGCCACTCTGCTCCAGCAGCGGCCAAGGGAAACCAGGACTCACAACTGGAACCCTCTGAGGCAGCTGAAAACCACAGCAGGTCACACAGTGAACGCACTGGTGGGACTGACAGGTTGAGTCAAACCTGGTTTGATGGGGTTTGGGATGCAGGAGGAAAGCAATGAATGCCAGCAGGGAGCAGGAGTGATCCAACATGGGAGTGCAGTTAGGAAGGGTTTCATCATTTCTTACATATGTAACACACATAGGGAATGGCACCTCCGGGTGCTTTCTGAGACATACTGAAGAGGAGGAGGAAGATGAGCTCGGGAGGACACACAGTCCCAAAAATGCAGTGGTTGGTCTTTAGGTGGATGTGGTGAGTGTGAAGCTCAGCTCCAAAGAGTGCTGGTTCCCTTGGGTGTGTTGATTTCAGGAGAGAATTTAAAAGGATCAAGCTATGATAGGAAATTTGGGTCAAATTTCCAAGGTCCTTGGATTAGATCCTGTTCAGGAGAGAGGGGACAGTAAGCTCTGGATGCATGTGGCACTTATGAATCATCCTCCCAGACTTCTGAGACCCCCCTGGTACCCTATGAGGCCTCTTGGATCCCCATTCCCACTTTCCTTAGGCTGCAAAAATGTGTACAGAAATTTCTGGTGCCTTATCTTAATACCACCAGTTCCTCAAAATGGAAGCTGCTCTTCTGGTTCCCAGCCTAAATATACTTATGACCTGTTTATCTTTGCTTGATTTGGGGCCATGATTTTGCAAAAAATATAACACCCAGCCCACACATGTACTTTAAAATGCTGTCTCATACCAGATGCTTAGACCAAATCCTGCAGTTCTTGCATGCAGAAAAATCCTTGTGACCTTGGTGACTCTACTCCCCATATAGTATTGGAATAAGGACTCACAGGCTTGTCCTGCTCCACACCAGCTCCTTATTCCAGCAGCCCCTGACTCCTCAGACATGTATCCACACAGCCCAGGGCCTCCTTTAAGGTAGAGCAGAAGCTCCAGGAGCAAAATGAGTGTGAGTTGAGTATGGGAGGTTCAGAGTGATGCTTTACATCTGTGCAATAACGTTGTTGTAAATGCAAATCTCTCTGTCTTCCTCTTTGTCCAGGGATTTTGGGATGGTTAAGATTGGAGTAGCTTCAGCCCAGAACTTGAAGCTGCTGTGCAGCAGCAGGGTGGAGAGTCCATGCTCCAAAACAGCATCCCCCTGGATGAGTGAGAGAACGTGTATGAGCTCAGGGTTTCCTCTGTCCCCCCACTCCGGGGATTCCCTGCAGGGACAAAAGGTTGCTCAAGGTCACACCCAGTCGCTGTCATTTGTGGAAGTGATGCTGATGTGCCACTCATCTGTTTTAGCGTCAGATTCCTTGAAACACAGCACTGTGCTCTCTGTACTCAGACACCGCGAGCGAGTTCGCCTGTCAGACGTAGATGAAAGCTCCCCAACATTAACAGCAGCAACACTCAAACTGCTAAATTCAGCTTTGAAGTTAGCAACCCACTAAGCCACAGAGGCTGCTCCTTTCTGTGCTGACTCAGTGGGACGATTTACATCCCACAGCTATTTTTACAAGGAAAGAATAAGAAAAAAGCCACACATTTATTTTTCAAAATCCAATCTTGGGTTCCAGAGAATTGTTTGCAGCAAGCCTACATAGGTTTCCATGCCTATTTATCCCTTGGCTTATTTGATGGTCTTGCCAGCAGGAAGGATTTTAATTCCTTTTTATCCCAAACTATTTTTTTCCACAGCTGTGATATGAGATGGTTATGCCAAATAATTTAGGCTCAAAACCTGACCTATATTGAATAGCATAAGATACCAAGGATGTTCTTGAGATTTTAAGGGGAGAGTTTGTATTTCACTGTAGGATTTTTAATGAAAGCCTACAAGAACACATTGTTCTATGGTTCCTATCTTAATCCTATTATTATTAATAAATACTGTAAGATGTGTTGATGGCCTACTTTCAACAGTACACAAAAAAGGATCTTATGAAACAGCCATATGAAAAGACATAAAACCTGTATGTGTTTTATAGGACAGTTTCAAAATCTATCTTTTGTTCTGTTCCCATATTTCAGACCATATCATCAGACATTGGTTTGATTGCTGATGTAGACCACAAGCAATATCAAGAGTATCATGTAGCTTCTTCAAGCATGTTTGGCAAAAGCATTCACCATTCTAAGGGTCCAGGGCAAATACCTGCATAATTAAGCAAATACCTGCTTAATTACAAACATCTCAGTACTCCCTCATTAAGGGCAAATTTGGTCTGTACTTTAACATATGTACTGGGTGGGCAAAATCCTGCTTGGGAGCACAAGCTGCTTCAGAACACGTAAGGTGGGAAGCATAGGAGTCTGCATTTTGGTTTCAGAGGAATACAGAGGCCACCAGCACCCACACGCTGCTGTTCTCAGCTCCAAAGGCTTCATCATGCCCAGCACAGCTCCCAAATCTCCCCTTCCAGGCCCAAGGGCATGGACATCGTCAAAGCACATCAACATCCTCAGAGGAAAGGAAAGGGCAGAGCTTTCTCACTTGGCAGGCAGTCAGAGCATCATCCTGGGATGTGGCAGACACCAGTTCAAGAGCCTGAGGGGTATGTTTATCCCGTGCAGTGTAAACACACCAGTCTGGGAAGCGACTGAGATGCCTTGAGTCACTTTCTGAAGATAAATACTAAGTTTATGTTCTCCCAGCCCCGGGTCTGCCTTGCCCATATACGGCCCATGATCAGCACCGTCTTGGCTTTGCTTCAGGAGCTGCGAGAGTGGGGATCCATCCCTTTGCACGGGTTACAGGGCTGCTGGTGAGTCTTGGCGCTGTGCACGGGGGTCTGCACCCTCGGGGTCGGCGAGCGGGGGTCCACCTCAGCCCTGAGAGCTGCAGGAGGGCTGGGTTCCAGGCTGCTGGGATGGAGCAAGAGGATCGACCGCCTTCATCCGCCTTTGTAGGAGCGCTTTGACGCGCCCAGCCGCCCGCGATGGGTTTAACAGATGTGCCCTCCTGCCTGCAGGAAGGCCAGGAGGCCTTGGGAACGGGAGACCACCAGTGCGACCGAGGGTTTGGGTGGGGAGACGATGGGTGGAGAAGTTTTAAAAAAGCCATACAACGGGACGCGGTGGGTATTTGCGAGGGGACACGGTGGGTGGTTGTGCGGGGACACGGTGGGCGGTTGTGCGGGGACACGGTGGGCGGTTGTGCGGGGACACGGTGGGCGGTTTTGCGGGGACACGGTGGGCTTGTGGCTGTGGTAGGGAAGCACTCGGGGGAGGAAGGGGCTGGCAGTGTGACGGCCCGGGAGAGGCTCGGGGGTGCCGGTCCTGGTCCCCCCCCGTCTGCCGGGGCCCCCCCCGCGCTGCCGGGGCCGGCGGCGCTAGGACCCGGCGGAGCCCCACGGGCCGGCGCGGGGAGGGGCGGGGCCACCCGCCGCCGACCAATGAGCGCGGAGCCGCCGCCGGTCTCATTTGCATTCGGGCGCGACGCAGCCAATGGGCGCGCGGGCCGCCGGCCGCGCTGCGCTCCTGCCGCCCCGCCCGGGCGGCGCGGCTCATTCGGAGAATGGCCGCGGCCACGGCGTGCGGCTCCCCGCCCTCCCGCCCGCCCCGCGAGCAGCCGCCGCCGCGCAAGCGAGGCGACTCCCGGCGGCGCCAGGCCGCCCTCTTCTTCCTCAACAACATCTCCCTGGACGGGCGGCCGCCCTGCCCGCCCGCCGAGAAGCCGCCGCTGCCCGCCGGCCCGGGCGAGGGGGAGGAGGCGGCGGCGGAGCCGGCCGGAGCCCCGCCGCGCCTGCTGCCCCCGCCGCCCGTATGCCAGCCGCCGCCCGCCCTGCTGCTGCCCGGCGTGCCCGCGCTGGCCGCCGCCGGAGCCAAGGGGGATGCGGACACCGCCCGCGGGGGCATCTTCCTGCCGCAGCTGCTGCTGGGCGGCCCGCTGTGCCCGCCGCCCCCGGCGCCGCCCGCCCTGCCGGGGATGCTGGCGGCCGCCAAGCCGGGCAACCCGGGGCTGCTGAGCCCCTCGCAGAGCGCGGCGGGCGGCGGCTTCGCGCTGGAGGCGCAGCGGCAGAGGTGAGTGAGGGGACGGGTCTCGCCGGGCCAGCCCGCCCCTGCCGCCCTGACCCCGCGGGGCATGGGAAGCGCCGGGACCCCCCGGGGCCCTGGGAAGAGCCGGACTTTCCCAGGGCCCTCGGCCGGCCGGCGGCTCCGGGAGGGGGGAGCGGGGCATGGGAAACGGGCGCCCCCGGGGAGAGCGGCCGTGGGAGGCGGCGCCGGCCCCGCTGTGGCCCCGGAAAGCAGCACCTGCCCCGGCAGCCCGGCCGGAGGGGCGCGGGGATCCAGCCGGGGAGCGCTGCCCATCCCGGCTTCGGGAGCGCGGCTCTGCCCCGGGGAAGGAGGATGCCCCGGAGGATGAGTGGGATCTGCGGAGGGGATCGCTCGCTCAGGCTCTGGCTGCAGGTCTGCGGAACCCCGAACCCTGCCTTCTTCTTTTCCCCAGCCCCAGTTTCTGCGTTTTTCTGTTTCCAGATGGAGCTGTCAGGGTCGCTGCTAGGCAGGACGCTTCCTCCGTGCACACTGCTGGTGTTCTGCTTTCTCCTGCTCTCTGCTGCTTGTCTCTGCAGTAACTCTGTGTATTAATGAATGCTTGTGCGCTGGGAACTTGGAATCAGCCTCAGAGGAGGATACTCTGGCCTTCAGAGCAGGATTACTATTGCATTTCCAAGGGACTTCTATCAGCTTGGATGTGTTGGTTTTCTAATCGACTGGAAGGCGGGTCTTGCTCAGATCTTGGGGATTTGAGCTCTGAAAGAACTCTTTTCAGGCCGTTTCTTGCATAAACAGCTCTGTAAAGTGAGCTGGCCCTCTGAGCCTTCAGATAGGCAGCAATATCAAAGGCTTTAAGTCTCTGTGGTCTTTACAGTGGCTTCCAGAGCTTTGTAAGTGAGCTGAAATAGAGATGTTGTCAGTGCTTTAAAGCTGGGGAGCTTGCTAATGCAGTTGATGGGTATTCTGTTTCAGTGTGCATCTCACAGTGGAGGTGTCCTATGTATCCCCAGGAAACAGCTACTTGGAGGCTCAGGTGGATTTGAAGAGAAGTAGCTGCTTTTCAGTAATGACTAGAGGTCCTCATGTGTTGTCCCTCCTGTGGTGTTTTTCCTTCTTGAACTGTTATTTACCACCCATTGCTTTTCTTGGAGAAATTGAAGCTGGGCCTGCTCTCTGGATGTACAGATTGCATTGTTGTGTGCTGCTTGTTGAGCAGGAAAGTCTGAAGTGAGGGCGTTGCTGTGGCACAGCTCCTTCCCAGCACTCCTGGTCCACAAGATCCAGCGCACGAGGTGCTGTGCGATTTCATTTTGTTGCTTTAACATTGTAGGTAGAGCTCCTGAGGGCAAGTTCTGCATTAAGAGCTTCACAAGCACAGTTCCCTCTGTGGCTGTGGCTTTTGGTGTGCCTGTGTGTATGGAATTCTGGACTGATGGATCTCATGTAAATGGTTCAATCCTTCCCCTTCCTGCTCCAAGTCAATAGGACGCTAAGAAAATATTCCTGGGATCTTCTCATTTGATGTCCCCTTTCTTTGGCACCAGGTTTTAGCTGTTCCACTATAGTAATTTCAATCAATCCACCTGAAAAGAATGATGAATCAGAAATAAAAGGTAGAGAAAAGTGCAAGGGGGCAATCAAGGGAATCAAAAGGCTCCTGTCTGAGTAATGACAAAACAAGACCATGATTTTTCTGCTTGGAAGAGATAGCTGAAAAGGTATACTGTATGGCATTAATCAGTTTGTATACTACTTTTGAGGGTGATTTGGAGTGAGAGTTCATTCTTTAAAGAAAAAGAGCATCAGCTGAAACTATCAGACAGAAGATCCACATCTTTACATGGAGATACACACATCTGACAAAAGGACAGTTTTATGCTGCCTGGGAGGCTATGTTAGACCCAACATATTTCCTTTTTTTGCTGGCAACTTGCAGGGTGAGGGACTTAGAGCACTTTATTTTTTCACTGGAGAGTTCCTTTGTACTGCAACTGAGCATCCCTTCATCCCCATGGAGCAGAGGCGTCTCCTCTTGGTGTAAATACACAAGGAATGATTTGGGGACTTCCCTTGCTGTTGGGTGGTGGTGGTTGTGCTTCCTCTCCTTCTGTGTTGGGTGAGCTATTTACAAAACAAGATTTAGAAATCAACAATTACAAAATGGGTTTTGTTTTACTGAGAGTTGAGAATCTGAGTATTGTTTTGCCATACAGTGATGTTGCTACTCTAACTGCCTGCATCCTGCAAAGGTAGAGGCATGTGAAGTGGTTGGAGGGAAGCAGGAGGTGGAATCTGCACTGCCATCCAGGACTTTTAAATCCTTGGTGCCCACTTAAGGCAGGTGTTCTCAGAGTCCTTTTTGAGTCACTGTCAAGACCTACTTTGAATTTTCTTTACTGGAGCCTCTCTTAAATGCTCCAGGAGCACGGTCTGAAGGTCTCCACACTCACTGCATCCACGTTCAGTGACCAGTGCTGCTGCAATCCATGCCGTGACTGGGGATTTCATTGTGCTGGGGCTTGCCCCAATCTATGAAGATCTCTATCTAGAACTGATGGTATCGTTGGGCAGAGTTTTATTGCAAAACTTGATCTCGTTTGACTTGATTGAGAAGTTGCAAGAAGCTGATGAGACCGGCCAGTGGGGCTCGGGGCAGGTCGAGACAGCACCTCTGCCAGAGTTAGTGGTTAGTTATTAGCAACAGGCAGGACATGCAGTACAGCCCAGGGAACAAGAGATCTCACCTGATGTAACCTGGAGTTCCTTGGAGTTTCTCAATAGCTGTCAGGTCCTTTAGGATGGAAACTTCAGCAGAGGAGGCACCTTCAATCTAGATGCTCAGTTTCTTCATGCTGCTGGCTGAGCATTATAAACTTAATGACTTTAATCTTCCACTTTTGTTTTCCTAAGGAATCTTCTGTTTACAGGATCTTAAATTACAATGCTGTGTTATACCAGCTTGCCTGATCTGCTTGCCATCCCTCTTCCCTTCTCCTTTTCCATCTTGTTCTGTTCTTTTGTTCTTTCAAAGAACAAGCCTCACAGAAAGCAGTGGAGGGAGGCAGCAAACGGCGAACAAATCGGCATTCACAGATTTTTAATGAATTTCTGCAGCTGGGTCTGAAACTGGCAGAGCTTTCTGGGGAAACACAGATAACAGAGGGCCCTGGAAATAGCCAGGTTATGAAAGCATGAAAAATGGAAACAACAGCCCTGAATGTCAATGCTTACTGTGCTTCTGAGATTTCAGAATAGTGTAATGTAAAGCAGCTGGTTTGGCCGTAATTTGCTGCATTTTGCTGGGCCTGAGAATAAATACAGAGAGTAAATTATTTGAGACTGATGCTTTAATGTCCTTGGAGTTCAGTGGTCAGGGAGCTGAACTGAGTGTTCGTGATAGCTCAGTCATTTCTGATTTATCAGCAAATTTAGGTCATTTTAAGAGTGGGAGTTTAAACAGTAGTTGATAACAGCAACACTTTGGACCAACTCTGCTTTTAAGTCTTAATTGAATGCCAGATTGCTGACATAGGTGTGATCAGATTAGTTCCTTGGGTGGAACAGCAGAAATGCTTGGTCAGGATTTTATGCTTATGATGGTTAATGTGTTGTTTTGTCCTACTGTCAGCTTAGCTGCTGTTGTCACTTCAAGAAATGTAAATATTTTTATAAAAACCCCTCTCCTAATAAACAGATTTTGTTGAGATGGATAAAGTAAAATGTTCAAAAGTCTTAGTTTTGATTTTCAGCCTTATTTGGAATAAGCTGAACACATGGTGCTTTTCAGAAAGCAGCAAGGTCTGTCAGAGCTGGAAAGCTTTGACCTTTCAGAGGTGAACAGCAGACTGGGGTGTGCTGCTCGGGGCTGAAAGTGAACATATTCTAAACCTGAACTTTATTTAAAAGTCAGCTGAAATGTGAAAGCTGCAGACTCCTCTCCAACAAGCAGGTTTCTTCACCAGCTTTCTCTTGTGTTTGCAACTGCAGGTGAATTGCATGTGCCCAACATTAAATATTTTATAGCTGCCTGTAGTCATTCCCAGCCAGGTATATTAACCAGGAGAAGTAAGTTCTGTGCCTAGCAGGAAACTTGGAGATCAGAAAATCCACGACCTTGTATCCTGCACACCTCTGTGAATGGGTCTGGATCAGACAATCTGAGATGCTTCTTGCACCAAGGTTATTTGACCTCTTCATTTAAGAGAGTCCAGAAGCTTAAAAGTAACATTGCTCTCCAGGCAGGAGTAGTCTGGGCAGAATTAACTACACTTGCAGCTGATTTTACCTGTGGTCAGGTGCTGTAGCTTTTCAAAGGGATTGTCCAGGAGCCCTGGCAGCAGGTTTTGGGATGCTGTGGAATAGGGGATGCTCTGGAAGTGCTGTTTCCACCTTTCCTTTACCCTTTCTGCCAGCTCAAAGCTCCTCTCCACAGGAGGTGATGAGCATGGTCAGAATGATGTTGTCAGGCTTCAAGTAAACAAGTCATCAGCCAAGAAGGAAAATGTTGCTAAATTAAATACAAAAAACCTGAACAACTTATTTTTTGGGCCCCCATTCAGATCTCCAGTGAGCAAGTCCTGTAGGAGTGTTACAGTCAGAGCTTCCTTATCCTGGTGTTCCACTACTGTGGACTGGAATATACTGTCAAACCTTCTACAGCAGCACAGCATTCATAGCTGTTTGACATTTTACTTTTCAGATTTATTTTACAGGCTTCCTTTGAGTTAGGAAAAATAACTAAAGCTTCATTGGACCATTATTTTTCAAGTGTAGCTCTTGACCCTGGACTCTGCAGGATCTCTGTGTACTGGGTTAAAACATCATTTCTTTGATTCACAGTCTAAACCAGTTACCTCCTCCTTGCCTTCCTCCCTTCCCAGATCTCAGCTGAAGTGCCTCCTCCCCAGTGTGAGCACTCAGAGTTCCCAAAGCTCACGCTGAGCAGCAGCTGAGTACTGTGGGTGCCTGTGAGAAGGACACATTTAGTTTGTCAGTGTCTTTACCATAACTCTGCTTAGCCCCAAAGTCCTCTTTGATACTTTCAGGGACGTGGGCTGCCCAAATTTGGATCTGCTTTGCCAACTGACAGGGATGGACGTCTCGCCCAGCTTGGGGTGAAGCTTCTCCATCAGGGCTACGTCTGCTCTTGGCACTCACTGAGTTGGTTCAGAAGAGTTACTAGCAGTAGTTCTCAGCTTTTTGTAATTTACTGTGAGTTGTAGGATGAGGCAGGGATGGAAGAATCTTTGCTTTCTGTTCTAAGGAGTAGTTCTGAGCCACAGACAAACTCTTCTGCTCTGGGTTTGGGTACAGTTTCTTTGGTTTGAAAGGGAAAATAAAACAGGTGGAGAGAGAGGAAGTGACTCGCAAAATTCTCTATTAAATATATTTTTTATTTCCTGCATTATGTGTTTTTTAGCTATATTCAGTATATTAAATGTAGTTATTTAGTTATATATAGTATATTAAACCTTGTGTTCCTCCCATCTTCCATCTGTCAGCCAGTTAAAGCTGTGAGGCTGTCAAGCTGAGTGAGCTTGAAGATGTTTTTGAGCCCTCTTTTGAAGGTTGTTCTGAAGTCATCAGGCTCTGTGGTTTGAGTTCAGAAAATGCACAATGAAACTTGGGCTCTAATGAGCACGAGGTATTGTTGATAGAGCAGGTGACTGCAGATGGAGGGTGCTCAGCTAAAGCCACTCTTTCAGGCCAGCTCTTCAAACACAGAGCTCTAAACTCCTCTAACCTTTGGTTTATAGTTGTTGTGTACTTAACCTACTTAAATTATTATAGTTCATTCCCTGGAAGAGGTGTTAAAGGAAGAAACTTTATCTGATCTTGTAAGTGCAAGCAAAGCAAAGTGTTTCACAGGGCAGCCCTCTGATTTCACGAGACACGCTGGGTCTTTTAAAACTAAAAGCTTGGTTCTGGCTGACCCCACTGCTGAGGCTCCTCTCCCCTTTCCAGGGAATGGTCTCCTTCCAGCCCTTGCTCAGTGTGGTGGTACCCAAGGTGTACCCAAGCTGCAGACCTGCCTTGGACCTGGGTAGCTGTTTCATTTTGGAGTCCCCACAGCACGGGCTGAACTGCTGCTGGTCAGAGCTGCTTGCTCAACAGCACGGACAGATTTGCACTTGCTCTGTTGTGGTTGCTACAATTAAGCATAAAATTTTGCCTTGGTGAGGCTGCAACCTCTTGACTGTGGGTTGGAGGGGATGCCTGATGCAGTGGGAAGAACCAACTGCCCATAAAAACACTCTCTAAACTTGCTTTCACTTGTTTTTGTCCCATCGCCTGTTTTAAATTTTCATTTCCTTCCCAGTTAAAAGCTTCTTTTCTTTTTTTTTTTTTTTCTTATAAGTCAGGATTTTTGTTGTGCTGAAGGCTTTTATTTAACAAGGCACAT
>JAWWLV010000057.1:9473593-9503253 GCA_035041135.1 Platyrinchus mystaceus
CGGACAGATTTGCACTTGCTCTGTTGTGGTTGCTACAATTAAGCATAAAATTTTGCCCTGGTGAGGCTGCAACCTCTTGACTGTGGGTTGGAGGGGATGCCTGATGCAGTGAGAAGAGCCAACTGCCCATAAAAACACTGTGAGACCTCTCTAAACTTGCTTTCACTTGGTTTTGTCTCATCGCCTGTTTTAAATTTTCATTTCCTTCCCAGTTAAAAGCTTCTTTTCTTTTTTCTTTTTTTTTTTTTTAATAAGTCAGGATTTTTGTTGTGCTGAAGGCTTTTATTTAACAAGGCACATGACGAAATGACAGCATCATCTCTCAGTGAAGTGCATGAATATTTCTAGCATAATGCCCACAGTGTCATCAAGGACACACTTTGCATTTCACGTGCCTGTTTTGGTCAGCAGTTCAGTGCTTAGCAAGCAGAGCACAAAGTACAAGGGAACCAGGTTGGTGAGCTAGGAACACCTCCAGAAACTGGTAGAAATCCAGAGAAATACTGGTGATGTCCTGGCCAGCACATCTAATCTGCTTTGTGAGAAGCAGCAGGGATTTTAGGATTGGGCTCTGGGCACAGCAAGCCTTACATCTGGTTTGGTGGTTCTGTTGCAACAGCTGGCTTTCACAATGCTTACTGGAAGGCATTATTTTATCCTTGGATTGTCTAAACACTCTTAGCACCAAAGCAATATGATTTATGAAATGCAGTGAATACAAAGCTCATTTTCTATTAGGTCTTAATCATATGTGGTTGTGAAACAGCAGTGAAGTAGCAGCTGCTGTGAAGATTATCTAATTTCTTTCCTTGTTAGTATTTAAAACTCTCCAGGCTTAGTGAGCTTCCCACTTACTCTGCCTCCACCTTCATTCAAATTATACTTCAATTCTCTTCCTTCTCATCTGTCCCCAGGCTGTGACACATTCTTTCCTTGCATGTGGCTTTCCTGGTGTTGGAGGAGTGCAGCAGGGCAGTGTTTGGGACCAGCAGGAAAGCCCCTGGTGCCCTTTCAGTTCTGCAAACAAACCTTGCATAAGAACACAAAGGTGAAGGAATTAGACCTCTTCCCTCCTCCTGAGATCTCACAGAGGGACTTGCTCTGAAGCCTGAAAGTACTTTTCGTGCTAATGTGGCTGATTTCAGTTTACTCTCTAAAATTAAGATTACTGGAGGAATAAGTTAAACTACCCCCACTGTGAGACTTGTATTTATTCTCTGGCAGTCTAATACTTAAACAAATGTCAGAAAGAGCTCCTGGCACAGTGGCCTCCTATCCAAACTGCACATTTTTGGTGCCATAAAACAGCAAGTAGCTGACTTTGTGAAGAAGGAGCACTGAGGTCTGTCCTTACTGTTGGTGATGCAAAGTGCCTTCTCTGCCACTGCCTCTCGATGAACATCAGAGCTGAAACCATCTATCCATGAAAATGGCATGCATGGTGCTGGGCACTGCTTGGTACAGATTCCTTGTGAAGTCATTTGTTTTACAAAGACATGGTTTTGATGTGATTCAAGATAAATGACTGACTTCATTTTGGCTTTAATTACTGAGAACTTGTTGCTGCCAGTGCGCTGCACTCAATCTGCTTTTGAGCAGGAAACTCATTAATGTGAGCACCAAGGGTGGAGAGGCACAGGGCACTGATAGAAGAACAGGGATGCTCCCGGCACAGGGCACTGATAGAAGAATAGGGATGCTCCCACTCACACACTCTCTGGGATGCAAGCCTGGAAACAGTAAATGTCTCCTGGACAGCATAAGAAATGGCAGTTGCTAAAAAGTAACCTTAAAAACTGGGACTAGTTTTCATAATCCCTTGGTGCCTGTATTTTACCTAGTGAAACCCAAGCACAGTTCATATCTGTTTGCTGGCTTGCCTGTAAGGAATGAAAACAATACAGCTTAATCTTTAAAGTATGTCTTGGAAAAACAAATCTGACAGGTATGTCTTCCCATTGTAAACAGGATTTGGGATCTGGATTTCTTGTGCAAATTACCTTTGACAGTTGTTACTAAGCTAGTGCTTCCAAAAAAACAATAAATTATTTTTGTCCTTGTTATATTAATAACTCAGCCCCTTGACAGCTGTGATTATACTGAAGCCTGTAAAGGACCTTACAAAGGGACATCACATTAAAATAAAACTCGAGTGGGAAATAGGAAACCAAATTCTATTAGGCCCTAATTTTACACAGTAATTAAAAATCCTTGACCTCTCCCATTCCACCCATCTATTAGCAGTATGGATGGCTAAAGAGCAACAGAGGATATCAGCCTTGCTGCTAATTTTAGTCCAGTGCCTGGGGTGTGTGCCTGCGTGGGTACAACAAGCAGCATCAGCAGGGTGAGGGATGTGGCTCCATCTGAAACAAATCCACCCTGCTGGGCCCTTTGGAGCAGATCTCCAGCCATGTCACTGTCCAGCTCTTGCAGCATCTTTGAATGGCTTTGTCAGAGGGATTGGTGATGCTGGAAGTGATGAGGATAAGAAGTCGTGGCAGGAGGTGATCTCAGGGTGGCAGCTGAACGTGGATTGAACTCTGGCTGTGTGGTGGGCTCAGGCTGTGAGCCTGTCCCTGAGAGGGATGGGGGTTAGTTGGGATGGGGGGAGAACCCCAGTAAGGTTTTAGAAACTTCCATTTTCACCCTTCAGGAGGGAGCGAGGCCAACTGGTCTGTTCACCTGCTGTGGCAGAAGTGCAGGAATCAGAAGGGCAAAAGGGAGAGGAGCTTCAGAATGGCCAAATGGCAGCTACACACGGGTTTAAGAAAGATCATTGGCCCCTGTAAGGCCCAGTATTAGGGCTTAAGGCCCAACATTAAGGGGTTAAAATGAGCTTTTGAGGGCTGTTTGTTGCATAACCTGGTAGTGCTGAGCAGAGTCTTGGGTGCCCAAAGGGCTGCCCCACTGTCCCTTAGAGGACACAGTGGCCCAGGAGCAGGAATGGAAGAGGCTTGTCTGAGCCTGAAACCACATCTGATAGCACAGGATTAGCATCTCTTACATTCTACTATAATACCTGCTGAAGAATCAGAAACTTGGGCTTCCAACTATAGCAACATCCCCAAACTTTATCCTTGTCCTCTTGGGTGTCTGCAGGTAGCCCAGTGTAGGTGGGAAGTTGGAAAATACTCTTGGCAAGCCGTCAGAAAGGTCAGTGCTCTTTAATCTGGAGCTGTGACTTAACCAGCTTTTTCCTTTCAATTCATGAGAGGGGAAGTGTAGGGATTACCAGTGCTATACATAGGTTGCTCTTAGCTGTGTCCTGTTCTCCTGGGAACACTTAAGAGCTGTGTCACCCTTGGGGCTGGAGATCCCACATGCTGCTTGTCCAGTGTTCACCCTCTGCAGAGAGTTTCTCTGCCAATGCTTGGTGGGCAGGACCAGAAGAGGACAACTCTGAAGCTGGAACCACTCAAAAGTTGGGTTTCTTCAACAGGAGATCCATCAGAAAGGATAGATATGTGGGCTGGGTACTGCTTCCCAGGACAGGAGTCAAAATCTATCTCTGAACATAATTTGTTGTGGTTTCTCTGAACATAAGGGGGTTTTGTAGGCTTTTTTTAAGTGTGTGTTTAGCTGGTGCAGGATTTGGCAGCAGTGTTGGATTGTGTGAGTCCATGTGTGCACGTGGCGATAACAAGCCAAGGCGTAATCCAGAATTCCTCTGCTTGATAGCCCCTTATCTCTGGGCATGTGCTGTGTGTGTTTTCTCTCTTGGTGGGTCCCCTCCAGGTGCTGGCTGTGTAAACACAGTTGCTGTTTTTAATGATCTAGGAGGGTCCTGCTTTGGCCTTTACTGGCTCCTGAAATAAAGGGAAGCAACCAAAAGTGACTGCTGGCCAAGGACGTACAACCAACCAAACCCTATATAGGTTGTCAGGGCAATAGCTGGTACTGGCAAACAGGCACTTTTGAATGGTCTATAGGGTACTGTTGGAATTGCAGCCTGCTCCATGGAACCCATAAACATTTTAATACTGGATACTTCGATTTCTAAGTGTCAGGTCGCACGTGGGTAAGGGTGTGTGTAAGGTAACTGCACAGCATATGTAGAGATGTTGGTATTCTTACTATTTAGGTTGCATTTAGCAACAGACACACTATGTAAACTACTTAAAATCCTTTGAATTCCAGTGGATCAGACCATAAGCAAGAAGTGTTATCCCAGATGAAGCTGCCTAGCATGGGATAGGTGACTCAACATTTTTTGTGTCATCGAAGCTGGCAGTCACTGGAGCCATCCTGTGCAGCCTGTTGTTCAGGTGTGAGTTGGTTGCAAGAGAAGAGCACTCAAACTAAAGCAAATGTGTGTGTGTATATTTATATCTAGTGAAAAAGTGTTAAATTTTGCTGCATACTCCAAGTACTGCACTAGTGAGTCTCAGACTGCAGTGAGGGTGCTGTGTTGCTGTAAAATGTTGGATTGAGCAGAGAAACTATTTCAGGTTCTGTGGATTAGTGAGAGGTCTTTATGTACACACTGGTTTGAGGGAGAGTGTCTTGCTTAGCATCAGGGACTCCTTCAAGGTGACAGCTTCGCTGAGGACAGAAATTATTTACAAGTGTAGCTAAAAATGAAGTTTCCTGTTGGCAGAGTGGGGATGACTCATTGTGGTTCTGAGTCAAGGGGTGGGATCTTCCCTTTGCTGCATCAGGGTTTTACTTCCAGATATGCTCTTGGAGCAGCAGGCTCAGGTGTTTTTCCCACAGGGCAGTGTTGAGAAGTGTAACACCCTGGATGGGTCTCCACCGTGGGGATCCTGTGTTGACACTGTGGGTGGTTGCACCTGCAGCACTGTGGAGTTAGTGAGGCTCTAGCCATGGTTCTCCCAACCCATCCTGTTCCAGCAGCATCCTTTTACAGAACTACATGCTTTTTTTGTACCAGTGCCCATTGGCATTGCCTGTGTTTTCTCTTTGCTTGCCATACACGGCGTCCTTCTGTCTCCATCCAGCCAGGTCTCCCCTGGGTAGGGAGGAAATCAGTGGATGTTACCAACTGCATTTGTGCCAGGAGGTTTGTGATCACCTCCTCATTTTGTGAAGGGTTTTTTATTGCATTTTAGATGGCAACACAGAGTAGAGAACCATATGTTTGTGAAAGCGTTAAATGCTCCTGTGCTGTTCTTGTTGAAAAGCAAAAGAACAATAATAATTTTAAAACTGAAGTGCTGGTGAAGGGTGTTGAAGCTGTGCCAGGAATGTTCTCCAGCAGCACCTTAATGGCTGCTGCTTTGTAGGAGGCATTTTCTAGCAATACTGAAGGTGTTAGTCCTGTGGGAGGATTTACCTCTCTTGTGTTTACAGAAATGGACACTAATTTTTCATCCTCCTACCTGTTTGAGTCGTGGGCTTTTCTTTCTTTTAAGAATGCCTGAACAGCTGAGAGTCTGCTCTGATGCAGTTTAAAGTTTGATTTTTATTTTTTTTGCCAGAAGTAGATTTTGTCAAACCTGAGTCTTGCAACTTTTGTCTCCTGTGCTGCTTCTACACTGACTTTCATGGCAGTGGAGTTACTGTTAGTTGAGTTATTGTGTCACTTGGGAAGAAAACCTTGAATTTGAACTCACATGGCTTGTGCTAAAAGTGTAGCACAATGTATGCTTTAAAAAAAGCAGAAAATATGGATTCTCATAGTTGTGGTGTCAGCATTTTTCTGGTGGCAGTTTAATCCAAGTGCATTGTTCTATGGAAATTGCAGTCATAGTTGCATAATTCATTTGTAAATCTCTACTAACAAAGAAGGACTTCACTTGGACAAAAGTAATGTATCTTACTTTGGCAAAGCCTATTTTTTTTGCTTAAACGTAATATCCTATTACTGTTGCACTAACTCACATGATTCCTACTGTTATTCTTGCATCTTTCATTCTGGGACTTCAGATGTGTGCCAAATACTTTTTGCTTCCTTTAATAACCCTCTCTAATGTTTTCTGGAGAGATCTGTCAATTTTATTGAGCTGCAGCTATAGGCTCTCAGTCTGCTGACTCCTGCAGCTGGAGACAAGGGTTCTGAAGTGAGAATACACACAGATGTTTGGTCATCGTACAGATATACCTATATCTGAACATAAATTAATAACAAATCACTTTTTCCCTTGCTTTGATGGGGGGAGCTTTCCATGACATTTCTTGTCAGATTTTAAATGAGTATTTGGAGGCTTCTTCATGTTTAACTTAGTGGTAGGTGTTCTTTGTGGACAGCAGTGAATGCTCTTGTGAATGAGGTTGGTGTAAATACGTATTTCAAGGGTCCTAGAGGGGGAGACAAGTTCTTGGCCTTTTTAGGAACTCCAAACTCTTAGCAAAGCACTCTTGCAACAACAGCAACAACAAAAAAAAATCCAGAAAACCTGCCATTTGTCCTAAGAGCTCGTAGATCTGTTGCAGTTCATAAACTCAGAGGCCATGAACTAATATTGTCCACTCTTCGTGGTGTTGTACATTTTACAGAAGGCGTTTTATCTCCCAGCGCTGCTCTCTAGACTTTTTAGAAGACATAGTGGAATATGCCAGTGTACGAAGGTACTTTTTTCAAAAGCAGCATTAATCTCAACTCGTTGCATGCAGTCCTCTCCTCCCTCCACCCTCTTCCACGCCAATATCTGAGGTCCTGCATGCTAGTGCTGCCATCTGATCATACAACTGGCATGAGGTGGTTGGTTTTTTTTCAGAGCACTTAACAGATTTTGGGTGGGGTTTTTTTTTGTTTTTCTTTTTATCACTGCAGAACCAAGCATATATCTGGGTCTCCGAGACACAAAAGTTTGAAGAAGATGCACTTCATCAAGAACATGAGGCAGTATGACACCAAAAACAGCAGGTAACTTGTGGAGATCATGGTTTTCCCCCTGTGCTCGGGTGCAGTAGGATGTGCCCAGAAGCAGATTCCAGTTCCATGGAGTTAGACATTTAACATCAGTGGGAATAAGGGGGTGTCCTTGGGGCCTTGTTAGTTTTATACAGGCTTCTATCAAAGGCAGTAGGTGCTCATAGCTGCTACATTTGCAGCAACACACTGGTGGTGCTGCCATCCTACTTGGAGGAGGTTAAATCATTCTCTCTTAACACCTTCCTTATCTCTCACACATAGAGAGGTCAGAGCTGAGGAGGATTTAAGGAGAATGACTTGGTTTAGCCAAATTCTTGGCTCAGTTGCTGAGCAGAAGAAAAAGGGGAGGCTGTGTTCATGTTTATTATTAATAGAAGTGTGAGGTTTCATCTAAATGTAAAATATTATCTACATCTTTCCACAAGGTTTATGTAAAAATAATGTAAATATAGATATATATATAGATATATATATATTTAAAGACTCTCCCTTGAGGAGCTCCCAAGGTGATGGCACTTACTGAAGGCTGGAGTTTTATATAGAGCTTCACCTCAAGGACCTGCAGGGTCAGCATGAAACCTCTGCTCTTCTGCTGCTTTCTGAAAACATAACATCCATAGCAGGATCTATGTGACTTGCAGAGCAAGACAAAAAGAGTCTTGTGTTCATATTGCATAAAAAGTTTCTTTGTAGCTTCTGGATCTTAATTCGTATCCTGATCTTTTCCCATCTGCTTGCAGGATAGTGTTAATCTGTGCTAAACGAACACTGTGCGTGGCTTTTTCTATCCTACCTTACGGGGAGAGTTTACGGATCAGGTGAGTCTCTGGAACTGCTTTGTGAAATGTCTGGGCTGTTGTTTGAGAAGGTCTTTTGAAATGAGTATCATTGTTGTAGGTCTTCTGTTTTGAAGCAGGTGAAGTTAATTAACTTACCATTCACGTGTAAGGACAAGGACTTGCTGTCAGAGCAGTAAAACCAGATGTTGCCACAGTGTCAAAGTGTTCATTCAAACTCCCAAATAAAAACAGTGGAAAGAGTAGACTGTTCTTCCAGTGTTTATTGGTATTTTAAAGCAGTCCAGTCCTGTAAAATCTCAGAAATCAACTTTAAATAGATGATGTGGTTGGCTGCTGTGTAGGATTTTCTGTATTCCTAAAGTGGTCAGAAATCAACTGTCTTTAGTGCCACAAACAATGGTATCAGCAAAGAAGCAGAGGGAGCATCAGGGAAGGATGCTGCTGCCTTCAATGAAAACCCTCAGGGGTTTATAGTGAATTTACACCTAAATAAGATGCTCTTCTGTTTCTCAGCTCTAAGCCATGAATGTCACTATTTGCAATCTAGGAAAAGCAGAAACTGTTTAGAGTGTTTCAAACTGCTTTTAGTGTTTGGACTACATTTTTGTGTACAACTGTCAGTATGATCACTTACGAGAAACAAAATCTGCAAACTGGATTTCCCTGCATCTCTCCTCAGCCCCTTGTGACATTTAAGTTGATTCTGTGAAGGTCTGTGATCTACAAATATACCATAGAAATTCTATTCTGATCCAATTCTGGCAGAGCAATTGTGTTGTCACTTCTGTCCTGTGCGTAACTTATGGACAAAGGAAACGGATGCTTAGTGGTGGGAATTGTATTGTATGCAAATACATCACCATAAAAATAGTTGATGGGAAAATATTCCCTCACATAATAGAAAGGCAGCAAGGTCACTGAAGCTGTTTCAGAGCAGTTCTGAGCACTGGGCTGCTCTGCTTTTAAGCTGACAAGGCAGTTCTTCAACTGAAAGCTGTTTCTTTGGATTGGAATATCGGTGACAAAGCTGCGTGTTGCCACTGCTGACACAAAGTCCTGCAGCTTGATTCTTAATTTGAGCTTGTGTGCACAGGGGTTGGGAAATTGCACTTGAAAGGCAAGTTTCTGGTCCTGGAGAGCTAGTGATGTATGTCATGTTTGCTGTGAGGTGTTTGAGTATTGCTGTGTTAGGAATAGTGTGGTCTTGTGCAGAAAGACCATATCAAAAAGTTTGTTTTTGGTAGATGTATTGGTACAGATTTGCATTAAAATGAGATTATAACTCCAAGTTTTGAAAAGAGTAGTTAAAAATTCATGCTTTCTCTGAGGTGGGACTGAGGAGTTGCCCTGTTCCCACACAAGACCTGGTTGTTGGCTCTGTCTAGGGAATGGAACTGGAGTTTTCCTCAGAGGAAACTGGGCAAACATTTTGTACTGCGTTTTGTAATAGCGCCCTTTCTTACCTGCATTTAGTGATCTGAAAATGGAAGGACAGAAGCAGCGACATCCTTCTGGGGGAGTTTCAGTCTCCACTGAGATGGTGCTTGGACTGGAAGGAGTAGAGCTGGGTGCTGATGGCAAGGTAAGGACACTTACTTTTTCACCCTGGAACCATTTCATACTGGGACAAATCACTTAATTTATGCAGTGCTTTGCTATTCATAAAGTGAAAGCTATGGCTTTTCAGACCAGTGGAAGTTCTGTTTGAAATTCTGGCCTGTGGTAATGTTTCTTCTGAGGAGGCTGTTGAAGCTTGTGATCACTTCTGCCTCCATTTCTGGAGAACTGATTTGACTTTGCTGTCTTGGGCAAGGTATGTGAGTGATGCTTTGATAGAAACATGAGTGAAATTTATACCCCTTTAGTGAAATTTATATACTGCCAGAATTTTACTGGTGTGATTCTCCCCTTTGCCACACCACCAGATCTCCTAAAACACTTCCATTCTGAAGTTGTGGAAACAAGGCATACCTCATCCAGCTTTTCCCTTTCTTCCTGTCCCACAGTTTCAAGGTCCCAACTCCCAAGTACAAACTCCAGGGGCTCTCTGAGTTGGAAAATCGTAGATGTCTGGAAAAAAGCTTTCCAGTAAACTTCCCCCCATAACTACTGCAACTTTCTCTTCTTTAAGGTTGTGTCCTATGCAAAATTCTTGTACCCAACCAATGCTCTGGTTGTCCGCAAAGCCGACGGCTACGGTGCTGTTCCCTCGTGTCGAGCCAGTGCTCCACGGAGTCTTCCTGGATCAAGATACAAACCTGTGACAGCAAAAACGATACCAGCAGGGACAGACATTGGTAAGGACAGGCACCAGCCCTGTCATCTCTCATGCACACAGCAGAAAAGCAGAAAAGGCACAGATTTGTCTGACACAATTGCAACCGGTCAGTGCTTTATTGGGATGGATTTGCAGCAGCTGGAAGAAGACTGGCTTTAGAAGAGCGTAGTAAAGAAGGCTCATTAGTGAAATCTAAATGATGAGCCTTAGGAGTGAGACTTTCACATGTTCCTTACATCCTTTATATATCTGGCCTAGTTCTGATTATGCCATTCAATAAGCACGAAGCTTTTCCTTGGAAGTGTAAAGTTTTATATTACTCACTAAGAAACATCTGGTGTACGTGGATCCAGGTGGTTCTCCTTGCCTTCTAGCACAGTAACAATGCATAAGCTGAAGAGTTTGTGCCAAAAATCCCTTCTCTTTTGTAAATGAGCAAACCTGACAACTCTGCTGTCTGTTAGATACAGGCAAAAGAATTCAGTCTTGTTGTTTACTAGGTATATTTGTAGGTGGCAAACTCAGTTTGCATTAAGTCTGAAATGGTGTGTCAGGCACACAGTGAAGAAAGAGCTTGTTTGGGTTTTTTTAATCATTTTAAAACCTGACTGGTACATTAACAAAAGGCAAATGTGTGACTGTAGATGAAGTTTGCCCGTACTACGAGATCTGCCAACACTTAGTGTTCACTGTCTGAAAACTTTTTTTAAAGAGGAAACAGGGAACTTCAGGCTCTGTATCTTGTGACCCAGTGTGCTTTCCTCATTCCCTCAGGAAGTGAATCTGGGGAAGCTGCAGAGTATGATCCAAATCTTCTGGATGATCCTCAGTGGCCCTGTGGAAAACATAAACGTGTTCTCATCTTTGCCTCTTACATGGTGAGTGACTGGCACACCTGAACAGGGGAGCAAGTGAGTGCCTGGAAGATCCTCCTATGAAGAATTTCCTTGAGCAAGAAAAATTCCTCTAGGAAGAAAAAGTTGTCTCTTCTGCTAACTGTTTGTAGTTTCCCTAATAAATTGAGTTCATACAGTGAACTTGTTGAGGGCCAACCTGGCACCTATCTTCACGTTGTTATTTACTTCTTGTAACCATTTGCTTATTAGTTTTTTAAGACTGTAGTTGGGGTTCAACATAATTTATTAACCTTAGGACATTTCAGAAACGTTAAATTGTGAATAATAAAACTCGGGTTTGCCTTTGCATTAGTGTCTTTGGAAGATTTCTTTGGTTGTCAGTCCTGTTCTTAAGACAAATGATAAATTTTGCCTCTTGTGTTTCAGACTACAGTCATAGAATATGTGAAACCGTCAGACCTTAAAAAGGATATGAACGAAACCTTTAGAGAGAAGTTTCCTCATATTAAGTTGACACTGAGCAAAATTAGGAGGTAAGAAATAAGCATTGAGTAATGAGAACATCTTCTACATTGCACGAGGCTGCTTTTATCTTCCACTTGTATGGAGCAAATACTAGATCTATTAATAGCATATATGATTAAACACTAATCTCCTGCTGCCAGTTGAGCTGACTGTAGAGTGACAGGCCTGTACAGGAATGTTTAGGGTGCTGAGAAGGGCTAGCAGTTGGTTTTCACAGTTCCACCTAGAAGGGTTTTGTTTCACCTACTGTGGTTCTAACACTACCATCCAATTAACAGCGAAGCAGCATTAGCTTTGAAACAAACACTTGTAACCTAATTGCTTGGCTGCAGTGCACTCCCACTCCAACTGGATTGGCTTTCTCTGGCTATTTTTGCCTTTCAATTACCAGACTCACTGATGGGCTCTAACAATGGGCTCTAACAAGATTCTGGGATAAAGGGTGTTAGATCTGAGGAGTCTTGGTAAAGACAAGCATTTTGTGACGGTCGCGCAGAATTTCTCAGCTTCCAGTAAATGTATCTGGACACTCCTCAGCGAGGTGCACTGTTGCACCTTCAGAGAGCTGTAATCTTGCTGGTGTTACAGGGTGATTAATGCAATCAGGGCCTGCTGAAATAGCGGCTTAAACACAATTCTGCTGAGTCACCAGGGCCAGGTGTAACTCAGCTCCAGGTGAGGGCTTGCTTGGGCAGTCTGTGTTCTGCCAGGGTCCTGCATACTCCTCTTTGTAGCTGTTTGGAGTAATGTGTTCACACAGAGAGCTTGCAGGTGTAGCATGGGTGGCAGCCAGGAGAGGTACCACTACCTCCAGGTCTGCCTTAATGCTGAGATGAAGGGCTGGCTGTTGAGGGGAGTGTGTAAACCAGGCTGCCTTCCCCCTCACACCTGGCTTTCACACGAGGTGTGTAGTAGACAGGTCTCTACACAGCAACTGCTGTGACCTGCACAGCTCTGATGTGGTTTTCTGTAGGTCAGAGTGGCTCAGTCTTATGATATGAATCACAAACCAGTTTGTAAGCCAAGAAGGAATCATACAGCAATAGCCTGTGTGTCAGTGAGGCAGCTAAGCCCTGGTTTATGGGTAGATGATGAGGAACTGTTCTACCACAGTGGATGTTGTCAGCCAGGTTAAATCAGTGTGTGCAGAAGCACCAGCTTGCTGCCAGCTGGACTTTTCCACTCTAGGATAATACTTGTCATGGTTTTCCACATAGGAGTCTTGCCCATATGCTCCTCTGAGTTGCCATGCTGCAGTATTTCTAGAACATTTCATAAGAGCTCTCATGTTTGGGGGGGGGGTGTGTCTTTTTTCCTATTCCCAGTTTGAAGAGAGAGATGAGAAACCTGAGTGAAGAGTGCAATCTGGAGCCCGTTACTGTCTCCATGGCTTATGTTTACTTTGAGAAGCTCGTCCTCCAAGGCAAACTCAACAAACAGAACCGCAAACTGTGTGCTGGTGCTTGCGTTCTGCTCGCAGCCAAGATCAGCAGCGATCTCAGGAAACACGAAGTTAAACACCTTATAGATGTAAGTACTGGCAGACTTCTTCCAGGTGTTGTCAGAACCTTCTCTCTGGTTCATAGGTGAAGACGAACATTAAAGCCATGCATGTTTGCATTTAAGACAAGCTTTTTCAGACAATTTTATGTCTCATTAGGGCCCTCGATTTATTTTTTTAATTCATTAAATTATCTGACTGGCTCAGGCTAATGTCTTACTGATCCTACAGTAAAGTTATTTTTGCACTTGCATATGTTTGCCTGAGAAGCAGTAACTGTTGTGTGGGTGTCACAGCTGAGCTGATAAGCTGATCTCTGGCAACACACTTCGATTCTGTAGGTACAGCTCAGGCCATGCATTGCTGACTCCTGTTTTATGCTGACTTAATTTAGCAGTGCCTTGAAATCATCTGGATTAACTGATTCTTCCTCCCCCTCCTTTGTTTTGTTTTGTTACTGTCATAGAAACTAGAAGAGAGATTCAGATTCAACAGAAGGGATCTCATCGGTTTCGAATTCACCGTCCTTGTAGCTTTGGAACTGGCCCTTTATCTCCCTGAAAACCAAGTTTTACCTCATTACAGGCGGCTCACGCAACAGTCTTAACCAAAGCTCCGTCCCAGCCGGCGGTTCCAGGGGTCGCATCCCTGGATGCTGCCGGTGGAGGTGCCGCTGGTGGAGGTGCCGCTGACCTCGCCGCGCGCGTCCCGCCGCGGCTCCAGCTGGTTTGGAAGGCTGCAGGGTGTTGTCAAACTGTCCAGTTGTGTGTTGTGGACACGGATGCCAAGCCTGGGGGATGGTACGAGGAGAGTTAACAGACTTTTGTTTTCTTTTGGACGTTTAAAGCACAAATATTCACCAGTCAGCTGTCACGGCTGCTTATTACTCCTTATTTATCTTTTTTTGGTTTTACTAAAACTGCTCTTCCCTATGAAGAATACTATGGTATTGGTTCTTTTTTTTTTTTTAACCATTTATTCTATTCCTTGAAACTAAGGGAAGCATCACTTCCATTCCAGTGCACCATAAAGTTCAGATATTTCTAAGAATTTTCTCGCATTTTTACATTAATGAAATGCATACTTTATTTTTTTAAAGATGTGCCTAAAAATGGCTGGTCTGGTACCAGTGCTTTTTAAGTTAATTCTGTTATTTAGTGAGGAATCCTGAATTTGTATAGCCATTTATTCTTTACCTGCATTAGCCTTGCATATAAGGAAAACAATTCCAGTATATCTGCACTAAGGATACACAGGGCATCTATTCTATTATTCTACAGATCTATAAGTAGCAAGATTGAAATTACTCCATTCCAATTTATTTGCTGTTAATACCTTAAAAATACACATTTCACTTAAAAAAGGAAAGATGGTTTGAAAATCTGTCACGAAGTACCACATGTTGAACGAGGTAGCTGGGAAGCGATTGCTGTCCTGATTCACTCTTCAGTGGAAGATGAGCGCTCGACTAAGAGTGATTTGCTGTCAAATGTATCATTTAGGATTTTTATTTGTTTCACTGTTCCATAGCCTAAAATAAGCACCTTTTTAATATGACTGTATTATATATGGTCTTACGTGCTCTGAGCAAGTATGAAGTCAGTAGAGTTACTGCTGCCAAAATGAAGCCAATGAAACAAAGCACGCTCAGTATTTAAACTGCTACTTTTTTTACTCGGTTCTTCCAAGCGTTGCATCACTGTGATGGTCCTCATAAAACTGGCATTTCTTGCACATCTGAACAGCCACCAACGACTGGTGCCCAGCAGAGCTCTAGAGCGTACGCACAGGTTAAATAACTCCTCTGAACATTGGCTATTCCTTCGTTTATTTTTTAAATATCCGGGTTGGGAATGAATTCTTGATTGTACTTGGAACCTTCTGTGGTATTGGCTCTTGGCTTTATTTTCTGAAGCAATATTATGAGTAACTGTGTCCTTTTGCAAGGAACAAAACTGATACTTGGCTATTCGGACTGAGAAATTTGTCATTTAAGTTTGACTCCTAAATGAAACACCAGACCCTGTGCTGAGGTCAGGGACTTGCTATCTAACGTGTAAAGTAATGTAAATTCCTGTTCCTTGTATTAAATGTTGGTCGTAGCCAAAACCAAGACTGAATCTTTGCTCTTCAGCCTTGTTTTGTCTGAAGCTAATTTGGCTTCATTAGAATTGCAGCAAACTACTGGAGCCCCTTCCTCTTTGAGTAGGGCTCAAAGTGTATTTTTCATATATAATAGTTACAGTGACTATCAAACCTTTTGTAACTATGTTCAGCTGTATGTAGCTTCAAACTATTTGTGTAAAATTTAATATGCTTGTGATTTCTCTAACACAGAAGGATTTTCCAGTCTCCATAAGGGAGATGGTAGCTAATAGCTTAGACAATAAGCTTGCCATTTATCTTCCAAAAGGTTTAAAAAATTGCCTACTAGTTAAACTTTCTACTGAATATAACTGTGCTTGCATGCAGAAATAGTGATGTACTAAACATCTAGTGTGTAATGAGCCTCCAAACTAGCAAACAGTAGTGGAGACAGCTGAGGAGGACCAGCATTTCCTCAAGGCATTGTGGAGGGGACAGAGATACAACCAAACAAAGAAATTTCTCACAGGGTGTCTCCAGAAAAGCTTGGATAGTATGAATGAAATGAGAAAATACCTTTTCTCTGGGAACTTCTTTGTTTGGTGTATAAAGAGTTTTACGTAACAAAATTAACTTTCCTTTCTCACCATCTAAGGGGAAGAAAACTGCTCTTTGGCTTGCAACACTTTGCAGTCTCTATTCAGTGGAAGTTTGTCTAGTTGAAGTGGTCATCTGGGCTGTAATTACGCTCCCAGAATCACGTCACAAACCGGCAAGCTTTTGTTTTCTTCCAGGAGGACAAATTAGGATAAGGAGCATTAAATTACAGAATGCTGAATGTTGTCTTAATAGTTATTCTAAAACTTGGCTTGGGCACACACTTGAGTTCAAAAGCTGTTGGGAACACAGGCCAAAGATGACGCAGGGCAGCGAGTGCTGTGCCAGTCTGTGGCAGAGCCTGGATTTGGGGTGATGCTGCCCAGAGCCGTAGCTTGGGGCTTGTACATCAGGCACCTTGTGTGTCTGTGCAGAAACAGCCCTTCTGCAGAGATACACCAGCTCTGTGTGTTTGTGTGTTGGTTTTTCCCTTTCTAGAGCGCAGCTCGCAGTCCTGTGTGGGAATCTCTCTCTTTTCACCTAAAAGCTGCCACCATGTGGCAAAGGACTATTAGTACGTTTTCTGTTCGTAACTCAACGTGGGACCCAAAACAAACCCCAGATCTGCTGGTTTACGTTTTCACAGCCAAACTCCCCTTGCTTTGAAGAGAAACAGGTTTATGCTCAGGGGGGTCTTTTGCTGTGTGAAGGTGCTGTGGGGTGGCTCAGCACGGAGAACTCTCTTGATAAGAGGCTGTACATTTTCCTGTAAACAATACTGCTCTGGTTTTGTCATGTTCTGTTATTTAAATGTCTGAGTTGTAGCCTGGTTTGTTTTGGGGTTTTTTTTTGTTCTTTCTGTGAAATTAAGATGCTGTGAAATAAAACCTGTTTTCATACATGTTTTGTAACCATATGTCTCGTTCTGGAATCACAGAATGGTTGGGGTTGGAAGGGACCTCTGGAGATCATCCAGGAATGTGCCCAGGTGGGTTTGGAATGTCTCCAGAGACTCCATGACCTCCCTGGGCAGCCTGCTCAGGGCTCTGCCACCCTGTGGAGCTTCCTGTGTTATCATTTAAAGCTATTGCTCCTCATCCTGTCACTGGGCACCTCTGAGAAGAGTCTGGTACCATAGAATCATAGAATGAGAGTCATGAACATGCCATGCCACGGACAGGGACATCTCCCACTAGATCAGGTTGCTCAAGGCCTAAGCCAACCTGCCCTTGAGCCAATGCCAGGGTTGGGGCATCCACAACTGTTCCAGTGCCTCACCACCATCACAGGGAAGAATTTCTTCCTAATATCTAACCTAAAGTTCCCCTCTTTCACTTTGTACTCATTAATTTTGTACTCATTACTCCTTGTCCCATCACTACCCTCCTCTTGACAGGTGCCTTGGAGATACTTATATGCACTAATGAGATCCCCTATCCATCTTCTCCAGACGATGCAGGCCCAGCTCCTGCAGTCTCTCCTAAGAGAGAGCATCACTGTTGCCTCTGCTGGACCCTCTCTGGAAGCTCGGAATGAGGGTATTTCATGAGGGGCCCGGGGGTGGTCTGGCCACGGAATTACGGAATGGTTCGTGCTGGAGGGGACCTCTGGGGATCATCCAGTCCAACCCCGGTGCCAAGGCAGGGTCCCCTGGCGCGGGTGCCACAGCAACGCACCCACGCGGGTTTGGAATGTCTCCTGACGGTCCCCGCAGGTAAATGGCGCTGTGACCCCGGGGAGGGAGAACGGGGCAAAGACCCCCGTTCCATGATCCCCCCCCCAACCGGGGGGACACAGCCCGAGTAGTCCCGGGGGCGATGATGAGACCCTCCATCCCTGGAGGGAGGGATGCCCGCTCCATGATCCCCAACCGGGGGGACACAGCCCGAGCGGTCCCGGGGGCGATGACGGGACCCCCCCATTCCTGGCTGGACGGATGCCCGGTCCCCGATCCCGGTGACGTCACGCGGCGGAGCGGGAAGCGCTCCCGGCGCCTCGCGCGTGTTTCCGTGTCCGGCTCCGCCCGTCCCTTTCCGCCCCGGCCGCGCGCGAGGTGGGAGCGATGGCGGCGCCGCTCCGGGACCGGGGGGCTCTGAGGGGGCTCTGGGGGGCTCTGAGGGGGCTCTGCCCGCGGTGTCCGGGCTCCAGGGCCCGGCCCGGGAGCCCAGCCGTGCTCCGGCACCGCCTCACCGCTTCCCCGGGAAGGGCAGCCCCGCTCTCTGTGACCAGCGACAGCACCCGAGGGAGCGGCTGGAGCTGTGTCGGGAGGGGGGGTTTAGGTTGGATATCCGGAAAAGGTTCTTCCCCCAGAGGGTGGTTGGCACTGAACAGGCTCCCCAGGGCGGTGGGCACAGCACCAAGGCTGCCGGAGCTCAGGGAGCGTTTCGCTCTTGGACACATGGTGGGAGTGTTGGGGTGTCTGTGCACGGCCAGGGGTGCGACTGGGTGGTCCTTGTGGGTCCCTTCCAGCTCAGGATATTCCATGATTCTTCCAGGTATTGCTGCTTAGTGCCTCAGCGGGGATCCCGACGAGATGCAGAACGACGCCGGGGAGTTCGTGGACCTTTATGTCCCTCGGAAATGGTGAGCGGGGTCCGCGATGTGGCTGGGAATGGACCCGAGGCGGGTGCGAACTCTGCAGAGAGGCTTCTTGTAGCAGCGAGGATCTGGGGGCAGGGAGGGAATGTTTTCTATCAGTTTCTGTATCTTTCTTTTCTGTATCTTCCACGTACTTATGTAAAGTACGTGAAGCAAAGACTAAAGTCGAGAATGCTCTGCATCTCCTGTTCCAAAACTGCCAGTGGTAATTAGGGAGGCAGTGACAGCACGTGGAATCACAGAATGGTTTGGGCTGGTAGGGACCTTAAAGCTCATCTTGTTCCAACCCCCTGCCATGGACAGCAACACCTTCCACTATCCCAGATTGCTCCAAGCACAGTCCAACCTGAGTGTCTTTGACAGCTGTAATGCCTTCCAATGAAAAAGGCATAGAAACTACAGTCTTATGAATTACCTTGATTGCTGCATCTTTTGCATTTTAGAAAAGAAAAAACATTCTGTGTTTTGAAGGCCTGCATGATGCTACTAAGTGAAAGTTTCTTTAAATGTACTTGAAACTAGATTTTAATTTTCTAAGTACTGAAAGCTTAAACTCTTACTGCCTAAATTTCTTGAGCAGTTTTAATTTGCCTGTAGACTTGGCTTTAGTAGCTTTTTTTGTCATTGTTATTGTCTGTTTCCTTTTGTATAAATATATCTCGTTTTATTCCTTAGCTCTGCTAGCAACCGAATCATTGGTGCCAAGGATCATGCTTCCATTCAGATAAATATTTCTGAGGTAAGTTTCTTAACAGAAGTATGTAATGAGAGAGCTACACCTTTAAACTTCTGATAGAAGTTGAGGAATAAAACAGCTTGTGCTGCATCTCCAATAATTCGCTACAGCAAGCCTCAGTAGACCTTGACCTGCTGCAGGTTCCCAGTTAATGCACGTGGGTCCCAGTTGATTTAAGCTCCTTTTAGCATGATTTGGGGGGTTTTTCCTGTTTATTCGTTGCTTTTCACCTTTCAGGAGTTCTGTGGACACAGTGTTTCCTGTAGCTTATGAGCTATAGAGCTTGATTTAGTTCTTGAATGGGAGACCACAAGGCCACATTTCCATATTTTTAAACATCTGAGTCTCTTGTGTTAGCTGACTTTAAAAAATGCTCTGTTTGTCATTTCCTGTAAATGTTAAGGCAAATACTTCCCTTGTTCACCATGTTTCATTCCTTCTGTGATCCCTATTTCTTGTTTTCAAAGGATCAGAGATTAGCAGAATGTGGAAACAAACCCACCTGCTATTACAGGGTTCACCATGCTGTTTAATTTCATGATTTATATTGTTTAGTCTTTTTTCCTGTTAAATTTCTCAGCAGCTGGAGAAAGTGAGACAATTTATGTCTCTCAACTTGGACATTTTTCTAACTATGTAATAAGTCTGTCCCCTTACCCCCTTCAGTTCAATTTTCCAGGATACTGACCTAAGTTAAAAGAAACATGAAAAAAATGGTAAAGGCAGGAAAAATCCACAAGCAAACTTTACACTGAACTTTTCCATTTGCTCAGAACTCAAATATCTTTTATGTACCACTTTTTGTTATTCTGTGTGATCCACTAAATTTTACAGCTGCACTATGTAACTATGAATTTGCTGTGCAAAGATTATCTGTGATTGACTTTCCAACTTCAGTATTTGCCTGGAGTTTCTGTAGTTTACTTGCTCAACACTGCAAGTGTTTTTCTGCAGTTTTTAACTTTGCAAGTGTGATGTAAGAGAATAAAGCCTTATAAGAATCTGTGTGCAGTAACTTGGCTGTAATTACAGGTTGACAAGGTGACAGGCAGAGTGAACGGCCAGTTCAAGACTTACGCCATTTGTGGCCCAATCCGGAGGATGGTGAGTGCTTTCCTCACCTACAAAATTATTCTGCTTCCTTACATGTTGATTAGTAATTAATGAGGTGTGTATTTAGCCGTGGAAACACAATGTGCCTTCAGCTCATTCTCAAGCAAGGACTTTTGTGGGGGTAATGGAAGGACAAGAGGGAAATGTGAACAAATTCATAGAATCCCAGAACGGTTGGGGGTTGGAAGGGACCTTAAAGATCCTTCAGTTTGAACCCCTTCCCCACTAGACCAGGATGCTCAGGGCTCCATCCAGCCTGGCCTTGGACACTTCCAGGGATGGGGCAGCCACAGCTTCTTTGTGCAACCTGTGCCAGTGCCTCAGTTTAAGTTGGGATAATCAGTTTCTTCTGGGTTCTTGTTTGTTTATTTTCTTAATACTTTGGGTTGTAGAATTATGTATGTTTATTTTTTTTTAAATCATTGAATGATGCAAGTGATTTCTTTTAAGAATGTACCAAGACACTTAATACCTGGCTTTTATCTGTTGTTTACAATTATTTGAGAGGATACTACAATGACTTCAAGTTGTTAAACATGGTGTGAAGCTTCTTAGAGTTCATCACAAGTCCCACTTACCCAAAAGTATATTTTGTATGTATTGTACGTGCAAATGCATATTTAATCAAGTTAAACCTGTTTCTTATCCTTAAAGATGAAAAAGAATTAAGAGTTTATTTTGAAAACACTAATCTGTGTATAAAATGTAAGGATCTGTGGAAGGCATTGTGCATTTCCCTGCCAGCATTAACTGCTGCAGCTGCCTCTCCCTTCCCTGTGTGTCAGCAATCGTTTGGACACTTCAGAATATTTTCATTTTGTTTCTTCAAGGGTGAATCAGACGACTCCATTCTGCGCCTGGCAAAAAACGATGGAATTGTTTCCAAGTATGTATGTTTATCTTATCCTCTAACTCTTGCAGGGGTAACTTCCATACCCAAATCCAGCCCTTAGGATAACAGTGTGTACATTGTATTTATAGGATGATTACACAGTTGCTTAAAAATATTTACTTGGAGCTGTTGAAGCAAATTGGTTTGTAACAACAATGTTTATTTCATTTTCTTCTAGGAACTTCTAACTGAAGAACCTTGGGTATGGGACGTGATGTGAAATAAACAGTTCAAACCTATATTGTGATGTGTCTTTTGTTCAATTCATAAACATCAGTGGATTTATTATGGTTAATCTTAAAAGACTTAGAGATGTGTCTTAAAAAATACACAGATTTTGATTGTGAATTGTTGAAATAAATCAGCTTGTAAGGCAAGGTCGGAGTTGAAATTCAAGAATTTCCACTTCACTCTTTGATTCACTGTCATCTTCCTTTTCTAGATTTAATAAGTTCTGCAGTTGTAGCACAAGTGCTTTTTTAATCTGTAGTAGAACATTTCAGTTTGCTGCTGTTTCAGTGGAAAAACTAAGGGGATTCTTCTCATTTTGTTATTACAGTTTAGTGGGTTTTCTGCTCATAGAGGCTCACAGTATTTCTTCTGCCATTGACACATTATTTAAGTAAATTAATGAAACTGGAATTCATGGAAAACTAACCATGAATACTTGTATGCTAATAGATTGCTTGCCATGTGAGTGGGCCTTAAAAGTTTTACCCTTTTACTACCTGCTGTTGTGGGAGAGGTTTTTGCTATCTTTCTAGCAGGACCAAGGGAGGAAATGAGCAGTTTGAATGGTTCTGCTGACAGTGCCTCTCTTATCTGCTGGTTCCCAGTCTCTGCTCCATTTCCATCACTTCGTGCTTCTGAGCTAACACAGAAGTTTTTATGATGTAGTTTGCCAGTTACTTGAAGATTTTACCTGTTGTACTTGAGGTGTTTAGCTTTCATTTGAGCTCGGTTTTCTGATAATGAAAAGCTTCTGCAATAGCTGCTGCGAGAGAAAGATGCTGTTTGTTGGCTCAGACTACACTGATGCTGAAACCACAAGCTTTGCAGAGCTGCTGACAGGCATTAACTTGAGATCCATTTGTATCTTAGACGTAAGGCTGATTATCCTGCAGGGATGAATCATGGATGGACTGTCCAATTGGAGTCTAAAAGATTTACAGTCAACCTGACCTTGCAGTACCACACAGTGACACCTCTGAACCTGTTTCTTTGTGTGCCAAAACATGCCAGAAATACAGAAATATGTTGTTTCATGGCCTTTTTTTAATCAGCTCTTCACATTGGGCTTTGGTGTTGCATTGGAGCTGCTGTGCTCGGGGTGCTGCAGCTGCACCAAAGAGCCATCAGGATCTCACATGGTGCTTGTAGCAGTGTTAGAACCTTGTTGTGTGTTAACAGCCTTAAGCACTGCAATAAATTGCAGCTCTCCACATCTTTTTTTTCCCTGTGCTGCTTGCAGAAATGGAAAAATAAAATTGCAGTAAGTGTTAAGCTGGAAACGACTGCTGGCACTAAGATGTGGGTATGGGAAAGGAGAAGGGTGTTCAGAGAAGAGCAAACACTTAGTTCTTCTGTGTTTTAAAGTGTCTAGTCAAAAAAATTAGCACCTCTGTTGGGAAAAGAGATTTCTACTTTACTTTGGCCATAATTCCACAATGATTCGGAAACATGATGTCTTTTCTAGTGGTATGTCTCTCAGATTTTTGTTTTGTGGGAGGGATACAAGAAAGTTCTTCCTTCCAGATGTTGCTTTTTGGTAGATTTTTTTTTTTTTGCACAGAGAATGTTTATTTGTCAGCTTGTGCTTATCACTTAAATAGACCATCGTACGTGGGTTTGGTTTTAAAATAAGGAAGTATGATATGACTTGTGTTGAAAATTTCCATTGTCAGCTGCATTTTACCAGTTTCATAGTATCTACAACTACACAGAGGCTGACCTGGTCATGTATTCTGATCTGCATGTTCTCAGGCATTACTGAGAGGATATATCCAGATTATACCACGTTCCCTGCTCTGTGATCATCTCTAGCATAGCATTTGCAGTTGTCTGTACTCAAATCTCTGCTTAGACCCTCTCAAAGTTCTCCCAAGTGATAGGGGCTGTTTGGTGATACTTTCCTGTTTATGCTTTAAGCTGTCACCATGTCGAGCTGGTTACCATGTGGCTTATTTCTGACTTGTTTGCAAGTTGCTGTGGATGTGGGTGTGGGAAACCAGGCTCAGGCCTCTCTCAGGAGAGCCTGGAACAGGGATGCTGTCACCTCTGGACTAAGGAGAACAACTGAACTACTCAAGTGTAACATCTTTCTCCTTACCTGTATTTTTTTTTTTACTTCTCAGATATGTCAAAGTGCAGCATATTGCTTTAGAAGATCCTATCTTGGCACCGTGGGTAGATATTGAATCTAAGCATAGCAAATCAGGCCATGTTAATGTGTAGTTACAGTGTGATGTGATTTTTTTTTAAATTGAATCATTTTTTTCTCAGATCATGAAGTAAATTAGGATTTAGAGTGTATGCCACTGTGTGACACAATGAAGTACATAACTAAACCTTTATTTCAGGAGCAATTTCACCAGTCAGAACTCAGCAGGCTGAGTTTTAGCATAGCCATAACCTAAAACATCTTTGGCTGCACATTCTCTCTTCCCACTGATAACACTTGAATTTACTAGTACTCCTCTGAGCTGATAGTACTTTTAATAGATAAACTCCTGGATGTTTTGAGTAGGGGCAACTCAGCTAAAAAGACCCCAAAAAAATGCTTCATGTTGAATTCACATTGAACTTAATGCAGAGAACACATGAGAGAGACCTATTAAATACTGAAATTAGAGGGGAAAAAACGAACCCACACTTTATTTTTGAGCTATATTCTTCTGACATCTAAGTTAACCATGAAAAATGCATTAAAAAAAAAGGGGGTGGGGAGTGAGGGGGGAGGATGACACTGTTAGTTGTGATTCTCCTAGAAATAATTCATTTTTCCAGCAGATAAATCTGTGAAAACACTTTCTGGAAAGACAAATACAGTCTCCAAACTGGAGAGATTTCAGCTTGGCATATGTCCAATCCTTATTACTTTCCTTTGTACACAGTAAGAGGAGATAAATTTTAATTGGACTTGATGGTTTTTTTCTGACGTATCTTAAATTAGCTGCTTCTGCCTTGGCATTAGGGTAAAACTTTAAATAAAACCACTAACTGTTTACTGCTGATAAATGCCTGGTTTACCAAAGAGTTTAGATATTGTTGACTTGTTTCTAATCCCCTGAGACTCCGTTCGTCCATGTGGATTTCAGTGGAATTCCACCATAAGGCAAGTGAACTGACAGCTTAAAAGTTCAAGACGAACTTGAGGTCTCTCAGATGTCTTTTTGAGCAATACAACCCCATTAGCATACAGCTGTACCAAATTAACACTCGTGTTTTAAGTATTTAAAAATAATGTTATAATTTAAAATGTTCTGGGCTTTGTCATACTGATTGTTGCCATTTGGTTTTCAGAACTTTAAAAAAACAATTGGGACAAATTACTCTTTCATTAATTTCTTGTCAAAATAAGAAATGTAATGGTGCCATATCCTAAAACAGTTCAGTTGGGAATGGATCAGTGCTGTGCTAAAGGCTTCCTGGAGTTCATGCTGTTGTCACCAGCAAAACTGCACATGAGTCTTAGAAGAATTTCTGCAGAATCCTAACAAGGGAGGACATGTGTCTCTTTAAAAATGCAATTTTCAGTTGCATTTTCTAGTATTGTGATGTAAAATGTTCTTTGTTTTCCTGGAACAGGAATAGTTCAGATGTTAGAGAGCCATGAAAGGGAATGAACTGTACTTGTACTGTACAAGATGGACAGAGTTGCCCTTACATGGTTACATTGCACCAAGTCGTGAAATTCTTTGCTGTTACTTAGGAGGACTTGGCAGTGGCATCCTAAAGACATCTGATTTAACTGGGGCTATTTTAGTGTCTTTGGCCAAAATTTTGCTGCTGAGACAAGAGCCTATTTACTCCTGAAAACACCTGGGTTTTCTGTAGCTTGTAGATGTCTCATAATACTGATTTTTCTTCTAAGCCTTGACATTCCTCTAATGAACTACATGGTGTTGAAAAGCTGCTTTAGTCAGTCTCAGCTGTAAGCCTGTTGTGATCAGAGACCCGGGGTTAGGAGGTCACTTCTTCTTCTGTTGCCGTGGGCACAGGATCAGCAGCTTTGATACCATCACCCCTCTGCAAGGTGCCAAACAGGCACAAGGCTGCCAGGCTGGGAGAAGACAAGAGGCAACGTCCTTCCCTGGCATCATTCCTGCTTCACTGCACAGAGGAGCACTGTGACTCAGGAGAGGGATATAAAAGGCCAGGAGTGTCCTTTGCCCTCATGTGTGTCCATCCACTGCTGCTGCTCTGCTGCCTGGCTCAGGCTCCTGAGGAGTTTTTCCATCTCACTAGTGCTGCCTGCAGAAAGGAACCTGGGACAGCTGTGCAGGATATAATTTATTTTCCTAAAGCATGTGGAGATGCTGGAGGCTGCTGAAAGCCCACCTAAAGGCCTGAGCTAATCTAGTTCCACCAGATTTGGCAGCAATTTTGTTTTTCAGCTGGATGTTATGGAGAGCTGTCTATTCCCACCTCCTGTTTTGTTCAATTGCTGTCACTCTTAGTGATGCACCAAGATAAATACACCTCTGCTGCAAATATGACTTTGAACAAGTTAAGGGAGGTTTTGATTTTAGTTAATTCATTTATGGCTGTTTGCATTGAGGCATCCCAGAGGGGGGCAGCTTCCCTGTATGTATGTTGGACTAATCAGCCATGGAAAAAAAACAAAGAAAAGCAATTAGGCATTTTTTTCCTACTGGGAAACACATTATTGTTTGATATCAGACAGGAGTTCTACTTGGCTAAATCCTCAATAGGAACTGCAAATGCTGAGATTTTAAGAATTAAGGACAGCTAATAATGTCAATGTGTGATTTTTTTTTTTTAAATGCATGATGATGGAAAAAAAATCACAAAACAATTTTCATAAAGTGTTTAGCACAACTCTGTACAGGTTACAAGTTGAGCTGGGAAATGTGATAGTTTGTGCTCTAGGCAAAGTGTTTCAAATGTCTGAGGCTAAACAAAAATAGCACTTCAAAATAAATTGAGTAGTGCATGGGGAGGTGGCAGAGATGATTACTTGCTGCTTGTCCCTGCTTCATTCAGTTCTTTCCCCTACAAGGGCTAGAAAGGCTGGGTATTTAATTTTCCCTTTGACCAGTTTGAGGCTAAAACAAAGGGATTTACATGCCTGATTTCTGTTCTGGCCAATGGAGCCATGCTCACAGCAAACTCCCTCTGCATTCCTGGGAAAATGGGGTCATTTGTGCTGGATCACTCAGCCAAGCATGGATCTGTGACTGTACAGCCCACAAGCCAGCTGTGCCGAGGAAATAACAGCCTTAAAAAGTTGACTCTGCAGTTAAGTTCCGTGTCTGCTGATAGGACACTTTTGCTGCTGTCTTGTGTCTGCTCTCGGGTGCCTGGAACCATTATCCCAGAGTTCAGTGCATTACCTGGTAATCTCAAACTTGGAAGAGTTTCCAGACGGGCTGACCAAAATCTGAGGATCTAAGACTGCCTGTACCCAAGAATAAGTAAATAAAAGGAAGCTAATCCCAGATGGTGCTGATTAAAACATGAACTACAAAGGGAGACTAAGGAAGCAGCTTTCAGGCTGTGAAGTATATTACCTGAGAGGGAGCTTGATCACTGTGCACAGAGCTCGTATTTCTGGAAACCCAGCACATCTTGCCACAGCAGTGCCTTTGGAGAGCCTGCATCTTCCTGCAGAAGATAATGGAGCCAGTGGGGCTTTTGATTACAGAGGGAATTAACATCTCGGCACCACATTGGAGACAAACCCCCTTCAGGTTAAAGGGAGGCAAATTTATAAGATTTTTCTGATCTTCTCCCAGATGCTGCACTTGTCTAGAGAACAGGAGGCTTTGCAGGTGTGGGACAGGTGACAAGGTACCTGCCTGCCAGGAACACTGCAGCCAGTGTTCACTTCTGATATCGGTTGAATTGTTGATATCAGACCTCCTTTAGGGCCTCAGATGCAGATTTTTTGTTTTCCAAAATAAATTTATCACATACCTCTGTAACAATCAAGCTTGTTTGAGACTGTCCTGAAGGGAGGGTTGATCCTTGCCTCACTTGGAACAGTGCTGACTCACTGACGTTAGTCATAATTCCCAAAAAACTTTAAATATCCAGGAAAGTCTCATACACATACATGCATAACAGCTTTCCATATGGTTATGTAAAAATCTCAGATTATGTCACTTCACCAGATACCTTGTGACTCATTGTCTTCAGTGCCTTTAAAAAGAAAGAGAAGAAAAAGTGCTGTTTGTTTCTGCAGAGCAGAGAGCTGCTCCTGGCGTGCTTCCCATGAAGTGTGCATCACAGGCATTCAAAAAAACTAGAGCACTGGGACCAAGGCTCAGGAGACCTAGTTTCTACTTACAACAGTGATGATTGTTTTGAGCAAGACCTGTTGAATGCTATGTCCTGTACTAGAGTTTACCCATCTCTCAAATGGATGTGATTAAAAACGCAGGAAGCTTTGAATCAATTTAGGGGGTGCTCAGAAAATGCAGTATGAGGTGGCACAGTTCTTTAAATAACTTATACAGGAAGTATAAACTTTAAAGAAGATCTGCAGGGAACTCAGTAGAGTTGAGCCAGAGGCAGGTGTCCTAATTTACTATTTTAACCCCTGGTTTTATCCACTATTCAGCAGGGAAATTGTACACCACCAATTATGTGGACATGCAAATAAAATAGTGCCTTTTTCCCCATTTTGAATCCAGTACCATTTATGGAGGTAGGACCCTTGGAGTGTTTTTTCTTCCTTTAGGGAGTGGGTCATATCAAGGGAGGGTCATATCAAAGCTGATTGCTGGAAGGAATTACTCTGATTTACAAGGCTCTGCACCTTGAGATAACGCCTCTGGTATTTGGAGACTCTGAAATGCAAAAAGCAGCTCATGGGGAGCCTGCTCTCCATGTCACCCCTTTCTTGTATCAGTAAATGGGATCCAGGAGTTGTGAATCACACAAAGGACTGGTCCTTGTCAACTCACTCCAAGCTGCAGCTGCCGTGTCTGCTCCTTCTGCTCTGGCCCAGTCTAAAGACTTTTTGGATCTCTAAGGTCAGTGGAGCCTTTAATGCAAATTCACAGGATACCATTAGCCTTAGATTCCCATCTTCATGAATTTGCAAGAGACATCAGACACTCTCCAGAAGTGCTCAGAGCTGGGAACAGAACAAACCAAGAGAAATTCCAGCAAAGGGGGCAGTGACTGATTCCAGCTCCAGATAACAGTTGTTATCAGAGAAGCTCATAAATCCACCCAGTTTAAACAGTGTCAGGCAGCATCCCGTGCTGCATTGTGTGTTGCCTCAAGGGATCTATAGCTGCTTGTTCTGATCAACGACTTCCATTCTATCTTTCAGGTTCCCAAAAGTCACTACTTCCTGGAAAATGTTTGTGGGAATAATAGTTCTGAGTGTCTGTGTAGCCTTAGGGAGAAGGAGCAGAGCATGCTGCTGTTCTAATAAACAGCCCCAAATTACTGTTTGGCTGTAAGTTGGGTGGCTGGAAAATGCACTAGTGGTTAAAACAACATATATTGGCAAAAACAACATGCCAGAAGTATGGAGGTTGTTTAAATGTTGGGACATCCCCTGTTGGGATCTGATTTTTAACTGTCTGGTGGAATATGAAGTCTTCATTAAGACATAGTGCCAGTGTATCTCCTGGCAACTGTAAGTAGACACCTAATAGCCCCATGCTTTGAGAAGCACAAATACATGGATAACATCACTTCCTTTGTGTCACTGTCACCCTTCTGGTGTCATCACTGCCACTGCAGAGCATCCCTGCTTCTTGGCAGATGAAGATTACTTGAGGAGGAGACATAAGACATGGTAATCTGTGTATCTTAACTCTAGTTTTGGCTCCAGCATTTGTTCAGAGGTACTGTGGCCTAATAAAAATGAGGCAGACCTCTGGGAGAAAATAGACATTTAATGTCTGGGAAAAAAAACCTTCAGATTTATCATGGAAAACTATGGATTTGCTGTTAAAGAATGATGTAGATGTGAGAAGATGAGCATCCCTGGCAAGGAGTTTGTCCCAAGTACAGTGTCAGGCTGACACTCCTGTGCTCCAAGTGATTTCTCAACAACTCCTTCCTGCTACATGAAAAAAAAATATTTGTATTGTGGTCAGCCATCCCTTTTAGGGATGTGCTGCAGCAATTATGAGGAGCAAGAGGGAGTCGTGACCTTGCTATTTTTCTAGCAACTCAGTTAGGGGGAAAATCTGTGGATTTATTTGAGCCACATTTTGTCTTCTCCAGCAAACAGTTCAGTAGTTTCCAATACACCAAAAAGAGCATAAGAGGATTCTGCCTCCACTGTCATCACTTTTGAATGACCTTGCAGAACAAAGACTAGATGATGAAGTGACCTCATAAAATACTCTTTTAGGAAAACAGCATGTCATACACTGCTGGGATGAATTGTCCAGAACTGGATACTGGGAGTAACCTATAAAACAAGACTCTCTCACCCCACAAAGTGAGAGAGAAAGATATGAACCTGTGGGACTTGGTGTCAGTCAAACAGATGTGTGAAATCTCTATGGCTCCTGAAAGGAGCTGCTCACCTAAATGCTGAGCCTGTGATCTTGTGTGTGTCTTCCTGCACTGTTTTGAAATGTGTTGCACAGGGTGCACGAGATGTTTCATAGCTGGGTCCAACCCTC
>JAWWLV010000057.1:9503353-9543379 GCA_035041135.1 Platyrinchus mystaceus
TGTGTGTGTCTTCCTGCACTGTTTTGAAATGTGTTGCACAGGGTGCACGAGATGTTTCATAGCTGGGTCCAACCCTCTTTCCAACCCTCCCCAAGCACACAGGGCAGATGGACCCTAACAGAAAACACGAGGTGAGGTCTGAAGAGAGACAGAGTGGCTTGGTAGTTAAAGAACAGAGAACCATGGAACTGGAGCTGATGCCACCGGAACAGGAGATGTCTGAGCCTCTGGAGTGGGTCTGCTTGTAAGGAGGGATAAAGCAGGATAACTGCAGGAGCAATGGACACAGGTAGGAGGAATGGGTGAGGAAGGAGAGAGCAGCTGGCAAGACTGAGAGATGCTCAGCGATCATGATTTGGGGAAAATTTCAAGGAAAGCCGCACTGAGATCTGGAGGGAGGCACTGCTGCCTGTTGGGAGAGGTGGGGAAGGGAGAGATTTTGTGTGTTTATATCCTCTGTGGGGCCCAGACATTCAGATCACTGTGCAACCACTGTTCTTTGTAAATGCATGGGCAGCTGGATGAGTCCTTTCTAACCAGCAACACCGTGTTCATCTTCACTCTGGTACTGGTTAATCTTGGAAAGAAGCAGTACTTCCCTGTCTGCTCCTTAGAAATTACCTGAGCAGCAACGGTGTAATCACTTGCACTGAACACATGGCTGGAATCCTTTTGATAAAGTCCAAAACATAGAACAGCTTCCTACATGCTGCCTCGAGGGCAGACCTGACCGTCTGACTCCCATTGTAGTGACATTTCAGGAGCGATTTTATTTGTTCCGGTCGGCTTTAACTGAACATCTGGGTTAATAGCAGGGAGATTCCCAAGGTTGGCATAAGAGTCGGGAAGGAAAAGGAGTCATTTTGGAGTTCTTCCTTAATCCCAGCTCCTTTGTTAGAAATGTTGGTGTTATTTAATTGACTGTTAAATCCCAGTCACATGAGCACCCTCGAGTGTAATCTCCTGTGATAAATTGCCCAGTACTCCTGTCAGAGACACATTCTGGTCTCCAGCCTGTGCAAGACTGAGTGCTCTGTGATTACAGCTGACTTTTGGAGAGGGAATGAGGGAGGAATGGATCTTATTTCAGTTTAAATTGATTTAAAAAGACAATTGACTCCAGATTTGGATGTAGACACCATTCTCTAATCTGCTTAAGGTCTTTGTAGATGTAGTTATTTTTTCCATGCTTTTCATAAAACGTTTACAGGGTCCAGGTCTTATCAGACAAAGGCAGACAGCCCTTAGGGAGGAACAGATGATTGTACAAGGTCTCCTCTCACAGGTGTGACAGAAGGAAGGGAAAGGGCTTGGTAAGGGTTAGGGGGGAGCTTGTTATCTGTTGGAAGCAGCCTGAACACAGTCAGATCTCTAGGATAAGGAAAGAGAACTTGAAGGTGGAAGTGGAAACTAGATATGAAGAAGGAAATGAGCAGATAAGAGGAGGATGGGAAGGAAAACCTGTAAGTCTTCAAGAAAACTGCTCTTGCCCTACAATCAACTATAATTTCCGACTGTTATTCTGCTCATTCTCCCCCCTCAGAGATTTCACCCTATATTTTGGGGTCTCTGAGATCAGCCAGAGCCAGAAAGATAGGCCAGAGGCAGAGCAAGGTGCTAGCATTCTTGGGGGGCACAGGTGCTTGGGGTGAGCATGCAGGGGACAGTAAGTGGCTTCTGATTCCACTGGCACTGTGTTCCCCAAACCTTGTGAATTAGGAAGGTGGCAGCACCTTTGAGCTGTGCGCCAGAGAGGTCTCTGCTCTCAGACCTCCACACTTGGGTAGTGGGCAGAATTTATTGGCCTCAGACGCAGATTTTCATCCCTCTGTGAAGCCACTTACATTTATACCCAGCCAAGAGGGCAGGTTTAGCTTTGCTCAGTCAGTCTCCATTCAGACATTCCTCACCTGATGTTTCCTTCGCTCTCAGGGCAGCAGCAAAACAGCACAGGGCTCCGTGCCTGCCTCCAGGAGGGTCTGGAGTGACCAGTCCTGCTGTCAGGCATCTGTCCCCCTTCTGGAACACAAGGCTTGTGCTGAGACCAGCTGGCTGGGTGCAGTTTTCCCTGTAATGTTAAAGCTCTGGCACTAAGGGAAATGGCAGTGTGTGCTGTGGTGGGCTCAGGACATACAGCCTGGACTGGGATGTCTCCTCTCTCGAGTGCCTGTTCCCGACGTGCCGCCTGCCTCCAGCCCAGCAGCAGCTGTGACAGGACCCCTTGTCCCACCACACACACAGCACACCCTCTGGCATGGCCCTGCTGATAACAGCCTGTTCCCTCAGCCCATCACAGGCACATCACAGCCATCTCATTTTATCCAAACACCACTTCCCTCCCCAGTCCTGAATCATCAGCAGGCTGATATCAGTGCCTGTGTGTCAGTACCAAAGAATGCCTGATAATATCCCTTTTTCTCCTCAGCTTTTCCCAGCTCCCTTTAAATTCAAATAATTTGTGCTTCCTTATGACCCCAAAGGCACTACTAAACAAATGTATCAACATGAAAGTAAGCATTTTAATCAGTAAAATGCAAGATTTTATTTATTTTTTTTTTAAATAATAACAAGACCCTGCAGGGAGACAGACTGAGAAAAGAAGAGCAAATAAAAAGAAATGCTCTGTATGTTCTGGCTGGGAGCCAAAGACCCTCTGGGCCAGGTTTGGATGAAATAGGGCTTAATTTCTGGTGTGAGAAACCGCTAGAGTGAATCTGTAGCAAACAAAGGCCAATTCACAAAGGGACATAGGCCAGGGCTGGAGGAGGAGAAGGCAGCCTGCCAGTTCTGCCAGCTCCCGTGATTTTATCATGTCTTGCAGTATCAGATGTTTTACTTGCAGCTTCCTTTTTCACTTGCATTTTTTAAAAAAACCTGCATTTCTACTCATGAAACCTGTAGGGAAAAATGTGAGATACACTCCAAAGTTGGCCCAGAAAGCAAAATGAAGATAAAAGACACTAGAGTTCATTAACTTAAAGAAAATTAAATTGAGATTCTTAAACAAGACTGAGGGAGAGGAGGGTTTTTTTAAAAAAGTGTTTGGGCTGGGCAGTGTGAAATGCCTTCTTGGACCATGAACAACTGTTTACATTTGAAAAGAAATGCTGTGTCAGCAGTGCTAGTGGGCTCATCGCTCAGTGACAGCATTATCTCCCTGGAAAGCTTCCAGTGCCAGAGAAGTGTGAGATCCCCCAGATCTCCCAGGGCTCAGCAGTGCCCTCTTCCAGACCACCACATCCTCCCCTCAGCACGTCACGGGGGTCAGGGAGATGACATAAAGCCAACTATGGTAACAGGGTAGTACAAACCTACCAAGGGAATTCTGTCCATAATGGGAATCTTGCCCAATTCTTAAAAGTCCATTTTTTCCCTTGGGAGCACAGCAAAGAGCATGTACCCAGAACAGTGGCATTTCCATCACATCCCGCAGTACGGGTGGTACCGACGGGAACGAGTCGCGCTCCCGTTATGTTCCCTGATTCTTTCCAATAAACAGAGCAGAGAGAATGGCTTGTTCTGAAAATCTAAAGCTTTTCTATTAGCTGCACGCTGTGCTTAATACCCTTGACAATTAAACAGTTGGCCAGTAGAATATACTTTGTTTTTTCTCTAATTGCTCAGATCCTGGCAGTGTGTTTGGGAGTCAGCTCTCAAACAACCCGGCATTTAGTGCGGCTACAGAAACCAGTGGCACTTTGTGCAGCACTGACAGCTTTAAAGTCCCTCTCAAGAGGCTGTTGGGGATGCAGGATTGCTTCCCCAGGGGTCATCCCTGTATTTTCCCATGATATTATCTGATTTTTGAGGGCAGTTGTGGACGCAGGAATTCTGCCCACGCACATTTCTTCTGGCTGCTGTAGGTCCCGGGATGACAGTAGGTTGGCCCACACAGGGCAGCCTGTGGCCATTTACCAGCCCACACCAACATAAGCTCAGTCCTAATTCTTGATTTTTAAAACACCATTATGGGAGCATAGGAAACACAACTTTTGTGTCATCATGTCCACTTTGGGTTTACCTCAGGCCTCCACGATTTGGGCTTTCCCCGCACAATTTGTGATTGAACACAAGCAATGTGAGGTGCATGTGTGGAGTGCTTTTGGCTGTTTTGGGGTTCAGTCCCAAAGGAGGCACTTCTAGATACTGTTGTTTGAATCGCTGTCATGTTAGCAAACAAAATAATTATGTTTTGAAGAAGATGCTGAGCTAAGGGGCTGAGATGTCATGATGTAGTTGGTTGAGAGGAGGTTGGTGGAGTTTACATCAAACCCCACTGTATGTCCCAAAAGCAGGGACATTATATATGCATTGGGAAGGTGATGGATGAGACAACACTGCAGTTTGCATGACAGCTTGTGGTACAAATCCAAATTGCTCCATCCCCTCTGTGCTGGAGGGGTGCTGCCAGGCACAGGTGGACAGAGACTTATATACACCCAAGGCACCAGCTCCAGTGACAGCCAGCCTTGTAGCACTGATGACAGATGTGTTACCTTTCAATACAAGTGTACTGGGAGTGATGCACGTTTTCCACTGTGGAACACAGGCTCAATGTGACTAATGGAAGGGAAACAAGGAGTGTTTGACCCTTGTTAGTGTCATAATTTCAAGTGATGCCCACCCTTTCCCTGTTTTACAGCCGCGGGGCTCTGACAAAGAGGGCTGTGTTCTTGCTGTGTATGATTAACCAAATCCTGTGTTACATGTAACAGGCTGAATGGGGAGCTGAGGACACTCTTTGCAAAGATAAAGGACGTGAAACTGTGCTGGCACAGGCAGTGCCTCTGCAGGAGTGGGTTTTGAGAAAAACGAGACGCTGGGTCCTGTTTTCATCTTGTTTGTAGCTGTGGTACTTACAGTACATGAAATTTGAAAAATCCCTTTGTTTGGCCGCCCTCAGGCTTCCCACATGGAAAAAGGGTGTGTGGGGATGGGAGTGCCCAGGCTGTGAACACAGTGTGCTCTCTGCTGCTTGCACTGCCCAGGCTGATCCAGGCAATGGGGAGGGAGGGAAAAGTCATTCACCCACACGGTGGGAATTGCTTGGTTACCACCATCATGGAGGGGACCCTCTGCAGGTCACCCATCAGGGAAGCCCCCAAGGGATCAGGTTCTGCTGTGCAAAACCTATTCTCTTCCCTGCCTCCACCCCAGTGTTTCACACTGTTTAGACACAGATGTGCTCAGACACGCTCAGACATCACTTTTTCCCTACTGTTTCCACTTGCCTCTGTTCTCCTGAACCAAGATCACGCATATTAAAATATTATAAAGGTCAGCTGCTTGCAGGATGAGGAGGTACAGAGAATTCCCCGCGATTTCACATGCTAATTCATTTCAGCATCACCTGTCTCCTCTGCTCATCATACAACACTGTTTTTATTACTCATAAATTTTCAAGTGGAGTAAAGAAGTTTGGGCAGCTCAATTTGACTGAAAATGCTTTTGGAGATTGACAGGAACAACACTTATGTTGTCACATTCCAGCATAAGCATACCTTTCACTTCAGATACTGGGATAAAAATTATATATTATGATGGTGTTCCAGGCTTAGTTTCAACTACAGCATCTGTACATTATATGGCAGCAGCCGTTAGAAATGAATGATGCCAGAACCAGACAGAGCCTGTGCTCTTAATTGTAGGGGCCATTTGCTCTGCTGATGACAGACAGTGTCTGCCTGTGTACACTGACTTCACCTGCTCATGTGTTTCTGATTTTGCTGCAGTGTTTGGTATGGAGGCAAGTGAGAATATCCCTATCTCTGGTGGGGTTTCTTCCCCCCAAGTGTTCTGAAAGATCAGTTTGTACTCAGACAAGTGTGAACTGATTAGAGAGATGTCCAGAAGAATCCAGGCCCACTTCAGGACCTGATCTAGGGGACACAATTCAGAAATATTATAGTCCAGAAGCTTCTGCACCTCCTCCTGATGTGGCTGTGTCTTAGCTGAGATTGCTGCCCACGGCACAGCCCCTTCCAAGCACATTTGCTCAGGGGAGGAGCAAGTGTGGGGGCAAAAATGGTACAACAGCCCTCGCACTTCATTGCCCAAATATGAGTCCTATGCATGTAAAAGTAGCTCAGCACGTCCTAGTGTGGTGTTTATTAACACACAGAGCATCATTTTTAATGGGTTTATGTTGGTGTAAATATTCAGTATGAGTTATGGTAGCCGGTGGGGTTGGGACAAGTGTGAGATCTATACTAAATGCTTTCTGAAAGGGACATTAGGACAGCATATTTTGCCTTTTTTTTTTTTTTCTGTTTGCAAATATCTGTCTGTCTGTGTATGCACATGGTGAGTTTCTTTTGTAATGAGTTTGTTAATTGCTGCAACACAAAGCCCTTCTGCATTTGGTTTCCTATGAACACCTTCACTTCTGGATATTGCTTTAGTAATCCCAACAAAGCCATCCTGACAGCTCTGACTGATTGTCCCCATTCATAAAGCTGCATCTTAATACATAATCCTCACCACTGCTGCCAGCCAGGCAGTTTCATTGTTAAAAAGATTAAACTATTATCCCACGCAAACACCAACCTCTAATTTTTAAATGTTAGGCTAGAGTCTTCTGATGATGGAAAATGCCAGGATGCATGGGACACTGTATTCTCTGGAGCTTCGTGGCCAACATGTTTAAAACTCAGTGAAATATAAGTTACTTCTGTGGGTGAATTAGTGTCCCTTCCCCCAACCCAAACTCAGCTGGTTTGAAACTCAGAAATGAAAGTGAAGCATCTTTTGTTTTGCTTTTGATTTTTTTTTTTAAATTCTGTTTGAGTCATAGGCTAAAATTATAGTTGATTTTGGACTATTTACAGCACAAGGATTTTAATAGCAGGCACTCACTGAAAACTCAAAGAACAGTCCCCAGACATGGACAAGTTAAACTCTTTGCTATTGGGTCTTGTACTGACACCAACTTTTTCCCATGGTTTAGTATCAGACAGACATGATCTAACCGAGGTGAATTTTGAGTCAGATTCCTGCTCCCTCAGAAGAGCAGGCTGCTTGGCTGACAACTCTAGGTGGGTTTCATGAAAAGTCATTTGCGTTCTACCAAGTCTGCTTTGAAAGGTGCGATGACACCTCAAGATGCGTTTTGAATCAAGCTGTTTTGGCCGACAGGAATCTAATGTGGAACAGATTTAAGTAGCTTGAGTTACAATCAAAGATCCCCACGAGATTGCTTTTGGCCAGCTAAACACTTGCTAAAGGATGACTCATTTAATCTCTGTCAGCGTGGTAGATGGTGCATGGTAAAGCGCACCAGCGGATGTATCGAACAGAAAACCTTTGTCCGGGCAGCCCCTGGCGTGGGGCACTGCTGAGAGCCCTGGAGAGGCTCACAGGGTGGGTGCAGATGCCTGGTCTTGTGTGTGAGCAAAGGCAGCAGAGGCTGAATACGTGTGGGTGGGACACCAGGCCGTGGGGGTGGGACGCTGGGCCAGCGCGTTCGCTCACGTCACTTGCTGGGGCTGCTGAGCTATTCCATGCAAGACCTGGAAAGCCAGCATGGTCTAGAGAAAGTGATTAAACAAAGATACAGGGCCTAAGGAAATGCCCTGGTTAGCTGGGATTTATGAGCCATGGTCAGATATGTCACTCGAAACTGCCAAAACGGAGGGGGATGGGCTCTGGTCCCTCTGGATGTGCTGGAGAGCTGCAGGCTGTATTTTCCCATCCGTTTCTTGTCAGTGCTACAATACAGCTGTGTGAGTGATGCCTGTAGCTTCAGCTACCAGGCTTTTCATGGTGTTTCTTACCTTGGCTTTTTTTCCATTAGTAGAAAGAATTCTGCAATCTCACCTATATTTCACATCTTCAATTAAAAAATATTAATATTTTCTACACGGACTTGACTTTTTTTGCTATTTTTTTACTGAGCAGGGGAGCTGAGTGTGATAGAGCTGCAGTCTGGCCTGAAGGACAGATCCCTAGGTTTTATCCATGCTGTTGCTGTGGTTGGGGAGTCTCTTGCTGACACTGTGCATCTAGACTATAGCAGAAGGGTTATGTTTTCATAAAGCAGCATCTCTCTGCTTTGCCTGAAGTACAAGGGTGACGAGTTCATGGCTTGTGCTTCAGTTATTTCTGCTCTTCTCTTCTGGAAATGAAGGGTAATCCCCAGCCTCCAGTTCCTGAGCTAAAAAAAAGCCAGTGTTCCAAGCAGGGAAGAAGATAAAGCAGATATGCACTAACTACAGTGCTCTGAAGATCCAGGAGTGACCTGTGGGATGATCATCTATCCTCTCTCCTCTATTTCTCTTGCACAGCTGTGAAAGGTGTGAGAAGTCCCAGGTCACCTTTGGCACAGCTGTTTTGTCGTGCCAGGTGGTGATTGGGAAAACCACCAGCCATGAAGTATGGAAATCCCTGGAGTGGTGCCTCTCTTCATCTCAAAGAGGGCATCTTCTGGTACATTTTGTCTTGAGATCAGTTTATTAGGGGGGAAAAGGAGCTGCAGGAGCTAGAAATGGCAGGCAGGCAGGCAGGGGAATGATTTCAGAGGAGAAAAATGCTCATGAACCTCTCTGCTCCTCCCAGGCAAAGAAGCTGCCAGCCTTCATGTGGCATGTCATTTGTCAAGCTGTCACCCGGGGCCCCGTGGGTTCACCCAGGAGGGAGCGTGGGGCACACCTGTAACCTTTGCCTCCACAGCTGTCTGCGGTTGTCCCCAAGGCTTGTTTCTGACTGCTAAGGCAGCAGTGGGCTGTGGGCGAGGTGGGGAGGGGCTGTGGGTGTTCATACCTGCAGGGGTGGGAGTGGAGAGTGTGCTGAGTGCCCTGGAAAGCCTCAGCTCCTCCGCTGTAGGGGTGTGTTGTAGCCGAAGGCGCAGTCTCCCCTCACAGCGAGCAGCAGCTCATCTCTGCCCCTGTCCCTGCAACACAAACCCACAGAACACCCATTTTTAGGGAGGGATCCCTAGTGCTGGATTTGCTCGTGCTGAAAACTGCTGGTCACCTTTCTAGCATGCAGAGCACCTCCCAGACCTGCAAGCAGACAGCTCCTGCCTAAAGGCGGGGGCTTGGTGGGTTCTATTTGGAAGTAACTCTTCCTCTCCCCGTCAAAGACCTGGGCGTGCATGTTCAGATTTTCTATTTAGTGCTAGTTTCCAGATGTTATAGTTGCTTAGTCTGTGTGGTTTATCTTGCAGGAAAGCACAAAAGAGGAGCCCCGTGCTCATTCCCGGCTGTGCACAGGCAGGACAGCTCCTGCTCCCACAGTGGGCTGGGCAGGCTTTGTATCTGCTGAGGGTATGAGCTGCAATATGCTAACAGAGACAATATGGAAATGCAAAACACACCTGGTAGGAAAAATGAATGGGTGGCAGCTCTTTCTGAAGCAATGTGTGAGTATCTGTATCGAGGGAGTGGTCTTGAAACCAGGGTAAAGGCCTATCAGGGCAGCAAGTCCCACTCGTCCCACTCTTCATAGTTATTGTATAATTTATATGGCACTTCAAAGGTATCAGGGCACTCTGCAAGAAAATACTGGGGGGAAATCCACTCCCCAGGAAGTCTGCACTATGACCTTACAAGCTCTAAATCCCCAACTCTCCCTTTCTGCTGTAACCTGGAACCCCTTTCTACTCCAAAAAGTCTCCTGAGGTCCCTTTTCCTTCCCTTCATCGGTTACTTTGTTCTTATTACGTGTAAATTTATGGATTAAGGCAGACATTATTCTTCCTCAAATTTAAGAAGATGCAGTTGTGCATCAGGGAATAAATTTCATTTCTTAGCTACTGAATATTTACAGATTTTTCTTTTTTTTAAGATCTTGCTCTTCCTTCTGTTTTTGTTTTGTTTTGTTTGTCGATGTTTGGTTTTTAAATTTTTTTCTTTTAACCTCTCAGCTCCAAAGGGAAGTGGAATCTGGGTGGCTAAAGTATTTCTGGTATCAGGGCTGTAGCATTTGCTGAAGATCAAAGGAATCTTTTCGAACATCCTTGTTACCATTAAGAGGTGGCAGACGCATCTTAAATAACCAGCCTTTTCATCCAAGGAATCCTTGATTGAGACACACTAAATCCAGGAGTGTGGGCTGGACTTCAGCTACTTTCTGGTCAATTTGGGCAGCCCAGCTCCTCTCTTGTAGCTGAGCTTTGGCTGCAGTGAGCCCCCAGGGGATGATCTGACCTTTAGTATGAATTTAGATCGGCGCTGTGACTTCTCTAAATTATGACTGCCAGAGGTCTTGGGGTCACAGCGCTCCATCGTCAGAGCACTCCCAGCTCCCAGCACACTCCTGGCAGTGTGGGAGAAGGGATGAAATTATTCATAGTGATTAAAAAAAAAAAAAAGCTGTATGTAAACTGGGTGTAAAAATGGCAATCTGCTGGGGTGTGTGCTTGTTGGGAGTGCTGTGTATTTAGAGATGTTTCTGATGATATAAATGGCACCACCTAAATTACTGGCGTAGGACAGCAAATTAGCTCTGCACATGTGCCAGATGATGTTTCTGCCACCTTATAAATGCTTGAAGAGCTGCTCTCTTTGCTTAGACAAACAGGGTCTCTGTGTGAATAGCTTGCAGCCCCCAGTCATAATCCCTTTCTGATCTCTTGTTATAAAAATGATAGATGGAATGTAAACTCCATAAAGATTAGTAATCACCAAATGAGTAGGAAAAAGTATTGGGAAGAGCTGTAAGGTCGTTCTGCATTCCTGAGGAATTCTGCAGGGATTCCTTTTCCTTGGTGGAGCTTGTCCTTGGAGGAGCTCCTCTCCTTTCAAACTTGCTGTCTGGAGACAGTGGAGATGTTTGTGGAGGATTTTCAAGTAGTTCTAAAGAAATCTGGCTTGGATTCATTGTAACATTGTGCCTTAATTTCTGCCGTTGTGAAGCAGGGCAACAGGATGCATGTACTTGTCAAAGAATTTGGGGATTTACTGCAGGCTCAGACGGTGCTGGGGTGTTCTCAGGGAAGGAGTTCTGACTACAAGTCATCCCTGCTACATGGCAAAACAGCAACCCTCTGTCATTCTATACATTTCAGCTTATTCATGTGGCATCCCTTTTTCCTAATCTTTTGCATGCAGGGCAGCGCTTTCAAACACAGATATTGATCTTGAGTGTCTGGTGTAGTGTGTCTGATTTTCAGAGCTTCATAGTTTACCTTAAAATTTTACAGTGTACAAATGCGGATTGAAAGTCACATCTCTCTCAAAAAAAAAACCCCAAACTTGGTCCTATTTGTGAAATACTCTGGGGTTACAAAATGTGAAGGTGGATCCTCCCAAAAACTAAATAGTTGGAAACTGGGTTATGACAGCTGCAAACTTTGAACAATCCAGCCCACTGCGCATATGTGGGATTTGTTGTATTTAAAATAAGTTTGTGGTAACTGGTGAGAGCAAGGTAATTTGGAGGAGGGGAAAATGCATTCAAATTAGGCTTTACCCACACCTCTGAGTTAGGATAATGTTGGTCTTGAGATCCATCTGTAATAGTGTATTCAGAGGTTCATGATAGATTGGAGGAGATTAAAGATTCATTGCTACTCTATAGAAGTGGTTAAACAGAACCTCTGTTGGCTCCTGCTTTGTGCTCCCTGGGTGTAAAACCAGTGAGTTCCATGAGGGTCCTGGGTGGATCAACAGCAGAAGGTCACCATGAGCTGCTCATTTCACAGAGCTGTGCTTTGGGGAGGCTTTGGATGTACTCAGCAAGAGAGATGTCCCCATCCTTCGGGATGGGACGGGGTGGGGGGTGAAGATCCTAAGCCCAGCTGGTGCAGGTGGTTCACTGGGTCAAGAAAGATCTGCTGGGAACAAACCCATCAAGCACTTGTGGTGGTTGCATGTTGTTTCACCTACACTTCTGCAGGGTTTTCCCATGTACCCCCCACCCTCTTTGGACCATATTCAAAGCAGCTGTGTCAGGTTGAACAGCTCCAGGGACAAAGTTGGGCTTTCATTAAGTAGGAAGGTGTTTGTGGTTTGTTGCCAAGATGGTGTTTTATTGCAAATTGTCAATGAAAGCTGCATCAGAGACCACCCAGATCTTTCCCTGAGAACATGGCTGTGCTTCGAAACTCCTGTCAAAGGTACCAGCTGCCTGTCCTCTGCTGATGCCATGTGCTGTTAGGTGAGACTTTTTTCTGTTACCCTATGACAGTGTTTTACTTCAACATATAGCATCTCATCTGCTGTGTCTGCAGTCCTGTTGTATCTACCTTACAGCTGGGAAACTGGGGTGCAGGCGAGCAATTCTGCCAAGACCATGTAGGACATTCATGAAAATCAAGGTCTCAATCCAGCAGCCAGATAAGCACTTAAAATATTTTGGCTTTTTTCTCTTTTGCTGCTGATTACTGCAGCTCATTTATCTTTCCTGACTAACTCAGCTATCCCATTGCAAATCTGGATTTGGCTGGAGAGTACTTCAGCAAAACATTTGGGATTTTGCCCTGACAAGATCAGTAAGGCTGGCTGAAACAGCACAACTTATGCACGCTCCAAGAATTGAAAACTCTAAGTGCATTGACCTGTCTGTCTGTCCTGCCAGATGGATGGATCACTTTCAGTTCTGGCCTAATGACACTCCACTTTGTTATACATCTTAATATTAGGAACTGCTGTCTTAAATCAGATGTCCCTTTCAGCAACTCATAGTGTGTACCTGTGTTAACAGCCTCACACAGAAATAGTTGTGCTTCCAGAGACCTGATTCCTGCAGTCTCACAGGGAGGGCTATTCCTTAAATGGGTTAAGATAGCTTTAAAAAAATAAACTGCAAAAAGATTGTTTACACCGCTTTTTATAGCTGGGTCAGTTCACAGCCTGGTTCTACAAATGGTTCTGTTGGCACAACCAGAAAGGGAAGAAGGGCAGAAACTGATTAGGCCAACGCTGCTGCCAAAGACAACATGTTGTCAGGCCACAGGCTCAGTCCCTCCTGTGTGGGGAGCAGGTCTCCTCCATTCCCTCCAGCCCTAAACATGATCAACAAACAGCAAAAAAGAATCTGATGCTTCCTCTCCCAAAGCCAGCCAGTGCCTGTAATAATAAGAATGTGATAAACATCCAAAAGCATTTAATCTGCTTTTTCAGTGAGCTGCAGGCCAGGGAACAGCCAGAGAGACATAAAGAGCAAAAGCAGATAGATTGTAATTAACTTTAAAACACTGTGAAACTCGTGCTGCTGTGTGTGGCAGGCTCACTCTGGAACAAAGTTGGGTTTAGTGCGAGTTCTAATCTTGGTATCAAGTCAAGGCTTGTCTAGTAAAAGTGTATGTGCCTTTGTTAGCATGCAAATCACATACCCTCTTTATTACACTGTCTCTGCATCTCTCCCTCTAGAGCTGTTTAATAGAAGCAGGCAAGAACTAATTAAATTCCTTTATTCCTACCTCATCCTTGAAGTGCAGAGCTCAAGGCAAGAATGCCAATGGGCACACGCCCATACCCTCTGTGCTTCCAGAACGAGCGTGGCATGCCTGACCTCCACCTCATTAGGGAAGAAATAAATCCCCTAGCATGAAGATGAGGATGTCAGGCACTATATGCATAAATCACATAAGGAGTTTCCAAATGGCTTTCATCTTGGGAGTCCTTCGAAGTTCAGAGCTGTGGATCAATCCAGAGTGGATACCTTTCAGCAGTAATTCCACATTTGAAGCACTTTAATAATCTGGCTCCTTTAAGTAAGATTCTAAAAGCCCAAGCCAGCTGAAATGGTAGTACACAATCAAGTGAATTACTTTAATTGCTATAAAATTATCAGACAGTGTATTTGTAATTTTAATCTCCTAATCCGCAAAGTACCTTTTTCTCTTTAGTGTTCCTAAAGAAAGTAAAATAGCTTTTGGTTTCCTTGCCAGCTTTTCAAGGATCTTTGAAAACTGAGGAGAAACCTCCCACAAATAGCCCAGCTGTGGTTATGAGGCTTCATTTTTCTTTACTTAAAATATTATTCTTCATACGAACGCAAAGCATTTAAAAGCAGTAACAGGATCCATCCCTGCGAACCAGCCATTTGAGTTTTAAGAAGATTTCTTTGGTTACCTGAACTGTACAAAGATAATGCACAATATAAACCTTCCTTAAAGTGCTGAGGAAATTGGAGGTTATGGCAAGGGAAGGAAATCTCACGCTGAAAACCAGTAGTCAAAGAATGAACCCCGGGCTACTCTCTGTTATGTTTCCAGATACCTCATTTGAAGTGTTATGGCTGGAAAACTGCACTCAACATTTTGCACTGAAGGATCCCAAAGTGCTTCCCCATGGTATAAACAAGGGTTCCTGACCTCCAGGGCTGCAGACATTCTACATACCAGTTCATCTTCTGGGATGATCCAAGACTCTCCAGCCTAGCAGGGCTGTTTGTGGAGAGGCTGTTCCAGCATCCCAACTGAACCTCCGGCGCTCCCAGCTTGAAGAATCCCTCGAGGTGCCCAGTGATCAGAGCTGGGGATGGCTTTACCACTCACCAGCTCTCAGAGCTGAGTGTAGGGCCCATTGTGTTTGTGATCTGTGTAAATCCTGACACACTGTCAGTTTTTGTGCTTGCTGTTTGATCTCCTGGAAGGTGAACTGCAGAGACTGGGGAGAATGTGAGGGATTTTACTGAAGTTTATTTGACCTATAGGGTCCAAAGCAGGGCTTAGCTGTTAAATCCATTTTTTTACAAAATTAAAAACATGCCTACATTGGATGGTTGAGCGTCTCACAGCTTTTATTGTTATCGTATCCCATGGCTGCTACTTCTTTTCATTTTGAGTTGATGAAGAGAGGCAAAAAAAAAGCTAAATGATGTGTCCAAGGTCATGCAGGAAGAGAGTAACGAAAGCATTTGAGCCCCAGCCATAGTCTGAGTTCTTGGCTGTGGCACCATCTCTCTCTGTGATGTCTGAAACAGGCTCATTGCTCTTCTATTTTGGAGAAAGCACCTATTTTCCTATTTGCTACCTCTTCCTACTGGAGGGAATTATTTTTAAGCACAAAAAGTTCCTATTAAGCTACTGTAGGAATAATCTGCATGGAAAAAAACTCAGATGCTTTCCCGAATAGGAAGCAATTTAGATTTCAGATTAACGGCTGTGACAATGGAAATATATAAAATCTTTTCCTGATAAGGAGCCCAAACCATGGCTAGTTCTTATCTGTGGTGGACACAGGTGTGAAAACTCACTTGTGCTGCACATGATGAGCAAACACTAATGAAAGGCACAAATATCCCTGTTACACAGAGCTCCCAGCCTGGAGTGTCCATTTAGAGCGTGAGTCAGCTGGTGCTGGTGAATGGCTTAGGAGTGGGCAATATGCTTTCCTATAGCCCCTATAAATTGACTCCTAAAACCTGGTTCACATACAACTTGGTGCAGCACGAAACCAAACCATGAGTCCTTAGTGCTGGCAGAGACTGTGCTGCTATGTTTATTTTTTCCTTGCTGTTAAAAAAGCCGATTTTCAGGATCAGGCCATTGAGTCATTCTCTCTGGGACCTATAAATCCTGAGTCCTGACAGTGAAAGGAGCTTCACAAAAGGAAAATTAAGGGTTGGAGTGGACAGCTGGGATGGAGGGAGCCAGCACAGGGAGCAAGCCCAAGTTTGGAGCAATGATAGTGCTCTGGGCTGTCAGCTGCAGTTTACAAAGGAACCGCTTAAGTTTCCCCCACTGTCACTGCCCAGTGGGAGGGATGGTGCCAGCCTTCCTGGGGACAGCAAGGCTGCAGTCCAGGGCTTTCTTTGCAGGCACCTGCTCAAACAGAAGAAAATGTCTCTTTTGTGGAAGCCTTAAGCTGTACATGGTCAACAGCACGTACCTGAGCAAGTCAGATTCCACACAGCAGACAGGGACCCATGTGCATGCAGAGCCAGGGAGCTTGGGAGGGCAGTGAGGGGAGAGAAGGCTTGCTCAGATCTGGATTTTGTGGCAGAGATGCTGGTGAGGTCTGTATATGGAGTGATTCTTGCTTTGCTTTGCATGAAGGCCCTCAGCTTTCCCCACGTGTTCCGCTCACTGATAAGGTTAACAGGATAAAAAAATGTTACCAAATGCATTTTAACAGATGAATGCACTTAGCACTGAGCTGTTAGGCTGCTGTTTTTTTCTGTCTCAGGAAATGCAGCATGGGAAACCCCAGCTTGAGCTATTGAGAGGGGCAAGATGAAAATGAGGGTTGCAGAGTGAAGCTCCGCAAAATTTCTCTTGCACTCAGTCAAACTACAAATAATCAGATTAAGCCATAACTGTATAAATGGGGCTTGAGTGTGTTTGCTCTGCTGACTTGGTCATGCATTCAGGACATCCAGAGTGGTGTAACTACAGCCCAGGAGTATTAGTCACGCTGGGAGAACTTCAGTGAATATAAGAGGGCTTCATCTGGGCAGTTACCAAGGCAACTCTTGCTAATATTTCATTACAATGCTTTCGCCCTCTGCAAGTCCCATGGATTAGGACTGGGAATCTCAGAAAGAAGAGCTGATTGTCAATATTGTGCTTGGATTGAATGTATCCCAGACAAAAAAAAAAAAAGAAAAAAAAAAGGTAAAGCATTTCTCACAGGCAGAGCCCACAATGCACAGCTGGAGCTAAACTCGGTCTGTCATCCAGCACTGCCTTGTGCCCTGAGGAGAATCTTGGGTAGTAACTAATCTCCCCCTTTCCAGCTCTGAAATAAGTGGAAAATGCAGGTATGGACTCATCCTCATCTGTGTTGAGATGATGCTAAGACACCCTGCACCAGTACAGGCTGGTGCCCTCAAACAGGGGGAACAATGTGCAGCAGATGGGCCCCCTCCACACTGCACTGCTGTGGCTGTGACTGGTGTGTTTGCTGAAATCATGTCCCCAGTGCCAGCATGTGTGGATATGGCAAGCAGAGGCTGTTTGGCCTTCCAGAGTTGTAGGGACTAAGATATTGCACATGAAAGGCTGTTGACTTTTTTTTCTTTGCATTGCAGCTTCTGTCCCAGAAAAGGATGGAGACTGCTGGGCAGAGTTAGTGGTATTGCATTTATGTCTCCTCATGTGCTTAAATCAAACAGTGCAAACATGATGGTGTTTGACATTGATGGTGTGTGCCCTGGATACCAGCTCCTTCCTTAGTCCTCACTGATCTCTTTTATTCCAGAGGAGTTATCTTCTCCCTCACCTGTTGTTGCCCTTGCCCTGTTTGAAGTGAAAAGAAAACACAAAACTGGTGTGTTGAGACTGGTTTTTATTTTTTATGGCTCCACTGCTTCATTCCAGTTTGTGCATTTGTAGATATCAAAGTAAACTGCAGCTTGGAGGTAACAGGGAAATTCTGAATGTTTGTTCTGCTAAGTCCTACAAGTCTGTTGGGCTGCTGGCTCTGTGCACCTTCCTCTAACTGCGTTCCTTGTGCCTGACAGAAGAGCTGTTGCTGACTCCTTTGGGGAGCCATAGCTTCTGTGTATTGGAGTGGGCAGCCCCTTCTTCTGGAAAAACATACATGAAAACAAAAGGGCATTTGCCTGTGTGGAATACTGCTTGAAATGCTCCTTCCTCTGGGGCCATTTGTAATATTGCTGTTCCTAATTATGCTTTTCATTAACTAGGTTTTATTTCTCATTAATGAAACAGGACTTAATAGGAAAATAGTAATATTACTATCGTTTATGGCATGGAAGATTAGAAGTGCTACTGTTTGGTTTTTTCTGCCACCAAAAATTTCCACCTAGATTTTGAAAAACTGGATATGATGTGATGTGTGTGGAAGCCAGCAAAGGCCTGTCATGACCCCATGCCTGAAGAATACTTGTGCACATAGCCACAGGGTACAGAAACAAGCCCGGGTGAAGTAATCTGTGGGAGGATGAACTTCCCGGTATTCAAAGAAGCTACAATGACATAGTAGGAAAAGTCCGATTCTCTGAGTCAGACTTGAGTCAGTTTCCCATTTGCAGTGCTGGATGTGTCCCACCTTTCAGACAAGGAGCCAAGAGCACGTTCTGTCTGTGTGTCTCCAACTTGACCCCCCTGCTCTTTCACACTCGAACGGGTGCGTTAACTCCCATCACTGCACGGGTCTTCATCCCGAGCACAGTCGCTCATCCCCCTGCTTCCACCATGGATTCAGCGTGACACGGCCGTCTTCGTTCTCCTGCAGTGCTAAACAGCTACCAAGGCTCACCCCAGGAGTAGCTGCACTTTTCTGGTGGGTGAACTGATCTCTGTTGACATGTCAGCTCGTTAAATCTGCAGGGCCCTTCTGGCTGAAGGCAGAGCTGTGTGGCAGACATTTAAAGCATGATTTAGTTATTAACATAAAAGCAGCTGTGTTCCTGTTTGAGTTGTGCAAAGAAAAACACGTAGCTAATGATGACCGAGCCTGAAGCGTGCCTAGAAGACAGCACTTGTGTATGTTTTCTGTGCACCCCAGAATAATACAGAGTTTAGTCTTTAAAAGAAAGTATTTGGGTCCTTGCCAGGTAGACAGACAGTATGAATGAAACACCTGTTCTGGCTTTGGGAGGGTTTTGGAACCATTTGATTACAGGGAAGGTACAGGCTGACCTTAAAGTGAATTGAATTCTCCGGTGTAGAGTAACATGTCCTGCTACATTATGAAACTTCTTGATCTCTTTGTGAAAATGTCCACAGCAGACAAAACACAGATGTGTGCTGCCTTTTGGTTTTAACTAAAAGGTGCTGCCCAGGCAGGGCAAATTGAACAGCTCTGTCTCAAACCAGTCTTTTTCAATTTTCAGTAAATGTTAAAGGAACAACACTACAAAGGAAACAAAGATAAAACACATTAAAGTAATTTTACGAAGAGAGGAAAAATAACTGCTCCTTCCAGATGTGTCCAAATTCGGCTCTTGCTAATGCTCATCGGTGCTTGGCAGTTTTGGGGGGTTGCATTTTCACACGGTGTAATTCAATTCCAAGAAGATATAAAGGATCCTGTCTTTCCTAGAGTCGCTCCCTGTTGCATAACCTTATCAGCCTGGTCAGTTTTGTACAGTTTGAACTATTTCTGTAAGCATGGCAAAACCAGCACCAGGAATACTTTCATAAGAGCAGAGCTGTGCTGGGTATAACACCATGGGGTAGATGTTTATGGCCTGTAGCAGACAGCAGATGAGGAAGTGAGATGACTTTGATCATCCCCTCTAGCTCTATGTTTTGGTTTGCAAGAACCAGTCTGAGAAACCAAGGCAGATTCTGGTCAAATTCCTCATGCCTTCAACAAAACTCTTCAGTCCTTTCCCACTGTAGATTCAAGCTGTTCCCTTGATCCCCCAATGCAGAAGGATTTAAAAAGCTGTAATTGAGCTGTCAGTTTGAAGACCAAACGGAGCAAATGTACATTGGGTCTCTGTGGGCTGTTTGCAGAGCTGTCTGTGTGTGCATGTGTGCAGGGCTCTGTGTGAACAGGAGGGGAACTCCTTTCTGTGCCTCTGTGAACTCAGCAAATTCAATGCAAACCTCACATGGAACCAGCTTATGCCTTTTGTGGGTTTGTTTTACAATCTTCTCAGGTAGAGCCTGTGAAGGCTGTGAAATTATAAAGCTGGAGATGTGCTTGAAGGATATAGATTGCACTTCTGGCTTGGTGTTCATTCAACTCCAGCTCGTGTGGAATTACTTCTTAGCTTCTAGTAGCTGTTCTTGACACCCTTGTGTCAAGACACGACATGCTTATGAAAATGGTGAGCTTAGTATATTGTTCTTGGATCACCACTGAGCAAAGCTCAGGAAACACGTTCCTTCACACAGCTTGCAGCAGGCTAGTAGAAAAGTAATTAAATCTTCCATAAGATAACATGTTCCTGACCCTGTACCATACAAGAACCATATGCTCACATTTCTCTTGGCTCAGGTCCTGCTCTTACTGGCAGCTCTGGCTTTGGTGGTACCTTGGTAGGAAACACTGCATGTGAATGCAACAGGTCTTGTTCCATTGGCCATATGTTGGCTTTCCTGGAGCGAAAAGAACTCCTTTCATTTTTCTATGTAATAGACAATACAGACCCAGAGAATTTATGCACAGCAAGCAGAATGTGTTTTTATCACCACTGAATTACTAGACAGGCCTCACTTCTGGCTGCGGGATGCTTCCCTGTGCTTCTGCTGTAGGTTAAAAGGGTCTGTGTAGACAGGAAAAACTCACTTGTAACTTGCAGAATCTTTGTTCAGATTTAGGAACTGGGTTCCTTCATCAAGGTAAGTTGAATTTGTTCTCAGATCTCTTTTAAGATCTTCCTGCCCCTCCCCACTCCCAAAACCTGTCACTGCACAGCTTGCTTGAAGAAGGGGCTTGTGGTTTCTGCTGGCAGCTTCTGGCAAGTTCCTCGTGGTCCTGCAGTTTTCAGGGAGGCAAAAAAACCCCAAACTTCAGTGGAACTCAGCTGCCTTTAAGGGATGCAGATGGATGGCAGCATGGTTGAAATCATGTTGCTACATGTAGGCTCAGAGAAGACTGGAGTAGGAATGCTACAATTTGGATTTTTTTTTCCAGTTCTTTCTACATTCACTGGTAGTGGATTGGATTTAAACGGAAAAGTCTCTTCTGCTTCAACACCTCCTATTTGAGAGCATGTCACTGTGACCAGCAGCTTTGTGAAGCTGAGCCAAGAAGTACCATTGCTAGGCTCAAGAAACTAGTAAAACTCAAAGAGGGATCAGAGTAGGGAGTAACAGGAACGGCAAATGTCCAGGGATGTTGAAATTAATGCTTAGAAAAACTTCTTAAATGGAAGAAAGGCTTCAGTACTCCAGCAAAGTTCTAGCTGCATAGATCAGGGGACATCTTTTTGGGAGCAGAGTATTCCTTGACCATCCACGGGGGGTTTCACCTGAAATGTTTGCTTCTAGTGACTCTCAGATGAGACATCAGACTAGATGGGACTCATGTCCTTAGCATGGCTGAACAGAGATCAGAATAGCCATCAGGACAGGAGTTCAAGTAGTTAACCTCAACTTTTTGGTTAACCTCTAAATCAGATGTTTAGCCATGTTAGAAACCCTCTGTTCCTTTCTTTCTGTGCTGGAAAAAGACCCTCAGAATGCTCTTTCTTTAAACTGTTTCCATTGCTTCTTGGTAAACTTCAGATCTCCTCAGTTTTAGGTGGCCTAAGTATGATTGCAGTCTTCAAACTGTCTTTGAAAGTAACTCTGTGGTTGACTAGAGGCAGTTCATACTGCAGAAGGGTCATTTTTTCTGCGTGGTGCTCCTGAGTCTGTGCCACAAAACCCACGTGGTAACTGTGATTTCACTTTCCTTAATTGCATTTTGGAGAGGAGATTAATTACGTGCCACCACGTTACCACTAGAGGGATTACGGATATTAGCCTGGCCCGAGTCTTTTGCCTTGAAACTTTTGTGGGGGTGGGAGAAAGTTATTTTCTTAATCTGTGTCCTGCTTTCCTTGTTAACTCCTTTTACATATTCACAGGTGCTGTGGGGCGTAAGTAGCTAATTAAATACGGCATTTGATAAAGTTTGAGGAAGTTTTAATTCCTGTCGTGTGGAGTATTGGTCTCGGGTACATAAACATGTTAGTTAACCATTACTGCAGAGCACAAGTATTTTCAAAGGTGGCTGTTTCACTTTCCCCAGAGGAACCTACCCATTTTCAAGCACAGTTTAAAGGGCAAAGACTGCCTTCTCTCTCGATAAGAATTTGTTTTTAAAGGTTCTATTTCACTTCTAAAGGATACATTCATCTGCGGAGCGATAAGATCTTGCATTAAGTGGGGAAACCAGGGGAAAGGTCTCCAAAGAGACGGGCAAGCAGGAAGGGGTTAAACGATGTCTGAAAGCCCTTTAGGAAGTCTTTCTAACTGAATGGGCTTGGCGGCTGTGCTTCAGTGCTTCCTCGCCATGTGGAACCAGGCACCTCTCACCGCCCTGCGTTCACAAGTCCTGATGTCATGCTAATGCATCCCAGAGAAACAGCTGGCACTGGATGGCTCCCTGGCTCCTGATGGCGTGTGGGTCTGCACTCCTCCACCTCCTGATGCTGAGACCCACCAGCGTTCCCAAACAGCACCTGGCGGGAGGGCTGCGAGTGTCGGACTGTCTCTGGCACTGCGGTGACCAGGGCTGCACTCTCACCCTCTGGCATCTTACAGTATATCAATATATGTTATCCCACATATATAGTGCTTCAGATACAGTAAAAAAGATGTTTCAAAGGCCTCTGAAAGTGCTGAAATTAGTGTAAATTGCACAGCCTGTTAGATACATGCTATATGTGAATGCAGTCCGTGGAACTACATATTTGTACTACACACATCACAGTGCCTTTTTTTTATTTTTTTTTTTAAATTATTTTAAGGAACTTTTCCAAGAGGGCTGATTCTACTAGGCTATCAACAGAAAAAAGAAACAAAGAGGATGATGTTTGGCAAGGAGCAAATGCCCAGCAGCAGCCTGTGAAGACCTGGACACGCTTAAGAGCTTGTCTTGCTTCCTGTGGGGTTCAAATGCTGCAGCAGTCCAACTGTATGGAGTCTAGACCTGGTCTCATGGTATCTCCTAGTTTGAAGAAACAGTCTTGTCCAGTTCAGGCACAACATTTTGTGAATATCATTTAATTCCTGGATTTAAAAAAAGTCTGTGATTTGATGAGTTAATTCATGTGTTGGTATATATATACTTATATATATATACATATGTTCAGTTTCTTATCTGTAAAGTGTCTTCCCCCCAGCAGTATATGAAGACCTGACAGTGTGAGCGTCCTTGCAAGTCACGCCCGGAGGGACTGTCCGTGGACAGGTTTGGGCGAAGGTTGGGTTATCACTGAGCTACTTTCTTCTCCCTTGTGGGAAGGTAAAGTCCTTTCCCGAAAGCCATCCTTTCTGGGGAAAGTGGAAGTAAAATTTTCACTTCCCAAATGTAACGAGAACCCGCATCATACCTCGAGGAGAGCGAACTGGAATTGGTGGAGCCTTCCACTGCTTTGTTAATTAGTAATAGAGTTTTTTCCTGTAGATAACCCATCTATCGGTTAATGGAGTTTAACGTACTAAAACACCAGCGGAGCCTCCGGGCAGCGCAGCCCCGCACATACAATGGGCACATTGTTCCCCGGGGGCATCCTGTCTCCCCTTTATTCGGGAGGTGGGGAATCCCTTCACCCCACTTGGCGGGGCCGGAGCGGGGGGTTCCCGGGGCGAGGCCGGGCGGGGAGCGGGGGGGGTTCCCGTGGGCGGTGAAAGGGTTAATGGGGGCGGTGGGGCCGGGCGGCCCCTCCCCGCCGCCGGGGCTGAAGTAGCGCGGCGGCGGCGCGGCCGCAGAGCCGAGCGAGGCGGCGGGACGGGAGTGCGGAGCTGCTGCCCCTGCCCGGCCCCGCCGCTCGGGCAGCCCCCGGTGAAGATGGCGAGGGCGGCGGAGCGGGGCGGTGCGCGGCCGGGGCTGCTCCTGCTGGTGCTGCTGGCGCTGCCCGCCGCCGCCGCCCGGCCGCCCGCCTCCTTCCCCAGCGATGTGAACGGGCACAGCCTCCACCCGCCCTACTTCAACCTGGCCGAGGGCACCCGCATCTCCGCCACCGCCACCTGCGGAGAGGAGGCGGTGGGCGCCGGCAGCCGCCGCGCCGTGGAGGATCTCTACTGCAAGCTGGTGGGGGGCCCGGTGGCCGGGGGGGACCCCAACCAGACCATCCAGGTACGGCCGGTGCGCGGGAATGGGGGGGGGGAGCGCGGACCCCGCGCCCGGGCGGATCGCGGAGCCTCGCTGGGGCGGCAGAGCCGGGGGGTGCGGAAGGGTCCCAGCCCCGCTTTGTGCTTCTCCCGGCCAGGGCTCCCTCGTCCCACCCGTTTCTCGGGGGCCGGGAAGGGCAGAGGCTGCGGTGGGGAATCTCGGGGCCCCACGGCCCCGCTCCGCGCGTGTTTTCCCACGCATCCCTTGTGCAGAGCTGGTCCAGCAGCTGCTGGTGGGTTCGTGCTGGGGCGCTCAGGGAGGGGGCGAAGGGCAGGCAGGGGTGGTCCCAGCGCATCTCCCTGCCCAGGCCTGTCCGCAGCCCCCCGGAGCAGCGGGGCGGTGGGACGCACGTGCTCTCTCTCCCAGCCTTGCCAGGAGCTGCTCACATGAAACGCGACTCGCTGGATTCCCGGAGCATTATTTTTAAAGTTTGTGGGTTCTTCATGTTTATAAAATCCCGGGCAAACCACCTCTCACATTCCTCCTCTAGTCAGAGAAGCGTTATGATAAACGTGATAATATTTACCTTGATGTGCTTAAACGTGATAATATTTACTTTGATGTATCTTAAACGTGATAATATTTACCTTGATGTGTTTTAGCTCCGCGGTTCCCCGTGTGTTCGGTGGGGCATTGGGATGAGCAGAGGGAAAGTAACGAGGGTGGATTTTACAAGCGAATGTCAGGTGACTTATCTCAGGGGTCCCATTTTGAGCTGCCCAGAGGGAGCTTGGAGCCAGGAATGTAGACGGTAAAGACTGCAGTGCAGTGTAACAGCTCTGGCTCTCTTGAAGAAAGGAAAGAGCAGTTGTAAAAGAGCTTGTAAAACACTAGTTTTAGTTGCAGGAACTCCAGATCCTGTGCCTCCCCTCAGGGCAGCCCACGCTGGGAAGAGCAGCTCTGATTTGAAATGCTCTCACAGCCTGGAGCCATCAGCTGCTGCTCACCAGAGGTTTCTGCCTGTTGCTTGTGAGGGCCGTGGTGCCACTTCACCTGTTGCCATGGAGCAGCGGGGTTGTCCGTGCTGTAGGTAACAGTAAGGATGAGCAAGGGAAAACAGTCTGTTTCTTGGTCTGAGCCTTTTTTTGGCCTCTTGAGTGGGGTGGCTTTGTTACATAGTTGTCTGTGAAGCATTTTTCTCATTCTGGCCACATTCTCCTGAGTTAGTGCTGTCCTAGGAATTTTCTGGCTATTGTGTGGTTATGACATGGAATTCTGCTCTCTACATGGTATAAATTACTGAAGATGTTACTGAATGGCAAAAACCTGATGTATCCTCCCCTTGAGTTTTGCCACCTTTTAAAGTGATCTGTTTCACTTTACTGCACTGTATAATAATGTAACCTGAAGAACCTTTGCTTCAAGTCCTAGTAGCAGGAGGCTTACAGGGACCTCCATGTAGTAATTGTGCCTACAGTGAGGCAAAGACTAAGGAAAGGTGAAGAAGTTAAATGCTCCTATGTGCACTTGCAAACAAGTATGAATGATCTGCCAAGCATAACTAGGAGGAATAAGAGTGCTTGGAAAAGCTGGCAAATGTGGGTATGCATTTGTCACTCCACATGTGTCCATCTGTGCTCTGGCCACCCTGCTAGCTCAGCATGACACATAGCGCTAAGGATGCTGGTGACTAAAAGAAACCCTTCAGGCTGTACCAACTCTGGGGGCAGCCCCATCATTCCCCTGCTGCCAAACACAGCTCCCCAGCTGTGGATTTCTGCAGCGACCCCCTTCTGTCCCCTCTGCAGCTCTGGCACAGGGTGGCTTTGATCTGAGCACCACTTCCCAGGCCAGCGGTCTTCAGTCAGTCTGAAAGCTTTAGAAAAATCCTTTTGTAGTGGCTCCTTTCCATGACCACAGGCAGCACCTAAAAGGGAGGGGAGGAAACAGGAGGCATCAGAGCAGAGGTCAGAGTTCCCAATTCATCCCCTTTAGGGGCTTCGGCACCACCCGGTGACTAAAGCAAGGCGGGAGGTGGGAGGGAAGTGTTCAATTTGAGCAGACTGAAACAACAATAATGAACTCCACATGCATGTCCTCGCTGCCTGCATGTCACACCAGACCAGAGTCCCTTCCCTTCTCCCTTCACCTGCTCAGTGCTGCTTGTGTGTGGTGTGGCTGTGGCATGAGGGGGTTTGGTCAGGAATTCTGGAAGAATACCTTGGGACCCTCCCAAGACACTTTCACATGCTGTGGTGGTGAAGGGACATTTGCTTGATTAAATACCTAGGATAAACATTAATATAGTAATCTAATAAACTAGTTTATTGGTTCTCTGTTTTCTGCTGTTTTAATTTGACAGTGTAGAAGACTTCAGAAGAGGGAGTTCACTGACTTTAAAACATGATGGTCTTAAAACATCAATAATCATTAAGCCTTCTGAATTAATGGTGCTCTAAAGGCACTTGCAGTGGTTTTGGCACAGCTTGTGGGAAGGCTGTAAACCTTTTCAAGGAGTTTCCTTTGCTTTATTCAGGGGTTTTTGGCAGAAGAGAGCATTTCCAGCTGTGGGGGGCTTTTCAGTCTGGAAGGATGTGATGCACAGCAGTGCTGAGGTGTGCTGAAAGGGACTTGCCATGGAGGTTTGCTTCCCTTGTCCAACTCACTCTTCAGCATGGGCGATCCTACCTTAATGATCATGTCTTGAAGATGAGGCAAAAGAGGGGTCATAGGTTTCTTTTTTCTGATTGAGCTTTACTGGAGATGTTTGTAGCTGTCTTCCAAGACAGACAACTCTGCAAAGGCATAGCCATGTGCTCATGTTCCCCATCCCACCCTTCTGCCTAGCAGAGACTGTACACTGTGCTTGGAGTGGGGCAGGGTTGTAGACGATTATTTTTGGGAGATTAGGAGTATAACAGTAAGGCAAGTTACTAGCATTAATTGAAGGAATTCTAGACCTCAGAATTTAAGAACATAAACCTCACTAATTTCAAGTCAGTGCTACTTTTGCCTTCCTCTAAAGCCTGTCTTCACACACGCCCTGTGTTCAGAGCACTGGTTTGCACAGTGAATTGTGGTGCTGAGCTACACTTGCCTGAGCAGCGCGGGCATTGACCAGAGGTCTGGTCTTCTCACTCTTCCAGGTGTCACTAACAGATGAGATCTGAAGCTATTTCATACCTGAGTGTCTATGAATTAAGTGACATTCTCTTTTGATATCCTGCAGTAGTCAGTGACCATTTGTCCTGGTGCTTCTTAATCCCACACCATGTCTCTCCCGTGTGGCAGTGGGAATCTGGCTCAGCCCAGGGCTCTCCATGCTCCGGGTTACAGTCGCTGCTGTACCTCTGTATGTATCTCTTCTGTGTTTACATATGTGATAGAGTTGGACTTCAGGGGTTTAACTGTGGCTGAAAATTGCATAGTTTTTAGAACAAGTTGCTGTTGCTCACAGAAGAAACACCTAGTGAGATAGCAGTGCTTAACTTTGCCTGAGCAGCTGATCTACAAGGACAGCCCTGGTAGCAGTGAGCATGTATTTTACTTGTCTGAAACAGTACTTTTTACCCTCCATTTCCTGCCCTTTTTACCCCATGCTCCCTGTTGTTTTCTGATAAATCAGGTGAGGAGACCTGATGTTGGGTCATGACAGGGCCAGATAAATTGGGACAAAGCCACCCATTTTCCCCAAGGCAAGCAGTGCCAGTGGGGTGCCTGGCTAGTCTTCATGCTCAGGGGAAACTTCAAAGTTCCCACTGACTTGAGTAGGAAGCAGATCAGGCTTTGCAGGTCTCTGTAAGCTGCCCTCCATTCAAGCCTCTTCCTTATCTCTCTCTCTCTCTGCAGTTTGCTCTGAGAGTGGCAGTTTTATGTTCTCTAAGCTGCCCTGCAACTTCTTGCATTGCTTTCTTTTTGCAAAGTTCTTTCTTTGGTGGACTTTAGCAGTGTCCACACCACTCCTGCTCTGGCAACCTGCTGTCTTCACTAAACCTGAGGCTCACAATTGCTTTTTTAATTAAAATCCTCTGCTGATGTCAGAACTCCCCTGTAGAGAACCTGACGCACTGTGCGGGAGCCTGAGCTTCTCTGAAATACAAATAGCTGGAAATGATTCTCACCAGGTTTAGGTCTGGCTCTAATGAAACAACTAATGAGCAACTGGTGCATCAGAGAGGCTAATCACACTTTTAACAGCAAACTTGGTTCAGCTGTTGATGTGTTTCCAGCCCAGGCTGCCCAGCAGTGGGGAGGGACAACAGCAGCATTACAAATGCGGAGCAGCTGATCCTAATTCTTAGTCCCCTCTAACTTAACTTGACTCCACTGTCTTCAGTCAATGTGAACTTTGGATCCAAAATGGTTTTTACATCTGTAGCAAGAATTTAAACTATGAGAACACTTTATTTTTGTTATTTATCCCTATTTTGTAACCTTGCCTCACTTCTCCCCCCCCCCCCAGTGTTGTGCATTGTGCAGCAGAAATTTCCACACAACCTGTTGCACCGGTTCCCGTTAAAGGTTTGAGCTGAAGAGTTGGGTCAGTTTTATCTGGTCTGTTCTCCCTCCTGGCTCAAAGCATGTTCAAACGAGCCTTGTCCTGACCTCTCTGTACAGCAGGTGCTCCCTGCCTGGGTGTCAGGGTTACCTCGATGGCTTTAGCTGCCATTTTCTTTGGCCTTGTGCTTGTCCAGTCTGCTATTTTCATATCTCCAGAACACTTAATGAAAATGTGTTCTTGTTCAGGACAATTTGTTTTGCATAATTGCCTGAAAATAACATAGGGCATGGCTGTGGGGAAGAATGCTGTGAAATCTGTTTCCTTTGCACTGAGATTCCTCCAGAGCTTGGAGCATCTGGAAAATCACACGCTCTGTGGTGGCTCTGTCTTGCCTCAGCCCTTGTAGGGGTGCAGATGCAGTGAGCAGGAAGGGGATTGCCTGTCTTGAGATCTTGTACCTGGTGTAATATTAACGCTGGCTGCAGCTGAGACAGGCAAGGGCAGCATTCCTGCCTGGGGATAACTGCACCTTTAAAAGGAGAACTGCCTGTAACAGAGTTCCCTTCTAGGCTGTTGTAGCAGCAATTCAAGCACGGAACAGTGGCTCCACAAAAGAAATAACTTGCCAATTTTCAGGGCTATTTGCAGGGTTTTTTAAGAGTGGGTCAGATTCATTTGTCCCTTAATGGGAAAGAAAGAATTGCCCCTAACAGCTCAGGTCTTTTGTCTGGTCGTGCTGTTAAAGTTGCAGGGCTGTTTTCTCTGGCAGCGTGTCCATGGAGCTGACACAACCACCCGCACCACAAAGGCAAGGCAGAGGAGTGATGGCAGTGAGGTGCCTGGCCAGCTGACAGCTGGGGCTGTCCCTTTCTGGCCTTGCATTGCAGAATCATCAGCAAAAGGAACTCTGCTGTGAGACTACTAAGCTTGAAAATGTAGCTGAAAGGACTATATTGTGAAATGAATAGGTGGACAAGAAACAGATTGCAGGAAGTTGGGCAGAGGAACTGCCAGTCTGAGTCTGTAGAAGTGACTGAATGGTCTGGGTCAGGATCTCTGGGCGTCAGCAGGGATGTGAATGGCAGCCTCAGCAGAGGAGCTGGTGGCCATGGAGCTTAAGCTACTGTTCTCTGCTGTGGTGTAGCTTCTCCCTCTGCATCTGGTAACCAGTTCTTTGTGTCCGAGTTCCTTTGCCAACACTCGGTGCATATCTGTAATACAGAATGAATGCTGCTTAGAGCAGCTCAAATGCTACACTAGGTGGTTGAGGGGGTTTTCGAGCCCCTTCACATTCTTTTTTCCATTCATGCTTCAAATCAGTGCCAACAAAAAGTTTATATATAGATTTGTATTAGCAGGCTTACACCTTGTATTTTCAGAATTGCTGTGATACCTGTCTGCTTTGTACCATGTTTTTCTGGCGGGGGTTTAAGTGTTGGTTTTGTACTTTCCAACAGGGCCAGTACTGCGACATCTGCTCCTCTGCAAACAGCAACAAGGCCCACCCCATCACAAATGCCATCGATGGGACGGAGCGCTGGTGGCAGAGCCCCCCTCTTTCCCGGGGGCTGGAGTTCAACCAGGTCAACGTCACTTTGGACCTTGGACAGGTAACCCAATTCCCTTCTTCATTATGTTGTAGATGGTGCTGGTGAGGACCTGCTGCTCCACTTCTAAAATCCTTTAATAGACCTTTGTGGAAGTGTGGGACAAAACCCACTCATTTAATAATGTGGCATGAGGTTCTGGTTAAAATATGGAAGGGAAAACCTTTTGCCCATTTGTATCATTAACTATATTAATATAGCTATAATGAGTTATGTGCTATTTATTGTTACTATTTAGATTCTCCCTAAAATTGAGTAACTCATGAAAACCCACCACATTTTGTAAGTGCCATTTCCCCTTAGAGGGTACCTACCTCTTGAAGGGGAATAGTTAGCAAGGCTTCACCCCAAAATGGGAAAATATAGCTCTGAGAAATTCCAGGTTGCTCTCTAAAGCTTTTAACTAGTGCATTTAAAACTTTAAAAAACAGTGAGTCAGTGCTGAAGATCTTCCTATAAAAGACAAAGGATCACAATGGATGTTGGGTCTCTAATGCTGGCAAGTCAAAGGGAATTACCATTGTAATAGCAGGGCTGCCAGCCCCTACTGCCTCCTGGGCTGCTCCTGTTCATCCACAGAACTGTCCCTCTGGAAATGGAGTGTTCTCTCAGATTTTCCTCAGCTTAGAGGGAAGCAGCAGAAAAGATGCCCTGGCTGGAGTGCAAAGGCAGGAAGGCACTGTAAGCCAGAGATCTGAAGGGCTGAGGGATGTGGGTCTGTTTGCTGGTGTGGAGCCACTAGTCTGGCTGTTGGATGGGGGAACTCCTCAGTCCTTGGCCAGGACAGAGGGTGTGTGAGACACCCCCTCTTCTGCAGTGCTGAACAGTCCCAGCTGCTCCCTGGCAGCCTTAGCCCTTGTGATTCAGCATTTGGGGTGTTTGCTCCATAGTCTCTGGCACTATAGCAGATGTATACACTGAAGTGTCCCCATGAACAGGTAGGGATGGGCTCTCACCTCCTCTGCTGTGCTTCACCAAGCTCTGCTGCAAGCCCTGCAGCCACATTTGGGTTCTCCTTGGCTGGAAGGTCCATGGGATGGGGCAGTTGTGGAGCTTTGGACAGCTCACCTCTTGCACAGGAAACCTGGCTGCTGTGATTGCTCAGCAGCCTTTCAGGGGCTGAGTCACTGCCCCTCTGGGAGGTTGCACTGTTTGCAGGGATTTTGAGCCTCATTGGACACTGAAGGTTTGCACTGACCTCACAGGTGGCTTTTTCACCCTCCAGGGGAGTAAAGGCTCATTTGTCACTGGTTTGTAAGGTGTCTGACTCCAGATTTACAGCCATGGATGCCTGGGCTGTATTGTTGAGGACACCCTTCTGTTAGATGCCTCCAACACAGACTGTAGTTCCTAGTGTTGTCTCTGCCCTGTAGCGCTCGCTCGGAGTCTCTCAAACATCCTCCACGAATTTGTTCTCTCCCACAAGTGCCAGCTGTCCGAAGCTGTGCTGTGCACAGCACCAGTGAATATCTGCTAATGCCTGGGGCACACCAAGCATCACACAATAGCTGTGTGGGCAAAGCCTCCCGGGGCTGCACACGCTGTGCTGAGCCCTCGCCAGCGTGGGTGGCATCTGCTGTGTCTCTTAGAAACATCCCAGCTGGCAGGGATGTGCTGGTGGGTGGATTGCTTTGCTCTCCCCCTCTGTCCAAGGGCCAGCCTGCAATGTGCCTTTCTGATCATTCACGTCTTCTGGAGAGGGATTTTCAAAGACCAGCTTTCCTTGGGAGCTTCTCCTCCTCTTTGTCATTCTCTGTGGCAACTTTCTGGCTTTAAGCCAGAGCTAACCCAGCTCTGCTGTGTTCTTGCAAGCTGCTGCATTTGGCTCACCTGGGGGTTTGTGGCCTTCAGAGCTGCTGTGCTGGGAGACAGAGCCTGGAATAATTTGGAGGGGCTGCAGTACTGTTAAAACTGAGCTGGTCTAAGCTGACCACCTCTCTCCTGCCCTCCTCTCTCGAGTTTGTTTGCCCTCGGTACCCAGGGAGGTGGGAATGCACGACCATTTCTGCAGGATTGGTACCAAATTTTGCATGTGGTGCAGGAGGCAGATGCTTCACGTGCTGTGGATTTTCTGTGGGCTCACAGACCCTCTGTTTCTCTGCCACCCGTGCAATACATCATACTCAGCTGATCTCAACAGCTGGGCAAACTGAAGGCTCCAGCCCATTTTTATTGGCTTTCCCATTATACGTGCCCTTATTGCATGTAATTGCTATAGTAACCTGTTCCTGGTGAGAGTCAGATCTTTGCTTTTCCCTCCTTTGTTTTGGTAGGTCGGGCAATAGGAACAAGATGAAATGTTACAGAATCACATTTCCTCCTTTTGAAGTTGAGTCTGGTTGAAAGGATGGAAGAGAGAAATAGGAATTCTTAGGACCCAGCAGGATCAGGCCAGTGTACCTGGCGTTACCCCAGACTTTAGAAATTCCTTGGATACCTGTGAAACAGCACAGGTAACAACACCCTCAAAGGCATGTCTGAGAGCAGGGCTTTATTTTGGCTGGCAAACAAGGCCTCTCCTTGCTTTGTGAATCCCTCTAGGGAGCTCTTGGACCAATTAAGATTTAATTTAAGGGACTGATGGCCACTAAAAGCTTTTATCCCTCTGGGGGGTCATGAGTGCCTGGAGTGCTGGAGCTGATGGCATGGGGGCACCGCAGGGGCTGGCACAGGGTTTATGGTGTCAGCCCCTTCCTTTGCTCCTGTGCTTCCCTGCTGGCTTCATCCCTCTCGAGCCAGAAGTGCTTAATTACCAGCTGGAATCGGGTTTCTCCAGCATTTGGTGAGGCTGTGGCAACTGGGAGAGGGGCAGTTAATTAAGCAGCCTGTTGGTCTTTGCTTTTCCTAGCTGGAAGCTTGCTCTTCTCACAGGGATGTTAAAATCCTATGGGAAGGAGAGAAGGAGGAATATTCACAGCCAGCAAATAAGTTAAAGAATGGCTTGGGCTGGCCACCCAGCTGGTGTGAGGATATTAAACACTTGCCTCACGTCATCTTAGTGCCAGCAGTGGCCTAATCTTAATGGCTTCATCAGCAAGGCAGATCAGAGCTCCCACAAGGGTTTGGGAAGAGGCTCAGTCCGATTATCTGCTGGGGAGGCTGGATCGGAATTGCTCCTCCTGGTGCTGTATCTGTTCCTCCCTCCATGAGGAGGAGTGATTTTTCTTCCTGTGGGGGAAAGGCTAGGAAAGGAGGAAAATTCACCTGAGGGTTCTCAGGTCAGACCCAGGTCTGAACACCAGAAATATGGCAAACAGCTCCAGGGAGGAAAGTTAAATGGATTTTAGGAACTGCTGAAGAGGGAATTTTTTTTTTTTTAATTTTTTTATTTTATTGCTTTTAATCATGACCTTGTGCTTAAAGATTTAGTATATTTAGGATGAATGGCTGGGTCACTGCTTGGATTTGCTGTGAAATACATCATGGCTTCACCAAGGATGAAGCACAACTTAGGTCTTGCAGGGTAGAAGAATTGAAGTTGCTGTGTTGGGAGGACACTACTGTTGCTGGACAATGTGGACTTGTCAGAGTCCCAAAACTGGCTGTCCTACCTGGCTTGGAGGGAAGAGGTCCATGTTGTGATGCAGGCTCTTAAGTCTGCCCCACTGCTGCTCAGCTCCATGCTATTTCCTCTCCTGCCTGGAGGCTCCAGACCAGCTGGAAATAGGAAAGTGCCTCTGCTGCAGAGGGGCTGTGCAGAGGGCAGAGGGACAGGAGGCCATGACTCACTGCCACCATGGGAATTGTCCCCTGTGATCCTGCAGTGATTAAGTGCCACGGTGGGTGGAGGGGGAGGAAAGGGTGTGATGGAAGATTCTTTTTGTTATTTTGGCTTTTTTTTTTTTTTTTTTTCCCCAAGAAGGTCATTTGAGTCAGAGCTGACAAAAATCAGGAGGTTTAAAGAAACATGAATGGCTGGCTTTTTGCCAGGGCCTGACATCTTCCTTGCATGAAGGTGAACCCAGGCCAGCCCTTCCCAGAGATGTTTATGGGTAGTTGATGCTTTATGATAAACTCTGTGGGGAGGAATGCTCACAGTCATGCAAGAGCAGGAGCTTCGTGCCAGTGCTTGCTTGAAGTTAATTACTGCAGTGAGAAGGTGGCCTCATCTCCCCCTGCGTCATCTGCTGGCCCTGGTGACACTGGAGAACAGAATTTCAGACTGAAGCTTTGCAGGGAGTTATGATTTACACCCCAAAGGTATTTAATCCAGCAGTGCCTCATGGAGGGCACACAGCGTCCCCTACACACCCATCACCAGCAAGAAACACTAATGTCCATTCGCCTCTGCTGCTGAGGAGAGAGGAGAAGCCTCCTCTTTTGAGAGATTCAGGGTGTTACTGCTTAAAATGCAGCTCCCTTTAGGGTTAAAAAGAGGGAAAAAAAATTTCATTTGTTGGTAATTCATGAAGATGGAAAGGAAATGAAAGGGATTGTGAGCCAAGCCCCTGGGCCAGTCTGAAGGTGTGTTTTGTAGTCACTGTAGAATATATGTCTGCAAGGTTGATGACTTACTGAGTGCTTTGAGAAGCATTTCATGAGGTTTCTAGTATTTACAATGCCAAAGCTGCCACTTCTACTGGCTTCTGGACTGAGTAACTTACACTTGCCAGGCTCATCTAGCTCTGAAGTAAAGGTGTTGATACACACAGGGCGCTTCAGCCCTTGGCCAACAGGCTGCTGATCTTTCAGTGCAAAACTTTGCTCTAAAGGAGATGAGTGTTTTTCCCCAGGTGGATTTTCAGGGCACAAACAAACTTCTGTTCCCTCTTGCACTGCAGATGTGGCCCCTCAGGACTGGCTTTGCAGGATACCTACCAATGTGCAAATGTAGTCAAATGCCTGACTTGCACGAACAGCTCAATCCTCTTTGTGTGAACTGATTTCTTGTTAATGAATATTAAACTCCTACTTGTCTTTGGCAGATTTGGACTGGATTAGACCTGGCCTAATGCTAAAGGAACATCACCGAAGCAGAGCATAGTACCTTGTGTGTCACAATGCTCTGAAATCTTCTTTCACATCACTCTCTAACCTCCCAATTATTTTCATTTTAATTGAAATAGTATTGGAAGCTGCTGGTGGAGATCTTCAGGAGCCCTCTTTGAAAGGCAGCTGGAAGGAAAGCCTTGCAAAGAGATGGGCCGAGGCTTACCTCCCTCCCAAAAGCCTTCAGCAAGCAGATGAATCTGATGCTTATTCCCTGGCTTAACTAATTGAAAAATCCTTCTTGATGAGTAAACTCATGAAATAGCAAGAGAATGCTTGTGGTTTTTCCTGAAAGGAGCTGTTGCCTAGTAGCTGCTTTCCCTAGGCTTGGTGTGGGATAAGGATGATCAACCAAGAAGCATTTTCAGCTGAAAACTATGTAAAATTCTGCCTTCTTTCACCTTATTCCTTCATTTCTGTGTGAGAGCTCCTAGTGCCTCTGGGTGATGTAACTGCTGCCAGCATTTCCCTCTGAGACATCCTTGTTCATGCCTGCTGTATACAGGGGTAAAATAGAAGTGAGTCTCTTCCTTTCCTTCCCCTTGGTGGGGAATGTCTTCTGCAAAGTTTTCCCCAGCACACATCGCTGGAAAATGCACAGTGTCCATTTCTCACAGGGCCCCAGGCTGCCTTATCTGCCTGGTGGGTTTGTCATGGAGCATTGCAAGAATGGCTGAAGACTTAAGTTTAGGGGGTTTTTTCCCCCTACATGGTTTTTGCTTAATGTCTCTTGCTGTTAAAGACTACTTGGTCTTCACTGTGCTGGGGCACCACTGTGGGAAAGGGGTAGGAGGGTTTAATGACATTTATTGTGAGCTTTTGCACCTTAAATAAAGGGCTGGGGCGTAAAATCTCTGACAAAGACGTTCTTTCTCCAAATTGTTCTCCAGCTCTTGGAGCAAAAGCAGTATTAAAAAAAAAAGGCATGTTAAGTAGGCTGAGCAGAAATCCTTTCTACTTTGAACAGCTCAGCCTATGGTCTCTTCTCCCTGTGTACAGTCCTCTGCAATTGCCATTAAATCCTTCAAAAGTAGATCGGGATCTTCATCTGTTTAGAGGCTTCAGAATTGCAGTTGCCTGATCTGAGATGGTCTGTGGCTCCCATTTAACTACAGAGCCTGTTCAGTGCTGCTGTCCTTTGCCATGGCTGTGGAGTGCAAGTGGGGTGCATATTTGTAATGCTTCTCTGGAAAAGCAGAAAAGGTGTGACTGTGGGAGAGTGCGGCACTGGGAGCTGGCACCGAGCCCAAGTGCATGGATCTTCCCTTCCCTCCCAATTTATTTTCCCCTTTATTGTTTAAATTAACTTAGCTGTGAAAGCTGTTCTGTTTTATTCAAAGTTGTAGTTCCCCTGACCCAGACCAGCAGCTGGTTTTTGGGTTGGGTTTTTTTTTTTTTTTTTTGTGCTGATAAAGTGAGATTTTTTTTTCCTTTGCTTGGCCCTTCTCGACCTTTCTGTGCTATTTGCCAACTCCCACCAGATTCCTGGCTCCAAGGGCTGCGCGGGAGCCGTTCAGGTGAGCGGGCAGGGAGTGTCTGGTTGTTGATCAAGTGGGCATCTCTCCTCTGGCAGCAAGAGCAGATTCATCCTCTCCTTTTCAAACAGCCTTGCCAAGCCAGATGCCAAGCTCCAGGATCCAGAGCAGTCAAGGCTGAAACTTCTTTCCTCTTCGTTAGTGCTGCTGAGGGTTGCTGTTAGGGAAAAGATGTGCAGAATAGCAGAGTAGGTAAATCATGGATGACACATGAATTTTAATTGCATGTTATGTTTACTCAAGTCATGAACCAGCACTGCTTAAAATCAGTCTTCCAGGGCTGCAATGAGTAGATGGTATTTCACTTGTAACACTTGATTGCTGAAGGACCTGCCCTGCCTCACGTCTGCCCGACTGTGAGCACGGAGAAGAGCACGGGAGCAGAGGGCTCTGGGCAGGTCACTCAGCATTGTGACACCTTTTGTGGCCTTCTAGGAGGGTGTTTCTGCCCATCCTTTGCATCTTGGTACAAATGACCCTTGTGCTTCAACAGCTTAATCTTCCCAGAGGCTGTGCTTGCTCTGCCTAGACCTGAACCAGGTGTTAAAATAAGCCTCAGCCTCCCCCCTCAGAACAGCTTCAGGTAATGACTGATGAAAGGATAATTACTGTTTCTAAATTTCCACTGTAGTTTTTCCCTAGATATTGTTGCCTGGTTTTAATTTCGGTGTGATGAGGAACAAAGAGGCTGATGGCGAGGTCTCCTACCATTCCCTTCAGGCTGTCCCTTCCTTCTCAGCTCCCTGGGATTCTTCAAAGATCAGGAAAAAACCTCGGGGCGAGCACGAGATGGGGAGAGGTCAGGGGAGCTGCAAGCTGGTGTATGGGAGGCTTTAGTTTGTAATGAATAGCTGGAAGGCAAGCCTTGTAATTTCTTGCTGTTCTCCTGGAAAGTGTCTGCTTGGCTGGGCTGGAAAACAAGAGCGTGCCTTGAATCGAGTGTGGATGTGAGTGGATACACGTGCTCTGGGGGTCAGCTTTGTGTGCTCTGTTTGTGGTTGTATCAGGCAAGTTAAAATAGAGCAGAACTGTCTGGGTCAGGCCCCTTTTTACTGGAGAGTTGTTTTCCTCCTTCAGAGAGGTGTTATGGGGTTTTGGGAAGGTTGGTGTGCCCAGTGGAACCAGAGAGGTTCACAGCTCTGGCACAGAGCATGCTGGCATCCGAATAAATGAGTTAGAATTTTCTGTGATTTGGCTTGTCCCATCCCCAAAGTGGGAATACTGCATCCATCTCCATCATTTTCTGTGAGCAGAAGCCTGTGCAGCACCAGACCAGTGAGTACAAAATTGTTTGCTGAAGAGAATTTCTGGAGTCAAACTCTTGGCTTGGCCCTGCGCAGCCCTTCTCTTCTGTCTGTCATCTTCCTCCAGCAAGTGACAGCATTCCTTACCCCTGTGGGGTGCTTGGCTGTCCATGAACTCGTGTCCTGCACACATACCCGAGTGCACACTGCTGAAGCCAAGGGCTGTGAGCCTGGAGTTGCTGCCAGTCCTGTTCTTGAGGGACTGGGAGACAGGCTCATCCTGTGGCACTGCACAGTCAGTTCTCGACGCTTGTCCTGATCAAGATGAGAAGCCCCTCAAGTGAGCTTTTCCTGCTTCCTGGGGCACGTTTCCAGGAGCTGTCCTTGCACTCCGCAGCTCCAGCACAGCAATGTACTGGCTCAGATCCACCAGGCTGGCAGGGAGGATGCTAAATACACTTCTGATCATCTGCCTAGTCAGCTTCTCTGCTCTTTCAAGCCTGTTCTAGCCCCCTGCACCTTTCTTTTGATGCTTTACCAAGCCTGGCTCAGCCTTGCTTTAATCTCTGCCTTATCCTTTTATTATAGTCATAAATGGGGGCCTCTGGGCTGTGCCCAGCCTTGATCCTCAGCCGTTTCCTGTTTTCTGGATTTCAGTGCTCTTCAAATTCCAGACCTCCCCTCCCATGTGTAATGCCAAGCAGTGCAATAAATTGTACATTGCTTTCTGTGTGATAGAAATTAAAAGGGAAACCAGTAGGAAGACACAAGGTGAGAGGCACATACTTGGTGTGATGGGTTGGAAGAGTCTTTAGGAACGGCTTATGAGGGGACTCAGGATCAGTGGCAGCAGATGAGGAAAATGTGGCCTATTCACACAGACCTGGTAGCTGAAGTTTTGCTTCTGGAGGCGTGCTGAGGGGATGATTGGAGAGGAGAGATTGGAACAAGGATGCGTTGTACTGGGAGATCTGGGGAGGAGGAGGACAAGGCCTAGACAAGACAAGGATGAGGCAGTGGTTTGGGGCTACTTTGGTCACCAGGTCCTGACAAGAATAAGGGGAATGATGTTACTTTGTTCTCCATAAAAGGACTTGCCAAGTGTTCTCCATAGAAGGACTTGCCAAGCATGACTATAAAAAGCCTTTGTTAACATGAGGTCACTGCTAATGGAAGGTGGGTCTGGATGGTGCCAGCTCCTGTTTGTGCAGCATAGGAAAACACAATTCCTGTTTCCTCCAGGAACCCCAGCCTGGCCCCACACATGCTGCTTTGGCAGGGCAACCAGCCAGAGACAGGGAGAGCAGAGGTGGAGCTGCTGAGTTTAGGAACTCGGCACCCACTTCCCTTCTCAGTCCCCTTCCAAGATGGTTTAGGTTCTCCAGGTGCACTGGGTATCATCTACTTGATGGCAGCAAGGATGTGTTGCAAACTGGATTTGCTGCCACTGCTGGATTGCCTGGTGGCTCTGGAGCAGCAGGGATGGAGACATGCTGCTTTCTGACAGGTCTGCTCAGGGCTAACAGCTCTGGCAGAGAGGATGAGCAGGTAACAGGGCCAGCAATTGCTGCTGCAATAAGACTTGTCTGGGCTTGTCAGTCAGAGCTCCTGGAGGACAGTGTTAGGATGGTAGTTAACTGTCTTCTTCTTTCTGTCAAAAAACAAAACATTTGTGGGAGATGATGTGGCAGGAAGCATCGTGCCTCTTGTTCCCAGCTGCATCTACCTTGAGAAGTTTGGGTTCTGCCAGCAGGGTTAAACTGGCTGAGCTCCTGTTGCAGGGATAAGTGTCTGTGCTGCATGGTGTATGCGGTTATCTGGAAGTTAGAACAGCTTCCCTTAGAAGAAGTTGCCTTTATCCTAGAAGATTAGCATATCACTGATGCCTTTTTCCCATGTACCTGTATGTTGAAAACTGCATCTTCGATGGAGCAGGTTTCCTGTCGAAGCCTGTGCATGTAACTCACTCGAGTTGGTGTGCTCTGCCTGAGAATCGTTTTGCATCTTCTGCTTGTTGGCATCCTGAGTCCTGCCAGTGGTTGTTTGCATAACCCATGCAGGGACAAGCAAACAGCCAAACTGAGAGTTGCTGCAATTCTTTTTTTCAGTTGCTCTTTCCTGTTTCTTTCTCTGCCTGCTTTGATACACAGAGCTCTCCCTCGCACTCGCAGCTGAGCTCTGTTTATGGGTTCCTACAAGTTCCCGTCACTGTGGGTCGGAGCATGCCCTGTGACCAAAATCCAGCTGGCATGCTGCTGTAGGCATCTCTTGGATCTAGTTAAATGTGCATGATGCCAAGCCCTGATGGGAAGAGGAAAAGAATGGCTTTCTGGTATTTGCACATAGTTACAAACTGTAATCACAGACTCATGACTGCAAACAGAAAGCTGTATCACTGGCTTCATCATGACTTCATTGTTGTTGTCCTGGCTGTTTGCTAAAGCTGTTCCTTAATCCTTTTCCAGGCTTTTGCAAAGTCTGCACCCACCCAAACCTAGTGGGCACAAAGATTTTGGCTGGACTCCAGGATGGGGTTTGTTTTTTCCTTTCTTTACCAGTCATTGCTTTTTGCCTCAGAGT
>JAWWLV010000057.1:9543479-9621379 GCA_035041135.1 Platyrinchus mystaceus
ACAAAGATTTTGGCTGGACTCCAGGATGGGGTTTGTTTTTTCCTTTCTTTACCAGTCATTGCTTTTTGCCTCAGAGTGGTCTTGCTTCAAGTATCTGTAAGTGGGGCTGTAAATGCAACAGGGTCTTGGGGGATCGTGAGGGCAAATCCGATGTTCTTGTGACCCTCACGGGTCCAAACAGCAGTAAGAACTCCACACAAACACAGTAGCTGCAGATCTCTGCTGGTGTTAGCAGTGCTTTGGGAATGTTAATCCTGCTGTGACCCTGGTATGTGCTGCTGTTGGGTCAGCTAACCCGGCTATGAATGACAGTGTCATGGTGGGGAAACTTGCTGACAAATGCTAACATAGTGCATGGCTGTAATGCAGATTTTTAGAAGAATAAACCCGCTTGCACATGTTGGGATTGGCTTTGTTGAAATCTGCTAACGACCAGAGCTTTAAACCCAGTGCTGTCAAAGCTTGCAGGGACCGTGCAGAGGAATTACAGAAGGGCGATGCTGCTGAAATGCCTGGAAGGTGGGTGCAGTTGTGTTTGGGGCAGGGACCTAATATGTGGTGTGAGGGTCACTCTCTTCTGCTTGGAGCTGGGTCTTCTCAGTCAGTGGTCCAGAAAGGGACCTTCTAAAACCACTTGACCCAGGGAACGGAGAACTAAGAAAGACAGGGAAAGTGGAAAGGAAGTGCCATTCAGGTATACTGATCCTGAGTGCCAGAGGGCTTGGGGTTCCTCCTGAGGTTTGTGTGAGTCATTCATCTTTGGCATTTGGCCATTTAAAATGAGAAGCCTTTCAGGGGCTTTGGTGGCAAGCTGAGACCTCTCACGTTGTGCCAATTTTCAGCTAATTCGTCCTCTTCCGTTTCCTTCCCCTCCTCACCCTTCCCATGCGCGCAGGTTTGTGACAGGATATCCACTTCATTCAGGGGAATGGGGGAAATATTTGCTTGTAGCGTGGCCAGTTGCCAAGGTTGCTTTGTTCTCCTTGTCACTGAAAGGAACAGCCCAAGGAAACCCTCAGAGCTGAAGCTGGCATGCGACTTCGAGTGGATTTCCTGCAGCTCTGGAAGTGAAATGTATGACATGGGGATTTTTTTTTTTTCTTTTTAAATCCCATAAATGCAAGGAAAAAGAGGACCTGGGTGGGTTAGACAGGTTGGGTCTGAAATCCTCTCTTTGATGGGAAATCGCTGTGTCACACCTGTACAAGTTATGCCTTGTCAAGGTTAAAATTGGTCTTGGATTTTTTAGTTGAAATAAATAGCTGAGCTTGTAACAGGCCTGGGTTTTTTAGTAGAATTCAGTTGTGTGGTGAAGATGATGGTTGCCCCTGCACCACGCAATGTGTTGTAGCTGGAGGCTCTGCTTGGTGACGCCCAAGCACTGCCACGATTGCAAAAGGCCTTCCTGTCACAAATTCAGAGCTGTAATGATAATGGCAAGCAAATTAGTGAATTGTAGTGTCTGGGGCTTAACTTCTTGGTGTGACCCAAGCAGTGATGTCCAGGGTGCTGGGGTATATAGAGAGGGTGAGACAGCTCTTCCTCAGGGTGATGGGCTGACAGCTGAGCTGGTGCTCTGACACCCTGCTCTGCCCACTGTGCCCTGTAAGATGGACAATTCATCTCCTCTTTGTCATAGCAGATCAGATGGCATTTGTCTGCATGCCTGCTGGGTTGTGGTGGGATCATTACATCACTGCCCAAGACCCTCAGAAAACGCTGGGAATGTCACAGTCATCTAATTCACTGTTGGCCACAGAAAGAGCAGATGCTGTTTCAAGTCTCATCCAGTACTGAAAAGGGTCTTACTGTAGCTCTTTTATAGTATTTTTTTAATTTTTAGTACTTCAGGGCCTAGGATGTCTGGTTGTGGAGCAGGTCCCAGATTTGTTCAGCTCCTAGCACGCTCTGGAGAGCCCATCCCAACAAGCTTGTGGCCCTAGCTGATGGAGCTGTGCTTGGAAAACTCTGGGTGTGAAAAACCAGCCTGCAAGCTGTCTAAAGCACAGACAAGTATTCTTTTGTCTGGCTTCTCCCTTTCAATTTTAAACTGGCCCAGGAACTCCTAAGAATATTTAAATACCTTGTGCAGTGAACCTGTATTGATATTACTTGCTACAACTCAAACAACCCATAGAATGTACAGTTGGGAACATTTGTTTGCTCTGGATGGTAGGAATGTCCTCTTGAAAATGTGCTATGCTTTGGTAAGTATGAATAGAGGGTTTTTCCACCCCCCTCTCCAGGTTTCTGAAGGCCAAAGTCTTGAAACGGCTTGGAAAGGCTGCTGAAGCTGTGCTGATAAGATATGCAGCAAAAGTGCTTGAGAGCCTAATGCAGGAACAGAAATGTCGAAGCTGTTTGCTTTCCCCTTAACAGTGTGAAAAATTAATATGTCTTATTAAGGAGCCTGGGGAATTGTGTGCTCACAGTAAAGACTGCACTGAGATATTACTCCTGCCTTAAGTTATCCCTGGGGCTCGCAGCTGAATCACTTGGTTTGGAGTTACTGGGTAGGAGAGCGGAGCTGATTTGGACCCTGCAGAGCCTCAGTTGTTGCAGTTTGACTTCTAGCACTCTCCCTCTGGCTCTGAGCTTGCTGTAGAGATGGAATAACTGCTTCATACAGCGAGTCTCGTGGTGTTTGGAGATGTGACTTTTTTTCTATGCAGTTAATTCCTTATTTTCTTCCCCCACCAATTTGTTGTCAGCCTTCTTCAGCCCAGGAGACACGTTATCAAATGATTTTGATAGCAGGTCTGTGCACCTCTTAGAACAGTGTGTTGGGGAGCTTTTGGAGAGGCTGGGATCATATGCCATTAGCTCAGGTTGGGAAGGATGCTGCTCTACCCCCTCTGTTTTACACCAGGGCTGCTTTTTGTCTGAAACACCATGAGTGTTACCTCAGGCCATGGGACAGAGGAGCCAGGACACTCGGTGGAGCTGTGGGATCCCACTCTGCACACCCTGGGCTGCTCTGACATCCATGAGCCATCTTCAGGGAGGCACTTCCATGAAGGCCAGTTGGACATATTTCATCAGGCTGTGCTGATTATTGCTTAAATGCTTGGTTTTTAACTTCTGCAGTAGATGACATACCTGTGCTGTGCCCCCACCCTGGACACATGCCATTCCACATGCCTGCCCTTCTTTCAGCAGTGGTCTTTATTTCAGTGGTGTGTACTTACTCACCCAGACCTCTTATCTCCACCAAATCACAGGTTTCTCAAGCACTTATATTTTCTGTAGCACTCCCCTTATCTCTGTTCCTTCCCAGAGCTGGGCAGTGGGAGAAGGGAAGCAGGAGGGGCTGAGCAAAGCTGTAAATGCCTGTTTGCCCTGCAGTGATGCTCTGTGGGGTACAGCAACAGCAGGGCTGAGAGCAATAAGAGCACCTGTAGCACAGTTGGGTTTTCCCAAATTGCTGGGCAGTTGGGGGTTCTGCAAGGCAATTTCTTTTTTTTTTTTGAGTCTGAGGCAGTAGGATTTGTAGCATGTTAAGGCAGCACAGAACTGCAGTCTCTCATGTGGATGGCAGGTCATAGAAAAGGACTGAAAACTGGCTTGAAGGTCTTTGTCAGGTGTATCTGTGGTATTGTCTCTGCTTTCTATCCCTTTGTCCTTCTTCTCAACCATCAGAATAGGGATGCTGTGACCGTGGGAAGTGCTTTCAGGAATCCCAGCCAAGCCAGGCTGTGCAGCCCCACACACTGCTGTGCCTTTTGGTCCCATGTGATGCTGTCGGTAGGACAGTGTGGCTGGTGCCCTGCCCAGCTCATGAAACCGCTGTCCCATATGAGTTTTGTGGCTCCTTCCATGTTTTCTTTCCCTTTCCAACAGTAATCATTCAGCCAGCAGTGGTTTCACAGCATAAAGTCACCTCCTGGTAGCTACCAGGTTCTGTGTGTGCATGCAGAGGGGTGTCCATAGGTGTGCACGTGCTGACCCTGCAGGAGACACGGTGGGTTTATGGCTGCTCCTTACAGGGACACCTTGCTGGTTTGTTGACCTTTTAAATTGGAGAGTGCCCAGTCTGAGCTCCACTTCCCAACAGGTTTGGTTCCCATGTGGGAGTTTGCCATCCATAAGGAAGTGCAGCAGCTCCACAGCTCACCCTACCTTAGCCCTATTCTGCAGCGAGAGCTGAAGGTGTGTGTGGGGCATGGTTTCAAGAACTGCATTTCCATGTGCTGTTTTGGGGAAAACCTGTGCCACATGGGAGCACCTGGATGAGATATGATGCCTGCTGTGGTGTGAGCAGCTGTGTGGATGTGCATATCCTTCGCATAATGTGAAAGTAGTTGTACAGCATTGTGGGTCCTGCTCAGTTTATAAACCATCTGACCTTTCTTTTGCTAAGGCTTTCACCAAGTCAATTTACAGTCTTGGCAGGGACCACCCAGAGCCTGGCTCTGTGGCCAGGGGAGAAGGAAGGGAGGGAACTCTTCAAAGAGCAGAGGAGACGAAATTACTGCCATGGCCTGTATATTGATTTCATCAACCATGAGGCTCCGAGTCAAATGCCAGTCTGCTTTGCTGTGATCTTGGCAGAATGTGACCCCTGTCCCTCAGCAGCAAAGGAATGGAGGTGATCACGTTTCCCCAGGCAGATCTGATTTCTGGAGGCTGTCAGGGCGCCGTACCCTGTGCCTGGGAACAGTGCTGGGAGGCATCACAGGGGAGGTTTTGGCTGTGCCTGGTAGACAAACCATCTAGTACAAACACCCACGTCAACAGCTCTGGAGGCGAGTGCCAAGCTGGATTGCTTGTAGGTATCCTGTTTGCATGAATGGCTTTGCCTCCCCTCCTTTGAAGATGATGACTCTCCTTTTGAAAATAGGAGATCAAGAATCTGGTATCAGACATGTTGAAAGACACTATTTACAAATGTTTATCGTGGAAAATATTTATAAAGCTCCCCTTGGGAGCAGGGCTGTACAGTACAGTGGCCTCCTTTGCACTGAAGTACAGCTGTCTAACAGCTCTTGATCCAAACCTGCTCAGGTTAGTGTGAATCCTGCTGAGATCCTGCTTCTTCCCAATAGCCACTTATTGCAGACCCCATGGTGTTTGTTGCTGTTACACACGGTGCTGTATTCAATGCTAAATTGCACTTGCAAAGGCCCTGCCTGTAGAATAACTGTGTGTTTAGTAAAGGGTAGGTAGAAGTTATATGGCTGCTCTCTCCAGCTGCTCTAAAGGTGTTTTGGGATATCTATATCAGATCATGAAAAGCTTCTTGTTCATCTCAGGACGCGCTACTGCCACCTCCCAAAGTACCAGCCCTGTGTCTTTGGTTCTTCCTCTGAGGAGCAGCACAGATTCTGGTGATGATCAGCAGTGGTGCAGGATAATGTGCACCTCCCCACCTTGTGGTTATCTGCTCCCCTTTCACTGTCCCTGCCTGAGCAAACAGCAGAGCAAATCCCAGAGCCTGATGGAGATGAGCTCCCTGTGCCTGCAGTGCTGGTGGTTCCACACCTCTCCAGTGAGGACATGTGCCGGGTGTTCCGGCATGCTGAGTTTGTAATCCTGTGCTTACTCTGTATCCATAACTGGTACGTGAGTTCCGGTCCTTTTTACTTGTGTTGGGGGGTAGTAAATCCTCCCAGTGATGCTATTTTTTGGGCAGGGAGAGGGGTTAAGGGCTTGGATTTCTGCAGTGGTGAGACTGATCAGTTATCGTGTGCACACACCACCGGGAAGAGGGAAACGTGAGACGGCTGCTGTGCAGGCTGGGATGTCGTCTTTGGTGCCGGCGTTGGAAAGGCTTTGGGGTTTATTTTCCCCGCATCTCACGTCAGCAGTGAGTCCTGGTGCAGTCCAGTGTCCCCAGGGCCAGGACAGGATGTGAGGCGTTTGTGGCGTGGCTGCCCAGGGTCGGGTTGCTGAAAGGGAGAGGGGCTGACAGGTGCATGGCCAGCACAGCATGGCCGGGGCTGCGGCACAGCGCCCCGAGCTCTGCGAATAGAAACCGCCCGGATTTGAAACTGGGTCAGAGGCATGACCTGAAACACACCGATGGGCTGGAGAAGTTCTGGGCTGTGCCGCTTCCTCCTGTCCCTGGCTGCTGCATCAGCCAGAGATTCAGTGCTGGAAATGTGAGCAGGTGGATTAGTGCTGCTGCTGGCTCGATGCTGACTGAGCAGGAGCGCTTGCAGTGATGTTTGCAGTTGGGTGTGCTGGCACCTTTCTAACCAGGATAGCTGGAGTTATGTTGAAAGCATCAGTCCTTGGCAAAGTGAAGCTGTTGCAGTTGGGCTGGGCTACTCTGTCAGCAGCAAGACCCTCTTTGGGCAGCACAGAATCTCCAAGGCAGCCCTGGGGCAGGTCAGAGAAAAGTGTGGCTCTGCGGCGAGCGAAGTAAAGCCACTGCAGATGTCTGAGACATGGGAGCCACTGGAGCTCGAGAGCAGAGTGACTGCACGTGTCTGCAGCGTGCTCCGTCTTAGTGTGTTGTTTATTTGATGTGCTGTTTGTTCTGGCACGGCTCGGTTGCATGCTGAGATAGATAACGCTGGAGAACAGCGTGAGCTGACGCTGCTTCTCAAAAAGAAATATCGTGCATTTGCCAGAAGCATCTTTTCTTCCAGTGGCTGGTATGTGGCAGCCAGGGATTCAGGGAGAGAGGGAGGGGAGTCTCTTTGCCTGTCCCCAAGGTAGGGGAGGTGGCACCGTTCATTTTTGGAAGTGTCTTTGATGTTCAGGGTAGGCACCAAACCCAGACAAAGGCTTTAGTCTTCACTAGCCCCCCAGCTATGGGGGACAGAGTGCATTGGATGGGGCACCTGGAAAGGCTTTGGCTCTGCCTTCCCTCTTCCCTTTTATCTGCTGCTGGTCTTTTGAGGGGTGTCCAGTGCTTTCTGCGGGCTTTGCTACACATCCAGCAGTGGCAGCTGGCACACAGGATATGACCATGGTGGGGACAGCCAGCAGCCTGCCCCAGGGGGACTGCCTTGTGTCCCACCACACAGCAAGCCATTAATTTCCTGTTATTGGTTACAATAACACAGTGTCTGTTTAAAAACAACCCACATTAGTCCTCCCTCCGAAAGAATTCGAACCTGTCATGAAAGTTAGAGGAGAAACATTTTCCCAGACATCTCATCCAAAGTGGAGCGCTTCTGCTCTCGTCAGCTGCTCGCACTTCTGGGAAAAGCAGTCAGTGCCTCCAGAGCAGGGATTTCCTGATGTATGGGGACAAGGAGTACTGTCCTGGGGAGTGCTTATCTGGCAGGACCTGCTGTAGCCTTTCCATGTGGAGTGAAGGCAGGGTTGAGCAGCCTGGCATCAGCTTGAAGTTGTGATTCAGCAATGATGAAGGGCACAGGTCTGTCAGCAGCTACTGTATGTCCCTGCTACATCATCAACTGGCTCCAGACCTTGGGGTGCACTCAGGGTGCAGAGAGTAATGGTGTAACAGTGGAAGGAGAGGAGTAGGGGTCCTCTCATCTGGAAGCCTTAGTGTGAGGGTCTGGCCTGGATAAAGCAGTATTTTGTTTGCAAGCATGTGTGCCAGTTGTTGTTCCCTATGTTCATGCCAACCTGGGCTGGAAGAGCTTGTCCCAGGGACAGCTTGAAGCTGAGGAGTGAAGGTGGCTCACTTGCCATCCTGAGGGGAGAGGAACATGTCAGCATCACTCAGGGTGTACCAGCTGAAAAGATGTGGGATGGAGAGGAAAAAATTCCCTTGATACTTCAGTGGCTGATCGAAACCATACTGAAAATCTCTGCCTGGAGGAGTTGCTGCATTTCATTAAATAAAAACAGCTTCTCTTCATCCTCCTGGAGTTGAGCTGCCAAAAGCAGACAGAAAACATGCTGTTGATATCACACTCACAATATGATCTTATCAGCCCTTGCCTCTGAATAATGACCAGGTTTAATTGACTCATTCCTTGGGTTAGTTTGAGAAGGCTCCTCTTCTCCAGAAATGAGTTTTCCAGATGCTTACTTTAAAGTTAAAAAAAAATTACAAAATAGGGGTTTTCTTTGGCCACCTTTCCAGCTTCCAGCTGTTAAGTACTGGAAATGTGTTCTTCATTATGTCCAAGAGAGAAATGTTTCTTTCTTCCGATTGGGGAGGCAATAAATATTTCAAAACATAATATGCTGTAGACAAGTGAGTTAGGATAGTTAGGATCGTTTGTTCACTGTGAAGCAGGACCAGTGGCTGCTGTGTGATGGACAGGGCAGGGAGTCACTGTGGTCTAGCCTCAATACCTCAGCTGTCCCCAGTGTGCAGAGTCACTTTGCTGGGTTATAGATTCAACAGTCAAGTGTCTGGTTCTGCCTTCAAAACCAAACCCCAAAGCAGAAATCATCAGCAATCTTTAACAGCCCCTTTGTGTTAACCTTGCAGCACTGCCACTTCCAGCCAACAGGCTGCTGCCTTCACAGCACATCTCCAGCCTATGAATCCCTTCTCCTTATCTGACCCCAGAGCAGTGAGTTCTTGATTGAGCCTGAGGAGCCAGCAATGGGGCTATTTTGGATTAAGAGGAGGAGTGATGAATTCCAGCTTCGTAGAGTATTCCCTCTTCTGCCAGTGTTGGCTTTGTTCCTAGCAAGGATGCTCCAACTTGCTTCCTGTGATCTTGGCCGGCCTGGCCAGGGCATTTCCACAAATTGGAGATTTGCAGGAAACCACGTAGTACTTATTCCATCTAATTTTAGGCAATTAAGTTGCCATAGTTTGGCACAGAGTTTCCCTCTTTGGTCAAGAAGGTGCATGGAGTTAGAGCAGATGAATTTGGGCAACGGCAAGAGTTTGTCTGTAGTTGCTGCATCCAGCTTGGGCCCCCACAGAGGTGGTGATGGCAGAGAAAGCAGTGACAGCATCTGAATCTGATGGGATCTTCTCAGAAAAGGCAGAGATTGATGGTAACAGGAAGCCATGATCTAAATCAGCTCATGAAAGTGGTGTTGTAATCAGGGTGTGCTCATGAAGGAGCCCTTGGAGCAGAACATCAGTGGCTGATGCTGTAGATGATAATTTATAGTGTAAAAGGGAAAAAAAGGGGGGAAGGTGGGAGGATTTTGCTGTGGACTGACTGAAATTTGAAAAAGTATGAGCCAGCATGAGCCCCACAGGGAACTGAGGTGACTGAAAGAGAGCAGAGCTGGAAAATGGAACTGAAGCATTTCTCAGATGGGAAAGGAAGGAGTAGCCCAGCAGGATGGAAGATGGTTAAGCTACAGAGCCTGGATCTCTGCTGGGATCTCCAAGTCTTTTGGGGACGTAAGGAGACACAGGTACCCATGTGGGAATGGATGGGAATGCTGGGCAAGCTACCAACAGTTTGTGCTGTAGTTGTCATTTCTGCAAAGGCTGGCTTGAAGCTTAAATCAGCTGTTGTGCTCTCTGCTGCCTGTGTACCTTTAAAAATATACATCCTTTTTGCTTCTCACATCTTCTGTGGTAACAGCCTGAAGCTAATGGGAAAGGCGGGATGGGACTTTTCAGATGTTCTAGACCTTCATTCCCAATATGGGAAATGCTTTAAAATATGCTTCACCCAAAAAGACTGCAGCATATTTTTCCCTTTAAAATAATGTTTAATAAGATATTTTAGAAATAATTAAAATACCAATAGAAGCAGGAGGGCATAAGCCAAATATTAAGAAAACACCCTTGAGGATAAAATGAGTTTGTGAGCAATTTAGTCTTGAACTCTGTGGGAATGGGACTAAATCTGTGAAGTCTTCCCGGATATCCCTGCATAATTTGGAGCCCTAAAAATAGCCTAAAACTTGAATAGCCTGGATGACCTCAAAGCCTCTTTTCAAGAGACTTGCAGTGTATCCAGAGTAGGTGAACACCCTGCAGCACATCTAGGTTTCAGGAACCCCTGATGAGTAAGCTGGGGGATTGCTAATTGGCTACCGGTCTTCATTAGCATCAGGCTTTGATGGATTGGGCTCCCGGGTTTGCCTCTGCAAAGAGCAAAGAGTGGTGGGGGACAGTGGCCTCTTTTGGAAACCTAAAGCGAGTCTAAAGGGCCCAATTAAGCTGGTCCCAGGGAGGGCTGTTTCACAGAAGGCTGCAGCCCTCGCTGCTGCCGGCTGTGCTGGCAGGGAGCCCACGCCAGTGATTTATTCCTGGGCTCCAGAGCTGACCCACGGGGGCCGAGCAGCGTAAGGGAGGGAGATGCAAGGGGTCTGCGCAAAAGGTACTTACAAGGCAGCTCTGGTTTGAAACAAAGCAGCCAATTTCCTTTCACCACAGACAAGCCTTATCTTGGGAGATTAGGTTTGTCTCCAATGGAGCCTCTGGTGTCATAACCGGGCTCTTCCTGGGCAGATAGAGAGGCTTGCTCAAAAATCCTGCAGCGGCAGCCTGGGCTCTGGCATGGCCGTGGCTCATGAGCCCTGGACTGTGTGGGAGGAGCTGTGACCAGGCAGTTTGGGGCTTTTTGATTTGGTGTTTTTGTGGTTTTGGTGCCTTTTGAGCCATCTCACCAATGCCTGGCTGCTGTTACGGGTCTGTGCCGCTGCAGACGTGTGCATCCTGCTGTGCTGCTGGGAGAGGGATGCCTGGCACCTGGGATCTGTCTTGCAGCTGTGACAGGCATGGGGATTTCTCCCAGTTGTCATGAATGGATGTTGTCCATGGGAAAGGTCTTCTCTGGAACATGATCTCCTCAGCCAGACAGGGGAAGTTTCCTCCAGCTCCTCGGAAACACTTCTCAGTGCACTCTCACAGATACAACAGCAGGAGAATCAACTGCTACACAGTCATTGTACAAAAAGATTGCAAGGTGGATTGCAGATAGGCTGCTTAGTCCATCATACCCAAGAGTGAACCACACTTTATCTTCCTGGCACAAGCACAGCTGAGATGTGTTTGCCTTTTTTTCTCCTCCTGTGATCCTGGTGGATGCTGCCTAGCTTGGGGTTAGTGATGTGTTGCAGATAGGTTGGTCTGGTTTGACCAGTGTTTAAGACACGGGAGAAGTCTTGTAGTTACCCTGTCCTCACCAGCCAGGGGAGATTGCTTCTCCTCATTTCTGCAAGCAAAACACCATCCTGCTTCCACAAGTGTACTGGGTAGCCAGGCTGATGAAGAGTTTGCACTGGGTGTTTATATATACTTTTTTTATTTTAGCTCATTCATATTGTTCTGTGATGCTCAATGTTCTTTTTGAAGCTGGGGCAGGAAGAGGCTGGAGATAAGACAACAATAAAAGGCTGGAGTAAACCCTGCAAGCAGAGATAATGCACTTCAGAGAATACGGGTGAACTGGCAGACTGGGAAGTTCAAGGAAATTTGAACTTTTGTCCAGTCAGGATGATTACTTTTCCCACCAACTGCTCTGCACAGCCAGCTTGGTTTGTGATGTACCTCAAACAGCTTTTAGTTTAACTTGGACTACCTGTTAGATACAAGTTCATTATGTTCAGAGCTGTATGACATCAAGTATATTACTTCACTGCATTTTTTTTAATATTAGTCCATTTAAAGGATTTTGCTCTTAATACCTGGCCTAAATCAAAAGGTTTCTCATGTAACCCTCCTCAGCTTTTCCTCCCCTGCATTCTTATTCCACAAATCCATCATGTGATGTCTGACACTTCTGCAATGAGGAGAAATTAATCACTGTGAATTTTGCCTTGATTTTCCACCTTCCCACCCCAGCTTGTTGGAAAGTCAGCATTATATCATTAGGAATTTCTTCACCTAAGGGAAAGAGGTCTCCTTGCTGTCTGCGTTGCAGGTTTCTCTCTCTAACTCCCTGGCTTTGGGAGGTGTTGAAGGCAGAGTGATGACAGGGAGATAGTGAGTTACAGAACCGGTTGCAGGGTCACCCTGGCTCCAGGGGGTTTAAGACATATTCAAACAAAAATCCTTTCTTGAGGCGTGGTTTTGAAAACTGAGTATTGCATCTCTCAGGGTCTTGATTCTCACACTGAATCTGAACTGAGAACCAAGGCAGACTCTCTTCTGACTGTGCCAATTTCTTTGCTTGGCTTGAAATGCCTTCAGGGGGTCCACAGTGATAGGCTCCCCATCTTTTTTGGGGTGTAATTTACTCACCAACAGTGTTTGCTGAGCTTAGATATCAGCAATACAATGTAGGTGCCACAAACTCTGTCACACAGAGACTTACCTCAGCACTCCCCAGTCTTCAGTAGCCTGCGCTGCTTCCTTACAGAAATTGTAGAAAAATTGTGGTCTGGGCTGTGCTGCTTTTTAATTGTGGAGCAGAAGAAATGCAGTGGTATGAAAGGTTCAGACCAGATTTTTTCAGTTAGGAGCTGTTTGGAGGAAGTTGAGGAATTTTGGCCCAGTGCACAGTGAAATTCCTGCTTGGTTGTGTGGGAGCTTCAGCTCGGGGGAGGCAGCTCCACTCTCAAATCCATTGAGGCTTTGCCTGGACTGTTATTTATAAGGACACGAATGGTTTGTGTCTTGCAAGCGCTGTTGTGGTGGTTTGCAAGAGTGAGAGTTGGATGAGCTGTGCAGAAAGAGCCCCTGTGCCTCCTTCCAGGAAGGCTCACAGGGAAGGGGCTGTGCCATGGGCAGAGCCTGGAAGAGCCAAGCACACCAGAGGCTCTGAGTGAGCTCTGCTGTGCTGGACTTTGGGCCTGTGCTTTCTCACAGCTGTGCCCATACATCTGGGTCTGGAATGTGCCAGGGCTTAATGACTTGGTTTCATCACTATCGCTGCCAAAGTCACGGATTCCTTCTATATGTTTTAAAAGCAAACAATCCGTGACTGTGGACACTGTTCTCTGCATCTCGGCACACATCGCAGCTGGTGAACAGTTAACCAAATTAACTGAGAGCTGTTCAATTATTCTTGGAGGAAATGAGAAAGATGAGCAGCAATGCCAAGCTATGACTGACAAACTCTTGGTGAAATCCTCAGTGGTGATGTCACTGGCTGGTAGAGGGATGAACACGGACTCTTAATGGGATTGTTTCTTTTTCTTGCGCTCAAGGTCATAGTTTCTCCTCCATTAGGCTGCACGTTGATAAACAGGAGGTACCAGGCAGGGCTGTCTTTGCTGAAAGTATTGCAGCTCTTGACTTTGAGCCTATTCTCTCTCTGTCCCAGGAGCTGATGCCCAGAGAGGCCTTACAGACCATATCTACAGCTGCTGGGACGGTGTGGCAGTAGGAAGGGCCTGAACTGGGATGTCCTCCCAGCTGTCCTAGTGCTTGCTGTGCAGTGATGGCCACTCACTGGGGAAGAGGGACAGATTTTTCTCTAAAGTTGCACCTTCTCCCCATGCCACAGCAAGAAGTAATGGACAGGGGGGGTTCAGCCGTGTTGGGAGAGGTTACAGCAGTGCCATCCTCTCTTTCAATACGTGTCTGTCATTCGAGTCTTCACAAAGCAACCAGCTGATGCCCTTGAAATATTGGTGTAACATTGTTCCCTGAGCAAGGGCAGCATTGGGATCAACTGCTCTCAAGGGATGTTGTCCATGTGAACAGGGGCATTGCAGAATGACACGGTGGATGCAGAGTGAAGTGGATTTAAGAGGTTGATTTGCAGAGCAGTGCCATGCTGCAGCTTTCTGGGAGGCACAGAACCCTTCATCCTGGGCACAGGAACTGGTCATTTCTTTCCAGGACAGAGATGTTTTCCTTGTCAAAAATTTGTCATGGCAGGATAGGGCACTCCAAGGAGACCTTTTTTCCTTTCCAAGTCTATCTGGCATTAAAAACTGAGTCAGTTATTTCCCATTAGTTATAAAAAAAACCCACTTACTCTCCCTGTGTGTGAAGTGACAGGTCCCTGAAGAGACTGTTGCTTCTTGCTGTCTCAAATAAATGCAGTTGGGTGACGTTCCTCAAGCCAGGCTTTTTCTTAGAAATTTCAGATTTAGGATGCAAGCACACCAGTTAGTATTAGCCAGCAGGAACTCCCTGGTTTTCCTATTTATAGGAAAGCACATTTTTTTCTGTATGTTTTGGGATTACTAGAGTTTTTACTGGTATAGTTTTCATTATGCTAAAATTAGTCTCAAACTCCTGTTAGTTCTAAGGCGATGGACTGAAGAGCCTCGGAAAAATCAGCCTTGAGAATAGTGAGGGGGATTTTTTCTTCTCAAAGCCATCATCAGGTAGGTGACTGGATGTATTTAGCTGGCTGAATTTGAATGACTTCTAGTTAAGCTCCTCTAGAATATCAAGTGTTCCCAGGGCACCTGCTCATTGCTCACCTATCTACACAGAGCTGCTTGCAGACACTTTGGCTGGAAGGCCCTGGTATGAACTGCCACTAATCCTGCCAACTAATTATCGATGCAGATATTTTCCCAGAACACCCAACTCCCAAAAAAACATTCCTGGAAGCTTCTTAGGAGTATTTAACCATCAAAGACAATTGACACCTCAAGGTAAATACTCTGAGAGTCTGAAATCCTGAAAGCACCAGGAAGTTTAAAGGGCATCTTTACAGCCACCTCTGTGCTGGGCTTCTGCTGGTGTTTGCAAGAGGATTAAATCCCAAGGAATTGCAGCCACCCCCTTCTGTCCTGAGCCGTTTGGCTGTGCAGAGATGCCTCTGGTTACATATGCCCACCTCAAGCACGGCTGGCTGCAGTGACACCTGAGTTTCAGCACAGGCTCGTGTTTGAGTGTGAACACTGCCCCTGTAGCTCTGTGGCACTTGCTGTTTGCAGTTCCAGGCAGGCAAGGATTTAGCGGGATGCTCCCCAAACCCCAGGTCCTGCCCGTGCTCCTCTGTGCCTCTCCTTAGTGCCAGCTGGCTGAACCCACTGCAGATCAGGCTCTTGCTGCTGCTTTGTTGGAGGTCATTTCTAAAACTTGGCTGTCCAAACCTTCAATTCAGTACTGTACAGGCCACAAGTGATGGCACTGCTCTGCCCAGCCCTGTGCCAAGTGCCACAGATTTGGTCCCCCAAGGATTTTTGGCAGGAGGCGTGTCTGGCACTGGCGGGGGAAGGACAGCTCGCACAGGAGGATGCTGTGGAGATAAAGCAGTGCTGTGTGTGAAATCAGTGAATGAGCCAAATCCTTCTCAGAAGTGGCATTTAAATAAAAAATCCTTTGTAGAAAATGCTCCATCAGCTGTTCACCTAAGCCAAGCTGCTTAGGGAGGGAACAGGCGCTGTTTAGAAAATAACATCATAAAGCATTGGGTTGCTGTTGCTGCTTGTTATGACACTGGGCAGGTTTCAAGCTGGCTGGTAGTTCCGAATCTGTGTTTTCCTGGAGAGTGTTTTCTTTGGTATTTCTCAATAAAACTATAGAGTATTGAGAGAAAAATTTGAAATCAGGTTGGTGCAACGCTGTGTCCTTTGCCCCAAGTTTCAGTGCTTGTCTCTCTCCCTAGCCCTGCAGAGATGTTTAATAGCTGCCACTTTGCAGCTCTGTGCCCTCCCCAGGGGCTCAGGTCTGTGCTGGGCTCTGCCTCTGTGACCCGTGTCCTCAGCCGGGCAGGGGCTGGCTGTCACCTCCTTGGGCAGCTCTGGACAGCCAGGGCACTGCTTCCCCCAAGGCTTTGCCTTGTCCCAGACTTTTTGGAGGAAGAGAAAAGCTAACCCACCTACTTACAGGCAGTCCTGGTCTCTCTGAGAGGTGTAGGGCACCCTGAAGAGTTTCAGAGCATGGGCGTGGTGAGTTGCAATGGGCACTGCAGACGGTGAAAGGTGGGTTGTTTCTAAAGCTTGGCAATCAAAATCTTGGGCTACAAGCATAGGGAACCTTCTCATTCAGAACCCTGTAACCCTGCATAAGTAACTTAGGAAAAGATTGTTTTTAGGTGCTTTGAGCAAAATGGGGGCAGAGTGTGTTTCGGTACCACACCCCTCTTTCAAACACTGATTTGTGCCTTTTTTCTTTTTCCTTTTTTTCTTTCTTTTGTGTGTGGGGTTTGTTTGCTCTCAGAGACTTGAGTACTTTATAAAAAAAAATGACTGGATAAGAAGCCATGCCTGCTTGGAGGGGAAGCAACTTTTTTTTAGCTGCCTAGAAGTGTTAAAGTAGTTCTTGCGTGAATGGAAATAAAAGGTAGGCACACACTTGCCCGCAGCTAAACGTGAGAGACCTTAATAAAGGATTCTGATGGATGGGCTGGGGAGAAATAAATCTGCTGTAGGACAGCAGAAGCTCAGCAGGCGGACAGTCAGTTGTTAATGAGTAAATCCATTGCTTCCATGAGAATAAATGATTACAGGCAAAGGATGCAAAAGGGGCAGATCACTGACCTAGAGAAATACGAAGTGAGTCAGAAGCTCTCTGCCTTTCCAGGGCTTTTCCACCTTCCACATACTTGTTTGTGGGGATAAAAAGTGCACAGAGAGGCTTGATCTCTTGTTAGCTTTAGCTTCTGCCACTGATGCGGTGCCAGCTCTGCCGGGTGTTTCCAAGCCTGACGAGAGCTCATGGCAGCTGAGCAGCCACTTGACCGAATGCTGGTGACCAGGCTGTGGACAGAGGTGACCTGTGCTCCCAGAGAGCTGCTTCTCCCTGCTGCTGTGGACTGATAACCCCATCCAGGCTCTGACACCTGCCACGTCTTCCAGGTGGGCTTGCGGCTGCAGTGGTGGACCAAGGCAGTGCCTGGGGGATGGATGGACTTGGGAGGGAGCAAAATCATTTGGTCACTTTTGGAAGTGGGGGAAAAAACAAATAACACTCCTCCACGCTTTCCATGGTGGTTCTTTTTCTGCTTTCCCTGCCTCTAGGTTTTTGCAGGTATCTGGAGCTCCTGTGCAGTGACCCAGACCGGGGTGCAGTGCACCCCAAAATGCTGCAGGTGCCTGCTGTACGTGTCCTGAAGCCCTTTTCTGTGTGTATCCAGGAGGCCTCCTGTGCCCCGAAACAGTGGGATTTATTGCCCATGCACTGCCACTGTGAGCTGCACCTGCTCGGCAGGTCCACCTGATCCTTCCAGGAAATCCCAAGCAGGAATAAGCAGTGCTGGCAATGCTGTCCACACACATGCTCCATGGGGATATCCAGCAGCAGTTGGGAAGAGATGAACTGCTTTTGTTTTCACATGGTGCTGTTTTCGTAAGTCAACGCCAAAGGTAATAAATCTGTCCTATGGAAAATTAGTGAGTGGTTTGCTATATAAACTACTGTGTGCTCCAGGGCCAGGAGCAGAGCTCTGTGGAGCTCCCAGCCGGCACAGCCTGCTCATACCTTTTAGTCAGAGGACCAAAAAGGGCCCCTCTTGTTGTTGGTCAAGATGTAGTTGCCCATGTTGCAACAACATGAAGATTTGTTTGCTTATTGAATGTTATTGTGTGGCTTTGTGGTGCCTTGGGAGTATCAGTGAGACTTCACCAGAACTCCCTCACGAAAGGAACACAGGATATGGCTGGTCCAACTTGTTGCTTTGTTCCCACATGTTCCTCCCAGAGCTGGAAAACTAAAATCACTTTCTCAAGGGAGGGAATAGAGGAGAAATGTGCAAGTTTGCCATTGTGTGCTGCTTAGACAAGAGGATGGATGGATGGATGGATGGACAGAGAACATGCTGCTCCAAAAGCAGCTGAATTTTTCTTGTCTCTATGAAATCTCTTACTCTTCAGGTTGTTGAACTGTCACACTGGGCAGCAATCATGGGATTTTGGTGCTTGATAAAGCTGCCCACCATCCAAAGATGCAAAGGGATGGAACATGGGAGGTGGAGGAAATGCCCTCATCTCCATCTTCCTCTCCTGGCTCCAGTGCTTTCTCCATCCTTCCAGGCAGTGATAGTCACTAAGGAAACTTGTTTCTAAACCACTAGCAGCAAGATTAGCTGGATGTAGGGATGTTACTATTTTCGAAGAAACCTGGTTGCTAATTAAAATACTGTCAGAATTTCCTGGCTGAAAGCTCGTTTCATGAAATCCCAGGCATTGGTCAAAGGTTGAGTTGTACCTGGCATGCCTTCAGAGGTGGGGAGAGCAAGGAATCTGCATGCCTGGAGACAAGTGTGTGCATCAGATCTGCTGCTTTACCTCCTTTCTCCATGAAGAAGGGAAAAAATTTGCCAAAGCAGCTGGGAGCATAGAGGTTTTTATTCATCTGGCTGATAATTGGAGCTAAATAAAGGCTTTGGAAAAAAAACCAACCATTCCTCTTGCAATATTGGTTGGGCAGAACTGTGTTGGAACTAAACATGGAATGAAAAGTCTGGCTTTTCTGCCAGCTCTATTTTTAGAGCAACTTCTCCATCTTTGCATCTCTCTCTTGAGATTTCTCAGCAGATGCACTTGAACCAGGCAATCTGCTGTTATTTTTTCCGGCAGGCTGTGATGTTCTGCAAGATAAGGATGTTGGATGGAGGGGCAGGAGACTCACCAGACTTGACAAAAATCCCCCTACATACCAGATGCGGGTCCTGTTCCAGGTTGGGGTTCACTGTGGTCACAGACTCCTGAATGTTTTCTGTCCTCCATTAGGAATGACCCTAATCCTTCTGTGCTAGAGGGGAGTGACTGCAGTGTTGGCTGGCTTCTTTGTATCCCAAAATTGCAGTCATGACTGGAATAAAATTCAGCAGCAGTCCAACAGCACACAGCAGTGCTAGTGATGGGTTTGGGTATGGAGGAAGGAATTGCATTTGGCTTTGAGAGTGAATATCTGTACTGGGCTTCAGCTGAGCTGCTGCAGCTGATCCAGAAATAATCCAACAAGAATTAAAGTTTGGGTTTTTTTTTTGTTTCCCTATGAAAAGCAGTAATAAAAGATAAAAGCATGCTATCCCTGGTCTTGGATGTCTAACCCTGCCAGTGGGGTTGGGATTGGTCTTCAGAGAGTTCCCAGCAAGCACGGACACAGTTCTCCCCAGTGCCCACTGTGTGTACGTGTCTCCCATGACTCAGAATGTACTGAAACCATCTGCATCATCTTCTTTCAGCTGGAGAGGGCCCCGATGGGTCAGGAGGCTGTGGCTGCCTGACCCTGCCCCGAGGGCACTTACAGCAGGACTTGTAGCCACCGGCACCAAGTTCTTTTTCTGGCTGTTGTTTTCATTTTGTGAATCACTGAGCCCAAGGCTTGGTTTTGTGTGAGATTTCAGTGCTGTTTCAGTGTTTGTGCAAAAGCTGCACCAATTTGACTTTATGGTAATCCATGCCCTCCAGAGGGAGGGGACTTCTGAGAACTAGAAGCGTGCAAGGAGTTTGGACTCAAGAACATTTCTTTCCAGCATAAAACTGGACAGCAACGAGGACCTCCTGCCCCCCAGAAACTCTATGGGATTTATTGACTATAAATTTGTAGCTGGCATTGCAAAAAGAAATGCAGAAGAGAGGGATGAATGTCACATTTCTAAATTTGTGCTTGTGGTTGCTGTTCATTCAGAGCAGAGGCTCCCCCAGTGCCTGAGGCCAGAACATGTAAAGGCACTCTGGAGCGTCAGGGAATTTTGTCCAGCTAAAGGCAGTGCTAGATTCCAGCAGGAACATTAATTTATTCCCTGGAGAATAAAGCTGGAGGAGGGTTTACAGTGGAGGGAAGGTGTAACTCCACAGGCTGGTGCTCAGCCCTGTTACCATGCCAAGAGGCAGATGTTAAGCTGTGAGAACTGGTCCTGCAGAGAAAGCAGCTGCCTGAGCTGAAGCCTCTTGGGTTTCACTATCAAGTAACAGCTTTGCTGAGAGCAGAAATGGGCAGAAAACACTGCCCCTCCAAAAAAGCTTAGTCTTGTGTGCCTCGAGAACAAACTGAGATTGCAGAAGGGAATTAGGGCAGCATTTAGGTCTGTTTTCCCTCAGTTTTTACTAACTTGAAAATGATGTTTGTTTCCCCTTTGATTGGGTTTGCAAGTCTTTTAGCATTAGGGAACTGTGCTAGGTGGCCACTTCGGTTTCTTCATTCTGGATGGCACCAGTCCTTACCAGTGCAAACCCTGAGAGGTGACAAATCCCACCCTCCCGCCCATTCCCAGCTGGAGAACAGCCTCTGACCTGCTGTGCTTCATGTAGATTTCCCAGGTGGATCTACTTCACTCTTCCCTGAGCATCTCTTTCAAGCCCCCTTAGCCTACACCCAGGTGTGAATTCAGGTACCACCAGCCTGCAAAGAGAACCAGAGCAATCCCTGCTAAGTGGAGGAGAGGCTGCCCCAGAACCAGAGGAGTGTTTGGCAGGAGCCTGAGAGGTTTTTGTATGTCCTGCTGAGGGGATGACTGAGGTGGTGCCAGTCCACAGGGCTGCACCATCCTTTTGCTCCATATCTGCACATCAGCACTCGGACCCCTCGTCTGAATGACCATAACAAGATATGTGCCTTTTTGGATGCCTCTTCCTTGTTTCTTCTGCCCTTTAAAAAGTCTTCTGTGGATTGTCAGGGCTATTTTGGAGGCATGTTATTATTAATATTTGCCCTCTGGCTCGGCGATGTGTGTGGCTGGGGCAGGGCTGAGGTGGTGGCTGCTGTTCTGGCCCTCCTGCAACTGGTCACGTGTGGGACAGGTGGGCTGAGACAGGCATGGAGCCGTCCTTTTCCTCACCTTGCAGAACTGTACCTCTGGATACCTGTTAGTCTTTGGGGGGTATATGCTCATGCAGCTCCAGCTCTGCATGAGGAAGGACTCCTGAGCTATAAATCTCTGCCTTTCAAGCAGTAAGCTCCCTTTTGGGTTGTTTTTGACATTAGGAATTTTCTCTGATAAGAGAACTTTATTTGCCTTTAAATATCACTTTGTGACAGGATGATGGAGTGGGGATTCTTGGAGCGAGCTGGTGCCAGCCGGGGAAGGGAAATTCTGCTGGGGCTTTTGTTTCTGTCTAGCACTGACATTTTAGCTCTTTAAAGAGTACGTTTATTTTATACTTGGCAGGAGTGTGTGCGCACATGTCAGTGTCCAGGCAAATGGGAGCAGCCCAGTGTTGGGTCTGTGCTGAAGCCAAGTGGGTCTCCTGCTCTCCCCTCTCTGTGGCATCTGGGGAAGAGGGAGCTGTGCTGGGGCTTTTCTGCAACCAGGTTCAAAACACAGATTGTGTGGGTGAAGCAGGGCTGCCAAGTGGAATGCCTTATAAAAAAGAAAAGAGGATTTAGTGATATTGTGTGCAGGGTGCAGTTGGATGTTCCCTGGCTGGCAGGTCAGTGTGTCACCTGTTACCTCAAGAACAGCCCAAAAGCCAAGTCCCCCAGAACAGTGTCATAGCTGGTTTATAGTGCTGGCTGCCTAGGTCAAGGTGAAGTCTAAGGTGTCACCCAGCACAACCTGGGTACAGCCCATAGCCACAAAGTCTGTGCTTTGTTTGCACACAGTGGGAGCTGAGCTCCCTAATCTGGCTCCCTCCAGCAGCCGTGTTATATCACCATCCTTTTAGATACGGAGGATTTTGCTCCACAGGCTGCTTGTGAGCAGCAGGGTCTGCAAAGTGCCAGCTCATTTATTCCACTTGGATCCCACTAAGCTCTCCCTGGTTCTGCTGCCTGAAGCAGCCAACTGACTCTGTGTTCCTTTCTTTCAGCTCTTCCACGTGGCATATGTCCTGATCAAATTCGCCAATTCCCCTCGTCCTGACCTTTGGGTGCTGGAGCGATCGACTGATTTCGGCCTTACCTACGAGCCCTGGCAGTATTTTGCCTGTAAGTATTTCAGTGTTGCAAGAGATCTGCAGCTCAGTGCCAGGTGGTGAGGCTGTGGTGAAGAGGGCTCTTTGTGCAAATACAAGGCTGGGTTTGGAGCTGTTTCCGTGTTGTTACTGTGATGCAGCACATGTCCTGGGTTTCTTCTGCCCAATTAAGCTGCAAGAGTTGAAGCTTTAGATGCTCCTCAGGGCAGGAGAACATTTTTGTTCTCTAGGACTAAATGTATTTTTTAAAGTATTGTCATTGATGCCCACCCAAATTTATGGGAATGCCGAAGTTGGCACCAGTGTCAATAGTTGGGCATTGCTGATCTAGGTCTGGAACTGAGATTTCTTGTCATCTCTTCCCTGCCCTCTTCTCTGTTTGCTCTGTACTATCCCAGACTGGTGTATTTCAGCTCTTCCAGTTGCAAAACAGCAGCTCACTTCCAAGTGGCTGTCACAGAAAAGTCTGAAATCCAAAAACTGTCCCTTGTGCTTGGATACAGCCTGTGCAGGGCAGGGAACCACTGTCTTGCCACTGTGCAAGCTGGGATCAGAGACAGCTGGCTGGAAAGGATGGCTGTGGAGATCCAGTCTGTGCATTTGGCTTCCCCATTCTCTGATTAAAACCTTAAGTAACAGCTGGTTCTACAAAACTCTTCTCCCAGAGGGTCTATGGGGTAGCCGGATGCTGAGGAACTTGTTAACCACCAGCTCCTCCCAGAAGCAGCAGCAGTAATTGGGAGAAGATGTGAGTTAAGATCTACAGCCAGAGCTTAAAACCTGGCAAGAAAGGACCTGGGAGTACTCAGAGGCCTTGCCCTGGGCTGTCCCTGAAGGCTTATATTTCTGGCTTACCTGTCAGCCTGTGCTTTGGATTTCAGGCCCCTTATTGTGCAAGCAAGGCTGCAGACATGTTACTGCTGTGATGCCTTAGAGTGGTAGCTCCTCTCCAGTGCAGATGTTTTTGTCTCTGCTGTGTGCTAGTAGGGAATTACTGCTTTTGAATTCCTGCTTTGCTTTTTTCTGTATTCTCTGAGAATTTATCTTCCAGCTCTGAAACCTTTCCTGGGGCCCATTACAGTTGTGTTGTTGCGTGGTCTGGGGCTGCATGGAGAGCTCTTGCCCCGCTGGCTTGTTCCTGTGTGTAGTGGCAAAGCTGCAACATCTGGAGCCCTCTTTCTTCTTGCAACATCAGGCCCTGTTACCACCCCCCTGGAGAAGTGACTTGCAGTGACACAGCCCAGTGGAAAATTCCCAAGGAAATAAAGAGGTGGCTGCTCCAAAACCTGCCAGATTCGCTAGCACAAGAAGTCCTTTCCTGAGGTTTATTTCTGGCATGGGGAATTCTGTAGGTGGTCTAATAAAAACAATAGTCAGGTCAGTAAGAGGGTTAAAAGCAGCTGGCAGAAATGCAAGTGTTCTCCAGAGATGCCAGCAAGCCTTGCCAGAGGTGGCACTGTCCACCCCAGCTCAGCGCTGCCCCTTGAGCTGTGCTCATCGTGGGAGGTGTTTGACTCCCCAGGCCCCCCAGCCAGGCTGTGAGGTGCTTTTGGGCTTAGCTCTGTGGGGGGAGGGAAGTGCCTGCTGTGGAAAGCATCTGCCCTTGCAGCTGATGGATCCTCTCAGGGAGGAGGGCTGGAGGGACTGTAGCAATGCAGGTCTGTTCATCGTGGTGGGGACGCACCGTGCTTTCCTCAGCCACCAAAAGAGAAGCAGGAGTGCTGGGGAGAGATTTATGGGGGTGTTTGTCCCCATGAAAGGCTCCCCAAATGTGGGCAGGATGTGAAAGATGCTCGGTCCCATCTGTCCATGCAAGCCCCCAGAGCCTCATGGTGCTGTGCAGGATCAGGGTGCAGGATTAGCCCCTTTGGTCTCACTTTGCTGGGCAGTGCCACTGCAGAGGGGAAGGCAGCCACAGCACAGAGCAAGGCTCCATCCTTTTCTGCTGTTTCCTTAAAGCACTGCTGGGCTTTAAAGCTGATGGGTTACTCTGCTTTGGTTCACAGTGCCCATTGTCTGGCTCACACAGTCGTGTAGATTTGGAGGAGTTCTTTGGTTTTCCTGAGTAGCTCCTTGTGCTGAGTATCCTGTCCCCATGCCCAGCCGTGGCAGCTCTCTGGAAATCAATCATCTTGAGCCAGTGGTGACAGGCTCCTCGCCTGGGGCTTTAAAAATAAATTGCCTTTAAAAAAAGCACCCGGTAAAGGAAAGCTTGGCGGCCAGAGACCTTATGTTAAATGTTTCAACATCTTCCTGTGGATGCAACTGAGCTCTCGCTGTTGCCAAAACAGTGTTTCATGGAGTGAGGCCGCATTCCTGGGACAAGGTGTGGGTGGGGGCAGGCCAGGGGTGAAGGTAGGGAGGCAGAAGCTCTCGGCTCCCCCTTTGCTGCTCCTCCTGCCTGGCTCAGCCTACCCAGGCAGCACATGGAATGAAGGACCTGCCTTCTGGAGGCACACTGCGACAGATTTTGGAGGATTAGTCCCTTGAACTGGGTTAACGTTTCCCCATCAGCTTCCTGTGTGAGCTGAACACTGCTGGAAGGAACAGCAGGTTGTGTTGGCTTTTTTCCTTCTTTTCCACGTGGAAACACCCTCAGGAAAGCTGCAGCAACGTATGCTTCAGCACACACTGCTGTGAGGTCCTGGCCCAGGTGGAATGGGAGTGGGAAGGACCAGCAGCCTTTGTCCAGGCTCTTCCTGAGGGTACAGTCCTTGAGAGTAAACCTGTGTAGGTTTTTGAACTTTCAGGTCCTGGGCTGTCCCGGCACGTTCACTGTGGTTTGGTTGGCACTGCCAGCACAGGGATGTCAGACGTCCTGGGGACAAGGGTGCTGGACTTGCAGGAGAAGCTATAGAGGAACCAGGACCATTCCTGAAGCTGCAAGGAGAGTCTTGGCATGCAATGTCCCCAAAGCAGGTGGCTGAGCCAGCAGTGTGTCTGTCCCCTGGCTTTAGCCAGCCTTGCATTGCCACTTAGTGGCAGGAGCCCTCGTTTGCTGTCCCCAAGGGGTGGTTCTTGGTGGCTTTGGCATTTCTGTTTTGTAGTGTTGGTTTAAGAGCAACTGCAGAGTTCATATTAAGGTGGGAGAAGGAGACATCCTGCAGGCAGTTGCTCTGCCTCTCCCAAACACTGCAGGTCCTGTCCCCACACCTGCATATCCACCCTAAACAGTAGGAGGTGTCCATCGTGAGATTCTGTGCTGGCTTTGGGACTGACCCAAGAAGGTTAAGAGCCTTGTGAAATGATGGAGCAGCTCCTTCATCAGGAGCAGAGCCCTGGCAGCAAAGGGCCCTTCCACAGTTCAGTGGAAGCAGTGCAGCAAATCCAGTGCCAGGCAGGCAAGAGATCCAGACCAGGGTGAGTTCTCAGGCTGGTTCAACTGGGAGATTGATGCCAAAATAAAGGGGTGGGTTCCTCTGCAGGTGTTTGCAGTAGGTACAGTGGCTATTCTCACTTTCCTCATTTACTGCAAGGAGGTGATTTGGGGCATTTTCTGCCTATTACTGTTACAGTGACTCCCTCGCATGTATTTAACCATGACAGAGTTAATTATACAAAGCAATCTGTATGTAGTAAATGCTTAACAAAGATCATACACCCGTCTCTCCCGTGGTCAGCGTGGGAAAATCCATACAGGGCTTGGAATTGTTCCTTTTTTCTTAACTGCTGTCTTCCCTGGTTGATGAACAGCTTCCAAGAGGGACTGCATTGAGAAGTTTGGACAGCACACCGTGGATCGTATCACCAGGGACGACCATGCCATCTGCACTACTGAATACTCCCGGATCGTGCCTTTGGAAAATGGGGAGGTGAGCAGTTGCACATTTTCATCCCCTGGAATTTCCAGGGTTTCTCCAGTGGCTGTCCATACTCTTACTAGTTGGTTCCCTCTTGATTTTTGGATGCCACTTAAACTACTCAGTTAAACCAAATGAGATTGGGAGGGACCTGATTCAGTCCTGTGGATAACTGGGTTCACCAAAGGGAGATATTAATTTCCCCCCACCCCAGAGGATTACACGGATTTTTCTCATAGGATCACAGAATGGTTTGGGTTGGAAGGGACTTTAAAGACTGTATCATTCCAATGCCCTGCCATGGGCAGATGCACCTTCCACTAGACCAGGTTGCTCAAGGCCCCATCCATCCCGGCCTTTTCCCTCCTTTCATTGACAGATTGTTGTCTCTCTGGTCAACGGGCGACCAGGAGCCATGAACTTCTCCTACTCTCCTCTCCTGCGGAATTTCACCAAAGCCACCAACATCAGACTGCGCTTCCTGCAGACAAACACTCTGCTCGGGCACCTGATGGGCAAAGCTTTGAGGGACCCTACGGTGACAAGGAGGGTAAGACAGGCCTTGATGCCTCTTGCTAGTGATGTGGAACTGTTTGAGGGCTGTGCATGCAGTCTCTGGGGAGAAGATATCCCTGGATGTTGCTGGGGGGAGGGATCATTTTATTGCATAAAGTCCTGCTGAATCTTGAGTAGAACAGTTACAATTCTTATTTATAAAGATTCTAATGGCCAACTCTTCTTGTGCTCTCCAGTATTACTACAGCATCAAAGATATCAGCATTGGTGGGCGCTGTGTCTGCCACGGCCATGCAGACGTCTGTGATGCCAAAGACCCCAACGACCCTTACAGGTACCTTTTTCAAAGTCCCAGTTCTGTGTAAAAGCATTTGAATTATTGTGCTAAGAATGGAGGTACCAGTGTGAGTTGTGTCCTGAGCTCGTAACTGTGCCAGCACTGCTGATCGTGCCTCTGCCCTGAGAACAAATCAGAAACTGCTCCAGACAAAATAGGAAAAATTAAATGTTTTGTCAGACTATTTTTCAGCCAGATCAGCTTCCATTCCAGCACTCTGCTCCCATGGGATGGCAAAATTGTGGACAGGGAAACCAGACCAGGGAGCTGATCTGGCTGAAAAATAGTCTGACAACCTAATGTTGAACATGGAGGTTTTCCATCAAAGTCCAGGGCTGGTTTCTGAACTTGTTCAGAGGAGTCTCTTGGTTTCCACATGACTTCTTAAGGATTGGGACAATGCTCTCATGAATAGATGAGAATTGTCTCATCATAAATAGATGAGAATGAGAATCCCCATGAAACCAGAGGCTCTGCTGCCCATTCCTACTCATAAGAACCATAAATGGGTTATGTATGTAGCTGAACAACCACTCTTTGCAAAAGAACAAGAGCATCCAAAGCAGCTACATTTTGGCTTACGGGGCTCTTCCCATCTGCCTTGGCAACTCAGAATGCCAAAGAGCTGCTTCCAGCCACGAAAGTGTTGCTTTTAGCCATCTGTTTGCAACTTGAATGTTGCCTTTATAAAAGGGATGGGTAGATTCAGCTGGACGAGGGAAGCTTGTATTTCTTTCTCATCAGGATCATGTAGAGCTTTTGGATCTTTTAAAAGAAAATTCCAGTGAGTCCCAGCCAAGGTTAAAGCTGTTAAGTATTAAAACAAAGATGTATTGGTAAGCAAGTCTGCCTTAGTGTGCCAAAGTCTCTGACAAAAGGAAGTTCATAAATGTTTGAATGTACAGTTCTGTGTTTTTCAGAAGTTGGTGTTGCTGGACGCCAGTACACCTGTGTACCAGGGTAAAAAGCTCTATGGGGCCAGGTCATTCTTTAACATGGAAATGCTGTGACATTTCTTGAGTGAATCAATGGCTTGGGGCTCTCTAGGAAGGGAGGGAAAATTGAGCAAATGCTACTTCTACTTGCAAGTGTCTCTTGCTTCCTGGAATTCCCCTCCTTCCACTCTCATTTGGATGCATTTGGCATCTTTGCTCTTGACCCCAAATTGTTCTCTGATGTTGCAGCACATATTGGTAAGCAGCTGTTGCATTTCACCCAGAGCAGATTGCACTGGCCTGGAGGAGAAAACATTTCCTACTTGGGTGCTTTGTATAGTCATAACAGCTGTAAGTCCTTTGGGATACAGCAGGAAAAGGTACTGGGTAAATAGAACTTCTCATGGCATTGCTGTGCCCTGTTAACAAGCCCAGGAGCATGGAGGAGTCAGCAGAGATATGATCCTTTCAGTTGAGAAAATGAGTAATTAGTGAAATGCTGCCCTTCTCCAGGCTCCAGCAGCAGCTGTGTCCAGCCTTCCTGCTGAAGTGGGCACTGCTGGGAAGGCACCCCAGCCCTCCTACCCTGACACAGCTCAGAGCCAGCTCGATGATACCTGCGGTAATGCCACATGCCAGGAGGCATTGCTGGGGCTCAGACACACTGTCCCCTCCAGTCATGGGCCCCAGCTGACAGAAACATGTCATGTCTTCAGAAATCTGCGCAGTGCGTGCCTCTGCACATGTCCTGCCTCTTCAGATGCTGATGTGTGACAGCAGCAGGGCAAGGAAATGCAAACAGAGGAATGTGGATTGGCCTGGCCCTGTTAAAAGTCCCAGTTATTGTCTCTGCTTCTCATTGTAGCTTCCCTCTTCTGCACACGCCTGTGTTTCTTGTGCCTGTTGCCCAGCAAGGCAGGATGAGCACTTTGATAGAGGTGAGGTGAAACCTTGGCAAAGACTTTAGGACATGAGGAAGCATGTCTGTGAGCTGACTTCCTGGCCATAAATGATAATGTTTATCCAGCTTTGGAAAGTTTCTGTGAAGTGCCAAGCTACGGAGGCTGCACATCCAGCTGTGTTAAGCTGGCAGCACGTCTGGGCCCTGTGTGTGTATGTGCAGGGACCTGCAGTGTGTGGGCAGGCACAGCCTCCTCCAGGCTCTTTGCACTTTTCACTGCTGTCTGTCTTTGCCCCAAGATGGAATGGGCTGAATTAAGCAGAGGGAAGGAATGTTCTCCTGGTTAAAGATGAACACCAGCAGGATCAGGCACAGCCCTTTCTCCTGGCAAACCCTGGGAGCAGTGAGATAAGCATCAGCAGGAACCTGGCACAGAGAGCCCAGACAGGAATCATGTGTTGACATGCAACTGCTCAGGTGTGTTAACATGACATGAGCTCAGGAGAACTCTGCAAGGGCTCTGCATCTGTCTGATAAGAGCAACTGTTTCTGTGGGTACAGCCATCACAGATGCCACAAGCTAGAGAAGAGACAACTGGAGAGTCCGGCTCTGCCTTTGTGCCTGATGCTAAAGATAACCAACAAGACAACAGCAGCCTGGCTGCTCAGATGCACATCTGCAGATGAAGGATGCTTTCCCACTGCTGGATCTTGAACTCTAGCTTCCTCTTTCCCATTTTGGAAGGAAGAGCACCGTGTGTGCTGGTAGATTTGTGCCATCTGTCAGTCTCTTTTTGCAGGTGTTTTTTCCTCAGTACAGCGAGAAGCAGAGGAAGGGGCTTTTTTTTTCTCTCTTGATTGTGCTACTCAGATGTCCCAGCCAAATCCAGATGCTGTAATGCTTGTGTGCTGCTCTCACCTCTGCCACAGCTGCTCACTGCAAACTGTTTAGTCTCTCTCACTGAGCACCAATTCCAGTGATAAGACTGCGGTTTCATTTCTTATGTCAGGACAAGCAGGAAATATGTGCTATGTGAACACAGCCGCTCCCTCTTCTTCCTTGTATATATTCAATCAATGAAACATGTAAATATTGTAGTTTATGCACATTTGTCCATAATTCATTAGCAGCACGGATTCAGCACAAGGTGCGGTAAAGCCACGATAGATGAACTCTCCAAGAGGCCGTTGCTAACTCTGGACAGCAGAGACTAAATAAATAACTCCTTCTCCATATGAAATGTGCATCTTTACTCATGGAATGCCATCTCCTTGCATCCTGGGAATGGAACCAGTGCTTTTCAAACATCTTGAACATTAAAGAGCCGGGGTGTGTGGTTGGGGCCACGTCCTCTAGTCAGGGAGATTAACACTGCTCAGCAGGTTTATAAGTTCCCTGGCTCAGTGACCATCTTTCTCCACACATATGTATATGGATATTAATTTTGCTCTCCAACTGCTGCCATGGAAAGAAACCTTAAAATTTTGTTTCCTTGGAAGTGCTGAGTGGTAATCAGCCAGGTGAGAGGTCTGTGGGTGGTTTTCTTGCAGAGATGTGGCCAAAGTTTGCCTTTCATTGAGTCTCCCCTCTTGGGTCTGCAAAACACTGGGAGAACAAAGTTCCTAGTTAATGTTTCAGGGCTCTTTTCTGCTGCTTAGGCTTCAGCCAGGACTCTGCCAGCCACAGCCCAGCCTGGGAATGTGGGCAGGGACAGGGCATGATGAGCTCTCAGAGCCCTGACTGTGGCCAAGCGTCCCATGGCATCTGCAAGGGGAGGACCAGCAGCACGGCTGGGAGCAGCACTGGGACCTCCTGCCTCTCAACCCCTCTGGCTGAAGCAAACATGCTGAGTGGGGATCCTGCTTGCATTGCTGCAAAATTTCAGGTCGTCCCATGTTTGATTACAATGAGATCATTTGTCCCATGCTGCTGCCTCTGTCTGGCAGTACATACACTTGCAGGTCCCACATCTTAAAATTACGTGTAGGTGGAAACCCTGGCACTCAGCTCACTGCAGCCACGGATGAGCGTGTCTGCACTCCTGCACTTCACCCTGAATGACTGCTCCTTTTGTCTCTAATGTTTTAAAAAAAACCCCCCACATTTATTTTTAAACACTGCTTTTGAATGGAAAAGCATTGGAGGGAGGGAGAGATGGGAGTGGCAGACAGGCCCTGAGGGGAAATGAGTAATTGCACAGATAAAAGCTGGAACATGTTGTATTATCCATAAGTCTAATACAACAGAATGCAGTTTGTGTTGGATGGGAATCGCCTTCTGCTAAGTGGAGGCTTTGGAGATGATGTCACTGATGTTAATGAATCACCGTTGCGGTCGAGCAGGGACGAGATCCGTCGGTTGACTGTTGAGATTTCTTGCCTGGCGCCTCCGGAGCCGCCTGTTTACCCAGCACAGCCTTGCCTGGAAAGCAGGAGGTGCATTTCGCATTGGGGCCAGCATCTGCTAAAAGACCTAATTCAGTTTTCATGTCTCCTCCCTGCAGCACAGGTACACCTGGAGGAGCAGATAGCACCTGTGTGACCTCGCTCCTCTTTGGCTCTGAGCTGTCATTTATTCCTTTCACGCTGCCCCTGCACAGTGGTGGGGACACCCTTGTGTGCCTGCACCACACTACACTACACAAGTAATCTGCTTCAGCTTAGGCTTCTGCCACCTCCAACCATTTCACATTTTATTGTCTTCAGAGCTGGCTTGGCAGCGTCACACTGATTTTTCTCTAATCCTTGTCTCCCTATGAAGCAGAGAGGAGTGATGGTGGAGGAGAAGGAAGGGAGAAAGTGGTGCTGGAAGAGCCAAGTTTGGTGTTCAGCTCAGAAAAAAATAAATCAGCAATTAAAAAGTTGAAAAAAATGCCTTAGAAGCCTCTTTTCCAGAATATCTGGATTAGCAAATATCAGTCTTTCATGTATCTGACTAGCGACAGCTCTGCACAGCAGGGTCACATGGCAGCAGATCACATCCGTGTCATCACCCCAACCTTGTCTGTGCCCTGTTCTGTCCCTGCAGGCTGCAGTGTGACTGCCAGCACAACACCTGCGGCGGGTCCTGCGATCGCTGCTGCCCCGGCTACAACCAGTTCCCGTGGAAACCTGCCACTGCCGACAGCGCAAACGAGTGCCAGCGTGAGTTGGAGTTGGGCTTTTCCCTTCCTTTTCCAGCTGCTTTGCCAAGCACACCAGCCCTGGATGCCGTGGTGCAGAGAAGCCGTTTGCTGGACCGGTGGGGTTGGTGGTGTGCGGGACTGGGTGATGGGGAGGTCACTGGCGCAGCGGAGAGGACTCTGCACAGTGGTTGAGGGTGCTCAGTTGAGGCTCACACAGGGAGGTCCACCAGGTCTGTGTGGGATTTGGACTCTGCTTATGTTCCAGTTCCTCCTGCGTGTCCAAGGGTTCGTGCAGGCAAGTCTCGTTGCTCAATTCTGTCTCCAAGATGAATTACGTTTGGACATGTTTACATACAGGACATCTTAATTTGTCCAGAGAAGCCTTTGGTCAGTGCCGACAGTGGAATTCCTGCTGTACTAGGAATGCAGAGCACAGAGCATAGCTACACCACATGGTGTCTTATAAGTGTAGGGTGGCAAAGAATCCTGTGGGTTTATAAAGCCCCCTCACTGGCTGCTGAATTTTACAGTTCACCTCTATCCAGGGTGGGATTCAAGAGGCAAGAATGTTGTTTTCTAAACCAGACTGTCTGAGGCCCCAAAGCTGGGTAGTTTCTCTTTCTTGTCCATACACGCCTGCACATATTTTACTTGTGATTTTGTGCCCACTGCGCTCTCCTGGTTGCTGACCAGACTTTGTGAGAGAGTTGCTGCTTCTATGCTTTTGAACTGAAAGAATTCTTCGAGCTTGGGAGATCATGTAACCCCCCCCACCCTGATGCATTCAGGTATCTTTTCTCACTGCAAAGTAACCCATCCAACATTAGACCCACAAAGGAGCTTTCCCATCTTGAGATGCAGCTGGTGATGGGAGGATCTTCATGGGCTGGTGGCTTAGCTGATGTCTCTTTGTATTTCAGCTTGCAATTGCAATGGCCATGCCTATGACTGCTACTACGACCCGGAGGTGGATCGCCACAAAGCCAGCAAGAGTCGTGAAGACAAGTTTGAAGGGGGAGGTGTTTGTATTGACTGTCAGGTAGGGCTGAAGAGCTCCAGTGGAAAAGGCTTTTGCAGATTTTTGTGTTTGTTTCCGCTGTCAACCTGGAGTTCAGCCTTGCTGGCACCTCCACCAAGCCCCTGTTATCTACATTAGGTCTTTCCCTGGAAACTTAGTCTCTTTGCCATGGATTAAAGGAGTGTGCACCAGTAATTAAAATAGCACTTGGTTTTCTAGCTGTCCCCTGAGTAGTACCACTACCTTCCTGATGCTTTAGGGTTAGGTGTGCTGAGGCACTGGAACTGGGAGGGACAGGTTGCTGCTCAGCACTTTTGGAGGTCCCTGCCTAGTTCACAACACTCAGGTGTTGCCATCTCCCTGGATCTCTCTCTGCCCACCAAAATGCCAGTCTTCTCAATCTCTGAAGTTCCCAGTGAAAGTGGTAAAGTAGCTCTTCCCTACCCAGGGTGACTGTGTCCTGGTTAATCCACGCAGTGGCATGAAACTTTTCATTGTGGGAAACAGGTTGCTCCAATCCTGCAAGCACAAAGTGGCCAGGACATTTTACCATCTGAGGGAAGTGAAATGGGCTTGAGGTCAGATATGAACCCAAAACTCACTCTGTGTTTATGGGAGGATACAGTTTGGAGGAAATGCTTTGTTTTCAAATCGGTGTATGCGGCATTTTGAGCAGATTTATGTCTTCTGTGTGCTGACACTCCTGAGCTGCTTCTGCTGTAACCTGGGGCTGTTAGTAAATCTGGCAGATGAACAGAGTCCTGCAGGCAGAGGAGCTGATGCCCCTCTAACCCACTGTCTTTCAGCATCACACCACCGGCATCAACTGCGAGAGGTGCATCCCAGGATACTATCGGTCCCCTGACCACCCCATCGACTCGCCATACATTTGTTACCGTGAGTGTGAACTCCTCTGTAGGTCGTAGATGCCCTCTTGGACTTGGTGACACTGGGGAGGGTAGTCTGGAGGATTGGGCTGGGAGGTTTTTCTGGTGTAGGGTGTCTGGGGTCTCGGGCAGTGATACTATTGCCAGCTTGTCGGTCTCTGCAGGCTGTAACTGTGAGTCTGACTTCACTGATGGCACCTGTGAGGACCTCACTGGCCGCTGCTACTGCAAACCCAACTACACTGGGGAGCACTGTGATGCCTGTGCCGAGGGATACCTCAACTTCCCCCACTGCTACCGTAAGTGGGGGTGATCAGATCTGGGGTCCCGCAGACCCAGGGGGTGCGGGAAGAGCCAAGAGCTCCAGTTGTGGCTGCTCTTCAGGTGCCTTTTCCTCATGCCACCTGGCATGCCTGTCCCAGGAAGAGTTTTTGCAGGTGGGGAGAAGCCCACATTTGGCTTGGGTGGAAGCTGGACCAGAGCTGAATGATCTGAACTCAGCTCTCGGGAGTCAGTGGGAGCTTCCCATTTTGCTGGAGTTTCATCTCTCACTTTATGTGAAAGACAGGTTAACAAGGGCTGTAATAGATTGTTGTTTAGTGGGATATCCGTGCTTTGTTCCATGTTTTCATTCAGCCTGTTCAGCTTTAGGATTGCCAAGCCCTTGATATTCCGACAGGATTTCTTTGAGGGTGTGTGATGACCTGTGCAATGTCTTTCTCTGCGTAGCTGTTCCAGCTTTCACTCACAACGATACTGGAGAACAAGTGCTTCCTGCAGGACAGATAATAAGTAAGCAGTGCAATTTTCCTTGATGCTTTTGCAATCACCATGATATCGCTTCTGTTGCATCTCCCCATCCAATGCAAGGTCAGGTGTTCAGCTTACTGCGCACGTACATTGTATGAGACAGGGAGTGGTCTGAGAGAGGAGATAGCTGAGGGTGGGGGAAAAGAAGACTTATGATCCCTGTTTTTATAGACATATAAACTCCAGCCTTGAGTGCCTGTGTCATTGCTTTTTTCTGGGGTCCAGGCTATATGAGGATGCCCTTTCTGGCCTCCCTGTGAGAAACCCTTGAAATACCACTGAGGGGCTGTGGCTGAGCTGGGAGCTCTGCTGTGGGTGCCTCTGAAGCATGCACAGGCAGCTGTTCCCTCTGTGTCACTTTCTCTGTTGTTTAGAAAGCTCACTCATGCCCTCATCCCTGCTCCCCTCCACCTCCCTCTCTCATGCTGACTCCTCTCAGGTCATCTACTCCCTTGTGCTTTTTCTTGTCTCTTTTCCCACTGAATCCTCCACTGTCTCATGCTCCCCAGAACGCTCCAGATAACCTTTTCCTTCCTTCTGATATTTTAAACTCTGTATCTTCCAGGCGGGTTTTTTTTTTTCCTGAGCTGGAATTTCTCACTTCCCTTCTCATTTCCTCACCTTCCCCTCCCTCTAGTTCTTGGATTATATTTGCTCTTCTCTCCCAGCCCAGCACCCCACACCACTGCTGTCAGTGATGGCAGGGCTGGCTCAGAGCCTCAGCACTGCTCACCCAGAGCACCTGCCTGCCCTGGCAGTGGGGAGGCCTCGGGTGTAGCTGAGCATGGAGTGACCGGAGAGAAAGCTCAAAGCTCACCCTGGTTAGCTGAAGATTCTGATTATTTCCCCACTTGGGTAATGCTGCACTGAATCAGCTCTGCCTGGGCTTGTGGAAGCAACATTTGCCTGTCCTGTGCATTTCCCTGCTGCCCACCAGCACCTTCACGCCCGCGTGGTGCTGAGCTCTCCCAGCCATCCCACGAGCCAGGGCTGCTGGTTGCCTGGGCAGGGTTCGGTTAAAACATTTGCATCTGGTAGGAAGGTTATCAGGAGGGGCAAATGCTTGAGCTGTTACCTCTCATGGCACGTCCTGCCCTATCCTTACGGGACCTCAGAGCTCGACTGACAGCCGTGTGTGGTGTTGCCTGTTGTGTGTCCCCTCTCCAGACTGCGATTGCTACGCCGGTGGGACAGAAGGCAACGCCTGTCGCAAGGACCCTCGTGTGGGGATGTGTGTGTGCAAGCCCAACTTCCAGGGAACACAGTGTGACCAGTGTGCCCCAGGCCACTACGGACCCAGCTGCCAGCGTGAGTAACTGGGGGTCAGTGGCCCCAAGGTCGCCCTGCTCACCCTCCTGCCGGGCAGGAACGTGCCTCTCCTTGCTGGGGAGGAGAAATTCTCCAGCCCCACTTCCAAGTGACAAATTCCCATGACTTTTGCTGTTGCTTTCCCCCCATCCCTGACCCTCCAGCATCCTCCTAGGCTGGGGAGGGGGCCTTGAGAAATTCCCTATGGATTTGAGCTATAGGCCAGGCATGCTTGCTGTCAGCGACTGCTCCTCTACCTCTGAGGAACAGGCTCTCTTGGTTCCTCCCCTAGGAAGGGGAAAGATGAAGAACCTGCTTACTTACTGGTGCCCTTGTTGCTTTCCAGCCTGCCAGTGCTCCGGCCCTGGTCAGTACGATGGCACCTGTGACAGCGAGACCGGGCAGTGTCTGTGCCGAACAGGATTTGAAGGGCACTCGTGTGACCAGTGTGCTCCAGGCTACTTCAACTACCCTCTGTGCCAGCGTGAGTATCTGTCCTCCCATGGGCCTGGGTGGCTACACACAGCCAGAGTCCCCTGGCAGGGGGTTGAAGGACTGGAAAGTGGGTTTTGGGGCGTTTTGAAGAGTATGTGCAATGGACAGAGACTGACGGGTCGAATTCTTAGAGCAGCACCTACACACCCATCTGAGAAGCTTTCAGAGGAAGAGACATTGCTATGAGCTTTGCTGTGTGCTCCCAGCACAGGGCAGGTGGTTTCTCTGTTGCAGTGTGTGGTTGCAGTGCTGTTGGGACGCTGCCAGGAGGCTGCGACTCCGTCGGGAATTGTTTCTGCAGACCTGAGTTTGCTGGGCCGCGGTGTGAGCAGTGCAGTCCTGGGTACCACTCCTACCCCCACTGCTATGGTAAGGACCTCAATCTTTGGTTGCTGCTGTTCTGTCACCTTCTAAAAAACATACCTTGTTTTGTAAGGCTTTGGTGTTTCTCGACATCAAAACCCATGTGGTTTGCACTGTGAATTTGGCAGGCTTGCTTTGGAGGTCACGGGTCATATCAAAGCCTGGGAGACAAAGCACTTTTTATCAGTCACACTTCCTCATCACAACCCTGCTGTGACCTGGTGTCTCAGCTTATGCCTTTTTTGCATGTCACTTTAGTGCATTAACCTACTAAACTGCTGGGGAACATTGAATGGGCTGTAAAAAACCCTCAGTGGCATTTTCCTGGTGTGGCCATGACTCCAGCTGAAAATACCGCCTGACTTGCCAGGGAATTAACAAATTATTTTAGTTCTGATGGAAATGGCTAATTCCTGGGGGGGGCTGAATGACAGACCAGCAGTGGTTGGCCACTGGATCATCAGGCTATTGACAGTCCTGCTCTTACAGCTTGCTCCTGCGATTCCCGGGGTGCCGTGGACAACAACTGCAGCCCAGCCGGCCAGTGCCGATGTCACGTGAATTTTGCCGGACACACCTGCAACCAGTGTGCCCTGGGCTTCTACGGGTACCCCAGCTGCACTCGTGAGTAACCACCTTATTGCTCTACAACTGCCTGAAGGGAGGGTGTAGCCAGATGGGGCTTGATCTTTTCTCCCAAGTAACAAGTGATGGGACAAGAGGAAATGGCCTCAAGTTGCACCAGGGGAGGTTTAAATTGGGTATTAGGGAAAACGTCTTTATCAATGGGGTTGTCAAGCATTGGACCAGGCTGCCCAGGGGTGGTGGAGTCACCATCCCTGGAAAGATTTAAAAGACATGTAGATATGGCACTTGGGGACATGGTTTGTTGGTGGGCTTGGCCACGCATAACTGTTGGACTTGATGATCGTAGGGGTCTTTTCCAACCTAAACAGTTCTGTGATTCTATCCTTTTCCCTGGGCACTGCGTCGCTCCTGGACCAGAGCTGCAGTTGCCAGGGCTGAGCAATGCCTATGGCAGGTGTCTGTGGCCCCAAATACTCTGACCAGTCCTCCCCAGCTCTGGGCAGAGCGTCCCCATCTCCCTCCCTGTCGGCAGTCTGACTGGAAACCAGATATACTCTTATGTCTCCCAGCAAGAATTTCCCACACATTAAAAAGTAATCCGTGGTACAGTTTCCCTGAGGCAACAAAAGAGCATCATCACCCTCTTGCAGTGTACTAAATGTAGACTCCTGAGCTGTGCCAGCTGGCAGAGCACTCCTCCCAAATCCTGATGCCGGCAATATGCCTTTGAAGAGGCTGGAGGCATAGATGAAAAATTGTCTCACAGGAGTTCAGCAGTCACCTTTTTTTTTTGTCTTATAAAGCAGTGTCCACATTACAGAGCTGTAGAGGAGGCACAGCAAGGAAAGAAAAGAACCACTTGATTTTTATGTGGTTTTTTTAATCCGTTGTTTTATGAGCAATGCTGGTCTGGGGGTATCAGCCTAAAACGTCTCCTTTGGCAGGGATTTGAGGAGTGCTGGCTGGGCAAGGAAGGCATGGGCAGCTCCCTGGCAGCTTGCTGACCTTTCCTGTGATAGGGCAGTGGGATCTCTGCATGTGTTCCTGGGAGGCAGGTCGTGCAGGAAGCCACAGAGCCATTGCCCTGCCCTTGCCCTTCACTCCCCACTGGCCTGGTGCTGCAACCCCCCTGCCCACATACATCATCTATGGGGTCTGATGGGTGGGTGCTGCTATTGAGTGTTTGGGCTTTGGTAGAGCCTGATCTGTCACTGGCGACTAACTTTTGGGGGATGAGATTGCACTTTCCCCTTCTCCTCAACCAGAACTTTTCCCTGCCTCCAAATCACACATAAATGTATTTGAATTGGTGTGATAAACATTGCAGCTTGTACTGTTTTTCTTAAAAGATGGGGCGGTTTTAACCAAAAGCGAAGAATGAGCATATGTGTTATTTATAACACATATTTCTGGCTGCTTTGATGGCACAGAAGGTCAGGCAGGCAAAAAGCCTTGAATGCAGGAGTCCCTGTGCCCTACAGCTCCAGCAGTTGCTCTCCCCTGTTTTGCAGCTTGCCAGTGCTCCCGGGAGGGCTCCCTGCACAGCACCTGTGACCAGGACACGGGGCAGTGCAGCTGCCGGCCCAAAGTGACGGGGCTGCGCTGCGACAGCTGCGTGCCAGGAGCCTATGGATTCCCCCACTGCGAAGGTAGTCTCCTTCTCCCTTGTGTCTTGGGACACTCCAGTGTCCTGGGTCATAGTGGTGTGGTGCTGGTAAATGGGTTTACCATTCCCCAGACAGCCTGGGTGTGTGTGAGTTAGTTCCATAAACCCCTCCTTGTGCCTCTGTTTTCCAGTGGGTTCCTGTAACCCAGCAGGGTTGGAGACTGCAGATCCCTCGCTGACCCCGGTGAGTATCAAAAGAACCCACCGACCCCTGCAGGTCATTTTTGCATGATCCCCTTTATCTCATTTTGGACCAAGTTCTCCCTTAAGCTCAGCCTGAAAGCAGCCATTACCCACACCAGAGCAGCAGATCCCACGTTCAGCCGCTGTGCTGCCAATTCTAACCCACTCTTCTCACCCCCTCCCTTTCCCCAGGGCTCCTGTGCGTGTCGGGCATACGTTGAAGGCCCAGCTTGTGACAGATGCAAGCCTGGATACTGGAACCTGACTCCAGAGAATCCCTACGGCTGCCTGAGTAAGGAAATGGCATTTACACAGCCCCAAGAAGTCCCCTTCATGCTGTAAAGGTGCAAAACCCAAACCAGGGGGGAAGGACACCATCATTGATGGATGGAAGTGATGCCCTTCCTTCTGTCTTCTTCCAGAAGTGACATGTCAAAGCTGGAGTGGTCTGGGTAACCCCCACATAGAGAGGGAAAAGGCTGGAGCCTGGAGCTTTTTGCTTGGGATAAAACATAAGGCTCATGCACTGAGTTGTGCCATTCTTAGCCCTCCCTACAGATTTTGCACACTTAATTTTTCATGGCTAAATATGCAGAAAAGGCAAATGTCTTTGATTGTTGTGTCCTCAGCAGTAACTGTCCAAAATGAAATGTGAGCCCTTTTCGGTATCCTCTGTTGTGGTGGGTGCTGATCCCATCAGGCTTCTTCTCGGGGACTGATTGACCTTCTGGCTTTCTTGTTCATCTCCCTCTCTCCAGGCTGCAAGTGTGACACCAAGGGCACCATCAGCAGAATCGCAGAGTGCCGGCAGGTGGGTTTGCCTGTTTGCTTCCAGGCTCCTCTGAGTGTGCTGTGTTGGGAGCGTTCAGCTCTGTCTCTCCCTGCAGCTGCTGGAAAGGCCTGTCCTGATGCTGAGCTCTCAAAGTTTGCACCACAGTCTGGGCTTGCATGAGAACGTGGGATTAAGACCTGTCATAAATTAGGCACCTAAGTATTTCTGGGTCTGTCCCAGGATGCCTGGATTTTTGTTTGCCTGCATTGTTGGGTAATTTAAGTTATCTGGCCCTTATCTGGCCCACCCACGCGCAGGAAGCTGTGCAGAGCATGAAACTCAAAAATGCTTCTGCAGTGTCTCAGACCAGAACCCAAATAACTGAGAAACAGCTTAACCATGACAAGGAACAGGAGGGAATGAGTTTCCATGCCTGCTTTTCCCTCCTAGGGTGACGGGCAGTGCTTCTGCAAACCCAACGTATGCGGGCAGTTCTGCTCGGCGTGCAGGGACGGCTACTTCAATGTGGAGAATGCAAATTACTTTGGGTGCCAAGGTGAGCCCCCTTCGTGATGGGTTTGGGTGAATAAGGGTGCCTGCAAGAACTGATCCTGGAGCATGCAGCTCTGGATAGACGATTGTTGTCTGTAGAGAGAACAGGCAAGAGATGTTCCACCTCCTGTTTTGGGTCATCGTTTTTGGGTGATACAGTTTAGTGCTTTTAGGGTTACAGTGGTAGCACTGGGTTGATGGTTGGACTTAATGATCTTAAAGATCTCCCCATGTCTTGATGATTCTATGATTCTATATCATGGCCCAGAGCAGAGGCTGGGTCTTCTGTGGATCTGGAGACCTGAGTTCACACTTGTACCACCGTTGGACACAGGTCTGTCAGGCTGGGGAGCAATCAGCCAGGAAAGGTGTTCCTCAGAGTGCCAAAACCTGGTGTGCGTGAACCACTGGCCATGTCCTTGCATCCATGTGCCCTCTCCCTGCTGAGAGTGGGTGGCATGGCCATGTGGGGTTGGCTGCTTTCCATTGTGCCCATGGGAAGAGGCAGAGAAGGAGATCCGGCCGCTCTCAGCCAAGCCCACACAGTCGTGGCAGGGCTGGGAAGAGGGAGCGAGGCTGCTGCTGGCGGCACCCAGCCATGAGGGTTTGCAGACCTTGTTCCTCCCGCGGCCGCCTGGAAATAGCTCAGCACTGAGGTGGAAGAAGAGGCGATCCAAGTGGGGCCGGGGCCAAATATGAAAACGGATACAATGGAATAAAAATAGCGGCCCAAGGCTCCCTGCCCGCTGGGACGTGCCTTTGATTAGTGACCAGGAGCTCGTTAGCATGGCGGGAATGTAAACAGGCTCTTCCTGCCCGCAGGCTGCCGGTGCGACGTCGGCGGGTCCCTGGGGCCATCCTGCAAGGAGCGGAGCGGAGCCTGTCGCTGCCGGCAGAGCACACGCGGTCCCACCTGCACCCAGTAAGCTGCCAGCAGGAGATGCACCTTGGAGTGCTCTGCCTGCCGCTCCCTCCCTCGGGGATGGTGTCGTCTGCCACCACGGGGATGAGGACCTTGTTGTCTGGGCAGCTGCCACACCAGCCACGTGCCTGGCAGAGGTGTCCTCTTGCCTCTCCCTCCAGGCAGCCCAGTAGGTAGCAGCTCTCTCTCTCTCTTCCCCAGACCTGCACGGGACCATTATTTCCCTGACCTTCACCACCTGAAATTCGAGCTGGAAGAAGGCACCACACCATCTGGCCGGGCCGTGCGCTTCGGCTACAACCCCCTGGAGTTTGAGGGCTTCAGCTGGCGAGGATATGCACAGATGTCCTCCATCCAGGTATGCCTGTGCCTGCATCCCAGCCCAGCTCCCTCTGGGGAGGATGTGGCCAGTGGAGGACTGATGTGCTTTTGGCACACATCTTTCACCCCGAGTGTTTCTCAACCCCCCAAAGTGACGTGATGGCCAACATAAACAGCACAGTGTATATATAGCCTGTTTGTGCAGATATTTCCTGTAGCACTGGGGGTGGCATAGACTGATGAGGGGAAAGATCCATTTAAATTGGGAATCCCGTGACATCCTAATCCATTTAGACAAAGGTGGTAGCGTGGTGACTACTTACAGGGATGTCTGTAAATGCTATCTCTCAGTTTCCTTGTTGTTCTTTCATCTGACTGCTCTTTCCTACAACTCTCAGCATAACCTTTCCTCCCTTTTCCAAAAATAAGTTATCTCCTACTTAGCTTCCATGTTCAGCTTGGACCTCTTGTTACTCTTCAGCCTCTGCCCCTTGCTGTTAGCTGGTTTGCTGTAGTGATGGTTTATGCTAATCTGGAATTTTGTAAGCCCTGGAAGTGAAGCTGTTTCGTCTGTCGACCCTTTTTTCTCCGTGGTGGATTCTTCTGCATGGCCCCTGCGGAACTGTGTGTGTGTTTGGGAATGGGATGCAGGGCAGTGATTCTCTTGACAGTCTTGTCCCATGTAAGATGCTCCTTACTCTGGTGCATGTACTTTCAGTTTCTTCATTTTTTCATGCTTAGGTAAAGTAACAGAGGACCATTTCCCATTGAATTTGTAGGCAGGAGCTAAATGAACTCCTGTAGCCTTCCTGGAGAAGATCCCAGCCTTAAAGCTTAAGGATGGAGCTCATGCTCAAGCTCATGGCTTTATAGTGTTGCATCCAGTTTTGGCATTTGAGACAGAAATAGGCCTCAATAGAAGGGCTGGCATGTGGCTTTCTGCTGGCAGGTTTCACCTGTAGTTTGTCCTCATCAAGATCGTTCCAGTTTGCTCTCCAAGTGGGAGGATGTCGTGTAACTGGAGCTTTGAGGAATGCACAGCCCTCATTAGAAGTCTCCCTGGGCAGACCCCAGTTTTGCCCTGTAGGCAGGAGGTTATTTAAGCTTAGATCTCTTTGAAATGGGTCAAACTTAAGCATCTCCTTAACTGTGGTCTTGCCAAACAGTGTCCAGGCAGGCAAAGGGCTGGTGCACCATCAGTCGTACAGTCCGTTAGCCCCACTAGCCTTTGGGACGGTGCCTCCCAAGGACGAGGCACCAGCTCAATTCCCAGCCTTTTCTGTAGGTAGTTGGGCAGAGCCCCATAAACACAAGTGCAGGTGCTTCAGCATTTGGCTGGTTATGGCACACGAAGCCCAAACGCAGTGTGCCGATACCGAAAGCAAGAGCTTCTCAAAACCTTTCCCTTGGCATGGCGTGTGCCCCAGGATAGCCCAGCCAACCTGCTGTGCCACCACACCTTCCAGATGTAGTCAGAGCCTTTCCACCCCCTCCCACAGGCAGGTTGCTCCCTCAGTGGCTGGTCCCAAAAAGGGGACAGTGCCATGATGTGCCCGTGACTGCAGTAGGGTCCGTGTGCTTGTGTCCTCCTCGCGCTGTGGCATGTTGCTTTGGGAGCAGTGAGCCGAGCGGCTGCGCTTGGGCTGGCAGTGTGGGCGGTGGAGGTAATTGAAGGTGTGCTCTGCTTCTCTCTCCTTTCTCTCTCCCACCAGCCCAAGGTAGTGGTGACCCTCAATGTGACCTCCCCCGACCTCTTCCGCCTCGTCTTCCGCTACGTCAGCCGGGGGCCCGCCAGTGTGGAAGGGAGGGTCTCGGTCGTTGAGGAAGGAAAGTTTAATGTTTGTGGCAACTGTAAGTGCATTTTTCACTTCTAGACTAACTCAGAGCATCCCACGCTGCGACACTGCTCCTCTGCCCCTTCTCCTGCCCCAGGTGTGCCCGTCCCAGGTGTGCCCATCCCAAGTGTGCCCGTCCCAGGTGGCTGGCCAGAGCCGTGCCATGGGATGGCGAGGGAGGGGGAAGAGAGGCAGGCAGGTAGGCAGGTAGGCAGGTGGGTCAGGCCCTCCCAAAGAGCGGGTGGGCTGTCAGGAGCTGGCCCCCAGTGACGTGTGCCCCATGTGCTCTTTTGCTTTTTGCAGAATAAAATCAGAGTCACTGTAGACGTGAAGGAGGCAGAGCTCTATCTGTTCCATGTCATCCTGAGGTATATTAATTCAGGAGGGGCCACTGTATATGGCAAAATTACAGCTTATCAGCCACGAAGGAGAGGTAAGGATCCCAGACTGCTCTGCTCCCCTGCGCCATCGCCACCTCCTCCCCATCCCAGGCAACCTCCTGCATCATCCTTTCCAGAAGATGCTTCCATATGGCTTTACCCATTAGTCCTGCCCTTCCAATTGAAAGGCTGACTTGAGTTTGCAGTCCCCTTTATGTAACAAAGCAGCAGCAAGCTGGGCCCAGCCCTGGGGCTGCACACTGAGGACTGATCCCAGGCTTGTGGGAGATGAGACTATTGTACAATTCTATACAGTCTTTCCATCATGGGACAAGATGACCCCAATGCCCCAAGCAGAACTGAGCCGAGTTTCCACAAAACCAGAATGAGCCAAGTGATGTGAAGTGGATCCAAACTTTGGCAGCTGGATGTGGTTTTATTTACCAGATGCCCTGATGTGGCAGTTGTGCCCGTACTGTGCACTTCTCCCAAACCAGGCTGAAGGCTTCACACATGGTGTGGGGTTTGGAAATGGAGTGGAATTGCACATGTTATACAGGCATTGCACTCTGATGCAGTGTCTTATCAAGCTGTTGGAGAAGAAGAGCCACCAAAAGATGTATGAACAAGCCTAGAAGTCTGGAGAACAAATATTCTGGGAAAAAATATGAGCAAGACTGCATGGGGACAGACCTGAGGCTATGCAGGTCCCCTGATGGGTGGTTGATTTTACGCCCTCGAGTGCTGCAGCCACATCGTCCTGCTGAAGCTCTTCCTCCAGACCATACATACACAGCACAAGGCTGTCAACAGCAAACATCCAGTTTATCAGTGTGTGAAGTTGTCTCCTCTGTCTTGAGCTGACATAAAAGGTGTTCTGCCTTCGATGTGATAGGCAAAGTTTGAAATGCCAAGATACTATTTTTCTGCTTTTTATTTTTATGGCCAGTCATATTGTGCAGTAGAAAGATAAGAGAAGAATGAGCCATGGTCGTGCTGTAGGATCCCACCAAAGGTCAGGAAGTATTTATTCTGTCCTATCCAGCAGCAGGGCTCATTTACCTTATAATGTGCTTCACGCCATGTGCAGAAGCAACACTTGATTTTTCCAGTGCTGAAGGCAAGCAGCCAGACTGGCTCACCAGCAGCAGGACCTGGGAGGGCAGCATCCCTGAAAGGCTCCAGAAATGCTCAACCACCCTCTGCCTGAGTGGAATGGGCTTCACATGGTAAAGGACAAGCAGCCTGGAAAGAAGTAAAGTCGGAAGATGCGGCTTGAAAAAAGGGAAGCTTTTTCCAAGTATAGGATTTACAGCCAATACTGGTTTCTCCCACCCCACCTCCAGAAGCCACCTCAGTTTGAGCTACATATCATCTCAAAGGGATGTGAAACTTCAGCTTGTCAAGAAATCTACCCCATTGCCTGTTCAGGGAAATCTCTTCATCCCTTGCATCCTCACCTCTGCTTTCCCATCTGGGAAAGCCAGGGCTCAGCCTCAGCTGATGCCGGGCATGTCACAGAGCTGGCACACATGGGAAGGGGTTGCCCATCCCAGCAGCAGCACAAGCCCTTGCTTTAGGTTCTGGTCCTCTGCTTTGTGCCTTGATGTCCATGTACCACACCAGGATAGTCAGTGTGTCACATTCCCCACTCCTTCTCCATCCCATCTGCTCACTGTGCAGCCATTCTTGGTGAATTCCTCTCATCTGTGCTCTCCAGAACGCTCCTGAGACTGCTGGGCAGGCAGACAGGCTGCTTCTAGCTGCTGTATCATTGTTACATCCAACTTTAATGAATTCAGAGGTTGTGAGACTGTCAGCTGAGCCGAGAAGCTGTTCAACAGCAGCAGGATCAAGCCTTAAACCCATTCTGTCCTGTCAGTTAAAATTAATGTCTAAATCTCAGTGTAGAGTTTTTGGGCTGGCGAGAAGGAAGACACGAGCACAGCTTGGGGGTCTGAGAGTTTACCAGAAGACAGGTTATCTTGCCTGTGGAGCTGGAGTCAGAATATGCCTAAGGAAAAATGCATCTGGGCAATTCTTCTTGTCTGTCTCACAATAAATTCTTCACAGATGAGTTCCTTCCTTTTCTAGCTGGCAAAATACTCACTGGCTTGTAATACTCTGTGCTTTGCAGTCTGGGGATGCAGAGCACACTGTGAGAGCTCTGGATTGGCATTAAGGATTGCTGTGATTTTTTTTTTTCTCCCATTAAGCTACTGAGCAGGTTCAGAGTGGATGTCTCTGTTCCAGGACAGTGTGGAATTGGGGTGCATCTGCTCTGGCAGCACTGAGAGAGTGGGAGCCTGGGATTCCCCACTGCACCGCAGAGCTGCTTCCCTGAGCAGAGCTTCCCATGTGGAGCCCCAGGTTTTCCATTCCCGTCCCTTCACAGCCTCTCATCCCTCCCACTCCAGGTACAGAGCAGACCAAGCAGATTGTCTTTGCTCCCAGCACGGAGCCAGCCTTTGTCACCGTCCCCCAGAACAGCTTTGGGGAGCCCTTCGTACTCAACCCCAGCACGTGGTCTCTGGTTGTTGAAGCAGAGGGTGTGCTGCTGGTAAGGACTTGTGCTCCAGCCACCATGGGGGCTTCAGCAGCTCCCTGGGGACAAAGTGTCCCAAACATAACAACTCTCCTATCTCTCCTCTTAGGACTATCTGGTTTTGCTACCCAGCTCATACTATGAAGCACCAATCCTGCAGCTAAAGGTCACAGAGCCATGTACCTACCAACCAGCCCCTGAACAAGCCACCCAGAAGTAAGGATCTCCACATCTTTGTGCTGTGGGGCACCTACTCAGCTCCTCTTGGCCCGGGGTTAAGGAATATACAGTCCATACTCTGTGAGGGTCTGGATACAGTAAAACTGCTTAGTAGTGCACTTTTCTGGGATTATAAAGCTTGTGGAACCTGCACTGACCTAGAAACCCACAAAGCTCCTCATCCATGGCACAGGCAGTCTGTGTGTTCTCATGGACCCTGGAGGGCCAGCTCACCCAGTAAGACCATAGCCCATCTCCCTGCTAGGCTGGATTCCCAGTGCCAGGTTGTGTGTCAGTCAACAGTCCTGGAAAATGGCTACAATGACAGACTGGTAGTGCTTGGAGCATCTCAGTGCATCTGCTTGCCCAGAACCTCTGTCCATGTTGGCAAGAAGGCTGTTTGGGCTCTGGATACCAGTTGTGCCCTCCACTATAGTAATGGTCCCCAGAATAAAGCACAATACAGGGGGAGAAGGTTTTTATTGTTACTGCCCTCACTAGTCCTGTAATACCCAGTCTCTTGCTCCCCACTAACCAGAGGTGCTCCTTGGCCCTCCTGATGGACCAAAGCCTTCTGCAAACCTGGCTGGGACCAGGCTGTGTGGGTGCTCTGGACTCTTACAATCATGTTGTAACATTTGTACTTGGCAATTTTTTTCTGTGTGTTTTCAGCTGCCTGCTGTATCAGTACCTGTCCGTGGACGGCTTCCCTGCTGTGTCGGGGGTGGATGCCGTGTGCAGGCTGGACAACCGGCTCCCCAGGTTGTGTCCCACGGAGCAGCTCACCCCCTCCCACCCACGGATGGCCACCTGCAGTGGCAGTGATGTGAGTGGCACTTGTGTTTCATCCCTCACACGGGCACTGCAGCGCTCACCCCTCTGCCCCCACTGTCTGGTGCTTTACCTGCACCTGGGCAGGTTACCAGAAAGGTTTTACACCCACGTGCACCCCACTGTTGCCCCATCAGCCTTGCAGCTGTGTGCTTGCATGCCCTGCTCAAGGCACCCAAACACAGTCTCACATGTAAAGGCTTGCAAGGACTTGGTAAGAGTTGTCCCGTTTCTCCCTCAGACGCAGAGGAGGTTTGTAGCATCCTGCACACACTCACTGCAGGGAGTGGGACTGAAGACCCTCCCTCAGGTCATCCTTCTGTCCTCCAGGTGGAAGTCCAGCTGTCCCTGCCTGTTGCCCAGCCTGGGAAGTACGTGCTGGTGGTGGAGTACGCCAACACCAATGCCCTACAGACAGTGGGCATTGCCGTGAGCTCACCACACGCAGCCATGCAGCAGGGCACATTCACCTTCTACCCCTGTGTCTACAGGTATGGTCACCTCTGAAAGGGAGAAAGGGTTCAGTCCTCCTCTGCCATGGCAAGGACAGGCCCCCCAGTTGAACTTTTTCTGGTTTATCACATGAACAAATAATGCCTCAGCTGGACACAGTTTTTAGTGACTGGCCATCCACTGTAATTGTGTACCAGTGCCAGCATAATCCTCTGATGTCTCTGCCAGGAGCTAATCTGTTGCATCCATTTACAGCTGGATACACTGGTAGGGGCCTTGACTTATGGAATAACCTACAGGCAGGTTTATTGGAGACAGGTCAAACCCTGTCTGACTTGAGATTGTAACCTTTGCAATAGGAAACAAATGTTTGGGGTGTCCTTGGGAAACTTCACTCATGACGTGCCAGAAAAAACATCAAAAAGAACATTGTGTAAATCCCTTCAGGACATATAGCTGGCAAGACAAGAAATGGGTCATGACCCTGCTCAAGGCTGGCTTCAAAATCTGTGTTTCTCTTACAGTTTCCTTTGTCGAGGGATTGCTGCGGATTCCCAGAGCCGTATGGCAACTTTTGAACTTACCTCGGAGGCCACCATTCGGTTCACCTCTGATCTGGCTGACTTCTTCCTGGTAAGGCTCCCTGCAAGGGCAGCACTGTCAGCTGCTTGCAAGGAGTGGTACCCAGCCTCTAGAAGGATTTTCTAGTGCTGTTTGGACTGGATACCAGATCACAGATACCTGTGTCATGACCAGCCCAAGGTGGAGAACACGCTCAGTGGGGAGTTTTGAAGTAGATCATGGGACTGGAATTGGGGAGAAAATGGGGAGAAGCAGCTGCTCTTGCAGCTCTGCAGCACTGGGGCAGTGCCTCTTTTATATTGAAGGCATTCATAGTTGCTTAGCCAAGAATAGAAGAATCTCATAAATGCAAGGAGCTCCTAAATGTCTTAGGGCTTGTGCCAAGGAAGAAGAGGCAGTGAACAAAGATGTGACCCGCCATTCATTAACTGAAGTGTCTGATGAATGCTTAGTTGGTCAGCCTAGTGCATGGTGGGCACAGGAACTGCTGTGGGCTCCAGTGGCAGAGGCTGTCACATAACCAGATGTCTCTCTCTCTCATGTGTGGCAGCACAAGGTGTACCTCATCCCTGCTGCACAGTTCACCATGGAGCTCATCGAGCCAAAGGTGCACTGCATCAGCGTCCATGGCACATTCTCCTCCAACAGGTAAGAGTCTCAGGTCCCTCATGGTTTTAGCATGAATATGGTTGTTTCCAAAAACAATTGCTTCTCTTACTTCCTTTGGATTTGGAGCCATTAAAGGTCTTGACACATTAGAAAGAAGTCCCTGGCTGAGGTGAAGCTCCGTGCCTGTGTCCACTGAGCAGGCAGCTGTGGAATACAGACTGGGAGTCAGGCTGCTGGTCCTTTAACTGAGCACCATGCTGCCTCCTGGTGCAGACACTCAGGTGTTATCCCAAATAGGCATTCCTCTGCTTGCTCACATACAGCAAGACACTCGCTGTATCCAGGTTTTTGACACTGCTTTGAATAAATGTTTGCAGAGGAATTAGCCTGTGCCAGATTCCTGTTCTTCCTGCTAAGCCCATGTCCCAGAGCCCCAGAGGTCCTGGTAGCAAGCTCTCCCTCTGTAGGCATGCTTTGTAACCCACCAGGAGTTACAGGGCCTGCTTCTCCTGCCAGGACCCCAGAGCCTCTCTCTTTCTGTGTCAGAGATCTTTACATCCTATTTTCTCCCTGTTTTGCAGCAGCTCCTGTGTCCCCTCAAGGTTCCTGAAGCTTTCTCAGTCGATCATTTTGGAGGGGGCCCAGGCTCTGCCCATCTCCCCTGACGTCCCCCTGGCTCAGGCTGTCCATGTGGCTCCATCCGGGGTCCCGGTGGAGCCTGCTCCTCGTCCTCCCACAGCGATGGATCCCACTGCAGAGCTCATCCTCCTGCAGTCCCCACAGGTAGTGAGTGGCACAGGTTTGGGCTGGTTCGCTGATGCTGGGACAGTAGACCAGTGAGACAGGGAAAAGTTTTCCTTGTCTACTGAGTAGCTTATCAATGAGCATTTTCAGAATTCAATATGGACTTTAAACTTGTCCCTGAACCTGTAATTCCCATGGACTCACCTGAATTAGCTGCTTGGTTCTCTGAGATCCCAGGAAAAGCTTTGCAGGTGCCATTAGCAGAGGGGGGATTGTGGAGGCATAAGGGGTTTGATTCACCATATTCTCGAGACCTGACAGTTGTGCAATAAGAGCATGAATTTGTGCAATAATTAACAAATTAGTAGAGGCATCAGGCATGGATTTTTGTCTCTGTTCTTCCGTTTTGGGCCAGGCTGCAGTGGTGTTCAACAGCCGGATCCAGACCCTGGGACGCTATGCTTTCATCCTGCACTACTACCAGCCCAACCATCCCACCTTCCCTGTGGAAGTGCTGATCAACGGTGGGCGCATCTGGCAAGGTGAGAAGAGCAAGGACCTGGGGGAGCTGCTGAAAGCTTTTCATGCCAGAGAATAATTTCGCATTCTGTGGGGATTGCAAAGATGAAGCAAGACTTGTTTGTCCCTTCCAAACTGGGAGGTGTGATGGGGACCCTGAGGGAAGTGTGGGACCAATACATTTGTTGTCTTTTCAGGTCAGACCAACACAAATTTTTGCCCACATGGCTATGGATGCCGGAGCCTGGTGGTTTCTGAGGACCAGATTATCCTGGATGTCACTGATAATGATCTGACCGTGGTTGTTCGAGTGCCAGAGGGCAAGCAGTTGTGGCTGGTGAGCCTCTCTCTAGGAAGCTCCCAGGGCATGCTGGACCAGGCTTCAGCAGGGCTGGAGTTTTTCCTTGAATTTTTGTCACTGTGTGACTGCAGGAACGTTTCCCACTATTACTCATTCTCTGAATTACCCTAGAAAGTTGAAATCTTAGTGGTTAGTGCACCTTAGTGATTAGTGGCTTGTAAGACCTTACTCCTGCCCTAGCAATATTTTAGACCTGCATAGTATTGTTTACCCAGACAGGTCTCATCATGGGGGCAGGTAGCCCTTGTGTCTCAGGCAACAGGACTAGAAGACTGACCAAAATTTGGCTAAAAGAGAGAGTTGGAATCCAGGTGCCTTCATGTCTAGAGATTTAAGATGGCAGTGATGCCAGTGACTCCCTCCCTGCTGAGGCACAGCCAGTGCTGCCCTTTGGGGTGTTCTGCCTGTTTATACTCCAGTGAATTTGGGGCACTCCTTACATGGAGCATTAGAGTAGATGGATCCTGATGGACAGACCCCAATAGAGGGGTGACCCCTGGTCTTTACAGTGTTTGGGTGCTTTGTGTGTTACGTTCTGTCCCAGCAAGGGATGAGAGGTTGAGGGTGCATTTGGACTTTGGGGTCATTTTGGATGATCTGTCTGTCTGTCTCAGGTGAGAGCCTGGCTCACCCAGCTTGCCTTGCTTTGCAGGATTACATCCTTGTGGTGCCTGAGGACAGTTACAGCTCTCAGTACCTGCAGGAGGAACCCCTGGACAAGTCGTATGATTTCATCAGCAGCTGTGGCGTCAACAGCTTCTACATCAAGTGAGACCCTTGGCTTTGGGTGTCCTCTCTGCTGTCTACAGCCTGCACCCTCCTCAGGGAGCAAAAACACATTCCCTTCATGTGGGGCAGGGGATGGGGCTGGTTAAAGCTTTCTTTATCTATTGTCTAAACATGTGGGTATTTAGGGGATCTCCATGTCACAGGGCTCTCCCCCCCTCTAAGTCAGTACCTGTTGCTGCAGGAGATCCTGCTGGATTTTGGGGTGGCGGGGAGGCTGTGGGAGATGTGCAGCCCGGTGACCCCTCCTGCCTTGCCCCCTCAGCCCCAGCACGTCGTCGAGGTTCTGCCGCGACTCTGCCATCTCGCTGTCCCTGTTCTACAACAACGGGGCCCAGCCGTGCCGGTGCCACGAGGCCGGGGCGCGGGGCAGCCAGTGCGAGCCCTTCGGTGGGCAGTGTCCCTGCAAGTCCAACGTCATCGGCCGGGAGTGCTCCCGCTGTGCCACCGGATACTGGGGCTTCCCCAACTGCAGGCGTGAGTTGTCCCGTCTCCCGCTCTGCGTTCCCAGCTCTTGCTGGTTTGCCTCCTTCAGGCCTGAAGGCTGTTTTGGGAAATGGTTGTGTTTTCCAGCCCTGTAATGGCTCTGCTCCGTGCAGACGGCCCAGCTGCCCTCAGGGCAGTTAAGCTCTGCATCCATTCCCCACACTCTCCTTGGGCTCCTGGGTCTTGCTCCCCCAAACCCAGCCCTTTTCTGCCCCTTCCAGCCTGCGACTGCGGGACACGTCTCTGCGATGAGGTGACGGGGCAGTGCATCTGCCCTCCTCACACCCTGAAGCCTGAGTGTGTTGTCTGTGAGCCCCAAACCTTCGGCTGCCACCCCCTCATTGGCTGCGAGGACTGCAACTGCTCCCGGCCCGGTGTGCAGGACCTGACAGAGCCAGGCTGCGACGTGGACAGCGGGCAATGCAGGTGAGGGAGCCTCGTCCCGGCACTGGGAACGTCTGGCAGCATCCCTGGTCCCTGCTGGAGTGATGGGACACGTCGGCAGGCTGCAGGGAGGAAACGTGCAGAATGGGGGAAGCTCTGAAAGCTCCTCACACGGCACGGCAGAGGTTCTAACACTGCGGATCTTGTGTCCACCCAGGTGCAAGCCCAACATCATCGGGCGACAGTGTGACCTCTGTGCCCCTGGCTATTACCACTACCCCGAGTGCCGGCGCTGTGACTGCCACCAGGCTGGCACCGAGGCGAGCATGTGTGACCCAGTCACAGGGCAGTGTCACTGCAAGGTCAGTCCCTCGATGCCTTCACGCGGTGCCTTTCTCTTTGGCTCCACTCTTCCTGCTCTGGCTGCCATTTGGGAGGGCTGTGGGTGCCTGGTGTGCCAGAGGGAGCAGGGCCGGAGGAGGAAAATGTCTGTGTGCCTGAGCTGCAGCCAGCCTGCCCCATGGGGTGGTGGATTCAGAGCGCCCTGAAAAGCTCTTATCTCTCCATTTTTCTTGGCTATGAAAGCTCACTCCTTGCCAGGGCTGTCAGCCCTGTTGACTCCTGCATGGCAGCAGAGTAACTCAAACTGCTGCTGAGCTGCCTTCTCCAGCCTCTTTGTAGGGTGCTTTCTCTCAGGGAATTTAATGTTTAATGGGTACTTTGCAAGCAGACCTGTTCAGGGACTGCTTTATTGTCTTTCAGCATCACATCACTGTGCTTTAATCACTCACATAGCCATCCCTGTCCTTTTGAAAAGCTGGTGACCCTGCTGAGCTTCGCTTGTCTTCCAGGAAAACGTAGAGGGCCTGAGGTGTGACCAGTGCCGCCTGGGGACGTTTTCTTTGGATGCCACCAACCCCAAGGGCTGCACCAAGTGTTTCTGCTTCGGTGCGACCGATCGCTGCCGCAGTGCAGAGAAGCACCGAGCTGAGGTGAGCGGGGCTGGGAGCCACAGAGCCTGCAGGTCACTCCATAGGCTCCCTGCTGCCCTCGGGTCTCTGTCCTGCATTAATCCTACCCCTCCGGAAGATACGCTGTGAGGAGGGTTATCTCTGTCTCCCAGTGCCCACTTCCCACTCTCAGCCTCTTTTCCTCGTCTCTGGGGTCTCTTGTCATGGCATGGGGGGACTGTGCTGGGTGGGAGGCAGGGATGATTCTCAGCTTTCCAGTGGCTTCATCAGGATGCATGTGAGGTATGAGCCCTTTACACTGCTCTGGGACTTGCTCTTCCCCTGAATACTTTCTGCAACTCCACTAGAAGATCCACAGTTGCTCTTTCCCTACAGTTTGTCGACATGAACAGCGGGTGGCTCTTGCTGAGCAGCGACCGCCACGAAGTGCCAACCACTCTGAGCCTGAGGGAGCAGCTCATCACTGCTGACCTCAAGAACCTCCCAGATGCCTACCAGGAGCTCTACTGGGTTGCACCCAGCTCCTACCTTGGGGACCAGGTAAGAGGCCAGTGGTGACTGGACCACCCTGACCCCACCAACACGTGTGCCAGCGGCATTCCCTCTGACGTGCAGGCGTTTCTCGTGCTCCAGTTGAACACAGACAGCTGTGTCTTGTCTCAGTGGTGTGGACTTGCAGCAACATATGGAATTTGTCTCTCCCTCAGGTTTCCTCCTACGGAGGGCACCTGCGCTATGAGCTGCACTCCAACCCACGGAGGGGTGACGTGTTCATTCCCATGGAGTCCCGTCCGGATGTCATCCTGAAGGTGCAGCCCGAGAAATTCCCTGGTGCCCCCGCTACTGGAGGAGCAGGATGAGGTGATGACTGACTCCTTTCTTGATTTTCCCAGGGAAACCAGATGAGCATCATGTTTCTGGAAGGCACTTACCCATCCCCAGGGGAGGTGCATGAAGGCCGGCTGCAGCTGGTGGAGGTGAGTTTGCACACTCCACGTGCTCAGATGCTACTGGAAGATCAAGACCAGCACACAGACAGAGGGGCAACTGCTTTGACCCTCAGCATTTTAGGTGCTGCCTGTTGGCAGAACTGCCTGTGAAGAACTAGGGCTGTTTCACCTGTGCAAAAGGGAGACATCCCAGCAGCAGGGAAGTGGAGGCTGAGCTGGATTTTGAGGTGCCTGTGCTTCCTGCTAGTAATGCCACATGTTCTCCCACCAGGGTAACTTCAGGCACACGGAGACACACAACCCTGTGTCCAGAGAGGAGCTCATGATGGTGCTGGCAAACCTGGAACAGCTGCAGATCCGGGCGCTCTTCTCCCAGCTCTCTTCCTCCGTGTCCCTGCGCCGCGTGGTCCTGGAGACAGCAACAGACACAGCTACAGGCATCCGTGCCAGCAACGTGGAGCTGTGCTTCTGCCCAGCTAATTACCAGGGAGACTCCTGCCAGGTAAGGGGGAAAGGGGGCATGCTGTTCAGTCAGAGGGGAGTCAAACAGTCATGGTTTGGGCCTCAGCCACACCTCGTGCTCAGTGTGGGTGGGAGCTGTGGGGTTTGGATGTCTGTGCAAAGCAGTGGTGCCAGGGTACCAGCAGTGGGGTAGCAGTGGGTACCAGCTTCCGAGCTGACTCCTGAGGGCTTCAGTTGAAGTTACAGCGTGTGTTGTTCCAAAGGAGGGAACATCTCCCAGGCTCTCCTCCCACCTCTACAGTGCACCTGGGAGATGTTCAATAACCGCATCTGCCTGGAAGGGGCATGATGGGGAGATCATTCAAGTGTTGCAGACCAAAATTATGTGCCTGCAGTACCTTGGAATAGGTCCTTCTGTCTGGCCAATTGTCTCCTGGTGATGAGGAGCAGGAAGGAGCTACACTGAGAAATCTGCATCGTTGCTTTTAATCTCTTCTCCATCAGTACAACCCTGTGGGAATTCTGTCATGGAAATTAAATCAGTTTCTTTGCTTTTCCTGAAAGTATCAAGCTGTTTTTCAGATCTCTGACTTTTTCTGTCTCCTCAGGAATGCGCTCCAGGTTACTACAGGGACACCAAGGGGCTCTTTCTGGGAAAATGCATCCCCTGCCACTGCAATGGCCACTCAGATCAGTGCCTGCCAGGCTCTGGGATATGCCTGGTAAGTAAACAGTGAAGCAGCAGGATATTTTGGAGTTATGAGGTCTTCACATACTAACTGAGCTGGCAGGACGGTGGCTCAGTCGGAGCATTAGTTGCATGTGCCATTTAAGGGATGATCCTGCTCAGGGTGAGTTTAGGGTGCAGGGCAGTTCTGGGAAAGAGGCATCCTAGTGGGAAATTCTTAGTGCAGTCCACCACTTCTGGCTGTCAGTGCTGAGCCTGAAGCTTGCCTTTGCCTTGCAGAACTGCCAGCACAACACAGAAGGAGACCACTGTGAGCGATGCAAGGATGGCTATGTGGGCAACCCCTCTGCCCAAGAGTCCCTGCAGTGTGTGGGGTGTCCGTGCCCTCTTTCAGTTGCCTCCAACAAGTAAGCACCCTTGGATGGGACTCCCTGCCTGGCCTCACTGTTTAACCACTGGGAACCACGCTGTGCTTGGCAGTGGCAGGTCTCCCAATGCCAGCCATTGTCCTTGGTTCCAAACGATGTCTGTGGCTTCGTACCCGAGGCCCAAACAGCCCACAATGAGTGATCAGCTGGCACCATGTCAGGGGTAACTGCCCATCTCTGTGTACCCCTTATCATTTCAGTTTTGCCGTTGGCTGTGTCAACAAGGGTTCCAACATGCAGTGCCTCTGCAAGCCTGGCTACGCTGGACCCAACTGTGAGCGGTAAGGGTGGTGGCACCCGTGTTTGTGAAGCCTCAGACACGCTAATCCTGTGCACCCACTGCTGTGACAGAGGGGAAGTTGTCCTAGTAAGGACTGCAATGGAAACAGTTGGCTCTGCCCCTGTGTGCTCTGTGCTGGCAGCATTTCCTTCAGTCCTTTCCAGCCTGAAGATGCCCCATTGCTGTGTCCACTGCTGAAAGACTGTGTTACTGTGGGTGTATGACTTAGCTGTGCTTTGCCTTGACTTCAGTCTGCGGTAAAGGTACCGTGAGGCAAAGCACAAAGTGCTCTGAGCTCCCTGAGGGCTGCAGCAGTTACAGGTGTTGGATGCTCACACTGTTATAACCGCACAACTCCAGCACAGTGCAAGATGAGCTGCGGGATCCCCCCGGTGCCCTCGCTCTGTTTTAACTCGCTGTATTTCTCCAGGTGTGCCCCAGGGTACTATGGCAATCCCTTGGTGATCGGCAGCTCGTGCCAGCCCTGCGACTGCAGCGGGAACACGGATCCCAACATGCTGTTCAGCAGCTGTGACTCCCTGACGGGCGCCTGCTCGGGGTGCATGCACCACACGGCCGGCGCACACTGCGAGCTCTGCGCCCCCGGCTACTACGGGGACGCCGTGCTAGCCAAGAACTGCACACGTGAGTTTTTGCTGCCTCGTGGGGCAGGCAGCAAGCACAGGGGGAAGGGGAGCTTGGACAGACTGACTGTGGACGTGCTTAGCGCCTTAGCCAGGCTGTGCGTTGTCCCAGTGAGTCACGTGCTTGGTTGCGGGCATTGCAGCATCCTAGACAGTAATAAGGAGGTTGACGTGGTGATGTTAGGTCATAGGTTGGACTTGATGATTTCAAGAGGTCTTTCCCAACCTAATTGATTCTGTAATTCTGTGGGGAAAAAAATATGCCCTCGGCATCATAACTCCTAATCCACCCCCTAATGCAAAACTGCACCCAGGCTGGAAGGGTCTCACCACAAGCAGTTACTGCAGCAGTGATGCTGATGCTCCCTCTGGAGCTTGGGGCTTGCACAGCCCACTCCCAGCACTGCTCCTCTCCCTCTGAGGAGCAGCAGCCCAACTGCAGATCACAAAAGCGGGCTGCCCTGGCAGGTGTCGTGGGAATAATTTGTGAGGAGCAAATCCAAGAGGAGAGAGGCTCTATCTTGCTCTGACTGTGATAAATAAGGGAGAAGTAGGATTCCTTGTTGGAAATAAGTTTTGTGAGAGGCTGAAAGGGTCTTCAGTGTAATATTGGGTATATTTTTCCCTGACAGAGTGCAACTGTTCACCTTGTGGGACTGACTCCTGCCACCCACGAACTGGCCAGTGCTTCTGCAAGACTGGAGTGACAGGCCAGCACTGTGACCGCTGTGAGGTGAGGGTCACCTGTGCACTGGGATGGTGCCTGTCCTGGGGACAGGGACGAGGGCAGCCCCAGTGTGTCATGCCCAGGCTGGCAGCTGTCTGGTGAAGTCTGGATTTGCATGAGCTGCCTATATGCAAAAGCCTATTAAAGATCTGTCAGCAAGTGGTGGAGGTAGCATTCCACTGCAGCCAGGGCAGGAATGTGGTATCCGTTGGGAAACTGCAGTAAACCCCATTTTCCTGAATGCATCCAGCATGAGAATTGCTGAGCAAGGGCGGGTTTGCAGGGCAGCGTTGTGGCGTGTCTGAGTTCTTACTGCAGCTCCCCATCTTTAACCATATTGCTATGAGTTTTGTGGTGGTCAAAACACACCGAGAAGGCAAGGCTGGGGTCCCACATCACTGCCCCCAGGAGGGAGGCACTCCTGCCCTCTTGCTGAACAGGGCACCCTCTGTCCTGCTTTTCCCTAGGAGGGATACTACGGCTTCGAGGGGTGCTCGGGCTGCCGGAGGTGTGACTGCGACGTGGGCGCTGTGGGGAGCAGCTGCCACGAGCAGAGCGGGCAGTGCAGCTGCCTGCCCGGCGTCAGCGGCTCCCGCTGCCAGCAGTGCGCCCCGGGCTACTGGGGCTTCAGCCAGAGTGGCTGCACAAGTGAGTGTGGGGTCCCAGTGTGGGGGAGTGGGACGGGGCTTTGGTGGCACATGTGCTTGTCCGGTTGTTGAAGGTGGAAAACAACTTGGCTGCTGTTGGGTTGCGCAGGGAGACAGCCAGCAGCGGCTTGTGGATAAGACAGCTGGAATAAACACAAAATGATTCCAAGGGCCTTTCCCTGTTATTCAACTCTGCAGAGTGTGAGTGCAGAGGGGGCTCCTGTGACCCACGCACCGGCGAGTGCATGTGCTCCAACGGGCTGACGGGGAAGCAGTGTGATGTCTGCATGCACGAGTACGAGATCCCCGTGGCCAACGGCCCGGACAGCGTGAGGTGTGAAGGTCTGTATCCTGCAGTCCTGGGGAAGGAGGTGAGGGAAGCCTGGGAAGGGGCCCGTGCTGACTGCTCTGTTCCCCTGGCAGTGTGTGACAGCTGTGTCCTGCTCCTGCTGGAGGACCTGCAGAGCATCGAGGTGTCCTTCCCCTCCATCCGTGGCCAGCTGGTCAACCTCAACGCCAGCTCCATCGCCTGGGCTCGCCTCCACAGTCTCAACAGCACCATAGTGACCATTGCTGTACGTGGAAGGTTTAACATCACTTCCTGCTCATGTTCCCTGGCCTGTTGGCCTGATCTTGTCCTTTTTTTTTTTTTTTCCAGAACCAGCTTCGGGAGTCCCACAGAGCCATGAGCAGGGTCAGGCAAAGGGCTGACGAGCTGGAGGATGAGAACGTGGATCTCACGCAGGACCTGAATGCACTGCAGCACAAAGTAGGGTATTCCTTTGCCAGAGCACAAGTCCCTCCTTTTACAAAAATGAAAGCTATGAGGAGCCTGGTTCAGGCTGGTTGGATCTCCTGCCCAGCCAGCACTGAACTTCAGTATCACGTTCTCCAGCTTAAGTGCTCAAGCTGGATTACCTGCATTCATCCCCTGGGGAGCTGTTAAACATAGTGTGATATTGATGGTTGTTTCTTGATTTACTACTTTCTTTTGAGGTTGATGTAACTTTAAGCAGTAAAACTAAATTCAATCAAATGTCGTTTATAGAAGGAGCATACGAGGAAGGAACATAAAACATCTGGTTTCATCATGGATGCAAGCTATGTAGAGTCTAAAAACCAGCAGTTGTGTCTACAGAGAACCTGTAAACCAAGCAAGATTTGCTTTAATTTGGTTTGATTTGTAAACTACCTGCCTGTAATCTAAGAGAGAGGGGAAAATCTCTACTTGATGACGTACTTCCCCAGACAGCTGCACAGACAGACTGCCCCTGTGTGTACGTACGTCTGTGCTCCAAACAGCCAGGCTGTGACCCTGACATCCTGGTCAGGACCCAGCTGGGCCTGGATCCAGGCTCTGGAGCTTTTCCTATGCTAAGAGCACAGAACAGTGCTGTTCTCTGTGGTCTCGGGATTGTTTCAGCATCCAGAGTCTTCACACTGGAGCTGCATTTACTGCTTGTGCTTCTCCGAAGGTGCTAAATAAGACCACCACTGATGCATGTTAGGAGAACAGCATAGGGCAGGCTGTTCTGGTTCGTGGACCTCAAGAGCTGCACATTGCCAAGCCGTGTGCGCCTTTTGGGAGCAACTTTCCCGCTGATCACATAATTTTCCTGACAGATCACATCAAATGTCATCTCATTCTTCAGCTAAGCCAGTGTTTTTGTTGTAGATGACCATGACTCACAGAGAAGCAATGCGTGTTGATCAGAACACAAGGGAGACCTACCAGAGGGGGGAACAGCTCCTGCTGCACATCCAAAGCATCCAGAGGGGCATTGCAGGTATGTGAAGAAGGGACTTCACTTTGGGGTTTTTTTTCCTGTGGTATGCCATGCTGTTGGTTTCAACCACCACTAAGTGCTTCATCACTTAGGAAAAGCTTTGGAGAGAACAAGGGGAAATACAAATGAAATTAAGATCCCTGCATAATTCCTGCTTTTACTCTGACCAGTTTTTTGTGGGGCTCAGCTGCTTGGCTGAGTACAGTCTTTGGAAAAAACACATTAAACTTGCATAAATCTTATTCAAATGCGTATGATGAGGGCAGTCTGCACTACAGCTTTACGAGAGATTTAGCAAAACAGAGTGGCTGGATCTGGGAGAGGAGGTAAAGCCACAGAACAATGCTTTGGATGTAGCACATGTTACTGGTAGTGGTAGTTCCTGCCTCCTCCTGGCCAAGGAGGCAGAAATGTGGGGCAGTGTCTTGGGTGATCTCAAGGGATTTGGGTTTCTGAGTACTGCATGAAAGCTGGCTCTTTGTGAGGGTGGTGTAAGAGGGGAAGGATCTCAGGAAATTATGAAGGACCTAACTTGACCAGTGGATTTCTCTGCAGACCTGGTGCGGCAGATGACCAGATTTGGGGCAGCAAACGCCAGCACCACCTCCACTGAGGAGTTCCGCCAGAAGATGGCCGAGGTGGAAAGCATGCTGAGGGAGATGAGGGAGCGCAGCCTGGGCAGCCAAGAGGAGCTGGCAAAGCGTGAGCACGAGGAGGCTCAGAAGTGTGAGTCCAGCTCGGTGTCATGGGACAGGGCTGCACAGATCCCGCTGGGTCTGTGGCCATTCATGGTTTGGAGCCCATGAGGACACTACTCGTTGTGGTCATGTTTAGAGAGTGCTGTTAATGACCAGGCAGCCCCAAAAAATCTTACAGGGGTTTCAGAGTCCCCTGTGACACTGCAGTGGGCTCATTTGTTGTTTCTTTTCTGAATTTCAGAGCAGAACTAACTGGACAGTTCTGTTTGGTGACCAAAAATGTCAACACTTAGAACCAGGAGTCAGCGTTATTATGTGATGTATTCACATTACATGTGGCTGTGAATAAGTCACATCATTTTTCTTCATATTTGCTCTCCCAAGAGAGGGGTTCAGTGTAATAACCAGCAGCTTGCACCACAGTAGCTCCACTGTCCTGAGGGCATCCTTGCAGGAATGAGGGCACTGAGCCCAACAGCATAACCAGGCACAGTGGCACTGCGGGAATTGAGCGCTTCTGATTAACAAGCCCTGGCGAAACATAACTCAGCAGCTGAAAGCTGGAATTACAAACTGGCTCTTGTTGGAAATAAGTAATTCTTTACAGGGGAAGTAATCAAATGCTGGGACAGGCCTCAGATGGGGTTCCTCCATCATCTGGAGCCTTTCAGGCATAGCTGTGTGTCTTTCTGACAGAGATCCTATCTCTCTCACCAGCACTGGGAGGAGGGAGGGAGAGAAGATGGTCAGTTCTGGCCTTGATACCTGCCAAGAGAGACCAGAACCAGGCTTTAAGGCAGCCAAGCACAGAAAGAACCTGTTAACACAGGAGGATGAATTAGCAACAGTTCTTATCCCCTCCATCCCATCCCCAGTGCTGCATCGGGTGAGGAGTGAGCTGCACTCCCGCTGGCAGTCCAACCAGGACCTGGTGAGCAGCATCCAGGACCGGCTGGCACAGCACAGCTCTCAGCTGATGGATCTGCGCGATGCCCTCAACGAGGCTGTGAACAAAACCAGGCAGACAGAGGACTTGAACAGCCTGAACCGAAACAACCTGGAGGAGAGCCAGGTAAGACCTTCACCAGGTAGTCCTGGCTGTGCAGTGAGGGGGGGCTATCCCAGCCCTGCAGGTACCTAACCTTGGGTCTGTGTGTCTAGCAAAAGAGCCAGGAACTCCAAAAGCAGCATGGGCTGGTGCAGGAGACACTGCGGATGGCCAAGGACTCCCTGGCCCAGGTCTCCGACTTCCTACAGAAGATGGAGCAAGCAAAGGAGGTGAGTGGCAGAGACACTTTGGCATGGACAAGGAGGGGGGTGGCAGCCCTCAGGACTGACATGTGTCCTTGCAGGCCTACGAGAAGCTGGCGGCACTGCTGGATGGGGCAAAGCTGCCCCTGACTGAGCGGGTCAAGAAGTTCTCCCCAGCCAGCAGCAAGATCCCCATCGTGGAGCAGGCAGAGGAGCATGCCCGGCTCCTGGATGAGCTTGCAAGGAACCTGTCCAGGTGAGGCACCAGTCCTGACCCTCACTAGTCAAGCCATCTCCTGCCAGAGCTGGGGATGGGAAACTGCAGTGCCGCACCGTGGCAGGGGAACAGTGGTGGGTCACCTCTGAAGCTTCATCCTGGAGCACATGTGTTGAGGAGCCCAAAGGCATTTGTCTGGGGGGGCATAGGCAAGAGCCTGAGTGTTTTCCATGGATTTGATGGCTTCATCTTCCAACACAGCATTATCCAGGGCACAAACCAGGATGGCTTTATCCAGCGGGCGATCGATGCCTCCAATGCCTACGCCAGCATCATTGAGGCTGTGAAGAAAGCAGAGCGAGCAGCCCACGATGCTGACGAGGCAGCCAGCGAAGCCTTGATGGTACGTGCTGTGGAGAGCAAAAACCAAACTCCCCCAACAAACTCCCTTCCCTCTGGCACTTGGGCACTTTGTTCTGTGCCCCAGAGCAGTGCCTCTGCCATGGCTGGGGTTGGACTCAGTGTTTGGGTCTTCCTGTCTCAGCCCACTGCAGTTGTCTGAACGAGCATTTTGTGTGCAGTCAGAGCCAGAGACTTGAATTCCTCCTCAGTGTGCCGTATTTGTTTCACAGAATGTCATGTCAGAAAATCTCGGGGCCGTCTCTAAAGTGCTGAAGAGGAACAGCAGCAGCCTGGAGGAGGCTGTGAGGAGAGAGCAGACAAAACTAAATGGAGGTGAGAGAGGCTCCTCGCAGGGCGTGATGTCCTTTGGGCTGGACCAAGCTCACACACAACATGTGCATTTCTTTAATTGCAGCTATTAAAGGCACTCTGCAGACAGCAAAGGACAAGCTGGCTGACCTCCGTTTGAGGAAGGAGCAGCTGCTGACCCAGCTCCAGTCTGTGCAGGACATGCTGGGCAGGGACCAAGGTTTGTTCTGGAGTAGCTGGACTGATTCTCTCTGCTCCCTTCTTCATGCTCAGATTGTGACCCAGGGGTGCCTTCTCCCTGCTCCTGGCCATCCCAGAGTTATTTCTCCTCTCTTTCCAGAGGACACAAAGGAGACAATCCAGAATGCCAAAGCAGCTGCTGCTGAGGCCAACGAAACAGCTGCAAGAGTGGAAGATACCCTGAGCACCATGAAGAAGAACCTGGATGAGTGGAAAGACCAATATGGAGGCCTTCGAAATGAAGACCTGAACCAGGCAGTCCAGGATGCCAGGAAATCTGGTGAGTGCTGAGCCTGCTGGGCTGCCAGGGCTGAGTCTGACATGAGTTTCAAACGGCCTGAGCTTCTTGTTTCCCTTCTTCACTAACCTCCAAAACTCCTGGCTCCTTTCCAACTCCAGTGTCTAGTCTGGAAAGCACCATCCCACTGCTGATGGAGAAGCTGAACAGCCTGGAGAACAGGAGGAACAAAAATGCCACTGTGTCAGAGAACATCGTGCGGATCCGGCAGCTCATCACGCAGGCCAGGAATGCTGCCAGCAAGGTGGGCTCAGGGGAGGGCTCAGGGGAAGGAGGGTTTACCTGAGGGTAGCATGCAGCTGGGAGGGTATGTAGGAGAGCTCTGGGGCCACCAGGCAGGGTCCCTTTCTCATGAGAAGACTCCAGAAGGTGCTTTGTCTTGGTAGAGCTGGCAGTGACCAGACAGGCAGCAGCAGCAGCAATGGGTTCAGTGCTACAGGGCTGGATTTCTTTCCCTGCAGGTGAAAGTCCCCATGAAGTTCAATGGCAGCTCAGGGGTTCAGGTTCGGATGCCCAGCAACCTGCAGGATTTGGCAGCCTACACATCCCTCAAATTCTACATCCAAAACCCCGAGCCCAAGAGCCGGCAGGACGAGACAGAGGAGGGGCGGTTCGTGTTGTACCTGGGCAGCCGGGAGGTGAGACGGGGCCCTGCGGGTGAGTGGAGGGAGCTCATGTTGGCAGCATCAGTGGGGGATCACGCCTCGACTTCAACCCCTCACCTGCTCCCTGAATGTCTTTGTGGGGAACATGAACAGCCCCTGGATGCAGCCATCAGCCTGGCTGGGAGTGCGTGGGGAGTGGAATGGGGGTGTTTGTCCAGTGCAGCCCTGGGTGTGTCAGGGAGAGCTCCTGCCTGTCCCAAATGCCACCACGTGGCCCTGTCTCTTCCTGTGTTCAGGCCACTGGAGACTACCTGGGCATTGTGCTCAAGGACCGCAGAGTGCAGTGGATCTACAAACTGGGCGATGAGGAACCAGCCTCCCTGAGTGTGGACGAGGATATTGGAGAACAGTTTGCCACCATCAGCATCAATAGGTAGGAAGGAGACTGTTGGGACACATCCCAAGAAAGCACAGCAGGAGACTGCCCCTGCAGCAGATGTGCTGTGCCCAAGCCTGGACAGGCCCTTAGGCTTGTAGATGTGCTGTGGACTCCATCATCCAGTCATCCCTAAATGATTAACACTGAAACACTTCCAAAAAACTAGCAGGAAGATGTTGTCTTACCAATTCATGGCAGGTCTGGGGGTGTCTGCAGGAGAGGGGAGGTGAAGCTCATCTTGGAGGGTCCATTCACTTGTGGCAGTGCTGGTAGCATGAATGGTGGCCCCTTGTAGTGTACTGGTGTGGTGCTCCCCAGTGGGAGATGCACCCTTTTTTGGTAGAGCTGTGTGGGGTGAGCCTTTGCTCAGGGAGGGCAGAGTTGGCTCCTCTTTGGGGGTCTCCCCTTGTCCTGACCATCCCTCCCTGCTGCAGGATCCTGCAGTACGGGCACATGTCGGTGATCGTGGAGAGGCAGACGGTGCACGAGACCAAGGGAGACAGCGTGGCCAAGGGGGAGCAGGGGCTGCTCAACCTCGACCCGCGCAACGTGGTCTTCTACGTGGGGGGCTACCCCTCCAGCTTCACGGTGAGTCAGCAGGGAGAGGGGGGCTTGGCTTTTAGGAGGTATCAGCGATGCCTTTGGAGATTCCTGGGGGGGAAAAAAGCTCACTTGATTACATGAGGAAACCAGGATCAAACTTGCCCTGACTGTTGGGTTTCATTCCCAGCCTCCTCCTGCTTTGCGCTATCCCAACTACCGCGGGTGCCTGGAGCTGGACACTCTGAACGAGGAGGTGGTGAGCTTGTACAACTTCCAGCACACTTTCCAGCTGGACACCACTGCTGAGAAACCCTGTGCAAGGTAGGGCACCGTGCCCAGGCCAGGAGCAGCTCTGCTCCATGGCACTTACCCTGACCCTCAGCTGCTCCAGAGCATGGAAGTGGTGTGGGATTAATGCCTCGGGCCTCTTCTTGTTGTCTCAGGTCCAAGTCCACAGGAGACCCCTGGTTGACTGATGGCTCCTACTTTGATGGCACTGGTTATGCAGAGATCAAGTTTGAGAGCCAGTTTGGCACAACCAAGCGCTTTGAGCAGGAGATCCGTGTGGTCTCCTACAATGGCATCATCTTCTTCCTGGAGAACCAGGCATGTGCTTGCTCCCCTGGGGAGCCTTAACCCCTCAGTGGGTGGGCTAGGACAATTCCAGGCCTGCTTGCAGGTATTCCTGGTTCAGGACACTGGGGAGAGAGGGGCTCTGGAGGTCTCAGGGCCGCTTGGAGCAGGATTTCTGCACTTTTGGGAAAAGCCACCATGAGAGGGCTAAACCCAAACTTCACAGCAGTTACTCACCTGGTTCTGGAGGGGGCTCTCCAGAACTCGGAGAGCACCCATGCACAGGCCCTCCAAGCTGGGCCAGGGTTCACTGGGGCAGGAGCATTTCCAGCCTGCAGTGTTATCCGTGTGCCCCAGCACAGGGCCGCTGTTTGCAGTTAAATCCCAAATAACTGTAACCAGAGTGTGTCAGGGAACTGGCAGCGGGACCTGTTCCCACTGGTGCTAAAGGGCAGGTGGGCTCAGTGCGACAACTGCATCCTGGTCACCAGGACATGGGGCTGAGTGTCCATCCTGCCTCCCCCCAGGGTCAGTTCCTGTGTCTGGCTATCCGGGATGGGAAGCTGGTGCTTTACTACGACTTCAGCTCTGGCCTGGAGATGGCAAAACCCAGCAACTCCTCCTCCCTCACCATCAGCAGCACCACGAACAAAGCGGTAAGAGGGAACAGTGCCTGCCAGGCTCGCTGGGAGAGAGGGCTCCTCATCTGGGGTGGGGAGGCACATGGACCCTTGTTTTTGTGGGAGGGAAGAGCTGCAAAAAGTTCTTTGACTAGAACCATAAACTAGGCACCTTGTGCTGCCCTCAGTGATGGACATAATTGGCCCAAATTGATGGATCATTTCTCTCCTCTGTTTCCAGATCCAGATTTTCCTCCTCAAAATGAATAACAAGAAGCGCATCCTGGTGCGGGTGGAGCGCCTCACCATCTTTGTAGTGGAACAGGAGAACTCCCTGGAGAATGCTGTCTCCTACTACCTGGGTGGTGTTCCCCCCACTGTGCTGCCCCCCAGGTGGGTCCAGCCCATGGTGGGGTGGGATAGTCAGCATGTTCCCCTCTCTAGTCCCTGCTAGTGGCCCTGGCCCTTTCTCAGCCACAGCCAGGGCTGTTGGGGCCCTGCTTAAGCTCTGGGGGAAGATGTCCTCTCCCTGTCCATCATACTGAGCATTTGAGGATGGGACATCTCCATCTCTGGTGTGGGATGAGGTACTGGTGGGTATCACAAGTCCTCCTTGCTGTTCTGGGTACTTTGGAGCAGCCTTGTGCCTGAGGCACTGGAGATACCCGTGACTATTACAACTCCTTCCCAGACACTTTGTCTGAAAAGCTGCAGGGCCAGATTCTGCCCAGGACTGGGTTCTGCCTGGAGATGTCCTCATAACACTGCTTGCTTCTCTGGCAGCTTGAAAGCGCTTTTCCCCACGGGTGGGCCCATCCGGGGCTGCATGAAGGGCTTGAAGGCTCTCGGCAAGTACGTCGACCTGAAGCGCATGAGCACCGTCGGCGTGAGCTATGGCTGCACCTCGGACCTCCTGGTAAGCACAGGAGGCAGCCTGGCCAGCCATGCTGGGGAAAGGGTCTGTCAGGGAAGGGGAGCACGGGACCCCCAGGACAGGCCCCATCTCCCCTCATTCACACAGAAACAGGGATAAAACCCCCAGGTCCTCAGCGCAGAGGGGTCATGGCGAGGTGCTCTGCGTGGCTGGCCGTAGGACCAGCCAGGCCCAGTGAGGACCACCGTGCCTCATCTCCCAGCAACACCAGGGCCAGGCTGCCACTTTGCCTCCATGATGTCCCTCACAGGTTGCCCGCTCAGTCAGTGTCCATGGCCATGGATACCTGACCCTGGCTCTGAAGGACGTGCCTGGTCTGCGGGACTTCTACAGTGGCTTCGGCTTCCGGACAAGCCAACGCGAGGGGCTGCTCTACCACCACACCACCCAGGTGGGCACCTGCAGGACCCGTGGGTATGCCAGTAGTGGGGCTGCTGGTGATGGTGCTGCTTCGCCATGGGGGAATTTGGTGGGGCCAGGGGATAAATCTGCAGTGAGATCTGCACCCTGAGCTCCTGGAGGGTGGTGGGGAAATGGGCCCTTCCCTGTGCTGCTGAGCAGCAATGGGGTGATGCTTTCTGCAGGAAGGGACGTGCCAGGTGTCCCTCCAGAGGGGCCAGCTGGCCTTGAACCTGCTGGGAACCGAAGTCACCACTGACAATGCCTATGCAGATGACAGGGCCCACTACGTGGCCTTCTACAGCGATGCCCGTGGGTACGTGTCCTGGTGTTCTGTGGGGGCTGGGGTGCCGATGGCCACAGGGACCCACTGAGCCCCCACTGCTCCTCCCTCCCCCAGGGTCCGGCTGTATGTGGATGACGAGCTGCAGGACACAACGACAGGCCCTGGGCCCAGCCGGCGGCAGCGGCGCCAGGACGGGCGGCAGCTCTTCCAGCTCGGGGGTTCAGCAGATCCAAGTGCCCTCAACAACCTCACCGGCTGCATCGGGAATGTCTTCGTCAAGCGGTGAGCACCTCCATGCCACTTCAGAGGGCAGGGCTCAGCCCTGTCCCACCTCCCCGCTGCTCTGGTGACAAGGACCTCTTCTCCCTGAGCGTAGGGTGTCAGAGCCACAGATGGTGGTGGACCTTCAGCAGAACGTGGAGAGCATCAATGTCACCATGAGCTGTCCCTGGGGTGAGCAGCCGCAGCAGCTCAGAGTCACTCCAAAGAAGGACAGGAGGAAACCCAAGGTACCAGCTGCTGCCAAAACTCCCCACATCCTCATCTTCCTCATGTGCCACTGCTGAGCACCTCTGCTGGCACCTGCTCCCCTCACCCCATTCCTTGGTGTGTCCTGTGTAGGTGCCAGGCAAACCTGCCCCCAAGGGCCGCCGCCACGACCAGGACGGGCTCTGCCAGCTGCACCCCCAGCCCCGCGCAGCCAGGGGCACCTTCCGCTTCGGGGGGGCCCCGAGCAGTCGCTGGGAGTTTGATGAGATCCCAGCCTCCTTTGGGTGGAGGTGAGCCTTGCCCCATGCCCACCCCACACAAGCTTGGCCCTGGCAACCATGGGTCAGAGAGCGGGTGTTGGAGAGCTGGGTGCTCCCATTACCCCCTGTCCCTGCAGGTGCCATTTCTCCCTGGAGGTGAAGCTGAACTCTTCCAGTGGGTTGCTGTTCTACGTGGCGGGTGAGAGGGGCTCCTTCATGGCTCTCTTTGTCTCCAACGGGCGCTTTGTCTTCCTGGTGGACGTGGGCAGGCGCCGGCTGCGGATCCGCAGCAGGGACAAGTACCGGGACCGGCGGTGGCACACGGTGAGCAGGGGTCGGGGCTCCATGGGACCTCTTCAAACCACATCAGTGCCTCCTGTGCCAGGGGTTGGCTCAGTGCAGCCCTGCTCTGGTAATCGCTTCCTGATACCACATGGGACACCTGCAGTCCCATGAGTGAAAATACAGCCAGGGCTCCTCCCAACCCAGGAAGACCCCAGTCCTGGCACTGACCTTTGGTCCTTGCAGGTCTTCTTCAGCAGAGACCAGAGCCGGGCCCAGCTGGTCATCGACGGGCTGCGAGCCCAGGATGCTGCAGTGGCCACCACAGGACTCTTTGTGGCCCAGACCCCCTTGTATGTGGGGGGGGTCCCGGCTGGAAAAGCCAAGGCTCACATACCGGTAAGGGCTTGTCACTCCCATGGCATCACCTTGTGCCTCCCAGGTTTTTCCCCCTCTGTGCTCAATCCAGTGTCCTCTCTCCACAGGCTGCATTGGCCTCCAGCTTTGATGGCTGCCTGAGGAACCCACAGCTGGATGGGAGGCCCCTGGGTCCCCCCTCACGCACCTTTGGGGTGACACCCTGCTATGAGGGCGCACTGGAGAGCGGGGTCTTCTTCACTGCAGATGGCGGGTCCATCACCCTAGGTACCAACAGCAGCCTGGGCTGCCTCCCACAGCCCTGGGACTGGGTGGAACACATCCTGTGGGAATCACCTTGTCCCTCTGCTTACCAGTGGCATTTCTCTTCCAGCCAATGCGGTGGTGACTGAGCAGGACTTGGAGGTGACGCTGGAGGTGCGTCCCCGCAGCGCCTCTGGCCTCATCTTCCACATCGGCACAAGGAGGAGCCACTATCTCCTGCTGCACATGGAGGAGACCAAGGTAGTGGGAGGGTGGCTTCCCCACAGGTTTTCAGAAGCAGTGTCCATCTCCTGCCTGTCCCACTCTGCTCACTGGGCTCTGACAGGTTTGTCTCACTCAGGTCACTGTGAGAGCAAATGCTGGGACTGACGAGTTCTCTGCATCGGTGACGTGCCCATCTCTCTGTGACGGGCAGTGGCACACCATCGCAGGTGAGGTGACAGCTCTGGGACTCTGCCCCACCCCTGCTTAGCCTGCACCTCCTGGGGAAGCCCAGGGCCCTTCCTTGGGTATTTAAACTCCAGCCCCACCTGTATGCATTTAATTTGGGATATTGTAGCTGCCATTAAGTAATTTCTTAATTAATAAACGTGCTTGCCTGATCTTAGTGCTGTCAGATCTGGTGGGCAGGAAAGACAGTGTTTTTCCAGGTCATGGAGCAGCCAGTGAGGACAAGGATGTCCCCTGTGGGACTGGCTCTGTCCAGGACTGTGATGTCCTGCTGAAAGTGGAAGCCCAACTCTCCTTGGTGTCGAGTGTGTCCAGGGGGCCAAAACCCACAGCTGAGAGCAGGGATTGCAGGATTCACACCTGTACAGCAAACTCAGCCTTGAACGTAGCTGGCATTGAACAAGTGCTGAGGTTTTGCATCAAGCCCTTTTTGGGGCTGGGGGTCAGTAGTTTTGCTCTGCTCCAGCACTGGACTGGGCCAGAGGGTAGAGATGGACTTGCTCCCTGGGTAAGGAAGCAATGTTGACTGTTGTTCTCTTTCAAAGTTTCCAAATGGAAAAACATAATCCAAATTGATGTGGACACAGAAGGCAACCACACAGTGGGACCCAATCAACCTCCTGCACCCAGCACAAGGGCGACCTTCTCTGTGGGAGGGCTGCCAGGTGAGTTGGGAAAGGCACGCTCCAGAATGAAATACCCCAAAGCCAAGCGAGATACTATTCCTGGTGCAAAGAAGAGGTACTTAATCCCCTGCACTTTTATGAGCCAGACTAATGCCTGCTTTTCCTTGTTCCATCTGCAGAGACAGACAAGGCCAGCACAGGGCTGCTGTTACCTCCCCTCCCTCATTACGTGGGCTGTGTAAGGAACCTGCTGATAAACCGGAGGCACATGGACCTGCCAAGAGCTGGGACTGCCAGGGGCTCTGTGGGCCTGAAGGGCTGCCCCGTGCTGTAAGTGCCACATCCACGTCCAGCCTGAGTGACACAACGCTGCTCCGAGCCCCAGCGTCACCACTCGATGGCATCGACCGTGCTCAGACACACTTGAACTCCAGTGACTGCAGGCACAAGTCTGGGCCACACCAGAGGGGCCGCGAATCCAAGGGGAAGGAGGGCAGGGGAGGACGGCTGGGGAGAAGGCGGCACTCTGGGGACGTTTCACAGACAGAACCAAAACGTTGGAGCGGAATGTGGCGACAGGTGAGTCCTTCCCTGTAGGAGAAGCATCTGCAGCAGGACTTGTGTTGCCACGTGGCTCATGGTGGGAGGACTGCCCGCGACAGAGCGTGGGCTGGAGCACATGGCAGCGTGTCCTGGATCCTGTTCCCTTCACCCCACACAATGCACATAGATTTAGTTCACAGAACACTCGAGGCTATTAATAAACAGTCACAGACTGTCTGCTGATAAAGGCTGCAGGCAGTTTCTGTTTTATCATAAATGCAATTAGGACAAACTGGATTAATTCCGTCAGTTTTGTGGTTTTATAAGCAAGGGCACATTTAACCTCCCCCCCCCAAGGGCAGTCTCAGCTCACCCGCCACTGCTACACAAAGAGCTCTGCAAGGGGAAACTTGGACAAAATTCTGTTCACAGAATTAGCATCTTCTAATCAGAGTAATTTATAAAAATCAAAAGAAAAGAACAATATGATGGGAGAACTGCTGAGGGAAAACAGAAACACAACCACCGCTGACTCTGCAGTTGCATTCAGCACTGGCAGTACAATGACTAAAGTCCTGTTGTGTGAAGCAAGAAACTATTGCTTGAAAGGGAAGAAATAGAAAGGTTAGCTCCACATCTGGCCAGGTGTGCAAGGTGACACCTGGCCCTCACCCCCCCTGGCTCCTGCTCAGCCTCCCTCACACCTGGTGTAGTGCAGCCTTCACTTGAAAACAGCTTTTTTTCTCCCAAGCCACCCAGTTCACTCGTGCACTTACATGTCATATATATATTTGTGTGTGTATATATATCTCTGGCCACCTGGGGACAAAATCTTGCTTCTGAAATGGACTTGTAACTTATATCATTATATTGTGGGCTTTTGTTTTTGTTTTTTTATGAGGGGTAAATATTGTAAAATGGGTTTTTAACGTGTCCATTTTAAACAAATGTAATTATGACCTGTTTTTAAAGTTGTAGTATTAAAAGATGGTCTTTGTAAATCACTGGTACATACTTTGGACTCAAATAAAGTTTTATGTTACTCTCTTTCACTTTACTGGGGAAGAGTAAGCATGAGGCTGATGAGGTGGAAGAGGGATAATCAGCATCTCAGGAAGCACCACAACAGGGACTACTGTACAGATTGGAAAGAACAGTATGGCAGATAAAGAAAATTCCTTTATTTGTAGATTTATAGAAGCATAATATGAAGTTAGTAATCCTACTGCAGTTGTTTAAGTTAGTATCTAGGAACATCTGTAAGGAAGAGCAAATAACTTAATCTAAACTCATATCTTCCTCTTCGTCTTTCTTGTCCTTAGAGTCTCCTTCCTTTTGGTCTGACTTGACACTGTTCTGCATGGCTTTGGCAAAGGCTTCTACATCTAGAAGTTAAACACACTGGTTACTGAACTTTGCATTTGCTGGGCCAGACATTATTGTCCACATGAAGTTATTCTTCATTACTTGGAAAGAAAACAGGTGCTTTAGTATGAATTAGCAGGGAAAAGATATTAAACACTCAATATAACACATATCCAGATCTCTCTGATGCAGACAGCATTTTATGTACTTTAACTGTGCATGGGCAGCCTAAGACCAGAATTCCTGCAGTAATGGAAGGGATGCTAAAAGCTCATTAGGGAAAAGGGGTACCCTCTGCCCCCAGAGCTATGGGCCAACTGTGTTCGCTGTTTTCAGATGAATCATTAAGGACTCCCACAAAAAGGCACTCCTGATCAAGGTGACTGTGACACCTCTAGAAAGAAAACAAGGCCAAGGCTGCTCAGCACATCTCTGCAAAACTCACAGTTCTCTGAATCTGTGTCTGACCTCACTGTGCCTGCTGGGGAACAGCCAAAATACCCATCTTTTCCTTGTAAAAATCAGTGCAGAGTCAGCTTTGGACAGTTACACAGGAGCTGATCACACTCCACACTCAGTGGCCAAACAACCCCAACAAAGCACCTCATCTTGTGCCCACCACCACCAGTACTTACCGCCTTTATTTGCTGCATCCACTGCCTCTGCAGGTAACCCAAACTGGCTCATGAGTGGGCCCAGCTGTCCTGAAGCTAAGGCAGCACTGAACATGCTCAAAGCCTGTGAATGGGAGTCAACAGCGTCAAAGTTTGCATCGTGTTCCTGCAGCATCAGGTGGGTGCTGGGCAATAATCCCAGGAGGAGAGTGGTCCTGTCAGGGCACAATGGCCACACACCTGGCTTGGGAACAGATACTCCATCAAGTAATCACCAATTAAACATCCCTCACTTCTGAGGCGTGGCTGCATGTAAGTTTGCCGCAGTTTAAACTGAAAACAGTAATTTAAGCCACTGAAATTTTGCAAATTGACAAATATCCATCAATCTGTGTAAATAATTAGTTCACGCTGGACTATAACACACCAGCTTTAATCACACAGTGTCCTGGAATTAAGGACTGATGTTCAAGAGGAACAAGGGATGCAGTGCTGTAAACATGAGCATCTCTTCAGTCACTTGAAATGACTTTTAAGGAGACTGCTCAAGCCACTTTTTGACAGGGAGTAATGAGTTTACTACTACACCTGTCATTTGCCAGAGAGCATTTATAATAAAGAGAAAGGTAAAGCCCAACTCCAAAAGAAAAAGTAAAATCATTCCCATCTGCCCTTGGGTGACTGCAGGAAGGAAGAACTAATGCTCCTTTAAACCATGTCCCTCCTCCTTTCCACTTCTACTGAGCAAATTCCCACTCTGAAAAATGTCAAGGAACCTGGAAAAGCAGGAGCATGGGGGAGGAGGGAAGGAGAAGTGCACTCTCCCCCACAGCCAGGCATTTACCTACCTGCTGGAACTGAGGAGACGTCAGGGTGTTCTGGATCTCTTCCGCAGTCTGCGGCAGGGATTCCCCTGAGGGAAGGTAAGGCATCAATCGTTCCTGAACTTCAGCGTTGGCCAGGATGGGAGCCATTATCTCAGGAGTCAGAACAGCTGCCAGGTCCACTAGGAGAAAATAAAGGGTTGGCCATTAGACTATACACAAAACTACGTTTTTGTCACGTAAACCAAATTATCGAGTCTGAGTACTGAAACATAGCACACTGCCAGCATCCTTTCTCCCTTTCTCGGTTTTGGAGTGAGAGTAAGACTTCAAGCACCAAGAACAGCATTGAAATTTAAAAAAATTAAAAAAAAAGAACCAAAAAAATGGTAAGAGACCTTTCAAACCAATTTGGAACAGGACAGGACAGTAAAACAGCTCCATAGGATTCCTGGATCCAAAGCTGTCTGGCCAGAACACTGTTACCTTGCTGTCCTCCTGCTCCAGATGGCACATTCATAGTAGCTAAAATGTTCTGAAGGTCACTCAATTGAATGGGCTGGGTTGGGCTTGTGGCTGAGCTGGTTCCATTACCCGAGCTGGGAACAGGGCTGGGACTGGTCACGGAGGCAGCCGCAGGAACGGACGGGGCAGGCGTTACACGGGTGGAAGAGGTTGTGGAAGATGGAGTCACTGCAGCCGACTGGCTGCGAGAGCTGGGCAAGAGAATTGGGAGAATTAATCCCCTGCAAAAACCTCTTGTACCCTGAAAAGCTTCTTTTCAAGCCGTTAAACGTATGAAAAGCTCCTACCCCACTTTAGAGCGGTAATAAGCAACCTCAGTTCCCACCATACTCCCCCTTCAATAGGCTGTGATTCCTCCCACAGAAGTGGCAGCTTCACGTGACAAACCCTCCCCAGAGCCAGGGCAGACGGGTCTCCTACCTTGATGATGAACTGCTGGTCGGGGGTCCCCCACTGCCGAGCAGACTGGCCAGCCCAGGCCCCGTCAGCGCGCCCAGCCCACCTTCCGTAAACATAAAACAAAAACACGTTTAGACATTTATTCCTTCAGGTTTTCTGCACCTCTCTGCTCTAGAGAGGTCCCTCTTGTACCTGAAAGATTTTTATTTGCTAAAATAGAAGAGGGGATGAAAGAGCCCAGCCTAAGGCCCCCCACCCCCTTCTGTAAATTATCAGCTCTTGTTCTCTGATCTTGCATCCCTGAACATTTCCAAAATGACTCAATTTCTAGGTGTATACAAGGATGAAATTGCTTCAGTTTGTGCTATACATATATAATCACTGTAACACAGCCCTCTCTCTTATCTGCTATCCTGAAAATCCAACTTCTCTCCAAACTTTCAAGCCAAGGCCCTCAGCAGAAGATCCCAGAGGCGCCTTTGAGTCACCACCACCGTCTCCCCCACACATTGGGGTTTTGCAGCATCAAACCTAACGCAGAGACCTGGTAGCAGAACCAGCTGAGCCCTTAAACACTTCACAGACCAAGTGAGGAAAACCCCGCCCACCAAGTGCTCCCAGGGGAGCAACCAGCAGGAAACCAACAGCCCTATGCCAAAGAAACCAGAATCAGCCTCCTCCATCACACATCCAACCACCAAGGACTTAACGCAGCACCGAGAACCTCAGCCAACAGGAGCTGGGGAAAGGCCTGGCTGCTGGGCCCCCTGGAGCTGGCAGGGACTCGACTGCCCCCCTGCAACTCCTCTGAGCCACATCAGGCAAACACTCCAATTCCCACACTCCTCCCATCAGCAGTTCCTTGCACCACAACTGATTAGACACACATTCCTACATGAGCACCTGCATCCATCACCCACCTTGGGAGCTGCCTGCGAGCAGAGGACAGACAACAACGAGCCAACAACGTGGCCAACTGCAGCTGCTGACTCTGTGGGTCAGAGTGAACCCCACCAGTCCCTCCTTCTACTGGACACATCCCATGGAAACACGTCCCAACACTTCTGTCACCCATCCCAGAGCTTCCACAGCAGCAAGCATGGCAGGTGAAAGACCTCTGGCTGTACAACCCTGCTCTGCTCGGTTTGTCCTCGCTAGGAAGTGACCCACGAGCAAGAGAACTCCTTGGGAGCTCTGCAGAGCCCTGAGAGATGCAAACCAGACATGAAGATGACACTCCCAGGGTAAATGATCCCCAGGGATTCACCATAACCACAGTTTGCAGAGGCAAGCACACGGTTCCACTTTTGTTACAGTAGTGACCTTCATGTCAAGCTGGCTTATGGCTGGATGTAAAGGCAAAGGAACAAGAGCTACTGAGAAAAAGTGGTGAGAAGAGAAGAAGTTTCAGGATTATGTGAAGCTTCAAGAAGAAAGAACTTTTCCAAACATATCCTAAAAAGCCAGAATCTTCCAACACTAACATGAGATTTGCATCTGAACATCCCACCAACTAAATTTGCATCTGAAGCTAAAAAGACACAAGTCAGATCCACAAAAACTTTGGAACTTAAGCTCAGAACCTCAGTCACTGCCATCTGTGTGCCTTAGCCTACTTTCATTTGAGGGTCTGACCTCTCAGAAAATGCTCTTGGAGCTTGGATAGAACTGAGGATGGACCACAGCAGGAACTCCAACACACCCCTCATCCCTTCAGAAACCAGCACAGTGACTGAGCTCTCCCCAGGGCAGCCCAGGAGAGAAAGCCCTGACCTGAGCCTTGCCCCTCTGACCAGGGAGTGCTGTGGGCTGGGCAGGCTCCAACCTTCCTCTTGAACACTCTCTACTTTGCACACAAATATTCACTGAATCAGAGACAACACCAGCTTGATAACCAGGACACGCACCAGGAACAAAACCCTGTTTTTCAGCCCCTGCTCCAGTAAATATTTAGGAGGAAGAGGAGGAGTAGAAAAATGGAGTGGAAAAAAAAGGCAGAAGGATCAGTGCAGCAAGGAGTAGAACAAAGGCTGCTTGCAGATCACGCCCTGAGATGAGTGCTGTGTAGAATCTGGTACCCTTTTTGGCCCTGAGCTCATCTCTGAGGCAGGGCCTTGCCTTCTCACATGAACGAGTGCTATTGAGATCAATAGCACTTCTTGAAAATATTGTCAGGTAAGATTTAACCTGGCAGGAGAAAATACCATTTTGGCATAAAGATATTAAAGCATTTTACCAAGTCCTCCTAAGCCCGTTGGTCCGATCAGCTGCATGAGCTGGTTATGGCTCATGTTTCCAAGAAGGCTTTGCAAGCCACCCTCACCTAAAAACAAAAACATTCTGAAACACAACATATTCACATAGGCTTTTTTCACAGCACTCCGGCTCAAACAGCAGGAGATTAATTGGCATCACATTCTGTATGGAAAAACAGTTTCAAGTGTTTACTGATTCATGATCTTCATAAAAGATAAATGCAACTTGACTTCATAAAGAGGTAAGACTCCAGAGAATCTACTGGAAACAAAAAGATTTCTCCTGGCAGTCTTAACTTTCAGCCTGCACCTATTTTAACAGCACAATTTTTTCTGCTAAAAAGCACGTTTACGCTTCTGGTATTAACACCGTCCCCAACTCACCCTCCACAGCCATCAGGAATGTCTTCCTAGGGAACTCTAAGTGCTAATTCTAGACATAAATTTTTTAAAAAATAGGCCTCTGACATGAAGGAGCAGAGAATGGACTGTACCTCCCAGTGCTGACAGCTCGTGGCCTCCGCTGGCATTGCCACCCAGCGCCCCCGGCATGGGGGGATTGTTGAGATACTCGTTCACCTTACGGCAGTGCTCCTCGTCCTTGTCTGTCTTTGGCTCCTGCAAGAGAGTCGCTCTTGGTACCAGTCAAACTGGGAGGATTTTGGTCCCAGACCTTTGCCACTGACTCCCCACAAACCTGCATCCAGAAGAAGAGTCGTTTTGATCCCGCCTTGAACTTCAATACATACACACGGCCTGTGGTGCACTGCGGGACCCTCTTGAACTCACAGTCATCAGGAAAAATAATCAGATCCTGGAAAATGTGGCAGGAGGAACAACTGTTAGAGGAAATACACTGACATTCCTTTTTGCATCCCAAAAAGACCTCTGCCCACCCTCCCCAAACCTTCTTCCATCTGCTTCTCAGAGCAGAGAGGACATGGAAGTGCAGGTCTGTCAGTGACATTCTCACCCTAATTTGTCCTGGAGGAGCTATTTCAGCAATACCAGCAGAACATAACAAGACAGGCCATGACTTAACACCTCAAGCCCATACTCACATCCTCCACATTGCCTGAAGTCCTGTCCTTCCAGCAGAAGTGAATGAGGGAATCGTCGGTTTGCTGGATGTAAACAAGGCCTTTTCTCTTGTCTGGGGTTACAGTGCTGCCTTTCAGGGACATCTTCCCTGCCCGAAATTCCACCAGGTATTTGCTCGAGGAGCCACGGGAGCCTGGCACCAGGCTTGGAAATAATGCACCTGAAGACATCCTGGAAAGAGAGACAGCAGCAGGTATGATGAGAAACCTTCCCCCATTGAATCTTCCTAGTATCAAATTTCAACCTTTGTCACGTGGGCTCCACAAAAGCAATCTGTCCCGCTGCCTGCAGAATTCCAGGGTGATCCAGCTGAGCTATAGTGGAAGCCTGAATGAAGCCAGGAGGCTCCACAGATCTCCACTAACAAAGGTGAGCCTGCGTGCTGAGGTA
>JAWWLV010000057.1:9621479-9660145 GCA_035041135.1 Platyrinchus mystaceus
GCTATAGTGGAAGCCTGAATGAAGCCAGGAGGCTCCACAGATCTCCACTAACAAAGGTGAGCCTGCGTGCTGAGGTACTTGAAAATGAAACCACCGTCCCCTGACGCTTCCTTCTTCGGTTCGAATTACGGTTCAAAGCTCAGGGACGCGCAGAAAGCCCTGCTTTATGTTCAGACTGAGGCTCCAACATCCCAGCAGAGCCCCGCAGGCCGCCCCGCGCCCGACCGACCCTCACGGTGCCCCCTCGGCTCTGCCTCCCCTCCCCCGCCCCACGTCCGCACCGACGCCTGGCCCGGGCGGCTTTGCGTGACTGCGCGGCCGTTCCCGGGCTCGCCGTGCGCTCCCAGCCCGGCCCGGCCCCGCCGCAGCCACAGGGGAGCCGGGCCCAGGGGGGAAGCTCAGCCCGGCCCGGCCTCGGCGCCCCCCGCCCGCCCGGAGGCCGCGATCTCCTGCCGGACCGTCCCGAGGCCGCCACGCCGCCTCCCCCCAGGCGCCGCAAGCAGGAGCCCCCCGGCGCGGCCCCACCGACCGCGGGTCGCGGGTGGTCCCGGCCGTACCTCTTCCCTGTTCCCTGCTCCCCGTCCCTGTTCCCTGTTCCCTCCTCCTCCTCCGCCGCCTCAGCTCTTCCTGCCCCGCGCGCCGGAACCCCGCCCACCGAGGGGCGCGCGCTGCCGCGGCCCCCCGCGATTGGCCCGCGTCGCTGTCAATCATGTGGGGGGCGGTGCCGGCTGCCCCTGCTGTGTCACGGAACATGGCGGCCCCCCCCCCCCCCCCCCAATCCCCCTCATCCCCTCAGCCAAGCACAGCCCGGGGCCGCCGCGTGTCCAAAAACACCTTTATTCCCGTCACACCCGTCAAGTGTTACAAAAATAAATCTTTCCATGGAGGAGCTCTCCCGCACACGCCCACACCCCCGGTTGCCTCATAGCATTTCAGTGTTGCTTCACTGACCCAAATCCCAGCTGTTTTCCAAGGAGCCCGCGGTGTTCCCTGTGAGGCTCGGCCAACACTGGTGTATTCCCAACAGGAGCAGCGTCGCTGGGCAGATAGTCAAGGGTTTGTTTTTTAAAAGCAGTTTCAGCAAAAAATTTACTGGGAAACTGTTTTTAATCAATAAACAAGAATAAATACTTCTTATTAGTTCTGTTCTCTCTGGGTGATCTAGAGTGGATGGTTCCTGCCCTTGTTAGTCCAGGTAACACTAATTACATAAATGCCAGAGGTCTGAAAAGCTGCTCCCAATTTACAACAGGACGTTGCTTCGAAGACACAAACACATAACTATGAAGTTAATTTTCACTTCTATTACATTTTTAACAGAAGTCCACTCCTTCCCCGGCTCCAGCTCGGACATGGCCACTCCACTGTCACACCAGTGTGAGGTTCCCAGTGCTGGGAGCGCTCCCATGGCTCTTCCCACTGCCCCTTCCCTGTCCACACACAGGTTTCCCACCTTGTATCCTACACCCTCATCACCCCACACACCACAGGGTGCTAAGGAACAGCACCCACCACGGTCAGACAACTCCACCCAAGGCTGTAGGTGTCCCAAGCTCCCACTGAAATCATCTTCATCCAGTAAACATCACGGTGAAATCTAAGTACAGCCCCAGCACTGGCTGAGCAAAGCCAGAGTCCTCCTGCCCCACCTGTATGAGTCTCACACAAATCTCTGTCACCACCCAGAGGCCCAAAGGGTATTTATTAAGTATTTATTATAATTTCTTTCTAGCTGGTTTCTCTACGTAGCTGTATTAACATATACTAACACAGTTATCTTATATACAGTGTTTCATCAAGTTATAAAAGTGACATTCTTTCAAAAGGTGCAAAGTTATTAATGTTTTGACACGTAAACTACTGAGGCGAGATCTGCATCGAAAATAAAACTTTTGGACTTTGAGAGCATCAGGAATGCCGGGGCTGGCCAAGCACAGCCGTGTCAGCAGCACAGGGAAAGGGGTTCTGTAAGTGTTGTCAATGAAGAACAATAAATTAGAAGAATGAGTTTGGAACTAATCTGAAATTTTACTAAAAGCTTTACACTAAAGGAAAGGGAGAAGGGGGTGAAGATGTAACTAATGAAGTGTTTCTTACTTTGGAAATGTTCCCAGTTTCTTTATATATCCCATGAAGATTCTCTACTGAAGTTTGGATTAAACACATTGGTACAATTATTTCATGCTTCCACATAATGACAAGGCTTTAGGTCTTTGAATTTAAATCATGGCTTAGACAAGAGGGATGCTAACCTGTACACCTCCTCTTAGAAACAGAACATCTCCTTAGCAACTACTGTACAGTTTTTTCCATTCAGGCAATTTCTATTTATATGTATTGTTTTAAAAAAACTAATCCAGCATTAAACATACCATGTAGTTTAAACAAGTTTTAAACTCCCATGAGATGTTAAACTGGCCTAATATACAAATCCTTTCAATCCTTAACTAACAAAGGGTTTCCTAACCTGCTTGCAGCGAGTTTGGAAAAGGATTAGAGTGCCTGGCACAGTCATTAAAGTTCAATTTTTTATCAAAACTATTTTTATGCTGTTCCATGTGGCTCAGCAATGTCTTTTTAGAAGTGTCTGTGCACTTACTAGAAACAAACACAACCTTGTTGCCTGCATAGTGTCATCAACTCAGCTGATTAGTCCTGAGGACCTGCATCAACACAAGGTACAAATTTTGGCAACAGAATCGTGTCCCCACAAGTATGTTTCAGATCAGGCCCGTCCTTACTGCCTTAAGTTTTACAGCTTCTTTTATTTTTCCAGTGAAGCCAACAACTAAATTTCCCTCAAATTTAATCTAATCATTAGATGCCTGATTTGATAGAAAAATGTTTCTCTATGAATATGTTAATTTTCTTTTGCCTTTTAATCCTGTGGCTGGGAGAGACGCGCTTCAAAAATCTATCCTCTGGATGAAACCACAGATGTTTTGGACATAAATCAGACCAGTTCTTTCTTGAACTCCTCATGTTGCTGGCACTTAACACCAGCAATTTCTAAATTACTGTAAACTTCACAGCAGTGCAGCCGCTCTCCATTTTCGTCTGCTTACTCAATTAAAAACTTTCATAAAAGAAGCAGCAACATTAGGACTAGTTTTAATTACTGCACCTAATTTTTCAAGCCTCTCTCCCTGCCTTACCCCCTGAAGTGTACCACTTGAAAGAAAATGAATGCATCAGTTCAGTAATTATTTTCCAGTATTACATGGCTCTGACAGTTTGATATGGAACAAAAAAAATCCCACTTTTTGACATCACGTGCTCACAGGAAACTTGTAATAGGTATAAACTCTGCCAAAGCTTTAAATTGATTCTGCTTTTTCACAACATACAAAACAGACATGACCTATTAATGAAAAACATGCAAACCAAAACTTCCCCAAAAATATGAACCTGTGTGGATATACATACAGAGGTGCTTCCAAAGGAAAGTTTAGCCTAGGAGCATACACAGTGCCAAAGCTGCCAAAGGTAGTGCACAAGTTGAGCCTCCAAGTGGTAGCAAGCAATATATTGTACATTGTAACCACCTCGACATTCCTGCTATTGCTTCTGAAGCTTCTCCTGTTTTTAAGAACAGCATTTGACTTCAGAAAAAGCACGTCTGGACTGCGCCCTTCCCTCCTCCTAACGTATGCTTTATGGGAGTCGTCACAGGTACACAGTTTAATGATCACAGTGTCCCAAAGTTGTGAAGGCTGTAACAGACAACTACGGTGTGAGAAGCTCAGGTTGGGTTTTGTTTCCATGAGTCTCTCAGTTCTGGAATTGTTTGAGAGGGGGGCCGGGAGCTCCCGTCCCCAGGGAGTGCTACATACGTACCGGGAGTATGACAGGACTGGGTTTGATCCTGTTGGTACCACATTGGCTTTTCATCCCTGCTCCGAGTTCCAAAAACTTCAGGTTCTTCGCTATTGTACTAAGTAACAAGGATATTATCTCTATTTTATTTAAGTTACATAGTATTCAAGGATGTCATGTGCTCTACCGGATACAGCGTATCCTCCTGACAGAGAAACTAGGGGAGAAGATGAAGAACCAAAGGTCCCTTTGAAAATTAGTGACAACGTGGTGATTTCTGGTGCAGCTTTATGGAATGAGCGCAACGGTATTTAAATATTTGGCAATCCAACATTAGTGATAATTAAATCATTGATTGTTGACTGATAGAATTGTTAAAATATACTTAGAAAAGCTGGTTTTTGCTGTCACAAAACCACAGGAACTGGCTTGGAATGAAATCTAGTAACTAAATGTCCGGATGAGATGAGCAATTGCTTCTGTAATTTCAGTATATGTCTGGACAGTCTGAGAAATTTCTATCAAAATAGCCACCTGAGTACAGCCAATCTGAAGTCCCAGTGTATGGGTTAGTGCCTTGATGAAACCATCTGTAAAAGAAAAAAACAAAAAGGAGAGAAACGAGAAAACAAAAAAAAGCAAACAGAGTGAACAGTTATTAACAGGGGAAAAAAACCAACTTCGTCTCTCACAAAATGTTATAAAAGCACAGTGGCATTTCTTATCAGAAAAAAATCTCAGGAAATTATTCAGGAAATTATTCAGGAAATACTCTGAACATGAAAAACAAGGCATTAAACGTCCTACACAATTATCAGCACCTTGAAAAGCATCTTTTTTTTTTTTGCATAAAGTCAAGAAAGAGTATGAAATTAATTTTAAAACTGCTGTCCTATTTTTAATAAAACTAACATTAATACTGTAGATTATATAACATATATTATGCCAAAAAAGTTACACAATCCTTTTTGTAGATTTGTCCAAAGAGGAAACAGTTTTGTTCTCCAGAGCTGTGCTCTGCACAGAACATCAACAGCTGCTCCCTTTTCAGCCACGTTGACTGAAAACAATTTTATGTTCTCTGGAAGAGATTTTTCAAAGGCATTAACGGGAATTGGCCCGTAGCTGCTCCTCCAGGCTTCGTGAAGAAAATGTTTTCTCTTCTGAATTTCACGAAAGCATGGGAGCACCCCAGAGTTCTTGCCTTTGAAGGAAGCACCTGCAGTGACTGGCTGTGAGCACACACTTGACTGCACGGCACTGGCAGCTGCAAAAAGCAACTCGTGGGAGCAGCAGCCAAATCACACATCACTCCCTGATGCACTCTGTGACTGAGAAGTCACTTGAATATGCAATTCAAAAAGCAATTTTTCAAGTATCCAAGCCAAGAAATCCAAAAAGTGTGAAAATAAAAGGCCCTAAGGGCCACAACATCTCACTCGACTGCCAAAAGCTGGACAGGAATTGGTTAACAGAGAGATGAGACTTAACATTTTATTCATTCTATCAAAAATATGACCTCTGTAGGTTAAAAAAAACCCACAACCAAACACCAAAAAACCCAGCATTACCATACTAGATAATTATGACAGGTTTCAGCATTTATCATTAGATAATTTGTGCAGAACAGAGTTATCAGCAATTTTGGCTTCCAGCTACATATTTAATTGTTGACCCAGCAATGCTTTAAGTGACACTACAAACTGTGCTGTCATGGAGGAAATCAAACACATGCTGTCCTGAAGAAAAACCATTCAAGCAGTATCTCCCCAACTATTCCAAGCTTAAACAACTGCCCACCCTCCTGCCCCCTTACCGTGTGTGCCACTCCACCTCGTCCTTCGCACGCTCCTTGCGAGCAGCTCTTTGTTTCTCCTCTAGTCTCTCCTTCTCTTTGCTTGCCACATCTAGCCAACATTCCAAGAGAAATTGGTTACTTAGCAAAACAGGAGCAAAAATTAAAAAAACCACAGAAAAGACTGCAGAGAAATGGAGTTCATTTAAGCACAACAAAGCATTTGCTGTACACGGGCAACGAAAGCCTAAAACAGCCATTTCAGAAAAGCCACTGCTACAAACGCAGGGTTGAAACTGAAATGTTGGTGTTTTATCTATCAGGCACAATGCACTGAGACAGCAGGAAACAGCTCTGATTAGGCATAACAGAGAGAGTGATTTTTTTTTCCACTATTTGTCCATGTGTTTTCCCTGAGAAACACCAGAGCAACTGAGCACGTCTGCTCACCACATGTCTTTCCAGACAAACTCCAGAGCAAGTGAGCATGTTGAGCACATCTGCCAGCTCCCCCCCCAAGCTAACAAACATGCAAACACCCCATAACACAGGATAGCAGCCCTGGGATCCACTTTGGACGCTATTTCCTCTCCCAGACTCTTCTGGGAGAGAACAGACATTATACATTGTTCAAATGCATGTTCACTACACAGGATGAAAAAGAGTTAAGGCTGCTCTGGGAATGAGAAACTGAAGACAGTGTTTCCTGTATCAACCTCCCTTTGGTCATCCCTCTCAAAACTTATTAATGTGGAAATATTTCCTGCAGCAAACACATACCCATGTTCCCGTTCTCCATATTTCTGATATCCGGACGTAGCCGACAGTCAGTGGGAGCCAATATTGCTTCCATGCCCTTTTCCAGCTCATTGAGACTCACAGCAAAACTGGTGAAATTGTACATCTTAAAAGCAAAATAAAGATAACAGACAAGTTAATCTGGCAAAGTGGCACTGGATTCCCTACACTGAATGGACACAACAAAAGTTCCAAGGGAAAGTGTTCACTTGGATAAGTCACTGGCAAGAGCAATGCACAGGCTGATTGAAACAGTTACCTGTGATGAGTTTGGTGGCCTACAATTTATTCTCCAAAGCAGTTTACTGCCTGGTATGAAATGCACCGTGTCTTGAACCTCTGGCATATCATCAGCCTCATCATTTACGGATTTAATATCATCTTCACTCTGAAACAGAGGTTAACATTTGGCAGGGGAACAAAGGAACATTGGACAGTTTCAACCAAAACTCCACAGTGGCTGTTGAAGAATCTGTTCAAATTTGAGATATTAAACACTCTCCTGTATTTCTGCCTCCCCCCTCATGTTTGCTTTTACTCACTCTGTAAACTGTTCCTCTCATTTTTAATGTAATGTCTTGCTCCTGATATCCCTGAATAGTCTCCCACCCCTTAAGTATGACTTGAATGTCTCATTAAAGAAAAAAATCAATAATAGTAATAATAGTAAAATAATGTCTTTCAGAAATGTTGTCTCCAGCTTCCCTTCTATTCTATGCCATAGCTTAATTTCACCTAACATGACTATTTCAGGTTGAAATGAGCCAGGATTGCAATTAAAGCCAGTGCATGTTCCCATAATGGCCTGAGAGTCACAAATAGGGCACACCTGCTTTTGGGTATTGCTTCACCATTTACAAAAGATCTGGATGTGTGGTTAGAAAAAGATAAGTCCTTGTTCCAGTCCAATTTCCTACGATCCAGACTCTAATCACAATTGTCACTGCCAGTTTTCTCACTATGAATACTGTGTACTTCAGTTTATGAATCCAGTGTCTTTCCTTCAAAGTTCCTTTGTTACCAGCTGCACTGCCATAATGCACATATAAAAATCCAGTGTTCAGAAGGCTGCTCTCAGAATCTGAGAGAATGTGACTGTTGCAGGACACAGACAGCTACATTGTGGAATTTTAGAGGATTTCACCATGAGAACCCATTAAAAACCACAACAACCAAGAAAGGAAGTCTGAGGCAATAACATCCTGGAGTGACAGTATCAGAGTTTTCCTCACTCCCACCCCCTTTTATTTCCTTTCTGCCCTCTCTGACATGGCTCATTTATTTTATTCAAAAATACCCTACTAAGTTAAACAGGGCCTGTTTTATACACTAGAAAACAACTCCATATGGTTAAGAGTCTAATTTCAATCATTTGGTTTGAGTATTCATTATTTAGAAAGACACTTCTAGGCGACTTTCCATGTCAACATCTGGTTTACTGTTAGACAGTTCCCCATCTAAATATAGACACAACAGGAAGGAAGGAAAGAAAGAGTTGATTTTCTTAAGACGAACAGAACCTTATTATTTAAAAAAAAGGTCAAAATATAAACCTGTACCATGACAGAATCCAGATCCAAAAGCAAGGCCTGTTGTTGCTCTAGATTCTTCTGATGTAAATACTTTTAAAGTTTGAGCCTCTTAGCATTAAGAGTGATTGGCTTCTGTTTAACCTTTCATTTTCATTGAGCAAGCAGGGTCTGCAAGACCCTGTTGATATCAGGAAACCCAACAGTCCCTTGCTGCACCATTCAACATTTTCCATTTTCCATACAACATTGAGGCTTTGGTACTGATTACCTGACACTGCTTATATGTGGGGAAAAAACCCAGCCTGTTTCCACACCTCTTTGCTGTCAAGGTTGTCCATGTCATAAATTCTGAAAGGCTGCATCACCAAAAAGCGTATCTGACTTAAAAAAACATATAATTTTTTTTTTTACTGCCCAAATCCTAGTATTTTTACCCCTGGAGTTGGCAGTAGAGCCACTTTCCTCACTGACTGACAGGACACCAGTTTGGGGGCTTATATTTGATGACTTCTCTCTGACAAATTTCCAGCAAACACCATTCCCATTCCATGAGCTCTCTTCTATGCCAGCAGCTCACCCTACATCTGCAAAGTGCCAAGTGCCTTCTCACAGCCCCCATCCAATCCCCACCAAATGACAGTTTTTTAACCCTCCATTCACACCTGGCCATTTCCCTAAATAAGATGTTCTGTTTTCATTTCTGATATTTCAGTATCTTTTCTCTCTAAAGATTCCTTCACCTTACCAGCTTCTTCTTCTGCTCTCCACCTCTCTTCTCACTCTTTTTGTAAGTCTCATACGTGGAGGGATCAGTGCACCACAAGCACTCTGTCCACTTGCCATAGATCACACACAGCTTCTTTCTGCTGCAGAGAAAAGCAAAGGAGACTGAGCTCTTGCTTCTTATTGAGTTTTCCAAGCCAAGCCATGCAGATTCTGGTTTATATTAAAACACCCAGTTTCTACTTCTCTGCATTTTATGTTTCTATTTGCAGATTTCATAGAATCACAGAATGGGTGATTCTTAGAAACCAGATATTTGATAATGCAAAGAAAAGGTTTCAGCTCATTCCAGCCTTCCAGGCAGAGCACATCCTCATGAGAGTCACATGCTTTTGCCACTCCTAAATGAGTGTGGGTACATCAAAGCCAACAGTTCACAACAGAGATTCGGAGCCAGGAAACAGGTTTGGGTTAATTAAAAACTTCTAATAACCATATTCTCATTATTTTAAATTGAAGACTGGAATTATGTCTGTGCAACAGTGAAATCAGTGGCAAATAATCTGTGTTTTCCCTGGATATCTTTATTTCAAAAGGCTTGACTGTAGAGTTTTTCTAATAATGCCTAAAATTATCATCTTGGAATCAAGGGGGTTAGTGCAAAAATGGGTTACAAACTTCACTGGTGACAACTTTATAGTCACATCAGTTGTGGTCACTATGCCAGCAAAAGAAATGCCCCAGTGCCCAGAAATGGAGAGACCAAGAGGCTTTTATGACTTACTGTTTGTCCTGAATGTATCCCTCTACTCTGTGAAGCTCTTTCCCAAACAGTCCACACGGTTTAAAATTAAGGACACATTTATCTCCAGTACTGTAGAGGAAATAAGTTCAAGCTTGAAGAAGCACGCCCATAAACACATCAGTAAGTTACCTTTTTTTACCTTATTTAGCTTTTTCCATATAGTTACAGTTAGTTGGGGGGTAGTTATTCATTATTTTTCTTTAAGTACGGTTTATTATCTGACCGGGGCATTAAAAAAGGCACATAAATTTCAAAATTCCACACAACAAACAAAAAAAGAAACAAGTATGAACATGAAGACATCAGCCTGTGCTGTACCACTAATTCAAGACATTCTCCATTATCAATACTAAAAAAAATGACAAGTCACAATCAATATGATAGAGGTTTACTCCAAGACTCCAAAAATTATTCCATTTAAAGGTTCTGGAGTTAAATTTTATGTCTGTTCTCTGTCAACAGGGCTGAATTCGAATGGGTAATTCACAAAAGTAAAACCTTTGCAGCCCATATTTAGCCTTATGCCTTTTCATTAATAAAACCATGACAAGTGAGTCCAGTCCAAGGGATAGTTTGCATTTGTCAGAAGCAGATTAAAACAAAGCAAGCAAAAAAAAACCAAAAAACCAAGACTTTGGAGCTACAAAACAAAGCTTCCTGTGTGTCTGACAAAAGTCAAAACCATCTGCTTTGTAACACAAGTGACCACACAGCAGTGCCCACGAGCCAACCCTCAGGTCCATGATTAGCATTACCTGTGATTTACAATTTCTACTGTTCCGTACTGTTCTAACCACAGTTTACCAATAATTACATTATGTACACAACAGGTTGGATTTGTCCATGTGTAAGCTTCGTTGTGCCTGTAAAGAAAACAGAGAGACAAATCAGTTTCTTGAGTCTGAGATGGAATGTAAGCCTGTTTACAATTCTGTTCCTGGCAGGGCAAAATATTTAGCACTCCTATGAACAGCCAGCACTTAACTTCAAAACAGAAGAGAAACAGACTTTTCTTTACAGGCCAACAATGTGTCGTATCCAAACATTAGTGCAAGTTAATAAAGTGATATTGCCTTTATTTTTCTCCCTTCTCACATAAGTCTCACAGTTGCTGTGCTTTGGATTACAAATTTCAGCCCAGCACAGAGAGCAGTCCAGGAATTCATCTTTTTCATTTGCACTTTTAAAGTTGTATGTGATAAAACATAATACTTGCAGGCAGGAGAACCAGACTGACACCTAATAATGTCTTCTATTCAAGTGCTGCAACAACAGTAAACTGCAGTAGTGGTTTTCACAAATATGCCACAAGTTTCCTCATCAGTATTTGAGGCCTGTTCGGTGCCACTGAAGGCAATTTTGGGGGTGTGAGTGGTTTTTTTCTTTTTTTAGGTGTTTTTTTTAACACCAGTGGGACAAACAGCACTATTTCAAGCTTCACAAACATGACATTTAAAAATTGTGTTTACTACTCAATTCCATCCTTTCCCCAAAGATTTACTGAGAAGATGGAAAAGTCCTAGAACTGAAGAATTTTCTACTTGGTTTCGTTTTTGTTTTAATGTTTTGTGAAAAGCTTTAAAGGTGAGTTAACAGATTCTAAATCCTTAAAAGACATTATCCTGTAATTGGTCAAAAAATTAAACAACAGGATTCCCATTATCACTAGCAGAGTCAAAGCCATCTATTTTCACTCATCTTTCTGTGCTGGTAAAAAAAAAGCTGAAGTTACTTGCTTGGCAGTCAATCCATCTTAGGAAAGCTTGCAAACTCTAATACAAAATAATACACAGACAAGCAGTGTCATCTGTAACAAATGTCTTGTACTTCTATTTCCAGTAAGTATGGAGAGAACACTCCTATTTAATGCTTCCAACCTGTCATTTTCCAGCACAGAGAAGTAACAGATCATTGAAGTCTGACTATTTCCACAGCTCCTTTTCTTCTTTAGAACAATGACTACTCTTCAGCTGGGGAGAAAAATACCAGAACCCCTCAAATCCATCCCACCAGCCTTTAAGCACAGTTTTATTCCTGAACTACTTGACACCAAAAGCTGTACAGTATAAACCAAAACCCCACACAAGGCACTTATGGCAAGTGCTGATAAATTGAAACACTTTTTGTGCTGGAGAAGTGCCTTCTTGCTTTGAATACAGTCACGGTTAACATAGAGGCACAATTTAATACTGACACATTTTTGCCAAACACTCTTTGTTCACTCAGGCCTTGAGCAGTTCTCAGGCTCCTCAAACCAACAGAATGGTCTGAATCATTGAGAGGCTCAAAATTTTATTTCAACTTCTGCTGCTAACTTGAAGCAATTATTTAAAATATATAATTTAATTGTTTATATTCCAGTTTAAATCTGAGCCCTGTAATTTGATTAGGCTGAGAGAGAATTTTAATAGTCTTCCAAATAAAGGCTCTCAAGCAAATGTCGTTTTGGCCACATCTGCATTTTGCACTAACATTCATAGTTCTTTCTACATTCAGAAGAAATTTCCTCTCATCACCATTCATAGCCAAGACCAGTTCTTACTTCTATAAACTTTGGAAGATTAGATGCCAACAGCTTGAAAATTAATCTGCTTCCAAAAGGAAGTACAGGAAAAGTCAATGCTTGCTATAGCAAGCAAGTTGAGTCTTTATTGAAACCAAATGTCTAGAAATTTCTCAAGCCAACATTTCAAAATCCCCTCAAAGTTAAGCCTTATGAAAGCTTTTATAAAAACACCTTGAAGTGTCAGCTGCAGAATACTTCTGCAACTATTCCAGTGCATCCTCATGTCCCACTCGGGAAAGCTCCAGTCTTTGTGCCACCAGGGCACAAACCAGCTTATGGGAAGTCACTCATAATTCATGAGAGACAAGCCTGGGAGTAATTTAGAGAGGCATTCTTGATTTTAATAGGAAGTTAATCCTTCCCAGGAAGTGTTAAGGCAATCCTGACAAGTTTCTCATGTTCCCTCATCACAGAATTGTGAGATGTAGTTCTTTCCACACAAACATTCACATAAACAAAACCAACAACGATATTTAGAATTGAGATGAGCTTGAACAGCCCAGTAATAGAATTTTATATCTACATTTCAATTTTACGTGCCTTCACAGAACTAGCTTTCAGTAGCATTCAATTTTTAAGAAATGCTTATTTTCACAGTGGAAAAAATGGGTCGAACTGCTACAGCTATGCAAGCATGACATAACTTAAAAAAAAAAAAAAAAAGAGTCCTGAAATCAAGCAGTGAAAATTAAACTTGGAAATCAATTCTTACAACCTCTTCAGCAGCAGATTTTTAGGTAATCGTCCCTGAAGAGTCAACAGAATGATTATTACCCATCTTTTTATTCAAGTAAATGTTAAGGAGATCAACATTAAAAAAAAAGAGTTATTTAATTCTCATACTCACTTCAGAAGCTCCAAAGTAATTGTTCCCCGAGGCTCTGCTTCTATACTCTTTCCCCAGAATTTTAGTTTGGGATAGATTGATCCATGAAATATGAAGTCCTTATTGAGGCCTTCAGAATAAAATGCACTAATAGGTGGGTGGTGGCTGACTTGCTCAGATATAAACCTAAATCCTAAATCCTCCCTAGCAGAAACAAAAAAAGACAATTAAACAGTAAGTATTTTGTTTTAATATTAAAAAAGAGTTACTTGACACTTTAAAAAATTTTTCAGGATATCAGATTAAACTGAAGGTGAGACTTTTCTAGTTTCATGACACATTTACAATTAATGAAATAAAAGGATTTGTACTCTGAACACTTTCTTTTTATACCTCAAACCAGCCTTCTAGCCAGAAAGGCACCTGAACTAACTGAAATAACTCATGAAAATACAGAAACTATTTGGGCAGCAGGAGAAGGTATGACTGAAAATTCTTTTCTCCACTGCAGACATATCACCCATTTATTTAAGCAAGCTGGAAGTCCTTCAGACTAATTCCTCTATCTGACATGATCAACAAAACAATATCTAAATTAATTATCAGTGTCTGGTCAGGAAATGTCTTTGGTGGAAGAACATGGACTGATTTTTCTCTGAATAAATCAAAGAAATAATTCTATGCCTAAAGCTAGAAATATAATTATTAGCTTTTATAACAACAACTCAGATTTTGAGGTAGTTTGACAAAAAGAATTTTAGCTCTACTCAGAAATATAATTTAGTAATATTTTACTACAGCCAAACTAGTACAGAGTCTGCTAACTAAAGAACACAAAGAGCCCAAGTTCCCAATTTAAAGTAATTATTACCTGGTTAATTCATAGGTTTCTCCTAACAGTGGGTTAAATGGTTTGCCAGTTCTCTCCCACTGAGAAGCTACAGCAGAAACTGCAAAAGCAGCTACAGCCTGTATGGAAATTAAGAACACACTGGTATGAGAAGAGTACATTAAAACTTTAAGTTTAATGTATTAATTTGTTGCATATTACAATATTTCATTATTATTCCAAAAAGAAATTGCTATATATTGCTTAAGGCAAAAACATTTGTAAGCCATGGGTAAGTGATACAGAAGTGGGCAAACATAAGCATTTATTAAGATTCTCATTTCCCAAAGGAACTATTTTCTGTAGTAAGTTCTGTCAGGTTGCACTCTGCCCTATCTTCTCTACAGACTTCTATGAGGTCAGCCTGGTTTTTTAAGTCTACTTTTCCCCCATTTTGACTGTTCCCCACCCTCAGCTCATTGGGAAAAAGTGCCTTCTTTTCCCAGTGTCAGGTAAGAATTATTTCTAACACAGATAAGACCTCTTGAACCACACCAGCAGGTACAATCACTATGAAACAAGAAACTTGTCTAGACATACAAAGAGGGGCATTCTTACGGTAATCCCTGAGAAAGAAATACACTCAAGTGAGAAATTCTCTTAAAATCAAAGACTGGGAGAAAAAAATCTTCTTCTGAACCACCCAGAAGGTGGTAGGTGTTCTTACCTGCATTCTTTCCAGGGGATCTGCATGACTACAAGCCTTATTAATGAGGTATATGTGTTCCATATATTCTGTTATCCGCTGAAGGAAACTCAATGGCTCGTTGAAAACAATAGGCATGGTGATCTTGGACAGCTCCTACATGACCAAAGGGCAGGTTAATTTCTTAGACACAACACTAAGTTAACAACTGACAACTACAAGAATTTTGAAATCAAGTTGTGGGTGAGTTTATTAACAGCATTCTTCAAAGGACATTTGGCAAGCCTGTGGCAGACCTCCAAGTGCTACAGCTGAAAGGGGCTGGAAGCACTGCAGAACTCTACTAGCAATCTGAAATGATAAACAACTTCAGAATTTGATCCAGATAACTTAATAAATTCACAAAAACATTACTTTCTCTTCTGTAAAGCAGAAGAGGTTAAAATTTCCACAGATAGAAGTAATAATGTGTCAACCAGCTCCATACTGATACCGAAGAGCCACATATTCCTTTGAAATCCTCACCTATTTGCACAAAACCTATCTATTGTACTGTAGCAACCACAAATTAATTTTTGAAAGGAACAGTTACATAAAGAATAGTGTGTGTGAATTGCTCCAACAAATTTTATTGGCTTTCTTTAAAGCAACCTGTTATTTGTGTCAGAACATTTCTCATTTCACATGTATGGATACATGACAGACACGAAGTTAACACGGAGGTTTCCAATTCCCCAGGTCTTTTACTATATCCAAGCAAATCTGGCTGTTTAATTATAAAGTTGCACTCATGACTGAGCACTAAAGCATTCATGTAAGTGCTTAAAACTTAGTGGAAAGGAGAATGCAACATTCTCCTCATCCTGTCACAGGCAGCAAGGGAAAAATAATGTTAACCCTAACTGGCTTAAATTGATTTGGTCCAAGCAAAGATTCTAGTAGATAGACCATGCATCCCAACAAAAGGAGTTTTGACAGTACAGGTGTATCTCTTAGATGACATGAATTAATAAAATAAAGCCCTAAATGACATTTTGCTAAGTAAAGAACAAAAAAAGGCAATATAAGATAACACTATATTTGACTATATTTTTAATGGCTTTAGTCTAGTTCTTAAAGGACAGCTTCAGAGATGCAATCCACATGTTCAAACAGTGAAAGTAAGTAAGGAAATAGTTCTGTTATTAAATAAATGTTGAGACTTAGAATTGCAGTTTAAAATTATGCTCCTTAGCGAATAAAAATGCAAAATGCACCAGCTATTATTCTGTCTTAATGTTTAAGCAATAAAATTAACCAGCTGACGCTGGGAGACCCAACACCAGCCTGCTTCATCCAAGGTAACTTACCAGTCCAATGCATTTTTTTAATATGCTCCACACACTAAAATCACTTCTAGAAAACATTGGGGCAGGTAATGATGTCCTGCAATAGAAAAAAACCCAACTGTCATTATCAACCCCTTAAACAACAAGCCATGTTCATTCGTAGGTATTTAAGTGATGTATAAAGGAAGTAAAACATTAACCTAGACTTGGCACAAGAAGCAGAGACACTACATGACTTTTCAATTTGAGAAGATTAACCCCTTTAAAATGAGAACAGTAATGCCCAAAAAGATAATGAGCCAGCACATGCTCACTTCTCATTCACTACATAGTACTGTGTGTTTACCTGTGCCTCTTAATTCCATTTTCTTGAATCTCTGTCTCTCCATTATGCTTTCCCGTCCTATTGCTTTGGTGTGAATCTAGATCAAGCATCTCTGGAACTTTATGATTTGCTTCTGAAAAGTCTCCTGAAGAATTGTCAGAATCAAAGCCTGTATAAAAACCACAAGGTAACAGTTTCCTTAGGAACCTTATCATGCCACAGAGCACCACTCACATTTTACAAGTCTCACACCTTTAAGTACACTTACACCAGGTTAGTTTATTTTAAAGAGTATCAGAGTGAAAAGCCCTCATTAAGCTACCTAATTTCCAAGAGTATTATGAGCAAAGTACTCTATTAGGATCGAGAATTCTCAGCTCATTTTTGTCACTGCTGAATATAAAACCAATTTAGAATCTTAAAAGAGAGTAGCTCCTAATCAGATTAGCTCTATTGTCTCTTCTTCAGAGCTGCAGCATGATTACAGTAATTTTGTTCAGTTATGTAGTTTTCCTCAAAGGCCTTAAAATAATTTAACTTACCCTGCTAACAGGCAAGGAGAAAAAAAGAAAAAAAGAAAAGAGAAAGGGGCCATTTCACAGTCCAGGGGCAAACACACAGATGACTGGAGGCACAGAAATGCAGGATAACTTCTTTTTGCCAGCCATGTGTGCAAACCATGTAACACTTCCCTAAAGGTCCCAGCAGGAGCCTGTGGACTCCAAGATGAATTGTTCCCTGAGCTCCCCAAGTGACCCACAGCATGCCTGCAGCCTTTCCTATGACCCAGTTCCATCCACTTGGGTCAAGAGCTACTGGAAACACCATTCTAACTACACACCAGCTTGCAGCAACATCCTTTGAACAACTTTAACCATAAAAATGTTAAACCAACAGGAATTTACAGAACACAAACTTCTGTATCAAATAGCCCTAAATGGGAGTTGGACTAAAACAACAAGATTTTAGACTAATAATTTATATTGTTGTTAGTCACACTACTTACATTTTGAATGGCGATAATTTTTGCATATGTCTTTAAATAAGAAAGTTTTAAAAGCATATTAATCACCTGTACACACAAACTTGGTCACAATCAATAGCAACAAGCCCCTCCTTGATGCTGCTACACAGACTGACAGCAGAAACAAAACTTATTAACAACTAAGGATCAGTCGCAGCATCAACATAGAACACCCTAAAATGATGAATTAATACAATCCTTCACAACTGCCACAGTATTACAACAGAAAATGCTGCTGTTCATTCAGTGCAATAAAGGAATAATCTTGCTGAAATTAACTCTAAAAGCACTAAGTCCTATCTGAGTGCCAGAAGGGTGAATCCTTCCTCAAGAAACACAAGACTTTAATTTCCAGCTTCCAATTTAAGAGTCAGAATCAAAATGCAACAGGAAAACATGGGTATTTTTTGGCATACAATTCTTGACACAGTTTTAGGGAATACATAACATAATTTTTGCACTCCTTTCAATTCCAGCTATCACAACCTGGGCAGCTACTTGTGCTGAGTTGCCATCACACTCAGCAGCCTATCCCAGAGTCCAGCTGTGGGTACAGAAACGTTCTGAAATATTACAAAGCAAGTAAACACTCTAATGGAGTAAAGAAATCAATTTTGAAACAGATTGTTTCAATTTAAAATAGAGTAAAATGTTGTGATCCTCTGCCACTAACATCCTAAATAAACAGTGTTTAACTTTGTGTTAAGCTCTCCAACTGTATTGGAGGAATTCATGCAAGGTACACTTTCACACCCAAAAAGCTGCATTTTTTTCAAGGATCAAGACCATGACAGGAACATCCAAAACTGCACCAGGAAGTAGCACAGATATGATCTTATTTGGTAAACAGAAGGTGTAAGGGGTGATGTCATGTCTTACCCCGTCTCCTACGTTTTGATGTCACAAGCATGTAATTATAGAGCAATAACCACACCTGGCCAGTCAGTACTCAACTGGAAAGCAGGATAGTCATATATAGATTCAGGTCATTAAAATGAAGACTACCCTGAAACACCTGTCTTAAAAAAACATATGTACAACTTCAGTGAACTCACAACAAAGTATTTACAATCTTAAAATGGTGTTTCTAATAATATAGTCGCTTTTTTGGAACCTGTTAAAGTACAAGGAAGTAGAAATACTTCAGGGCACAGCAAAACAACTTTTATTAGTTTGACTGACAAGCTAATAAAGTTGGAAAAAAAACCTGACAACGTAGGAAAAAAAAAAGATAAGGTACATGTGCCCTCAACTAGAAAACTGATCAAGTTCACACAACACAAGGAACAGCATCACTTCAATCACTGGCTTTTAGGGGAATAGTTATGAAAAAATGTTACTTGAATTTCAGTCTTTACATTATAACTGAAATCCTGCAAATCCTATCAAATGTTCATTGTGTTATCCACACTAGTTTTTCTGTTTCTCCATGATTCAAAATTGTTCTGCCCTGTTCCTGTACAGCACAACAGTAATTTAGATTCAGGTGCATATATATTATTTATGGACAACAATATGTCACTGGTAAGTAAATCAATGCCATTCAAACAAGTGTCCTGCAGACGAGCAACAAAAATTAAATCCCAGCTCCAGAACAGTAAGACACATCAGAATGGTCAGTCTGCTTTATTAGAGTGCACCTCCACCTAATTACTTTAAAAAAAACCAAACCAAACCCTCTTGGGTACACAGCTAGATAATCACCAGACTTTCAACTACACTTTCAACCTCAAGAATCACATGGCTTGTCCACAACAAGCCCACTGAGAAAGTTTCAAAAGCTGCTTCTCAGTGAAGCTCCAAGTGCTATAGTTTTGTGAAGAACTACCCAGAGAACGTTCTTCCCAGAGGAAGTAGATCTGCAATAAAAACAGTTTACTGAAGTGACCTATTGTAGTTTTGCTAAGTTACAAAAAGAGCCTTACACCAGCTGCCATTTAAGCTTTGAACCTGAGAAACTGAGCAGCTAAGTTTTACTTACAGGACAGTTTTCATGCTGAAAAGCCACTGGGAGTGAGGATAAAAAAGGGAATAGGGAGCCACACACAGAAATACAAAGTCAAAAATTAATCAGACGTCCCAAGTCATGTGCTTTAAGGGTGAAACAAAAGCTTTGGAAAAGTCTTACATTTTCAAAGTAAAATACTTAGGTTGGGTGCCAACACGAATCTATGTCAAGAACTTAAAGAAAAGTGACTTGCCAGTAATTCTAGTTCTCTTAGCCTTCCTCTTCCACATCCTGCAAATGAAACAAGTCCACTCAGACTACGCTCCACATCAGCCAAGGGAGCAGAGGCACCCGGTTCTGTGAGTCATGTACATGAGAACACCCCTTTGTACAGTCAGCAACTTCCCTGAGCACTAATTAAGCCTTGTCAGCCCAGACAGAAAGGAAATCAAAACAACAGAGTACTGAGAGCCTTCAGTCCTAAAAAGGGCATAAGGAATAGGGATAAATATGCTGGAAGTGTAGACAGCAAGTGAAGCAAGAGGTATTTTTTATTTTGCCACAAATTAGAATTCTACACACAAGTCCATATTCCCAACCCATGGCTGATGGGAGGCAGGTTGGCCTTTCACAACATCTGCAATACTTAAACATTAAAGCAGAATCCATTGATTCACTCTGATCCAGGCATTATGAAAATATATTCATTTGGCAGCGGATACTTCATTTCCTCCTCTCCATGTGAAACCAACAGTCTACAGTGAACAATATCCTCACAAACACACCAGGCTGGATTAACCTCACGGTGGGCACAGAACAGATTTCCATGGAACGGCAGGTCAATATTTAAAAAAGCAAAATTAAACCATTCATGTTCTCAAAAATAAATTACTCTGGTAAATAGCCAAGAATTTTCCTGTTCTGTGGCAGCCCTTTCACAAAACACTTTGGCAAATAGGTATCTGACAGAATTAATGAAGCATACAGCTCTGACAGAGCTGATGACACAGTCTTTATCAAGTCTGCATCAAGATCAGCACAACAAGGTGACACAGATGAAAGTATGCTCCCCATCTTCCATAGAACTTCAAGGAATTGGAAATTCATTAGAAGATTGAACACCTTTCACCTCATCCAGCCTCAGAGAAGGCTACCACTGGTATTTGAGAAAAAGCAGATTCTTGACAGCTGTGCTGTCAGGAATTAAGTGTCAAGTTAATGTCAAGAATTAACTGAGACCACAGGTAACATTCCCAAGGGAAGTACTCATTCATGAGGCAAGGATGTCAAGTGTCAGCAATGCTAATAACCTCTGAATGCAAAGAAACTTCTCTCCATGGAAACTCTTTACTGGTCACTAACTCGATTCATCACCTGAATACCCCAGTCCATCCTGCACCCTCAGGAGTGTAATCATCACCCAGTCAGGGGCAAAACATCTGCCAGGAGGATGATAACACATCACCCTCACACAGATAGGCATGATCAAGACCCATAAACCCCCAAAAATTCAACAAAGTACTACCTGAAAGAAACAGTTTAAGATAGCAAAGAGTTGCTACAGCAGCAAGGGAATATGAATGTAAAAAGACTTATTTCCAGGTTGTTCTTTGCATGACTTTTATGTATGAATTGGACAAGACACAGCTACAAAGAACTAGGCCTGGCTTCACTAGGTTTGTACAAGTAATTCATCAAACTGTCAGCTTCTTCTAAAGCATCCAGCTAGAGAAAGGGATTGAGCACCTGTGTTTAAAGACAGTCCTGAGGGAGAATGAATCTGAAGCAAACTATTCAGACTTCAGATTCCAAACTTAGCACTTCTCTTAAACCAAGTACCTGCAAGGCACATTCCAGGGCAACACACACACACATATATATATATTTATATAAATAAACTTATCTCCTGCCAGTACTTTCCTCCCTGTGGAAGAATAAGATTAGGACAGGACAAGGAGTGCTCACAGAACTGATGCACAACATCCCACAACTTCTGAGCAGAGACTGCCAAGACTGCAGGAACAAGAACATCTCACACACAATAACTCAGATGTCATTACCACCTGGAGCACTTGCAGGGGGAATCAACCCTTTGAGGTTTAGGTGGAAAAGAAGAGATAAAGAAATGCATGAACATCACAGCTGTACCACACAGACCTCATGCTAAGAGGCACATTTCTGTACACCTATTTCAGTGGAAAAAAAATCTAGTTCATTCATGGCATAGTTCATCCTGAGCTCTTGGAATTGAAAGATTATTGAAGACATACAGCAACAACCCACTGTGTTTCAAGATTTTAATGGTACAACAGTTTGATTTTACAGATGAATTTGGAGTACTACCCCTATCACTCCCAGCTGGCATGAATGCAAACCAAATTTCCTCCTCTTCTCCGTGACATAGTTGTGACAAGTCCTATACAGTCTGCTGTCAGTCACATTGCTTCACCCAGCCCCCTTTGTTTACTCTCATATGCATTTCCAACCAACCATGTCTAAGTCCACCTCACTCACTTGTATCTACCATGTACTTCCATTCCTTCAGCTTTCAATGCTCCCCATTATTCTCTTCTCATTCCTGTGATCCTACATTAACCACTCCACACTCAGCATTTCTCATTTCCCCCGTTACAGGACTTCTCAAGAGACATTTCAGTGGAAGACTTTAAAATTGTTTGAGTACCATTTTATACACTGCTCAAGTGTGAAGTGATTCAGGTTTAATTTTGTAGAAAAAATATGAGATTGCAAAGACTTTTGGCTCCCTATTTTGAAAGCACACTTCTACAGTAATTTGTTTCTGACTAGAAAAACATTTTCTACTTCAATTCCTTAGCATAAGTTTTCCATTAAAATAATAAAAAAAAGAAAATAATAAAATAACAATAAAAATAACCCCTGGAAAATATTTCACCTTTCAAAGGGTCTTAAAAGCATTATTTCTCAAGCTGCTATTAAATTACCTGCTTTTCAAAAAATGAAAGCAAGACCTGGCCACTAAAGGACTGTTATAGTGATAAAATGGTAGCCAGCATTAAGCTTTAACAAAAAACCCTCATATCCAAGCCTGAACACAAATTATAATTCTCCCTTTCCACTTTTCAGCAGATAGAACTACAAGTTTTACCAGAGGCTTACTTTTGATTTATTATGAACAGCTTAACATGTTACTGGCCCCTCAGCACACACACAATGCAATTTATGGGGGTTTTCCCCCCCTTGTCACTGTGCCCATCACTCACCCGTAACGGCATCATAAAACTCTTCTTCACCGTTCATCCTTCAGTATGAAATCTCTGCACAGCCAATCCAGCTCCCTCTAATGCATCGTTGAGTTTGATTTAGAGATCAAGTATCTCTGTGCTGTCAGGGTCTTCTTTTGCAAATTCCCAGCTGCTTTAGATGATCTATTTGACAAGGCAGGGAAACAGAATTAGCAACTTCCACATTTCTTACGTGCACAAACATGCACACTTGACAAATACTAATTTTCCTATTTCTTCCCATGGTAAAAGATGGATTTTTGCATTCATAAGTAAACAGCCTTCTTTGATACCAAAGTAATTTTGAAGATGAATACTGCCTGCCACAAGAACAGTTGATTTACTATGCCACACTTCTCTCTCTATAAATACTTCATATACATTACTGTAAAATATATCTTATGCACTGCAAGTTAAATTTCAGGCAAGTACAACTGAAAGGAGTAGAGAACTGACAGAAGAAAAATACAGCTGGCAACCCAAAAATTCTTTTCAGCAAGAGGACAAGCCTTACTGCATCCTTAATCAAGAATGCCAGGAACAAGAAAGAGAACAGTTGTATTTCAAAATCTGACCACTGCATAAAAATGTTGGGCCTCACTCTACATCATGCAATCAGTACCTAGTAAGCCTTAGAGAAGTTTTCTCAGGCTAGTGCTATGAACCCTCAAAGAGACAACGGGAGATTTTTCCATCCAGGAGTGTGAAAAATCAACAAACTCTTCCCCAGTAGAACCAAGCGCGCTGCAAATAACTTACAGATTTATGAAGCATTCCAGATCTACTTTATGGATAAACTAAATCAGGTTTTTGCCAGATGGTTGGCAATGGTGTAACATTTTTACTTCACCCAACTTTAGGTTAAGGAGAAGAATGAGAAAATTTGGGTTCCACTCTTATAAATGTTCACCAGGTACCAACAACAAGCCAAGTACACAACAACAGACAACAGCATGGCAACGCTATCAGTATCTCCTCCAGAACAACCTCAATCTGTCAGTCTCAATTTTTTATGATCCCTGAAGATTCCACTGCTTTTGTGGCAGTAGTTTCTCCAGAGTAATTATAACTTGCACAATTCCATTCCAATTAAGAGAAACAAAGCCAGAAGCGCATTCTTCTCCTAGCAGAAGAGTTTACCATGTTTGAAGCCAACTCCTTCTTCTCTACAAGAAATCAAACTGTGTTTCAAGCCTTTTTCCCCTCACTGCCCAGAACAAAAGCTATTTGAATGTCTCACACACATACAGTCCTTCCAATTGCCCATTCAGAAGGAGGAGCTAAAACAGCCCATTATGGAACTCATCTCAGTTAATGAATACAGTGTTCGCCTTGAAGTGTTATGTCTGTCAAGGCCAGGTATTTCAGCTTGTCACTTTTCCCTTAGGAACTTCCCATTTCCTTGCTACTACAGGATTTTGTATCAGCAATTTCATATTTATAAGTCCTCACCTCCACAAGGACAAAACTTTATACATCTGCTTCTCGACTGTTGCTACAGAGCTGTTGCAATTGCTCTCAGCTGCTTGAGTTTCCTTCCCTTTTCCTTGAGCTGTTCTACAGTCAGAGACTTTTAAACCTTCTTCAACTTTCTTGCTCATCAGCAACAAGTTTCTGACTCCTTTTGCCAAAGCTCTGCACTCTCCTAAGCAAGGATGCAAAAGCTCAGAACATTTAAGACGGGGACATGTCTGTCTGAAGAATTCCAGTGCAAGGCTATCAGCAAGTGCTCACTTGCAGCAACTCAGATTTCTGCATGAACTAAACACCAGATTTGGTATCACAGAATGGCTTGGGTGGGAAGAGACCTCAAAGATCCTCGAGTTCCAATTTTTCTAAGTCTGTACTGTAACTACAAGTCAGTGCACTGTCCCCACGTTATTTTGTCTAATGGAAATCAATCCTTGACTCTGTAAAAAAAGTGCCTGTTCATACCAAGGCTGCTATTAGTCAGTTTCTCCAAACTTCCCAGCCCCACCAGTAACATATCTGGAAGTATCTGCTCCAAGGACTTCAAATATGTCATATCTTTGCAGAAAATCTCTCCTTGAGGATGAAACTATGTAAACGTTTCTACAGGGCTGGAAAGAAGGAATCCAAAGAAAATTATTGCTACAGAAAACCAGGACTCATCTCAGGACAAGTGTTCACCCCAGATGACCACACTGGACTCCACTAATTTTCAAAAAAAGAGGCTGCATTAGAGGACTTCTTTAACCCTTCAAGTATTCTTGAAGATGCAAGACATTTAAGGTTTCAACTGTCCAGCAGCATTGCATCCTCCTGGCAAAACAGCAGCCAATATTTCCAGAAGGACACTTGTATATGCACATGATACAACCCTCTCATGATCAGCACTACAGTTCCCTTATTTTCTCCATGTGAATTTGAATTGACAGAGAGCAGGTTTAGATTAGATATTAAACAAAAATTCTTCCCTATGAGGCCCTGGCACAGGTTGCCCAGAGAAGCTGTGGATGCCTCATCCCTACAAGTGTCCAAGGCCAGGTTGGACGGGGCTTGGAGCAATCTGGGATAGTGCAAGGTGTCCCTGCCCATGGCAGGGGGTTGGAACTGGATGATCTTTAGGGTCCCTTCCAATCCAAACCATTCTGTGATTCTATGATACTCAGTAAAACTCCTTTAAATTCTCATGTTCATCAGAAAATGTCACACATTCCTGTATGAGTGATGACCACGGACAGCCCCTTTCTCAAAGGATATGGGGATGTTTTGCAAAGGCAAAGGACAAAGCAAAGCTGCAGAAACACAAGATAATACCTGCACCACATCCCCAGCACACCTTGAATAAGGTTCTACAGAGGGAAGGGGTTACTCTGAATGACATCCTGCCTTTCAGAAGTACGTCTGTCACAGACAGAGAGAACAATCAGGAAGGGCTGTTCCCAAATGTGTCTGACACAGATCCCCAGAGGCTCCTCGGGAGCAAACACGCTCCTCTCAGCCCCAGTGCAGAGAGTGTAACTATTCACACCACCCACGGTGACAGCCAAGGTCCCATGACGAGGGAAGAACAAAGTTGTAGCATATCTGTCAATCAGCTGGTTATGAATAATGTCACACAAAGTGTTTGTCGAGCACGGCTGAACCCGTCACTCGGTGTGACACCCCCCAGGTGATCCGGCTCCCAGGAACACGCTTTGCTTTGCAATGATTAACTCTGTGCAGGTCAGAGCAGCCCCTACAAGGTCACAGTCCCCAGCTGTAAGAGGTACAAGAACTCTCCTCCAGAAATACGTCAGTCCCAGAGACTTTGCACAATTCCCATTTTAAGCCGTTTCCTCCCACTTGTATTTATTTTTAAAACCAGGCCAACAAAAGCGCAAGACTTTGCAAAATCACTTTACAAACTCGTTTGCTCAACGCACTCCGTGACGTGCATGTGAGCACCGAGCACCTCTCTGAGAAGAGATGCACATTCCACCTTCTGGCTGCTCTCCAAAACCAGGCTGTGGGGATCCACTGCCTGCGGAGCAACGGGATGCTGCTCCCTGGCACCTGTGCTCCCCACACTCTTATGGCAAACAAAGCGTATGTGCCATGAGGGGAGCTTCAGGTTGGACATTAGAAGGAATTTCTTCACAGGAAGGGTTGTTAAGCATTGGAAGGGACTGCCCAGGGAGGTGGTGGAGTCCCCATCTCTGGAGGTGTTCAAGGAACAACTGGATGTGCCACTCAGTGCTCTGGTCTGCTTGAAAAGAGTCACAGGCTGGACTCCATGACCTTGGAGGTCTTTTCCAACCTAAATGATTCTGTGATCCTGAGGCTGTGCAGATGACCTGCAATGGTTGTCCATAACATCATTTCATCTGCTTACAGGTCCATCAAGTACTAAAAGTTGAAATTTCCTATGCCATTTATCTGGATATGTCAATAATCCCACAATTTTGTCGCCTTGTATGCTTGCTCCTTCTCAAAATCCATTTGTCAGCAGAAAAATAATAAAAACATCCAGCTTATGCCTTTGTCACTATGATTCTGCATCCTTGGAACTTATACACAATTAAAAAAACCCAAAAAACTGTACCCCAGAACAACCTGTAAGAGTTTAAACATGCAACTACTCTAGCTTAGTTAATTCGACTAGTTCCTCCATACTAACTTGTTCTTCCAGGTTAATCCCCAACAAAGACCCAGCTGGATAACCAAAAGTTACTCCTCCTTAAAGAAACATTTACATTTCTATAGAAAGACCAGCATTTACAGCCCAGTGGCTCATTGGACTGGAATGTGGCTCAGCAAGCTCAGGTTTGAAGCTGGCTCAAGAAAACTGCAGTGCCTTTTCCCTCCAGACCTGAAGCAGAAATTTCACATCATGCAGCAATTCTGGAAAGCTTTGCTGACACCATCCTGTTACCTTTACAAATCCCATTCTTTTTCACTTTGAAATCACATGTTCTGGCTCTGTGAAACACATACAACACTCAGTCCTGTTCATTACAAGGATATTAAATCTACTTGTGAGATCAAGGAGCGTTTAAGTAAAACCAAGTACAGAATCAATAAGCAGTCAGGAAAATAACCACAGAGGTTCACCAGCACGAGCAGGTAGGGTGTTGGAAGTTCAATACACTGGAATTAAGAGTGCCACCAAAGAATTCATGAACTAGCACATTCATCAGCTTTTTCACATGCCTAACAAGGTTTTGTTGGATATGCACTTCCACAGCAAACTTTAAAATCATTGAAGTCTATTAACTTGAAAAGAGAATAATAGCAAGGAAGAAAAACTGGAAGGAAAAAAAAAAAGGAGAAAGGAAAAAAGTCACTTGGGACGTCCTCATAAAAAACATTTTCATTTAGTTTGATATGACAAGGATGAGGGGAAATGTGAATTTTCAAATTGAGAGAGAGCAGGTTTAGATTAGATATTAAACAGCAAATCTTTCCTGTGAGGGTGGGGAGGCCCTGGCATAGGTTGCCCAGAGAAGCTGTGGCTGCCCTTGGATCCCTGGAAGTGTCCAATGCCAGGTAGGACAGGGCTTGGATCAACCTGGGCTGGTGGAAGGTGTCCCTGCCCATGGCAGGGGGTGGAACGAGATGGTCTTTAGGGTCCCTTCCAACCCAAACCATTCTGTGATTCTGTGATATCCTGGATGCACCTTCTGTCCAGAAAAAGACTCCAAGAGCCAGTAGAAGATCAAAGATACCTTTCACATTAACACTAAAATTAAGAAATGGGGGAAAAAAAGGACAACAAAAAAGCAACAGTCTACAGCATCAGTGGGGGAACAGGAACCAACCCCATCATCTCTGAGTTGCCTGCTGAAATAAAACACAGCTGTAGTACTTCAAGGGATTGAAAAAAATAACTCAAACTGGAAGATAAATATTCATGTGTGTTTGCTTCATACACATCTCCTGAAAACATCAAACTGCAGTGTTTCATCTCTGCTTCAGCAAGGATGAATCCTAATTGACTTATGAAATTAGGTTACCAACAACACTGGATCTAAAACATCTAAAAAAATTAGCCAAGAAGTCAATTTAATTGGCAATTTAGATACCTGCTGTTATTATTATTCGCTTAATATCTCTTTAGGCGCAGAACAGCTACACAGATGGCAGAATCCAGAGGAGGATTTTCTTTACCAAGTTAGATTTGTTTCTTACTCCAAAGTTTCAATAAAATACCATCTTCCACCAAGATGTCTTGGCAAGATGAAACTCTCTCTACATCCACAGCAAGAAAAGGGCAAATTCCTTCTCAAGTTAACAAAGTGCAGACAGGCTGAGTGATGAGGATCAACACAAATCAAACTGATTTATGGCAGGAAGAATCATGTTCTGTTCTCTCAGGAATACCAACTTCTGGTGACACTTCACAGGAATTAGAGCCAACTGGAACTCTGCAAGTCTGGCTTTCAACTGAGGAAAAGCTACAAAATTTGTTTCTGCATCAGAACAAATGACAGTAATTGCTGCACACACAAATACTGCCCCCAGCACAAAGCTACAGTGCTGCTACCAGAGGTATTATTTATTGAACATAAAAATTGTAAAGATGAAACTGGACAGAAAATACCCTCCCAGCATAGTGCTCAATTACCTATGGAACCAATGGCTATTCCCCAAGTTTCACTTCAACCAAAAATTCTGTTCTACAGCCAAGGATATTGGCTTGAACTTCCATAAATCTAATAAACAAACAAACAGAACAAGGAAACTTGATTCCAGCAGGTTAATATCTTCTGATGCAAAACGCTTCACTGAAATTCCCACAAAACTCTGTAAACGTTCTCCTTTTTTAACACCACCTCAATATTTGAGACATTTTTCCACCTGAGAGCGTCTGGTATGGCATTTCTCGGACTTTCTAATCTTCCCTTGGAAACTATTTCATGGCCCATGGTTGTAAAAAATGACAGAATTCCATTCTGCATTCCTCTCCACGCATGATGCAGAATGTTAGGTTTGATCATGAGTGATAAACCAGCTCATTTCTAGCCACATTGTTAAAAAATATCATTCACTACTGTATTGTAAAACTAGTTACTTCTTAGTAGTTTCCTGAGGAACTGTTCTATCTTAGAGAGGTAGGGTGGGATGTAATCAATAACTCCAAGCACAGTGATTTTGGACACAAGTGTCAGTAGATATGTAATTAATCATTTATGAACACTTCTCTTTGAAGGTAAAATTAACGATGCTTCAGTATTTCCCATCACGATGCAACCACCCCTACAAACTGATCACTGAAGCTGATGAACGTGAAGACAATTACAGCATAAAAGATCACTAGAGAAAACCCCCAGAACAGCAAGAAGTAGTTACATTTTAAGTTTATAGATCTTCCTACTCAAAGGCACTTTTTAAGCTTTGTCTCTGTGGGCCCATTCTCTCCAGGCACTTGCAGGTTTACATTTATTCTGTAAAAGGTATCTTACAAAATCATTTTCACAGAGGCTCTTAAATAATTGTAATAGCAATTATGTGGCAAACAGAGCAGGATGACAACAGTGACTAACCCAGTGCAAAGCCCTACAGCATAAGAAACCATATTTTCATGCCTACCAACAACTCCTCACACACTGGAATTCTGCAGCACGAGCTCATGCACACAGCCAGCAGACTGTTACAGAGTTTTAAGATGATACCACAAATTTGGAAAAGCTTTAGAAAGTCAGAGTTTATGCTATGGGTGAATTTCCTTTAAAAGCTACATTTGTAGTAGATACCTAATGGATTCCAGTATAAGGTTGCTACTGTGTTTGCTGTTGTCAAGAGATTTAAAAAAATAAAATAAAACAAATGTTGACTTCTAAAGACAGGACAAATCTCTCTATTTAGAGTTCAGTTTTAATAAAGAATCCAACCAGCTATCTGCTCAATAACATTAACCCACTTGGGTAACAAAACGTGCACAACACTTTGTTTAAAACAAAGACCATGTAAACAAAGTTATTTGCATCTCTGAAGATCGGTAGCATTTTTGTTTCACTACTGAACAACCATTCAACAGTCTCATTGGTGCAAAACCTAGAAAGAACCCACAGAGGGGTCAGTTCTGTTCTCATTTCAGTGAACACACGCTGCTGAAGGGCCTGTTATGAACAGGCTGGGGAGGGAATTTCTCCACAGCCTCAACACACACAAGTTTTATAATTGAGAGTTATTAAAGGGATTCTTGTTCTCACTTGACTGCACTGACACGTTGCAGGGAACAGAGTTTACATCAGCACCTCCGTGGCCAGAGCTGTGGGTGAGTTAAAGAGCTGAAGTGAGTGATGAGAACCACAGACACCTCACACACCACCTTCAGACTTCCCATCACTGCTTCTAACTATCACCACAACCAAAACACAATGAGATCTATTAACAGACTCTTTTGGGAGCACAAAAAAAAAATTTACCCAGAAGAGTAAAAATATAATGAAGTTATCCATTGATGAAAACACATTTCTTGACAAATACCCTAAGCATGCAAACTTTACAAAGCCCCAGAGGTTCACAGCATCCCAACAACCACAACCTTTATCTCATCTGAAACTCTGGACAGCACAGCAAAGGAACTGGACTCCAGCAGGAACACCACAGACCAAGGTTTCCACTCAGTCTAATGCCAAGTACAAGCAAAAGACAGTTTAAGATTTGGACTGTAAAACAGAAAGGGCCAAGACTAAAAGGTTTCTGCAGCTGCAGGGACAATTCACCTTTTGTGCACCCTCCCTCCCACCAGATTGATAAACAACCCCAGGAAGACAACACTCTGCAGCCTCTGCATTTTCTGAATGGAGGCTGCTGTAATTTACTAAAAATCTGTCTCACTACGTGCATAATAACAATTATGTGCATAATAAAATATACCGAACTAATCTAAAGGATTTGTCTAGACCAGTAAATGAATTTCCAATTGTAACTGTATTTAAGGGGAAGAAAAAAAATCACGTTTAAGGAAGCTTAGTCTATTCTTGTCTATTCTTTAGTCTATTCTTGTAACTTATTGATCCTGAAAATTAAGACATTATCTTTGTGCAATGAATCAACAATACATTTTTCGAAGACTATAACTGAAAGTTATGGTAAGCCACATTTGACACATTCTAATTGCTTATTGCTCTCCTGCAACTTGCTATTACAAGCCTTTAAGGATACAAAATAAATAATTACATCATCATACATCTATCTGCACAGTAATTATTAAGAATTCAAAGATTGAGATGATGTATTCTTTAATTCCAAGTTCTATGGCGGTCTATTTCATAAAACAATAAAACCCATAAAAGAACAGCTATAATGCATAACCTATATTCTTTTGCAAGACTAAGCAAGACATCAAAGTGCCATATCTCCAAAGTGGCAGATGCAGGGTGACCAGCTTGTTCATTGCTCTCCCTCTCCAGTTTATTCAGCTTGGAGAAGGTGCCCCTGTGATCAGCTACACGTTCAAGCTCAGCAAAAACATGAGCACTCCATATTTAACACAAATTCTTTACACGCCTGATTTTGTGCATTTCTTCCGAAAAATGTAAAGAGAACCAGACATTTCAGTTACTTCACAAAGAAGTCACTAAACACTGAACATCTTAAACATCGTAGCAGCATCACATACAGACATTTCTTGTATCTCCATGACTCAGGTGACAAAACTGATGCTGAAGTGAAGGACTAGGAAAATGCCACCCTGTAAATGGAAGCCCTAGATACCAACCAGCATGATGTAACATTGCACTTGCTCAAGGACAAGTTACTTCAAATACCAAAGCTAATAACTTATCTGCTTAAAAATTCAGCGTACTTGCAGGCAAACCTTGCTTTCAAACAACAACCAAAAAAAAAAAATCATCTGACTGGCACTACAAACAGTGATTTAAAAATATAGCCTTATCAAAGCAAGAAAAGCCTGGTTGGGATGTTTTCCAGCCAACACTAAGATAACAGAAAGCAAAGCTTTCCACCTTTGTTCTAGGTCAGCATGTGTGAAGTTCACACAGTAGAATTCACAAGAAGAAAGACTGAAAGAAATACCAGTTTCAATCACAAGACCTGTCAGCTTAAGCAAGTACGTATCATGGAAAGCAGTAACAGTACTAAAACTGACTTAAAGAAACCATCCAAGAGTGAAAATGCTCCTCTGTAATCAGTTACTGCCTAGAAGTCAGCAAACAAATAACTAAAACCCATACCGTTTTTCAGCATTGCACCAAACGAAACCTTTAACCTATCTAGTCTCCAACTATTTGCAGGCACAGGGTTTGTTGTCTAATCATAATTTTCTATCTCCAACTTTTGGCTTCTGTTTCTAAGATTATATTGGCATGGCTGAAGAGCCAGTTCTGGAGGAAAATGCCACATTTATTCCTGGACAGCACACGCCTCAGTGTTTCCTCTCGAGGACTCCCTGAAGCTACAGGTTCACCATGAGGTGCTGCTGGTTCGGGTAAGCAACACTAAGAATCACTCCTGGTCTTATCCCAGATTGCCCTCAACTTTCTGTCACGTGGTCAAACATTCGTATGGCTTGACAACTATTTTAAGAAAACGCTGTGTTTACTGTAACTGAAAACCCAAGGGGTTCCTTAGGGGGAAAAAAAATCACTGCTCGGAATTTCTTGCTTCCACGCTAGTTTAGCCAGTTCTCCCACTTCCATCCCACGGTGCAGCGCTTTATGTTTGGAAGTTACCCAAGTCACTGCTTCCAGAAATTGCCCTGAGGTTTTACAAGTCCCTGAGCACGCTGGTGCAAAGTTGGTTAAGATGACATGTATGTGGTTGCTCCCAGATGGAAACGTGGACGCGGAGTTACAGAACTTCGGAGGGTTACATTGGAATGATCCAATTTTAGTTTTTCTTGCATGTCAGGCTTTAGAAAAAGAAAACACCACAAGAAGAGTGGTGCAGTGATGCTAATCAACACTGCCTATCCATGTCTCCTTTTTAGCCTTCCTGGGATCAAAACTGAAGGATCTGTACTTTAACAGAGAAAACTCACAGTAAATGGAAGCAATATCTGCTTGAACTCAATATGCTTTGGCAGATACTCCTGAGAGGAAACACAAGGCTGTGGCAGACATAAAAAACAGAAGGTGATTTTGAACCCACATCTGAAATTCTGGCCTGCAAGTGCTGCAGAGTCCAGAAGGAGTCCTGAATCCGAACATAGAAAGAGAACAAACACGACCAATACCCAGATTAAATAAATGGCAACATAACTTATACCTTTGTTACCATGCAGAAGTTCTGGTGGCATGTTATTTAAAAAAAAGCCTTTTTTCCTGCTATTTTTCCCATCTTGCTTGTCTCCCTTTCAGGAGCTCTGTAAGAGAAATATTGGGTAGGTAACTGAAACAAACAAACAAACAAAAAAAAAAGCCAAACTCAAATAAACCCTGACTGCTTGCTGTGCTTCAGCTGTGGCCTAAAAGGCCCCTTGAGGCTCCTGTGCTGAGCTGAGCCGAGCCCAACACGTTCCCCTGGGGAACTGCCTGTCGTAGACTCCTCTGCTAAACCACCCAGCTGCAAAAGCAATCGGAAAAATACAATAAAATTAGAAAAAGCCCAAGGCCGGGGCTGGCAGAGCTGCGCTGACCTGCACCCTCTGCAGGGACAGCGACGTCCTTCAGCCCCCGCTCCCTGCCCGGCCACACAGAGCCCGAGGGCTGGGAAAGGGGAACCGGGAAGGGCTCAGCATCGGGATCGGCACCGGGAAGGGGCTCAGCACCAGGCAGGACCGAAGCGCTGGGCAGGATCACAGCACCGGGAATGGGGAGGCGGGGGGAGGCTCATCACCGGCTGGAATCGCAGTACCGGGGAGGCGCTCAGCACCTCATCCCAACCCCACCCGCCCTGCTGCCCGACCCTGCGGGCCCGCAGCGCCCCGAGACCCCCGGGCGAGCCAAGGCCCCCCCCGGCCGCCCCCCCCGCGCTGACAGCGCGCCCCGCGACCCACCGGGGAGCGACCCCCCCACCGCGGCCCACTGCGGGCGCTTTCGGGGGCGCGGGAGCCCCGTGGGAGACGCAGCGCGGCGGCCCCGGCCCGACCCGGCCCGACCGCGGCGTTACCTGAACCGGCCCCGGCTCCGCTCCCGCTCCGGCCCCGCCGACACCGAGGCGGAAGTGCGGCCCTGGCCGCGCCGGAGTGACGGGCGGCCCCGCCAATCGCAGGGCGCGGCCGCGCCCGGCCGTGGCGAAGGCGGCCAATCGGCTCCAAGCCCCCCGCTGGGAGGTGGGGCGAATGCTAATGAGGCGCGGAGCGTCTCCGCCCCGGGCCGCGCCACCGCTGGGGAGAGCGCGGGCCAATGGCGCTGCGGGTGGGCGGGGATATGCAGATGAGGAAGGGGATATGCAGATTAGGGCGTGGCTATGCTGATGATATTCATATGAGGGCGTGGCTATGCAGATAAGGGCGTGGCTATGCAGATGAGGCGGTACCGGCAGCCCCGGGACGCGGGGCAGCTTCGCCGGGATTTATCCCGGGGGTCGGTGCGGCCCCTCCTGCACGAACACGGGGATGGAGCCACTCCTGCTGGTTGTGTTTGGGTGGGAAAATTGTACCCGCAGCCCTTGGCAGAGCGGGAGCTCAGTCACAGTAATGTGGCATAATAGGTTGCTCTTCAGTGACAGGTGAAAAAGTTCTTGCCTTCAGTATTGCTCCTTGTCTAATCTAGCAAAGCAGGGTTGGGCCCTGGAGCCACACATGTTCTTGTGCACTCTGCTCTTTGATCAAGACCGATATGAGATAAGTGGTATTTTGGGGATTATATAACTTTCAGGCCATCCTTGGGGCATGTCACCTGTAGGCTACAAATGCAACGGTTTGGTTGTCAATTCCTTCCATCATCCCATGGACACCACAAACCCCTGGAGAAACAGCCATGTGCTGGCAGCTCACGGGTCAGAGTTGTTCCCTGCCAGGAGAGAAGCTAACAGATGCCTTTCTTTCCCTCATCCCAAACTTGCACTTGTTCCTGCACAACAGGTGACTGGAGGCAAGCCCGTAATAATCCCCTTCGCCTCAGTCATTATTGGCAGGGTAAAACAGTTGAGGGTGTTTGTAGATGTTGGTGCAAGTATCAAAACTGTGAGTCAGGAGCTTAAAATGAATTTGACTCCTGGCATTTCTCTCTCGTGCAACACCTGTTCTGCTATTTTTATTTACCTGCTCGTTCCTGAGTCTGCAAGGTGTCCACTTCACCTGCACACAGACTTCTCCCATGAGCAGGGGTTTGGAAATCATTTCCACTGAAACTTCTGTGTTGTCCCCTTTTCGTACCTGAAAGCTAAGAATTGGCTTAAATCTCACTGGAACCAGCAACCATGACTTTAAAAAGGGAAAAAAACCCATAATTAAAAATATCACAAAACATGCACAGGCCAAGGTGCTTTAGGAGATTGACCACAGAGATAAAAACATCCAATTCCAGGGAGCTGGAAACCAACCTGGATAAAGTACAACTCATATCACTAACACGAAACATGGATATAATTGCCGAAGGAGATTTTCTTGTCCTCTTAAGCAGGAAATTAAATGGGATGTTGCGAGGGTCCAGCACAAGAGCAAACAAAATCCACTCAGGAATGACAAGAGGAACGGTAGGGAGTGAAGGAGAGGCATGAGTCACAGAAACATTTATTCTCAAAATTATCTTTTCCTACCGTTGACTCAGTTCTCAATGCAAAGCAAATATAGGGATTAGCGCATTAATTCTGTAGCACAGAACTCGTTCATCAGAGGTAGGTTTAAACATGGGAGAATGTTTAAATGGTTTTTAACAAGGGAATGGCTGCAAGGCTGGTGGGGAAAATCATCACAGAGCACGAACCACTCCTTTGCTGCACAGCTCTCTCCTGCCATCCCCAAATACTTTTCCTGGCACACTGTTGATTCTGGAGTATTGCTCACCCCTAAATGGGCTGACAGCTCCTGGCCATCAGCCACATTCTGACAATGTATGAGGCACGAATTAACTCCTTGCTCTGGCACAAATAGACGGTTTTAAATGAAAATTCCACCGAGAATTTCTCACACATGTTGGGATTGAGGAGTGTTTTGGGGTCAGCACAGCTGGCTCCATAGATGTCTGTTGGTCCCCTCAATGCAGGTTGTTTCACCCCTACATTCACCCAGGGGAAGCTGCAAGGCAGGTGTTATTGGACACATCTTTAGGGAATACAAATCTTTGGGAGTAGAGGATAATTTGTATCATTCCAAATCTGCTTATAAGATTTTTTTCCTGATTTTCCCAGAAAAATCATTATTTTTTTCCAGTGAGCCCAAATTCAGCCACCCTGTTTGGGTTGCCCAACATTATAGGCTCAACATGAAGCACAGAAATATATCTCCTGTGGCTCTTAAGCAAAGGCCCACAAACAAAAAGTAAGCATGAATTTATATTATTATTTTCTGACTGAGCAGGCCTTTGTCATGACTAAGCAGCTGATCTGGAAGAGTTCTCCAAAAGGATCATGGAAAGAGAAAGCCCACTGATTAGACAGCCAAGGAATACTGAATCTGTGTAGCTTCTTCGGGTCTAAAATCACAAAACCCCAAAATTGGACAGGGAGAAGAACCTAACTCCATATTTGTCTCCCTCCTGTGCTGGCACAGTTACCTTTTAAAGGAGATGGCACGGAAATTTCTGTCTTGCTGGCAAAGTTTTGCAACATTAAAAGTAATTAAAAAGGGGGTTTATAGTGGAAAATATTGAGCAACTGTCTCAGGCATAGGTGTAACACTAAGCTCCACCTGTAATAGATCCAACTGTTTCCCTCCTGTGGAGCAACACCATCTGCTTAGAAAACTGATCCCAGCAAACCTTGTCACTGCAGCAGATCCAGGAAACCTAAATTGCAGCAGAAGAAGGAAGGGAAAAATGGAAGCCCAAAATCTAGAGATGCTGATGCAGAGATATTGCAAAGCAATGTGGCACATTACAGCAGAAACACTGATTGTCAGCAACCAATCAACCACCTGCTGTAAACAGGCAGGGACAAAGGCCTCTTCCCTCCTCCTCCAAATCATCCAGTAGCCAAAGCAGTCACTCAGTCCCAACGTGTTCAGGCAAGTGCCATGGGAAGCTCTTTTTAGACAATGACTCCTTGCCAGGGAGTTTCAAAACCAAACCCATTCGTTTAGCAAGTGCTGCAGAATCTCCAGCTTGGTGCTGCCTGTTCCTCCTCCACACCACGGAATTCCCAGCACACCGTTCCTTCACAGCCTTTCAGAGACACAGCATTGTCCTTGAAGTCCTGTGCCAAATGTGCTTGGAAACACTCCCAGTCCTGCTCACCAACAGCTTCACCTCAGAGGAGCGTGGGGCTTGTCCACACTTGAGAGCTAATTTGGATTAAGGGAGGGTGTGAATTAAAAGCAGAGCAGGAATCCCAGAATATCTCTGGGCAAATAAGCCCCAAATTATCAGAACAATTGACTAAATGTGCTGCCAGGAATGGCAAGATCAGCACAGCCCACGCTGCCTGGTGGGGCAGCTCTGGCTGTCAGGACAGGTACCACCTGACACCCACACTTGGAGACGGTGTTTTTCACATCCTGTTGTCTGCAGCTTCCCTGTTAAATATGGATTGTGGTTATTATGAGGTGGCACAGCCCCGTCACACCGTGCCCGAGGCTGTGCAAACATGGAAGAGAAAGAAACTTTCTGCCTTAAAGGGTTTGCAAAGTCTTCTCTGTTCCCTCTGCCCCAATATGAGTGAGCCAGGCACCACTTTGCAAAATGGGAAACATCTGAATCTTCCATAAACTGAATAATAAAGATTTCCTCCTATGGTCTAGCTCACCTCAAAAGACAGGAATTTTGAGTTCCATTGGCAGTGACAGTGTCTTTTGAGCTGTTGGTGCTGAAAGAGGGAAAATACTGTGAAAGAGCTACAGTCACATACATATATTTAATATATAAAAAGAGATTAAAAAAGCAGACATTGGTAACACTGAAAAGACTATAATGAAAAACGTGGTAATGCTGAAACCACATGAATTTTAACCAGAATCTTGAAGAAAAGCAATTCAGGAGAAAAAGGAATCCATAAATAATGAGGAACATGGCAAAAGCTGAATAAGTAGAAATAGCCAGTCTGTTAAAAGGCTGAATAAGCATGTTCTTTGTAATGGCATGGAAAGGAAAAGACACAACAGCCTGTATCCTCCGCTCCAGTGATAATTTCCCTGGGAGCTGCACCCATTCAGCTGAGGGCAGTTCAGAGGCTGAGCCACTTCCCTTCAATATAAAATAAAGTTTTGAAAATCTCTGTGGTCAAAGTTGTGAAAGCTTAAAAACCGAGTGCTGAGAGTACAAAGGCCTTTCCACAGGAAGCCAGAAAGCTTAGTAAAAAACATGTTTTGTCATAAAGATTCACAGAATTGTTAAGGTTGGAAAAGACCTTTGGGATCATCAAATTTACCACCACCTTGTTAACCACTAAAACATGTCCTCATGTGCCATATTCATATGTTTTCTGCATGTTCCCCTCTGCTGATTCCTACATTCTTCTAATTCCAGGTTTGACTTCTGGCACTGGAAACTCCCACTCCTGGAGCTGAGTAGAGATGAGCAGGAGGTTGTGCTCGGAATGAAAATATTTGGGCCAAACTAGCTCACTTTCACATCCCATATCACCTTCCCTGGGATGGAAGTCCATGGTTTTCTTGTGTATCCGTAGCAGGGAAGATGAGAGTAGATCAGCTTTGACTCAGCTTCAATCCTTCACACACTTGTATAGGATTTGGGAAGCTCCACAGGGGGATACCATGGAACCCATCTTTTAGAAACCCCCTCCCAGTGAGGGCTGGTTACCCACGAGCTTCAGCCTGTGCTTCAGGAGCAGATTTGAGGAAACTCTATTTTCCCAGTGCCTGTGCACCATTATGCTGCTGCCAGTTGATCTGTCAACAATCAGTGATGCTT
>JAWWLV010000057.1:9662716-9682799 GCA_035041135.1 Platyrinchus mystaceus
CGAGCTGGGCTCAGCAACGCCTCTCCAGATGCAGCCATTTGTATTTTGGCAGTGGCATTGCTCTTGGCAGCATGGAGGCAGAAGGAGTGAAGACTAGGGCAAGGAGTGGAGTGAGGAGTGAACCAATTAGCCTCCAATTTCTTCAAATTAGTCATAAAAACAGGATAGTTTGAGTTAGAAGTTCTGGTTCAATCCCCCTTCAATGATTAGGGACACCTTCAACTAGACCAGGTTGCTCAGAGCCCTGTCCAACCTGACCTTGAACCCTTCCAGAGATGGGACATCCATCACCTCTCTGAAAAATTTGTTCCAGTGCTTTACCACCCTCATTGTTAAAATCTCTTTTCCTTATATCTGTACTGAATCAACCCTCTTTTAGTTTAAAACATCACCCCTTGTCCTGTCACTACAGGCTCTATTAAAAGTCTGTTCCCATCTTTCTTGTAGGTCCTGGAAGGCTGCTGTAAGGTCTGCCTGGAGCCTTCTCTTCTCCAGGCTGAACAACTCCAACTCTCAGATGCTGTAGACACAGAACATCCCCTCTGGAAGCACAGAGCAGAGATCTGGGTGGATTTCAGGCAGCAGGAAGGATGAGCCTCAGGGGGAACCCCAATTTCTGCCTCCAAATGGAAGCCTGGAGTGAGGTTTGTTGTGATTTACCATCATCTCTGCCTTGTCAAATCCCTTCAGTCACTCAGGGCCTGCAGCAAGGTGGATTGTTTTCCTAGATTATTCCTCTTCCCATCTATTCAACCAACTCAGGACCTGGGGTGCACAGCCCCAGACTGTGGCCCCGTGGATATCCCAGCACTGCTTCTCCAGGCAGCACCAGAGGAGGGTCTCCCACACATGTCTGTGTGAACACAGGGAAAACCAACACTCAGAGGTGACTGGGAAGCCAGGAAAGTTCTGACAGCGGTTGGGGAAGAGTTTTCATCCCACAAGTATGAGAAAGGGGTGATCACAACCTCACTTGAGGTCCACCTGATGATATCCAGCGAGCTCAACCCTCTGTGCAGCTGTAGAGAGGAATAGATGTCCCAGGAAAGGCACATTGTGAAATCTGTCTTTCCAGATTCACAGACACCGAGGTGACAAGATGCAATGTTTGGAAACTAGACAAAAAGCCAGCCCTGGCAGTGCTCAGATCAGCTCTGGGGGTTCTTTCAGCCCAGAGAGGGATGAGTCCAGAGCGTCCCTATGCCAAGAGAGGAGACACAAGTGCCCTTTGAGCCATGGGGAACTTTATCAGGTTTTAAGTAGGAAAAAAACATTGTCTGTTCACAACAGCAGCCTTGTGAGGCTGCACATGCTCTCACTGCTTCAGGCACACAGAAGTGGAAGAGCTTTTTCCTATCTTTTGTACGTGCTGCCGCTATTTAATGTAAATGTACTTACCAGAAACTGAATAACTCCCACGCCAGTAATTTTATACCCATCCAACATTTACATTACGAATGCAATAATCTGCAGCACCACAACTTATAAGGCAAGGCTAGAATTCCCGAGGCAAGAAAGGTCTATTTTTAGACCTTTCAAGCTGAGATTTTTACTAGATGTAGAAATTTCTTTCCTTCTGCTGCCTTGGGTGTTAATTTGCATTAAAAGTTTCGGGGTTTTTTTGTTCTGAATTTTAGGTGGCACATGGTCAAACACCAGCAAAACAAACCAGTTGCTTTCCGGGGAAGGAGTGCAAGAAGGACCCCCTGTGCACACAAGTGGCTCTACCCGGGTAAGGTGTTGCCTAATGGGGTTACTTTGAGGCAGAGAAATGATGAAATTCATTGTTCCCCTTAGGAACATCCTCCATCTGGGCTGTAACCTGGCTCAGGAGTGACGTGTGCCCTCCTGTGCTGGGATCATTCCAGCTTTAATCCCATGTAGCTGGCAGCAGTTTTACAGTGTTGCTGTTAGAGATTTCAGCGAAGATACTCCTGACTCATATTTATAAATGTTGTTTAAATTCATAGGCTATTTTCTTCTGTGTGTTTTTTGAGGTTTTTTTAATATTGCAGAGACTTGGTGTTCTATTTGGTGCTCTTCTTCTGTGTGTGGTACCCAGGAGAGACCAAAACAAAGCGAAAAACTCTTGTTTCCCACTGTGTGTGGAAATAGCAGAAAATAAATGAGAAAGAGAGGAGGATCAGATACATCCCAATAATTAAAAACTCCTTTCTGCTGGGCCCCACGAGGGATCTGTGTCATCCAGAGCATGGGGGCAGCACTGGTCCAGGATGAGCAGCTCAGGGTTGGATCAGTTTTTGCATCACACAGAGGTGTTTACCAGCAGGGCTCATAACAACTGCCTGGCAAGATGCGATGCTCTTTCCAAACCAGGACTGTATACTAATGTTTTCCATGCCAAGCTCTGTCTGGGATTACAGCAGGGTGATAAATCCCAGCCCTGGCATTCTCTTCTCTTGACAAATCACCCCACTGCCATTTCTTAATCAAAAGCTGCCAAAATGGAAGCGCTAATAACACCCCTCCTGCCCTAACCCAGCTGCGTGGCTGCTTGGTGGCAAGAGTCAAGCACATTTATTTTGCTTCTGAATATCATCTATGGACCATGTACAGAAAAAGATGCTAAATCTCTGTCCTCCTGTGCCCCGTGAAAGGCTCTAGCAGAGTAGATGGACCTTAATTTCCTCCCCTCTGCAAAGCAATGCACTGATTTCCCCGATGTCATCAGGTTGTGCTCAGGGGAAAAAAAAAATAAAAACCCAAAAAGATTGTGGCAAATGCAGATGCAATTCTTTTAAAACATTGCCTTTTTTGAGAAGTAGCAGCAACAAAAATTATCTGAAGATCAAAGAGAAAAGAGGCTCTGCTCATGGACAACTCAAAAATAATATGGGGCAGTTGCTGAGCAACTCTCCAGTGCAAAGTATTGCTATTTGCTGGTACCTCCCCCCATCTGCACAAGAGGGGTGGTGTCAGTACTAGTCAAAGTCTGTGTGATTGCCTGAGTACAATTAGATCTAAGGTCTTTGCAAACAGCTCCTATCAATCAACCTCAAGCCATTGATCTTACATCTAAAGCACTTATTGAAAAATAATTTTTTTTTTTTATCTAATCAACCATTAAAGATCATTTTCTTCCCTTTTGAGGTTGGGTAAATAAAATTCTTCCATCAGAACTTGCTTAATAATTATGCTGGACACACAGTGGACCAAATCCTGAGTGTGAAGTAAAGCAATGACTCAGAAACCAAAGGCTGATTTCTTTTTCTCTGGTCTTCTTTTTTTTTCTTTCTTTTTTCTTTTTTTTTTGGTTGGTTGGTGAGTTGGTTTGGGGGTTGGTTTTTTTGGGTTTTTTTTGATGTTGTTGTTGTTGGAATAGCTATTCTTTAACCAGGCATTCACACAATTTGGTGTGAATTCTAAATGCCTTCCAATAATCAGGGTATTGTCTGTTATCTGCCTGGGGGTGTGAAGCACATATGCCACAGGGATCTGCCTGCTGCAGGGTGGTACCTGAGGACTTTACCTTTCTCCTCCCACAGTTGGTTCATCCTTGTCCTGCTTTTGGGTGCCTGCTGGCACAGATGCAAAAATGCTTTTGTCCTCCAAGGAGGGGCTCTGAGTATCCATCTCTGGAGACCCTCCAGCATCAAGATTGCACTGAGACTGTCAGATGGCCTCGGGAAGGTCCTGGAGGGGCAGATGTCATGACAACTCCATAACAGGGTTGGGCCCCAGGTCAGGTGGTCGTCATCCTTCACTCCTGCTGGGGTCTCTGGGAGGATGTTTAGACCTCAGATAACCATGGAAATATGTTGCTTCATCTCATTTTGTCACAGAAGTGAATAAACCTGAGGCCTGAGGTGAGCTGTATAACCCCAGGAAAACTTGGCATCCTCACCCTGTGTTCAGGTCTGAATCACATTTCTACTTTTGCTGCTCTTCTCTTTTTTCCAAGCAAATTACTGAGGAATCCTCCAACCCAGCCTTCAACAGATAATACTACCTGCAAAAACTGTATGACAGAGCTTTTTGTGTGGTTGACATTCCTTTTCAGGTTTCACAGTGTCTTATAGGCCCCATGAAAGAAAGGAAAGAACAGAAGAGACAGGTGGGAAATTACTTTTCACTTCCCCTGCCCTCCTAGCAGGAGATGTTTCTCAGCCTCTGTATGGAGGAGAAACATGGGAAGCAACAGGGAGAGGAGTTTCTGTGGCCACTGGTGTTGGGATAAGTAAGTGTAGTTTATCATGCAGCCTACAAGGAGACCTGGCTCCTACATCCCTCAGATTCTTGCTCCTATTTGTGCTCTGGCACTACAGCGCGAAGGAAAATCACTGATCGACCATCATCCCCTGGAGGTCCCAGATCCAACCAGCGATCCTGCCGTGCTGGGGCAGAGAACAACCAGGAGGATGACAGTAAACACCCTCCAGAAGGAAGACTCAGCTCCTGCACATCTTGTTTTCCTACAGTTCCTGTGTGATTCAGACCCTTAATTTACACCAGAGGTGTCTAATGTTCCTTGTCCTCAACTTCTCCTACCTCCAGCACAGCTGCACTCAGGTTAGGCAGAGGTCAGCCCTCGCAGAACGTGATTACTTACTGCAGGGGGAAGGACTTCCAGTTTTTCTTTTTCCCGTTATTTGTTCCAGGATGTTCTGAACTCTCCTCAGATCACAGCAGCTGTTACATCCAGTGGCAGCTCTGTAGCATTTGGGGTCCCCTGAGACAGCTTAGCTGAGTGGTTTCACAAGAAGAGGAATCCTGTTAATTACAGCCACAGAAAACTCCCTCTTTTTACAGAGGAATGGGCCAGGCTGGCTGATAAGATGGATTTTGTTTCTAAAACTCTGTTTGCTGCAAGCCAGTCCAATAGAGAGACCTGCTGGAAGTTTCACCTCCCCTCCAGATCCAGGAGGGCTCTGGTCCCTTTGTCTCATACTATCTTTGTCTGCACAAATCTCTTTCCAAACGACTGGCTTGTCTAGAGGCCAAACCAGCTCCAGGAACAAAGATTTTGTCTTGGAAGAGGAAGACCATAGATAACAGCACAGGCAGAAACATCCTGAGCATCACTGCGGCTTCGCCTGCGGTGAGCTGATGCTTCCTAAATGCTTTGTCTTCCTCCTGTCACCATGTCCCTTTTAATTCCTCTTCCCCACACTTTTGTAGTCGGATGCCTGACATAGTCTCTATTAGTCTCTGCTGCCTTGTAACAAACATCAAAAGGAAGCCTGAAAAGAAGACGAATCGGAGATCAGGACCCAGAGCAGTCGCTAATAGAAGAGAATACATTAGGCACACCAAGGTTCAATAGGAAATACATTTTCCATCTGCCTTTATTAGACAGATCTAAGGGCAGGCTTGGCGTTGTCACAGGCAGCCAGAGATAGGGTTGAGACAGGATTTTTTAATGAGAAAAGCCAGGAGTCAGGGAAAATCCTTGTACAGATGAAGGTCTTTCTAAATTAGACTGATCTGGAAACTGCAGGTCAGGCTTTGGAAGGCAACGGGTGGGCAGGGGGATCAGCTTCCCTCTGGTAACAAATTCATAACTGGGGAGCTGAGTAGAATCCAGCCTCTTCAAAAATGGAGAAGGCTCAGTGGCTCATAGGGAGTGGGACAGGGGACTCAGCAGAGCTGATGGGAGCTGGAAGGACAGAGGGATGTCATCCCCTTTCCTCAGGAGGGGTACCTTCCTCCAGAGAAAATGAGCTTGCTGATGCTGAAGCTGTTGGACCTTATAGCCTTTCACAGGGTGCCTTTGAGAGGGCTTTTAGAGACACAGATATTTGAAATCCCTGCTAAGAATGTCAATAGCAGCAACTCAAATGAACTTTTGCCTGATATTCACCCGTAGGATGCTTTGGGAAGGATCTATGGGTCAGCCCAGGGGGTCTGCCTGACAGAGGTGCCAGTCACAGCCCATGACCACACAGAGACTCTTTGGACAGGCAGTTTTGGTCCAGCCAAGCCAGTGCTGCCTGAATCTCCGCTTGTATGTCCCCAGCTTATATCTCCTCCCTGTCCTCCCTGGCAGCAGAGCAGCATTGTCCTGTCCTCCCCTCTCTGTCAGCACTGTCCAGCAGCCTGGAGACACCAGGCTTCATTATGAGGGCCTTCACAGAAGCCAAATGGTCAAATAAACAAGCTAAAACTGCTGATTTTCCTAATCTCAGGCACAGAGATTTGTTTGCCTTCTGATCTACAGAAAAATTTCCTTCTATTCCGTGTTGCTTATACAACCACATATGCTTGGAGAAGAAGTACCAGACAGGAAATACAAGCTCTGACTTACAGAAAAGCCCCTCAAATACTGTGCCTGAAGAACCCTCCAGCCTGTAAGACACCTGATGGGAGTGTTTGGGGTCAGCTTCTGCTCTCAACTGCCTTGGCAGGACTCTGAAGGAACTCTCTTGGTTCAATTAAGTTGGGCAGAGACAAGACTAGAGTTTTCTGTATTTCTGCTTGGAAGTGATCTGGCAAAATGAGTTAATGTATTTGAATTAATGTATTTGCATCTTTATAAGAGGAAGAGAATTGGGCCCACGTTGAGCAGAGATAATGAATTAAACTGAATTAAATTTTGATACATATTAGATATATGTTAGTTACTATATAAAGTAATATACTTAATTAGCCAAGGAAGTCTGTTAAATATTGCATAAGGTTACCAATGAGTTCTCTGCCTCCAAGGCCCTGCAGGAAGCGAGGGAGCTGACATTTGTAGGTCTCCTCACAGGAGAACCTGGTGGTAGCTCTGAAGAAATCAGTGGACTCCACAAGTGGGCTTAAACTCTACCCCTCTAATTGCTTAGTGTGGTGAAGTTTTATAAAGTTTGATGGAATGCTAAGGAGCACACAGTGCCACAGCTCATTTCTCTACAGCTACTCTGTTTTCCATCTGCCTGGGAACTGCACTGGCTTTGATTAGAAATTTTTTAGTTCTCCCCGAATGTCCTCTTGTCACTCATAACCTCCACCACTCGCTGCAATTAAGAGTATTAAGAACAAAGCCCAGCCTTGCCTCTTAAACCATCCCCTGATGGAGTACCAATTTTAACGGATATTTTTCCAACAGAGCTTTAACATTCACTCCTCCATGTGGTAAAATGCTTCCAGCATCGTTGGTAGCAGCTGTACATGACTATCATGTCTTGATATTCAGACCCTGCTGTCTCTCTCTGAAAACATGTATTGGTCTTAACAGCAGCCACCAACTCAGTCCAAGCTGACAGATGTAGGATGACTTTTGTTTTTATTCCCTTTGTGCTCTGAAATTTTCGTTTCAAAATACAATATCGAGTTGACCTTGACAAGAGTCAGGTGTTTGATCAGACAGTTACTTCATTACTAATGGCATTACTCATCCTGCTCTGAGGTGTTTTCCTCCCCCAGAGTCACTAAACTCAGCATTTTCCTGCTCACAAAACTGCTGTTGGTTTGCACAAGGATAGAAATGTGACTTTCTCAGATGACAAGGTGATTTGTAACTTTAAGGAGTTAGTTCCCAAGAATCCAAAAACAGTCACAGCAGTTTGGGACAGGTCTGACTATGAACAGTCTCCTGTATTAAAGGATGCATTTTTGGACACTGGATTTGCAGGTTACAACTGGGAACAGAGAGAAAGAAGAAAGGAAGGAGAGGAAAGAAGGAAGGAAAAGAAAGGAGTGAAAAGGCACAGGACTTGTCCTGAACACAGATGGACACACACTGTGCCCAGACAGGGACAATTTCCCTCCAGTATTCACGGTCCTTCTCGGGGATGTGGTGGTTTTGCAGTCACTGGTGCTGCTCAGGGCAGCTCTCAGCACGTGCTGCTTTGAGAGTGGAGATGTTACTGCTCTCCCTACCTTTGTGAAAGCTGATTCACTGGGTATTTCTCAGCATTTTTAAGGAGATCCAGTCATCACTGTCTTTATCTGACATCAGATTTGCTCAATTATGTCCCTGGTAAGGAAGAGACATTCTGCCACCAGTAGAAGCCGTTTTGGCACCTGGCTGAGCAGTGGATGAAGCACATCCAGCAACTGATTTCCTCATGTCCCATCCAGGTTTGGATTGCAGTGCTGGTTTTCAGTCCTAATAGTTCCCAAAGTTTGGAGAGACAAGTTGTTGTTGAGTTTGTTTTTGAAAGAGAAATATATATCAAAGAGTATCATTTCACTGGAGAGGCATCTCCAGCATGAGAAATGCTCCCCTGGCATTTTCTGTGTCCTACCCACTGATGCTACATGTAAAATATTTACACTGAGGGTTTGTGCTGTAGCTTTGGGGTCTGGCAAAGCAGGAGCTCAAGGGCTCCTTTTGCCCTCAGCCGCTCTGGAATCTCTTTTCTCTGCCATCTGCCCTCACCCTCACCCACGTGTTCTGGTAACTTGCAAGGGGATCTCAAAAAAGGGAATTTTCCAAACAGAATAACATTTCCCATGATGAAAGGCAGAAGAAAAGGAAATAAAACAAAGGGACAGGTTTCATATGACAGATACTTGTGCAAATGCCAAAGCACTTTCAACCCTCATCAGTAAAGATGTGAACACAAAGAGGTTTTTTAATCATCTCTTTCTTTAAAGTTTGTTTTACAGGCAAACTGGCTCCATGAGAGAGAAGTAAGCAATGGAAAAACTATGATTTGTGTATAACAATAACAGCACCTCGTCTGGAGGTTTGGAGCTTGCACTGCCTTCAGCCCTGCAGATCCTCACTGCCCCTTGGAAGGGCAAACTCCTCAGTGTGGAAACTCTGCCTCCATGGAAATGGAAAGACAGCCACAGGATGAAGAGGTGTCAAAAAAGCTCCTGTTTCCCCATTAAGTGTTACTGATGCTAATGTGTCTTCTGATTTCCATAACCCTTGATTTCAGGACACAGCTGTCCTCCCTGCATAATTGCAATGATGCATGTCTAAACCTGTATCAAAGTGCAAATCCCTCCATGGAAGGTTGGAAGGAGACTGATCAACATCCAGGGGATGTTAATTCCATCCCTACTGATTATGAATCCCTAACACCGGATTTATTGGTTTTATTTGATTTGTTACAGGAGAAATGGGAACTTCCATCTCTCCCTTTCCTGGAGAAGTGAGAGCAATGCCCAGTCAGGCACACACATGTGCCCCAGTGCAGCTGAGCTCACCTGTGGATGGGATGCTTTGCCCACACATCTGTGCCCCACAACAGAGGCACTTCTGATGTTGAAGCTCCAGATGATTCCTGAGCTGGAGCCAAGCAAATCACTGCAAGCACTGAATTATAGATGTGCCTGGAGTTGAGGGGCAGCAAATCTTTGAAATTTTTCAGCTATCTGCTGCCTCGTGGAGTCGAGGGTATTTGTATGTAGAATTTGGCTTACCACATAAGAAACAATTTATAAGATTAGGACTCAAAATAAGCAGCCCTCCAACAGCACTGGAATCTATTTTTACTGATCTATAAGCTTTTTTCCCCTATGATTTCCCCACATAGTCCAGGTTCTTTGCAGCTTGATGTCAGAGGAGCTCATGCACATTTCAGTACAGAAGGGAAGCAGACAAAAGAAGACATTTTGACTGTGAGGACAGTCTGGAACAGATTGTCTGGAGAGGTTATGAAGGGTTTTTTTGCTGGAGGTATTCAAACTCCGACCAGACAAAGTCCTGGGCAACCTGCTGTATCTGACCCTGCTTCAGCAGAGGAGTTGGCCTAGGATATCTCAAGAGGTCCCTTCCAGCCTCAACCATTCTGTGATCTGCCACCCCCAGACCCTGCTTCTCAGGCACAACCTTGGAATAAGCAGAAATCAGGCTCAGGAGAGCTTGGAGCTGAACTGCAACTCTGACCCTCTGGAAAGGTCCAATTTTGGCCCCTGTACTTCCACAAAGATTAAGGGTCTGAGTCTGTGGCAGCCTCTTAACCAAGGAGAGGGCACCATGGCCTGACTGCAGGGTGATGAATACACCCTATATGAAATATATAAGTACTTAGGAACATATGGAATATCTACATGGCATATGTACTGCATAAGCCAGGTCCAAACGTTAGCTATCATACCATCTGCTTGCATGTCTGTATGTGATCTGTTCTAACCACCCCTTCAGGCTGGGTGATTTCTTTGTTTTATTACCAAGATAGCATGTTTCCAAATATATTAGAAATATATTTGTCCTGTCTGCGGAAGCAGGAGAGAAACATCAGGACCAGCTCTGTCACCTGTTATTTATCTAACAATCCTGGCAATTTACTCTGGATAAACAATAATTGTGATTTGTCCACATTACATTATATCACTTTATAAATCACCTTAGGTACAAAAGATGGGTTTTACTTCCTATCCGGACAATGAAAACTCTGAATAATGAATGGCAGCTAAGAAACAGCAGACAGCTCCTAGGGATAACACTGCAGCATGCACACAGTAATTTGGAATTTGTAAACATTTCAATGAATACTAATGTTTGACTGAGTGGCTGGAGATAACAAATAACACCGGATCACAAACAGTTCTACAATGAAAGCAGTGTGTGGGTTCATTAAACATCATGAGTGTTATCAAAAAAGCTGTTTCTCCATCACATCTGTGGTGATAGACATAAAATTCAGGTCCTCTCCACTGTAGCTGCCCAGCCAGGCTGTTCACCACCCTGCAGGGAAGGCAGCCAGGTGCGTTGTTCAATCTGATTATCCTCAAAGCAGCGCTGAAGCCCCTCAAGAGGTTCCTCGAAGCCGTTCCCCCACTGACCAGGAGTTTGTTGCGGCATCCTCAGCTCTCCCACCCGCGGCTCCCACGAGCCCACAGTGACATCCTCTGTCGGGACGCGGCAGCGGTGGAGACTGAGCCGTCCATGGAGCGGAGTGGCTTGGGGCACTTATCTCCCTGAGGAAGGGGACAAACTCTGCCAGGCAGCTGCAGGTCTGCCCGGCTGCCGAGCCCTGCACAGACCTGGGAAAAGGGAGCCCAGCTGTAAACACGAGGCCAGCACATTATCCCAGTGCTGGGCACGTTAAGGGACAGGATGAGGCTGGTCCTTTTTGAGGCCACCCTTTGGTGGGTGCCACAAAGGCCACCCCTGTGGGAGCACCGAGGAGTGTTCCCACTGCTCAGCTCTGCCGGCTGCAAATGATTTACTGCGATTCGAGAGAGCCCTCTCAGCCTCCTCCCAGCAGGATCAGCCACCCCTATCAAGACAGTGGCTGTGGTAGTGAGTTTGAAGAGAAATTCAATGAGGCTGTAGCAGTTCCTGATGTGAAAATAGCTTTTGGAGCAATCAGAAGGTGGCAAAACCCGTGGACATTAGCTTTGGTCATATTTCTAGGTTTGCACAATTTTCTTTCTTTGCTTTTTTATCTGTTCTTCACAGACATAGACGACTTACCAGACTTCTCCAGAAAGAAGAGTGTTTGGCCAGGGGTTCCAGCCAGTATCCTTCTCCGGTTTCCAGTGCTGCTGCTCTGCTCATCCCGGTGCCGATCTCCAGAGGTGCTGATTGTGGAGCTGATCCTGCCCAGTGACGTGACACCTGTGACAACGTTTCCACTCCTGAGGTCTGGAGCAGGGACCATGCACAGGGGTTGTACAGTTGCAGGTAATTTCATCCTGCAGCATCACCAGCTGAAGCAAGTATTCAGACAAAAGTTATTCTCTTTAGCCATGAAAAGCTGAACAATGGAGGAGGGACCATTAATCACCTCCCTGGAGCTGGGAGCAAGGACTCCTCGGTTTGCAGACCAAGTGGCATGGTCTGCATCTTCCTCCTGCCACCCATGAGGGGCACAGGCAAAAGCATCACCCTCCATGCTCCACCTGCCCAGGGAGCCCTCCCGGCTGCCTCTGATTAAAAGGCAAGTGAAGCCTTGACTTCTCTCCATTAAGGCAAAGACCCCACGGCAGGAGCCATAAGCACTCCTCACGGCCTCTCTCTTGGGGAATATTTTGGGGAGATGTGGGAATGTTGCTGTGCAAAATGCGAGGATGCTCTGGGAGAATTCAAGGGTTCTCCTGAGTTGAGAGGGGAAGGAGGAATGTAGAGATGTTCTGTGGGTCAAGGATACTCTGAGGTAATGCAGCAATGCTCCCAGGCTGAGAGGGGAAAGGGGAATGGGAGACAATAGTCTAGACAATTCGGGGATGTTTTGGAAAGAATCAGGGATGCTCTGGAGGGACGCAGGGACGCTCCAAGGTAAAGCAAGATGCTCCCGGATTGAGAGGGGAAGGGAGGATGGTGGGATTCTCAGGTTTGCTGTGAAGGAATTCAGGGATGCTCTGGGGTAATACAGGAATACTCCCGTGTTGAGAGGGCAAGGGAGAACGTGAGGATGCTCAGGGATGCCTGGGGGGATTCAGGCATGCTCTGTAGGGATGCAGGGATGCTCCGGGCTGCTCTGGGGGGGTGACGCGGGGACGCCGGGGGCCGGAGCGGCGGTCCCGCCGGCGGGGCGGGAGGCGGGCGGGGCGGGGAGGGGCGGCAGCCCCGCGGTGGCGGAGCGGTGGCGGAGCGGCGGGGCCATGGAGAGCGGCGGGGCGCTGAACGGCTCGGCCGCCGCCGGGCGCTTCGCGGCCGCGGGCACGGCGGCGCTGGGCGCGCTCATGGCCCTGCTCATCGCCGTCACCGTGGCCGGCAACGCGCTGGTGATGCTCGCCTTCGTGGCGGACTCCAGCCTGCGCACCCAGAACAACTTCTTCCTCCTCAACCTGGCCATCTCGGATTTCCTAGTAGGTAAAGTGCCGCTCCCGCGGGGCCCCCGCGCCCGGCACGGACCGCCGGTGACTTGGCGGCGGGACCGGCAGCGGAGCCCGGGGCTCCTCCTGCCCGGCATCCCGGCACCCTCCTGCCCCACTGGCACCCCGGGTTCTCTCGGCCGTGCCCCGCTCCTGTCCCCCGGCACCCTCCCGCTGTCCCGGGGTCCCCTCCCGCCGTCCCCTGGAGGGTCCCGCGGTCCCAGCGCGGCACCTGCGGCTCTCCCCGGGGGCAACCACGCTGCAGACCCCCCGCTTCTCAACGGGAACGGACCCCTCCGGTTGCAGGTGCCTTCTGCATCCCGCTGTACGTGCCCTATGTGCTGACGGGGAGATGGATCTTCGGGAGAAGTCTCTGCAAACTCTGGCTGGTAGTTGATTACCTGCTCTGCACTTCTTCGGTCTTCAACATCGTACTAATTAGCTATGACAGATTCCTCTCGGTGACAAGAGCGGTGAGTCCTGTCATGGCAGCTGAGAGGGAAATAACTCTCCTCCTGCCTTATTCTCCAGATTCTCTGCAATAATTAAAAGCTCTTTGAATCCTCCAGAAATTATGAATCTTTCAGCCTGGTGATGGAAAGCAATAATTATCCACAAATACATAATTCAGCTGTGGTTTCAGATTAGTATTCCTGGTGTAATTAAATCACTTAAGCCTCAGATCCCATTGTGCAGGTGTTCCCCTCCCAGATGACAGGATAGTAGTGTACAAGGGAGCCAGCGAGGCAAGCAGACCTATCACTAACTTACTTATTATCTCCAGGACGAACAAGTGGATTGCAGTCAGAGTTACAGCTTCTCCCTGGCTACCAAGGCAGTAGATTGCAGTGCCAGCTTTGGCAGGGCACAGCCCTGAGGTCTCTGGGTATGTGTGGAGATGAAAATGCTCATCCCGTCAGAGGAGGTAACGAGCTGTTCACCACAGGCAGATCTGATCCATTCCTGTTTGGTCCTTCCCTGACTCCAAATACAACACAGATTAGCTGCAAGGCTCAGAGGGAGCCAGAGCTGAATGCCTGCCTTGCCCAGGAGTTTGATGCATGCATCTCCCTGGGAGTTACAGGGAGTAGCTGGGGGCAGCTCAGGCAAGGGCTGGGTGCAGGTGACTGCCAGGCTCCGACCAGGTCAGTGCATTTCCACTAAGCAGACACCACATTTCGGAGCTGCAAACTGAGTGTTCTAAATCTTCCCTGCAAGAGTGTGATTTATCTAGCAATTGCTCCCATTGCCTAAGGCATATGAGTCTATTAGACTGCCGGGGTATTGCCTAGCAACTTTACCAGGAACACTACCAGTTCATTTCTCAGGAGCCTCAACCAGCTGGGGTGTGTGACCGTCCTTAAGAAAAGGTTTTCCTGTTGCAGGTCGCGTACAGAGCCCAGCAAGGCAACACCAAGCAAGCAGTGCTGAAGATGGTGATGGTGTGGGTGTTGGCATTCCTGCTGTACGGACCTGCCATTATCAGCTGGGAGTACATATCAGGCCGGAGTATCATTCCCACTGGGGAGTGCTACGCTGAGTTTTTCTACAACTGGTATTTTCTCATGACAGCCTCTACCCTGGAGTTTTTCACGCCTTTCATCAGTGTAATGTTTTTCAACCTGAGCATTTACCTGAACATACAGAAGCGTACCAAGATACGCCTGGACATCTTCCATGAAGTGCACAACCAGTCCTTCACTGAAGAGATGGAAACGAGCCCAGAAGCAAAGCTTTCTTTGAAATGCTGTAAGTGGGAGCAGAAGGAGTCAGCTGAAACCCTCGACCTCTCTAAGAGCAAAGCTCAAGCAGCAGCCTCCACTTCCAGCCTGGGTGCCAAAGACCTGCTGGCAACAAGCTCGGAGAGCTCCGGGAAACCCAAGTGTTGCAACAAAAAGAGCTGTAAAAATTCAGCATCCACTCTGTCCTTAGAGAAACGGATGAAGATCATGTCCCAGAGCATGACTCAACGCTTCAGGCTCTCTAGAGACAAGAAAGTGGCCAAATCCCTGGCAATCATCGTGGGCATTTTTGGGATTTGTTGGGCACCATACACTCTCCTGATGATCATCCGTGCTGGCTGCCACGGCCACTGCATCTCTGAGTACTGGTACGAGACTTCCTTTTGGCTGCTGTGGATCAACTCGGCCATCAACCCTGTCCTGTACCCTCTCTGCCACTACAGCTTCAGAAGGGCTTTTATTAAACTCCTCTGTCCCAAGAAGCTGAAAATTCAACCTCACGATGCCCTTCAGAACTGCTGAAAGTGAAGCCAGCCCTGTGTGAGGATGAGAAGAGTCTTGGTTTAATGCTCCAGTATTGGTGTAGGAATGCAGCTTCCTTCCTTGGAAGAACCTGGGAGCAGTGGCCTGGGGCAGGTGAGGAAAGCAGCAGTGAGACCACTATTAATTTATTCTAGTTCATCAACAACAAAATCCCACATCACAGGAGGGTAAAAGGTGTTTTTTTTGACATTAACCACAGACGGTGAAGTCTGTGTCTGCCACTTGCAGGTGCCACAAAGGAGCTCTGCTGCCACCTAGTCAGGCTGAGCAGCACCAGCATTTTTCTAAAATAAAGAAAAATGGAAACAGGAAAAAAAAAGCTAACAAAGTAATATCTGACCTTAAAGTATTGCACTAAATTACAGTTTAGCTGTTTGCAGATCTGATTTTTCCCATAAATGGGAGTGTTTTTTCTTAAGTTATCACATGTATGTGATGGTAAAGAGAAGCATGAACCTCTGAAGGAAAACACCTCATTTGTCCTTTTTGCTACAGCAGCTGCAGCCATAATCTGGATCCCTCTTCCATGGGGTGCAATAGATGTTCCTTTCACTCCCCAAGAAGTGGGGAATTTTAGCAAGATTCAGAACACTTGCATTCTTCCTTTTAAAATATATCACTTGAATGGAGATCAACATAATCAGTCAACATGAGCATCAATTCTTTTATGTTTTAATTTCTTTCAAAGCAGTCAACTCATTCCACAGACAGAGCACCAGATTCAGGAGACCAGGGGCTCTAGCCTTGGGTTTTAACATAAAATCTTGGGCATTTTATCTCTGCTTCCCACCTCTTGCTTCATCACACTTGCCTGTGTGTTCTGTAACCTCTTTGGGCACAGAGTATGACCGAAAAGCAGATGAATTCCACTGCCCACCTCTGTTGGCACTGCTCAGTGATGTGGTAACACAAACATGTAATTAGTTGCCATGGCAAATGCTCATTTTTAACAGTATTGCACAGGGAAAGCTCAAGATCATAAGTCTGAAAACCACATTTACAAATAGAAGGCCAAATGCTGTAAAGTAGTACCCAAAAGCTTATGATGTTGTGATTGCCAATTACACCTTGCTGTTGCAAGCAAACTGCTTTTTGGCTGCTGCTAGGAGTAAAAAAGAAAATGCCATCCAACTGTATTCCAGTGATATTTGTTAAGTAGATCAGTGTTGTCATCTGAAGTCAGGATTTAAATTATGTCTTGTCTTGTGTATATGATATTTCAGTCTTGTGACATGTTCTGTCAATCTGTTTATATATGGGTTAAAATATACTCTTTGAAATACATGTACTATGAATTGACAGGATGTACTGTTGAGCCTGCTCGTACCTTTCCCTGTGTCTGTTCCCTTCTGAAAACCCTAATAAAGTATTTTTATATGAAGCTTGCCAAATATTTTATGGTAAATAAGGTGTTGATGGGAATGATAAAATCCAACTGGAAGTAAAACATCCATGGATTTGCCTGAGGAGGCAGTTAAAGCCCATGAATCTCACAAAAAACCAGCTCCCAAAACAGCTGAGTGTCTCTTACCTCTGGTTAGCAGGTTCCTGACAGCACACTGAGGGTGTGGAGAGTGCACATCACTCAATTCTCTCCAACCTGGGGTCTTTTCCAGAGCATATTCCATGCAACTGAGATCTGGAAAGGTCACATTAACACTAACTCTTCCTGTGACTTACAAACCCACTGGCCTGCCTAAAAATGAAAGAGTTATAAGGTGACCAAGGCACCAGTTTCCAGCTGTTGTTCTCTTCCTTTGTTCATCAGGAGAGGTGGGACTACTAGACCGTTGAGTCTGATAAAAAGGTTCTGGTTGTTACACCTTCACTTCCCAAAGAGTGAAGAAATGGACACATTTCATTGTGAGAGCCTTTTGCACAGTATTTTCATGGTCTCTGACCTCTATATGGGCAGAATTAGCTACAGTTGGCTGAAAGCAATTTTATTCATTGGTGGATTTTGCAGGGAAGATACTTATATTCCTTCCTGAAATAAGAGCTCTTGCCTTGCCAAATAAAAAAGAAAAATAACTACTTATGCCTGGACATGAGGTCACACCTGAGCCTGGTTTTCATACTGAAAACATTCTGAGCTGGTCGAGAAGTTTCAGAGTAGCTGATGACTAATTCAAATATGCTTAAAAGAGTATTTGAATTCTGCTGATTTTTAGTGCTCAGAATATAAATGTCTATATGCATTTGGAAGAGGCAGGGAAGGGACTAGGGAGTTTCTAGGCATAATCAAATAAGAACTGTGAAAATGCATAACCACTAGACAGGGCAGGGCTTGCTTGTCAACTAGCCCAGCAAAACTCTTGAGTATAATTTACATTATCATACCTGCTAAAAAAAATTGCCTTTTTCCTATTGTCTAGTCATAAACTGAGCAGGCAGGACCTGTTTTCAACCACCAGGAAAGAAGACCTGCTGTAATTATAAATATGCATCAAATATTTCGGGAAGCACATAGTCTTCAATTCCAGAGAGAATCATCCAATTTATGCACAGGCTGTTGGTAAACAGCTTCCACACAGCTCTAAGTCATGCCCAGGAGTTTTTTAATCAGTGACTTCCCACAGGACCTGTGTGGAGGTAATGCCAGTTCCCCTCCCTTAACCCAAACCTTCACTCCATTAACTTGAGGACGTAATGAGGTCCGTGGTCCTTTCATAGAGCAGCATCTGCATATCCATAAACTATCAAAGAACACTTTTATTCCAGCACAGCTACTTTCTTTTTGGCTCTGGAATGCTTCCTCCCTAATCACCAATAATGAGAGATCTCTTTACACAGACAGAGGAACTTTGCTCCCGCAGCTTCTCCTCTGGCCCCTCCTCGGTTGCCATTCCTTATTTGTTCTCTCCAACCTGCAGTTACATAAATTGCTCCATTGTTCCACAAACATCACTGAAGCTTCATTTGCTCAAGTAGGAGACTGGAGAAGAGGAGAGAATGCAAGAAGGAGCTTTTGTTGAAAAACACCTGTCTGGGATAATTAATGAGATTTGCAGGGAGGGAAGGGCTTTGAAATCAGGAAGATGTGATTACATTTTGATTTGAAAGAATGCTAATGGTTTTCCTTCATGTTTGCAAATGAACATTCATTTTCATAGCAGAACTAGGATGGAAAGACAGGAGGTTAGCACCCTTGCCAGAAAGAACTTTAACAACATGATTTCTGTGAGGGAGGATTAATTTTTTCAGAACCTCAGCTCTCGTGCAGTGACATCAGCACAACTTTGCAGTATAAACCTGGACTTAAAAAAAGACCTCCTGCACTCCACAGAACTTGTTCTGCAAATAGATGGGGCACAATAAGAAGCGTTATTATCTTTACTTCTGATGTGAGAATCGCAGGCAAGAATAAAAACTCTTTGCTGGCTGCCCTGGGTGAGTGCCACGAAAGAGAAAAGCTCTCGATTTCTGACACCTCAAAGCCAGCCTTTCATTTAAGATTGTACAGATGTTCCTGTGGACAGTAGGGAACTCACAGCACTTCTCTGTTCCCTTAACCTTGACTTAAACCTCCTCCTTACCACAATTTTCTGTCAGTATAGTCGTATTTGCAGGATTAAGGAATTACGGGGTTTAGAAAATCAACTAAGAATTTCATCGCAAGGTGAAAGGTCTTATATAACCTGGTACCATCATTTTATTGAGATATAAAACTATCACTGGCATTCACTTCGACAAAGACACTGCTACCTGGGAGAGAAAGACTTGTACACACCTCAAAGGCAAAAAGCCCAGCTCTGCCCCTACACCTCTTGTTGCAAGTTCAGAAATGTTAAATCAGCACCATTTTTAGTGCTAAAGTCCACGATGCAGGGGCATTACTAATTACTAGGTAGTTACAAGCCCCTCATTTTTGCTCTATAATTTACAAGCTGCTTGCACATTCTGGGAACAAAAGGGAGCTAATATTTAATCCAAATACCAAACATCTTAGGTAGGGCTATGTGTGCACATCTGTGGTGGAAGAACAAGACTAATATTTTTCCATTTGTAAAACTCTACAACCCGAAATTTTTTTTAAAATGACTCAGAGCCACCAAGCAGGACCTTTTGTCGTGTTTAAAGGCTTGTCTGATACATCAAATACCTGCCAATAATTCTGAGGACCTCCTGCCACGATACACAATGATTATATTTTAGAGGTGGCAAGGAGAAATTATGAAGGGAGGTGGGTCTGAGACATGTATGTACAAACATAACAAGCATCCCTCCTGTGCATGTAAACACACCATTCACAACAAAACCCAAGTTGTTATAGGCAGGTTGTGCTCACAACTTTAGCATCTGTTCTTTTAAGCATCAAAAATGTGTCTGTGATGTGACACTGACTTCTGAGTTATTTTTAAACACAATATCCTAGGATTTAGCAGCACAATTAACACTGAAGGAAAACTGACTGCAAAGGAGTTAATAATCTGATTCAAGATCTCTCTGAGCATTCACAGACAACAAGCTCTCTGCTAGAAGGGCAATAACAGTTCTGGCAAAATTTTTAGCTGTTAAGTAACAGCTCACACACAGCTTTAGACATTAGAGGCTGTTTATTTAAGAACAATCAATAATGGGGGTTGCATATATAATCCCTCAAACACGAGGTTGCACGTACACCCTGCAGGGTCCATGAATTGATGAGGGATTGACAAAACAGAGCAATCACCCTCCATTATGGAAATAATTTACACTGTAAGAGGCACAAATTTAATAGACCATTATGGTTAAAACACCATTTAATATCGTTGATACAGCTTGTATTAAAAATATACAGGGATAAAATAATATGTATAATACTTCTATGAGCCTCTGGTCAGTATTCTGAGAAGCAGGAATTACACTGTAATCCAAGAGCTTTCATGAAAGTAACAAGTAAGAAGATGTTTTGTTGCTGCCATTAATATTTTTAATCAAAATGAAGGTTGCAAAGACGGTACAGAACTGTATAGACAGAGGGATTCTGACAGAGATAATTCTAGAGTGAGAGAAAGACAAGTCAAATATGGTGATTGTCATTGCAAGTTTTCAGCAACAAGGTAATTTAAAACCTCAGCAGAGACCAAAACGCCCAACATATCCTTTCTGAAGGGAAGAACTCACTGGGAAGAACTCATGCAGACAGAAGCCTGCAG
>JAWWLV010000057.1:9691094-9711780 GCA_035041135.1 Platyrinchus mystaceus
AGCAAAGCATAACTTTAACAGCTTTACCAGCTGGTGTTAAAACATTTCCATACTCCACCCTGAAAAAAGCTTAAGCCCTAAGATGACTTAGCATTCACGTCTAAATAGATTTTCATTTCAGAGGATGCTAAACTTGGATCTAACGAAATCAAATGTTTACTATCTGGAAAAAGAGAAGGATGGGGATGAAATATAAATGATATGAACTTTATCAATTAAAAACAAAAACAAGAAAAACTAAATTAGAAGAATTCTCTATACTGTCTCGTTCACCTGCAGAGCCAGCAGATAAAGCTGCTGTGCATCATCACCGATCACTGATGAATCTTGCACATTGCTTTTCTATATATAGTGTGGATTTTAGCAGAAGTAGGACATCAAGTAGCAAGAGAGTGACAGCTCTGTGAATCACTGTGGACACAGTGTAACAGCAAGAAAGCATCGAGCTGCATCTCTAAACAAGCAAGCCAGAGGCTAAGAAAATGTTATCACCCGTTATTTCTTCAGTCAGTCAAGTGTCATCCTACAATGATAAGGAAGCTGAAGAACCACAGCAACTCACCAATCCTGCATGAGCTGTTGTCTTGAGTTCCAGGTGAAGGACTCTTTCTTGACCTGGCTCTCCTGGAGTAAATAATGTTGGAGACCGGTTTTCATTGGAAAGAAAAAAGCGATTCCCTTTCCCTCCAGCTCCTCCATAAGCTGCAACGTACTCTTCACCATGCTGAGTGAGGTCAGCCACAACCTCCCCATCCTCCTTCACCAAAGTACCTACAGGGACCTTCAAGTGAAGAGAGATACAAGCATTACATGGAAGCTCAAAGCCTGCAGCAGAGCTGGCAGCAGCAGGTCCTTTACCAGACAATTTCAGATCTGCTGAGAATCACTGCTCCTTATTCTCAACCTGAAGAATCCAAAACCAGAATTGCACTTCATGAAGCTCACTTTCTGAACCCAGAGAGCACTGTCAGACATCTATCCTTCATTTAAGTGTTAGCAGAACCATAAACCTCCTTTAAGAAGCCTGAGAACAGTAGCGAGGTAAGAAGCATATTGCAGGTGTGCACCAAAACAGCTGAAGAAAAGAAGTCTGCTCCTCCTTAAGAAGCTCCGTGCTCAGACTGCTCTAGGTATGACCCTCAGGAGTCAAGCAAATTGTTCTGACCAGATGCACCTTCCAAAGAAGTCTAATTTTTATGAACTTAAAGCAGGTTGATCTGCCCTGTGCCAGCCAGCCCTGTCTCAGCAGACAGCACACAAGGCTCGCTGCAAACACACACAGGAGATTTGCTCACAATAAGGTTCTCCAGCTTGAAAAATCAGGATTGTACCAAACTAACACACAGCAGGCAACATTCATTTACTTACTTTAACATACACGTATGCACCATTAGCTCCATAACAGTTTTTTCTTCCTCCTCTCTCTCCATGACAACCCTGATAGAAGGGGAGCACTGAAGAAAGTGATTTTGTTTGCTGGTCAGCTGTAAAGCAAAATACACATATTTTGAACACAATGTTTTGGTAAAGCAGGCACAGAAGAGCAACCTCTTCACTGTTCTTTCCCTTTCTGAATACTGCACGAATGTATATCTATTTACTGTCTCAATAATAACATAGCAGGGTAGACTAATGTTAATCTAAGTTGTGATGAAGTTTAACTGCCTTTGCTTATCTACTTAGGTTTATTAATGATGCACTTAATATAGTGGTCATTTCAGAAGCAACCATTACAAAATACTCTGGAAAATTAATTTGCTAGATTAGCACATTTTGCAGCAGGGTGGAGGCAGAAGCAGCTTTATTCATCTTAAGAGGAAAATTTAATCAGATCCCACCCTTATCATAACACAGTCAGGTAACAGCCACTAATATATGTGATTTTCCAAAAGCTTTCTAAGGCTGTCAGTGTCATTTATGTCCCCATTACCACAGCTCAGGACAAAGCTTAAAAAGCAAAGACACCTCACACAGAAGCAACCATTTTAACATTTTTGACATTTACCCTTTCTTACCATCCATGCAGGGCTGTTTTCACTAGGGTGGGGTGTTAAGCAGTAAGACAACAACATGAGACAAAATAGATTTAGTGAGTTTTACCTTTCAAAATGACATGACCCCCATCACCTCCATTTCCACCATCAGGGCCTCCAAATATTTTCCTGGGTTCGCTGTAGAAGGAATGACCCCCTGGCCCTCCTTGTCCTCCAACCACGCGCACTTTCCGGTGATCCACGAAATACCGTGTCTGTAACAAGGGTGGGGGTTGTACCCTTTAAGTACCATTTATCAGTCATCTTCCAAGAAGTTTTAATAGGCAGACCTGCTATTTTTAGTCATGACAAGTTCCATTCAACGGTAAAAAATGTATCAGAACTCTGCTGCCATTCACGGATCAATTAAATGCAGTGTACTAAATGTCATAACAAAGAAAAACAGATCTCATTTTTCAAGTATTTTTAAGAACCCCCTTAAAAGCAGATGCCTGAGGCTATGTTGATATAACTTAACACAGCAGCTCAGGCACCAGAAATACAAAATTCATGTTAAGGGAACTATTACCAGGAGAAGTATCCTTTTAATACAGTTACACAATGCTGACAGGTAGCTCAAGACAGCTACCACACTAAAACCCAAAGTCACTAAGTAATAGTGTCCCCACTCATGGAAAGAAAAAACAAATTCGTAAGCTTTTTGCTTCTTTAAATTGAAGTGAAATTTGCAAAAAGGGCACAGCACTCACGTGGGAGGGATATTTTCACACCAGTTCACTGCTTTCTATACCAGGTGATGAAATTAAGGCAAACTACAATCTTCAGACAATATAAAGTACTTGTAAAGAGAATAAGCAGAGAAAATCTTACTATATCCCACATCAAATCTTCAGGGGCTAATATATATATATATATATATATATATATATACACAGTTTAAAGAGAATTCCAAATCTTGGCTCTGTTTCTGGTATTAACTTATTACTTGACTTCTGGCAAACTAATTATGCTGCGCTCTAAACAAACAGCCCAAATGGTATGTGAGGGAGAAAAAGTCTTATTAGTGTTTTGATATCAAAGAGAAACAACTGAGAGAAAAAAAAAAACCCCTCTCAAAACTGAACCCTTGATAATTAAAGTTATACTAAGACCAGTGATGCCTTAAAAAGCCTCTTTTAGAAAAGCATTTGGCACCACCACACGGCGAGATGGGAAACTAAGGCTTTAACTGGGAAGTGATTTATGGATCACTAGAAAATAAGAATCTCCACAGACGTGTAAAGATAAAATTAAGAGTAAATTCTAGGAGCGCGCCGTTTCTCTGACATAAAATGCTTTAAAGCTAATTTTTTGTACTGTTTTATTATTTATTATTAAATTTTTTACAGCTTTAGCTAAAAGAGACTTTTTGCTTTCTCGACCCGTGGATGCTCCTTAAAGAGGCACAAAGGTGGGGTGACCGCTATACTGTGACCCCTCTGAACACCGGGACGTCGCGGGGCAGCCCCATTTCCTCACTATTCCCAAAGTTCATTCCATTTTAGCCGGTATTTCCCCGCAGCAGGAGCTCGGTGTGAGGAGGCGGGAGCTGCGGCGGGCGGGGGGTGCCGGACCCGCCGCCCCCTCGGCACTCACCAGCTGCCGCTCCGAAAGGGCTCTTTTCTGCCTCAGCCGCCTGTCCTTGGCGCACCTCGCGCAGGTCGTGGAGAAAGTCGGCGGGCTGAGGGGGAGCAGGACGGGCTTCCACGGGGCACGGCGGCCCAGCCCGGCCCCGGGGCGCCTCAGCCCGGCCCCGACAGCGGCGCGGCCCAGCGCGGCCCCGAGCGGCAGCACCGCCATGGCCGCCGGCCCGCCCCGCGCTCCCAGCGCAGCCGCTGTGCGGCCGTGAGGGCCGGGTTGGCGATCGCTGAATCCCGGGGTGCTTGGGGTGGGAAAGGGAGCTTAAATGTCGTCCCGTTCTAAGCCGCTGCCGCTGGCAGGGAGGCCTTCTAATAGACCAGCATGCTCCAAGCTCCGTCGCGCCCGGATGGGGCATCCACAGCTTCCCTGGACGACCTCTGCCAGTGCCTCGCCACCCTCACAGCAAAGAGCTTCCTCCTAATACCTAATCTAAACCTGTCCTCTGCAGTGTGAAGCCGTTCCCCCTTGTGCTGTCACTCCACACCCTTGTAAAATCGTCTCTTTCCATCTGTCTAGTCGGCTCCCTATAGGTACTGGAAGGTCACAGCTGGGTCACCCCAGACCCTTCTCTTTTCCAGGCTGAACAGTCCTCATTCTCTCAGCCTTTCCTCACACCAGAGGAGCTCCAACTTGGTGGCCTCCTCTGGACTCCTTGCAGCAGGTCCATGTCCTTCCTGTGCTGGGATCCGCAGAGCTGGAGGCAGCAGAGGGGCAGAAATCCCCCCATCCCCGCTGCCCACGCTGTGGGATCAGCCCAGCACAGGGGGCTTTCTGGGCTGGGTCATGTCCAGCCTCTCACCCACCAGCACCCCCAAGTTCTTCTCCCCAGGGCTGCTCTCCATCAGTTCATTCCACAGCCTAGATTGATACTGGGGATTGCCCCAACCCAGGGGAAGGCGAGGGGTTCAGGGATCCCTTTTCTGCCCACCTCAGCCTCACCAGTGCTAACAGCTGCTGTTCCTGCAGTGATCCCGGAGGAACACAGGTGCAGGTGTGGGTGGTGGCCCACAGTGTCCCTGCCCCATGAGAAGCCCCAAAATCCCCCCACACCATTACTCAGAGTGACCCACTGACAAGCTTTTGTCATATACAATGAACACGTTGCCCAGAGAAGCTGTGGATGCCCCATGCCTGGAAGTGTTCAAGGCCAGGTTGGCTGCAGCTTTCACAGAGTAACAGAATCATTAGGGTTGGAAGAGACCCCTGGAGATCACCCAGTCCAACCCCCCTGCCAAGGCAGGGTCACCTGGAGCAGGTGACACAGGAACATGTCCAGGTGGGTTTGGAATGTCTCCAGAGAGGGAGACTCCACACCCTCCCTGGGCAGCCTGTTCCAGGGCTCTGCCATCCTCAATGGAAAGAAGTTCTTCCTCATGTTGAGGTAGAATTTCCTGTGGTTTAGTTTATGGCCATTGCTCCTTGTCCTGTCGCTGGGCACCTCTGAAAAGAGTCTGGCACCATCCTTTGGACACTTTGAGCAACCTGGTCTAATGGAAGATGTCCCTGCCCATGGTGGAACGAGATTGGGCTTTAAGGTCCCTGCCAACCCAAACCATTCTATGTGATTCTATAACCATCCATGACATAACCATAACACTTATATAAGCACTGTATAAGTAGGTCAGAAGGCACAGCTCAAAAGAATTTATCTTTACCTGTTGTTTCCATTCTATGTGTCATAAGAAAAGTACCACCAACTTCATTTTTGAGATAATATTTAACCTAAACAGTTTTCAAGCATTTTGTATTACAAAACAGAAAATGATACAATTCATGGAAGAAGTCAAAATGCTGGCATCACTTTGTTTCCACATTAATACATAAAAATGGACAACACATTAAATAAACATTTTGTTATTAACAATTAGAAATATTAACACCAAAAATCATGTATAAATTAGGAAATAAATGTACAAACTATTTCCAAAGTGCTCTTTCAAATACATTATATACACAACATTCACGAAGTTCTTAATGTAAGACATTTCAGATTGATCTAATGTTGCTGTTTCAGTTTAAGTGTTGTTCATGTTCTCTCAAAAGCATTTCAGCACTTTCAAAAACCACATAAAAGGCATATTTCCAAGCTGGCAAAGAGCAATATTGCATTCTTCTGGCTACCTAAAATTTTAATTATTATAAAGAAAACAATCTCACTTCCTTTCTGTTCCTTGCTATTTGAGAGTACTTATTTGTATGAAAACACCAGCAGGAAAGATGAGAGAAATGAGGACTGACTAAAAAAATGTCTTTTTTTTTACCAGTAATTGAAATTATTGACATAGGAAGGGCAGTGCTTGGACAACATTTAACAGTAAACTCTTCAGTTGTCCAGTTAAAGACTTTCCTATAAAGGAAAAAAAGTAATGAATTGAGAGATGTTCTGTTTTTCTTGTGGTCTTGGTTTTTAAAAATATAAAGTACTCAAACTTGAAATCCCATAAATACACCAGTTCAGACAAAGAATAAGGAGAAAATCCTACAGAGAGTGTATTTACTCTAGATTGCAAATTTGCAGTTAATCTCATATTAAAAAACGCTCGTGGGGTACAGTTGCCCCAGCTTTTTGCCTCAGAGAAATTTGGACACAGTATTTTGTTCAACACTTATATAAGCACTTTAAAAGTGCTTCTTTTTTTTTTTTTCCCAACACTTTATAAGAACATATAAAACTGAATAGAAGCCACTTACATTGTTCATACTGATTTTTACATACCACTAGTTTTTATCTCTAAATTCTCCCTCTATAGGTACTCCTTCACTGGTTGACCCCATTAATAGCTCCCCTCTCCATATGCATAATAGTGTATCACAGTTAAAGCTGAATTTAGTTGCTTATCTGCAATAAAGATGGATTTTTTTTTTTCTTTCACTTCTGAACTACTTCTGTCAAGCTAGAAGAGGAAAATAAAGGCGATGATGAACTGTAAGAACAACGGACCAACAAGTCCTACAACATTTATGGTTACAATACTTGCTGGGAGCTCTGAGCAAGGGCAGCAGAAGAACCAGAACTAAAGAAGGATGCCAGCCACCTGCTTGTGAAATTTGGTGTGAAAATGTATATGCAAGTTACAAAATTTGGAGTAGCATATTCAAGACGGGACTTTTGCCAGATGTTTTTCTCAGCTAAGCACGATATGAAGCAATATTGATGTCGAGCAGGCGGACACTGCAGATCCCAGAGCTCCCTTCTATTTCTCTTTCCATGACAGAAATACCTCTGTTCACATGGACAGATAAAAGGTGCCTCTAAGTGATCAACATTTTCACAATTACAGTTTTGGGTCTTCTTTCTGTACCTTTTACAGCAGAAATGTGGACTTACGAGGATTACTGAATTGTAAGATTTGGGTAGGTAGGTATTACAGAAGTTGCAGTTAATTTTATTTTTATCAGATAGCATAGAACTGTCTTTATAAAGAGAATGTATCCACCCGCTTGTTCTTAAGAAGTAAAGTTAAGAGCCGTGGATTTTGGAGTCTGGCAGGTAATCTTCAATGCATTCAGTTAGGAAAAGATCAATAACCTACCACAATGAACTTCCCTGGACTGAGATGTGAGTGATAGGCTTTGTACTGAGCCAGACTGCAGAACAACCTGGCTGTTTTCCAGAACGGGGCACAACTGTGATCAAATGATCCTAAAGCTATTTAGAAACATCAAGAATGGGGCAAGGGGGGGGAAATGGAAAACTTCTGCGTTGTATCAACATACAGTACTATACACAGCACCAAATATCAAACCATTAAAGCATTGTCTTGTTACCAGTAGTGCACTGCTTCATATCCAGCATGAAATGAACACTGTTCACATACAGACGCTGCTTTGTGCTAAGGGGTAACCAACATATTACAATTAATCAAAACTGCCTGTACATCCAGTTCGAAAGATGGAGAAGATACCATTGAAATAAATCTGACACAGCATTGTATTCCTTTATTGCTGGTAATTTCCATATTGTCCCTGTAAAAAAGAGAAATAGAAATGTTGAAGGATTATATATTGGGGGTTTACAAGTGAGTTAGGCAATTTCTTTTGGTCTGTGAATTTTACAAGACCCGCTGAAGTATCACCAATACGCCTGCACCAAATGATCAGATAGATTTATATGCAGAGCTAACAGCTAAATCTGCTTTTTCAGAGCACAGATTTAGACAATTTACCTGCTCATAGCCATAAGGCCTCTGTTGCTGAGCGGATGGGCCTGTCTGGGAAGCTCTGTAACTTCCATACTGCTGCCCCTGTCCCTGTTGGTAGCTGGAATACTGTGAAGAGGCTCCTTGTGCAGGACCTGAGAAGACAGTAAACTCCATTACTAAGGCCTGATTTGCTGGGGGGATTCTTATGGTTAACTATCCCCCAATGTAAAACATGATGCCAACGAAGTAAGCTCTCTGAGTATGAACTGTGAGTAAATTCTGCCTAGACCTCCCCTCTAGCTTTACACTAGGAGATATTAATACTAATAATGATGTAGTTGCAGCACTGTAAACTTCAGGTTTTAAACTTTGTTCAGAAAATGTCATATACTTCTAAGTGACTTGCCTCTCTGAAACCTGTATCGGCCCAGCTCAGTTATTAACTCTATGCAGCTACCTGGCCTTTATTTTGGTAACAATTGCATGTTTAAGTTCCTATCTAATCTGGCTGTGCCATGAAGTGAGGGAGGAGGGATTCTCTGGACTGTTGATGTTCTTCTTCATGTCAGTTCTGAAGGAGTAGGTGTGTAGGAGGCCTGGGAACCCAGGCAGTGACCTCCTGATGATGTTTAATACAAAGCCCACATGCAGTAAATGTCTGTTTTCTAACTTTCTCTCAAAAGAGAGAGAGATTCAGGATGCTAATATAACAGTATGGAATGCAGTGCTACACTAATGCATGTTACTGCCTCGAATGCCTTTACTAGCTCTTTGGCTAATTTTGGTACATGCATGACCAAGGTTAATCAGGGAAATAGTTTACAGCCTATTTTAGCTCAGGAATGAGGCATCAGGATGAAGCACTGCAAACCCTTGACCAGCCAGGGACAGTTTTCTTACCATATCCTTGCTGTTGTCCTGGGTAACTCTGTTGATTTGGGTATTGCTGCTGGGAATATGTTTGCTGTTGTGCAGCTCCCTGTTGGTATCCTGCCTGCTGCTGGCTGTACTGAGAATTTCCTAAGGAGGGGAAAATTGAAATCATTTGGTTAGAGATGAAGCAGGTATTTCATTGTACACACGAATCATAAGGAAAACAAAGGCAGAAGGAGCCTTGGCCTGGAACTCGTACTCTGGAACTTTCTTTTCAGAAACAGATGACTGCATTTTGCCAAGCAGGATGTATATTTCTTTGGTAATTTTTATTTCTTTTGAATAGGAGAGTTATTTATTTATACACATCACTAAACAAACAAACAAGCAGCCTGTTCCCCAAAGGATTTTTTTGGCCCCAGAAGTGTTTCAGAAATAAAACCAAGTCACAAAGATAAGGTGCCTGGGTAAATAGCCAGTTTCTCAAGAAGCCCTCCCACTGTATTTTCTTCCAGATAATGATGTTTATTCATATATCCCAGAAAGACCACTTATCTAGTTGTTACTGGCATTTCCTTGAAATGCCTATGATGGAAATTCCACTTGCTGTATCCTGAAACAAAAAAATTAACAGAAGCTCTACAGACAAAATTGTTTCTCCTAAATGCCACCTTGCTGTATCATAATTAATATCTTCAGTTAATTTAGAGCTCCGATATCTTAACAGTATACTGAATTTACTGATGTACTACTGTTAAGATTTTGATATATTTTCCTACCTCCTTCATAATAGTGTTGTGTGGAGTCATCGAACGACCGGTCGTAGCTCTGCTCGGTATAGGATGACTGCTGATAGGCATAATCACTGTGTCCTGCAAGGATCACAAAGATGTATCACATACACTGTTAATATAACTATAGACAGGATGTTGAATGATACATTGTGAAGCTGCTTACACACCAAGATGAGGCTGAGAGGAAGTACAGACTCCTTATGTAGGAGGTCAAACATATGGCAAGGAAAGTCATACCTATGGATAAATTTCTTGCATTTATTAATCCAAACTGAGCTTTGGGCTCTTTTTCCAGCAGTTTGGATAGCAGGGTGCACTGATGAGTATGTTTTGTGCCAGGCTATTATGCCCTGGGACTAGAATTTTCTAGCATTTAAACTGGAAATGAATCATAATAGGTTTGCCATGTCCTTGGATGTGGCAGTCACCGTGCTCTGCACTTTATCAGTGTCACAGTGACTCCAGCTCAGAGGAATTACCATCTGGGTAGTACTGCTGATTCATAGGTTCTGATGAGCCTTGGCCATGGCTGTACTGTTCACTGTAATATTCTTCCTGACCCATGTACTGCTGCGAGGAACCTGCAAGGCACAGACAAGACAGAACAACCTGAGCCCGTGGACTCCTAAGGGATGGGTTTCTCTTATCTATTCTTTTTGAAGTAAACAGAGTTTATGTCTGGATAAGCAAACAAGCTTTGTATATTGAGAAGAGTTATAAAGATGTTTTGCTCGCTTGAAAAAGGAAATAAATTTGTATTCTCAGAAAAAGCTGGTTGAAACTGAAATTACACAGCAGTCAGTAACACATCCTAGAACCACTCACTTCTGTGGCAACACTGAAAGCAATGGCTACACTTCATCTACTAATCTGACTTATGAGAAAGCACAGGAATAGATTCCATGCTCAAGAAAACAGTCAGAATTAAATATATTTTAATTAATACATTGATTTGTTTAATAGCAAAATTCAGCTTATGTTAGAATCAGTCTAGCAGCTTTATTACCTCTTAGAACTTTTTCCAGAGAGGTCTTAGAGCATGATAGTTATCCTCTGGTGTTTTCCTTTCCTTGGCCTAATTTTTCATTCTAATTGCTGGCAAACTATGTCTTCTTTGCAGAAATGTGTTCCTTGTTAACTGTGCCATATTACGGCTGATCCAACACCATGTGAAAGAACTGCAAAGATTCCCAGTGGCTTCAATGAGCTGTATATCAAATTGTTCATCTTTTCTTTAGAGACACATGATCCCTTTTAGACAGAATTATTTTTCTAAACACCTGAAATAATTAAATAGATAAATCTTGAAAATAGATTCTGGTTCATCTCATTGTCATGACACTTCCACCATTCAGGATTTCCTGTGCTCCTGGATGGGATCCCCTGTTCGTAAGCGTGACTGGGAAATTTTGTTGGCTCGTGTGCCCCACAGGATGGACTGGATATCATCAATCTAATAACAGTTACATCAATGATCTAACAGCAGATTTTACCTTGCTGTGATGCTCTGTAAGGGCCCATGGGTCGCTGCCCCATCATGCTGTTGCCTTGGTTGCTCTGGCTCATCATGGCAATGGAGGACTGTCCCTGGTAGTGCTGGCTCCCTCCTTGTGCCGAGTTGTAATGTGATGTTGCTGCTTGCTGGTGCATCATGGAGACTACAATGTACATGGAAAATACTGTTTTCTAAAAGGATGTGGCAGTTCTCTCCCTAGTCTCTTTGGAAGCAAGTTAGAACCTCCAACTAATGTGCATCCTGATAATTCTGTGAATTTTCCACAGGGGGAGATGTTTTCCTACTCCATTTATTTCGATTTCTGCACCGTAATCCAGAAAGGAGGTTATTACATGGTCAGTTCTTGCCATTTGCTTCAGTCAGATACTTAACAATACATCCAGCCTTGATTATTATTAGTTGGTTTATTTAAAAGAATGTAAACCTTATTGCACTAGGGTTAAAGAAAGAAACAAGAACTGATACTTTTTCCTCTTGTACCTTCTGACTATTTCATCGCTGTGTTGCTTTTCTAATAAACTCTTCCTTCTGCTCCCATCTTCTTGTACACTTGATGATTATACAGTCTGAATAAACTGATATTCTAGGCTTTATTTGATCCCTAAATTTACTGTCAGAAACAATTCCAAAGCATGAGACATCTCATTCAATACTCAGTAGCAAGCTTTTTTTATATTTTAGATTAATTTTAATTTAGATTATGAGATTATTGAGTTGTCTGCTAGTTTCTCTATGCCCCGCAAACAGTGTGAAGTATCAGTAAAATAACAAAATGGGGTGGTAATGTACAAACAGTAAATGTGTTATACTCTTTGGCAGGCTCTTTCAGCTTTGATAAAGGTGCTTCTCAGATCCCTCAAATCCCTGGGTTTGCTGCCAGGGGTATCAGATAGTGCTGCTGCACCTCTGTCTAACCCTCTTTTCCCCAGCTCATCACTAACCATGGTAAGTTGGCGTAGGTTAAAGCAAGTCTGAAACTGTTCTGACTTACACTGGCGCCTGACACCTTGAAATTCAGAGATGTCTCAAAGCTGGCTTTTCCTCTGGTATGCTTGTCACTGTCTACAGAAAATATTTACAGAACAAATTCATGTGGTGGTGGTAAACCTCTGAGGTCATTGAGAAGTCAAGCTGGCCCAGAAGGAGGAAGAGGGAGGTTACCTGGGTTAGACTGCATGTTGATGTTTGTTCGAGAGACATAATTGCCTATTGACCCCTGGCCTTGCATTGGCACGTTCTGAGACGCAGGCACTGTGTGGCTGTAACCAGGGCCAGTCCCATGACTGCTGACAGTCATACTCAGAGAGGTCGTGGGCATAGTGTTCTGGCCTGACTGCTGCATAGACACGTGGTTGGGACCTAGAAAAATCAGAGAGAGCAACAAGAAAATCTGTGCTGTTATTGGCAATGTACAGCGAGCATTAAAGCCCTCGCAGCCTTTCTGAAATACCTCATGACAAGGCAAAAAAACCCCCAACCTTCGTTATTAAAATTCCCTGTTATCTACAGAGGAATTAGAACTGCCTACTGCACAGTTGGAGTGATCCTCCTCTTCCTGGCTGCCAAATCCAGACTGTACAGGATTGCAGACAGCAAGAACAAAACCAGCAGCAATGCCCAACAACTAGTCCCTCGGAGGCAGCAGAATTAACAAATGCCAGTAATTTCAGGTACTTCAGAAAACTCTGGAAACATCCATGTGTTGTAATGTGTGTAGAGAATTACCCAGCTACTCTCCTGCAGAGGTGATTCCTGTCAAGTCCTGACTGAGGCCAATAAAGAATAAAATGTAGTATGTTCTATGGCTTCTTCCCATTACACACTTCCATTTCCACTCCCATTAGATGAGAAGTTTTCACAAGTCCCAGAGCCCACATATTTGAGTTGTTTCTACATATTTACTCCCAATTTCCAAAAAAACCACTATCAAACAAGGGTGAGTGTCCTACTCTCACAGCAGGCACATGCCATCACTGCTGCTGTTACTCAGCACTTTGAGGCACTCAGTCACACCTTCAATTTGAAGTGTAGCTTCAGTCAGGTTTCCAGTGACTGGTACTGCTCATGGTAAAATACCTTGCACTGCCCAGGTGAGTGGGCAGAGAGGGAACTACTCTGAGACCCCATAACTCAGGCTGGGTTTAGTACCAGGCTGGAGCAACCTGAGGGAACTGCCCTGTCTGGTCTGTCCTGTGGGTAATTCCAGTCTTCAGGACTGCCAGTCTGCTTCTTTCAATCAGCAGTAATTTATTACAAAGACCTGGAGTGTGGGGGGCAAATCAGAGAAACCAGAAACAGCAAAACTAAGAGCATTGATTCTTAGTAACACAAAACAATGTTCTGACTTACTATATTACTTACACTAGGTATTAAATCTTTCAAAAAGAAGGCCCTAGAAAATTCAGTAAGTTCACTTTATAAGTTGTAGCTGTTTAAAGAAGGTACCTCATCCATTAGTTTAAAAGGTACAATCAGCTTGATCACAAATGGATTTTTAAAAACTCAGAAGTAATTTCATGGCTTGCATCTGCTCTTGAGTCCCCCTGCCAAGGTCTGTGATTTTACAATCAGGTATTTCTATTTAGTATTTCTATTTATAGAAACTGGTTTTGCTCTGTTACTCTGGGAAAGACCCACAGCAACAAGAACTGACTAGGTAGCTATGAACTACGAAATAAACAGATAATTAATAATATAAAATGCACAGATTAAAAATAATGTTTTTCAATTAGTTTAGTTGCGTGAACAAAACCAGACAAATTATATTATCGTATTAATACAAAATGTCTGTGCAAACTCTTGGGCTATGTAGTACAATCTCTGCAGGCTTCTGTAGAGGACAAAGGCTAGTGCAACACCAAATGATTTGTAAGAAGGCACATATCCTGGAAGGTCTGCAATTTAAAGGTTTGGTTATGTGGCTAGTCATGCAAGCAATTCCATTTTGCCCTGGCCAACCCCACCACTTTCAAGAGAAAAATGCTACAATATATAATTTTTCTTACTAAAAACCTGGATGCCTCTCGGGTGTTTTTCATTATGCATTTTTTAAAAAATGTTTTTAATTTCCTCCATAGAACTACAAAGCACACTGGAGTCCTTGCAGAAGCCAACACCATTACTGCCTGTAGCCATTTTGTGGTGATTTCAGCATGTGCCTGAAATCCCCATATGCCTGTAAGGTGAGTTAGGAGAGGTCTTTTCCAGCTCTCTAAGTATATTCTGCATTAATGATTTTGTTGCCAAGCAACAGCAAAGCAGCACAAAGGGGACCAAAGCTCACCATTGCTAATCTGACTCTGCATGAGGGAGGAAGGAGGAAGGCCCGTCCCAATGGCATCACTGAGATTGCTCTGGGAATGGAGGGATTGGTTGGATGCGCTCTGACTCATCCCTCCGGGGCCCAAGTTTATATTTTGCGTCGGTGGCTGCAAACAACAAGGAGGAGAAGCAAAATTTTGGTTAGGTTTTTAAACAGAAAAAGAATAACCCCCAAATTAGTCTGACTATGACTAAAAGCTGCCTCGGCTAAAGACGTGTTTCCCTCACGTTTTGTGTAAACCTTTCTTCATGTGACTCCTCCGTGTGAGTGACACTGAGCACGACACGGAGCAGCCAACAGGCAGCACAGGGAACGTCTTAAAATCCTGCCTGTCACAGACTCTGGCTTCTGTGCCCGTCCTTCCCTACTTACATGGATTTCAGAACACAACCACTGCAGGGAAGGCATTAGCAAAGACAACACAGAGGTGTGTTGACAGATTGACCTTTGCCAAGCTATGCTGTAGTTTGTGTTACGTGTGATACCTCCCAAATCAATTCACTGAGCAAGAAGAATACAATGTTTAAAGACAAAGCCAATGCCCAAGTGCTGAATTAGATTTTTGACATAAAATACTGGCATTTTCCCCCCAAATAAGAACAGATAAATAATAATGAATCTGGAACAAACAGAACTGCTCAGATCTGTACAACTGCACCATTTACAGTATATAGAGTACTGTACTCTATATATTCTACTGTATAGAATGGTTTTACCCTTGGAGACAGAGATTAACACAGATGTCCCAAAGAACGTATTTTAAACACAGTAAAAGTAACTTCTGATTTGCTTGATTTGCACTTCAAAGCTTTTAGCTGGAAAAATACCAAAAAATGGTTCATTGATAGTGATCAGTGACAGAATCAAAGAACATTTCCCTCTGGCATAGTTAACTGAAGGCAGAGTGGTACTTACAGCGGGAAGCAAGGACTGCATATTCTGGTTTGAGTCTGCTATTGTTGCCAAGTAAACCAGGTTTCTGTGCAAGATTTGTTGGTATCTACAGAACAAGGAGTAAAGCTTATTTGGAAAGCTTATTACAAAAATTCCAAACCTGTCTCCTTTTTTTTTTCCTATTTACAAATGATTAGTTAAATTACATTAGCCCATTTTTGATCTGTCCTAATAAATAGCAGCAGTAATTACCTTTATCTGTGCTGTCATGTTTTCCATCAAGGATCAGTGTGTTCAACACCTCTTTTACAAAAGGGTAAACCTGGGGGGAGGGAGAGGTAAAATACACTCTCCTTTGAAAGCACTTTGAACTGTGGAGCTGGAGCTCAGCCTTTGAGGACTGACACCCAGTGAGCTGCTCCAACAATCAGCCACTTTCCTTCCTCTAACAAGGATCCTCATAGTAATGAAATTCCAAAACTCCAAAAACCAAAACCTGTTTTCCCTGCCAGCAAGCTGAGAAGAACAAGATTTTTTTTTTTCAAGAGTGCTCTAACTGGAGTGTTTGCTCAAGTAAGCACCACCAGAGCCAATTGTGCTCCTTCACAGTTCTCCATGAACTGGAAAAGCTCATAATAAAGAACAGGAAGGTTTCCAAAGCAAACTGACAGCTGTGCCACTGAGCAAAGGGAAGAGGAAGACTTCTGGAAACAGGGACTGTGCCAAGAAGGCAAAAGAAAAGAGGTTTTTAGCATTTTCTTCTGATAAGGGGAAAATATCCGGGAGAGTGCCAAAGTAGAGCAAGTGGTCCAATAACTATATTTGTTTATAACTATTTTAATAAATGGCCTGTTGAAATACTGTAAATACTAAATACTCAAATACTTCAGAAATAAAACTTCCAAGAACAAAATACATTTCATAACACAAGTGAATCTAAAAGAATATCCCAACTATTCTCTCAGTGATCAGTGACCAGAACTGTTCACAGTGCTCTTCTTGAAAAGAAGTACCAAAAATTTCTAACAAACTCCCAAACCCATAATACTCACTGAGTACATTCTGCAGTTTTCCCCTTGCTCTGATAATCCATAATACACTGTATTAGGTGGTGATTTTCATCTAGCATCTGCATAAAAGAAATATGATCAAAACATGTTACTACAAGAATCATATGAAAGTCTTGTGTTTTTGATATCCTCCACCTTCCCTGGCACTGGATGGTGTTTTGTGCAGTTTTGTTGCCTTGGGATATCACACATGACTTTATTAAGCCACAAGATTCTGCTTTCAAATCATTCATTTATGAACAGTTACCTTTAAAGCAGTTAACTGAAATACCCAGCACAGAAGAATTAATGGACTTACCTTTTTTGTTCCTCCAGTGGCAGGTAAATTTTAATGCTGAAGAAAGAAAACGCTTTCACTATGAAACACCTCTGCCTCATTCTAAAATATCACCCAACCCCTTCCAAAATGTCAGATTTTACTAATATACCTATCTTTAAATAAGAAACAGACTTTCAAATAATTATACCTATTAGTTTTCCTGCCCAGGACTAGTGTGTGCCAACTGCTAAACTTGATGAAGTATAAAATTTGCATTATTGGAGCTGCTGAAACCATGTTTAAGAGAATTACATCCCAATATGTCCTTTGGAGTAGTTCAGTTCCAATACAGGCAGGACTTAAAATGAAAATACTGAGTAATTATAGATCATATAAATATGTATATATATATATCTCATAATATATATATTGTGGTCCTGTCCATGGCAAGGGGTTGGAACGAGATGATCTTTAAGGTCCCTTCCAACCCAAACCTTTCTGTGATCAGTAATTTATGTCTATGACCACTGACCTTTATTTAATGAATTCATAATACAATTAAAAGCTTGAAATATCCTTTGATTTGTTTCAAAATTTCAAATACAATAGTTTGTCTCTTTCTCCCAGATTTCTTGTGAACGTGACAAGCTTTCTGCAGGTGAAGGAATAAAATAATAACACCAGCATTTAAAAATTTAGATTCACCTCTACATCATACCATTTGTAGGTACCACTGCTATCAAGTGCTTGGGCCTTTGAACCATTGTGTCATCAGGACAGAATTCTTGAGGAAAGAACCATTACATAGAAGACACTGAAGATCACTGCCCTGCAAATGTTATTTGATGAACTATTTTAGAGCACCATCATCACTGCTCTATTGCCAAAAGCTCTGATTTCCTCTGTTTTAGGAACAGTTGAGACTGGAATAAGAACAGCTTTGAAAGACCATCAAAACTGAGTTAATAAATAAAACCAAGCTGCTTATATAATGAGAATGCAAATAAGAATAATCTTCTTCACTGAGATTGGTATGTGTTCTAAAAAGCTCACTTTAATGAGGATCTTTGGAGTTCCTGCTTGTGGTGGGTCTGGTGGCTCAGCCAGACCCACCACACTGCTCAAAAAAAATGCAGGAGCATCTGCCCCTGCTCTCTCTGCCCCATTTCCATCCTTGACTACAAAGCCCATCCAGTTCCTGTGCCTGGAAGTCTCTTCCTCAGCACTGCCACTTGTCAAAGAGAAAATCACTGCCAACAGCCCAGCACTGATGAACAGCCCTGAAGTAACCTGCCATCAAATGTACCTGGGATGGGAAAGGGTTTTACTCATTATTTGTACAGAAAGAACTTCCATAAAGTTTCTGAATATGCAAAAGGGAAAGGGCTTGAAAATCAAACTGAAGATACTTTATCTGTCCTTTGTCTGTGACAGGTCATGGGTTTAATAACAAACTATCTGAATTATGAAATAACTCCAACTGATCTGGAGGTTAGAGAAAAACCTCTTCAGTGAGTCCGAAATATTTCAGTATTTAAAATGAATCGGTTCAAAATACCACGCGAGCTCCACAAAATGGGATGTTTCCAAACAGTCTCCTGAGATGCAAGTCATCTCTTCAGCCTCTCTTGTGGCAGTTTGTTCTGCCTGAGTCTCTGCTCTGTCACAGAGCTTCTTTCCCCTTGAAGCCACGAACTGGCACCAGCTTGGCTGCACAACCCCTGGTGATGGGTTAATCGCTGTGCACTTCACTGCTCACCCCTCACGAAGGGACCACACCGATCACACCCCTGGCTGCCACCACCACACACCTGGGCGGTGGGGAACGGCCAAGATCAGGACAGAAACACAAATGACAAACAGCAGCCACAGTAAAAACACGCACGTTTCTTTATTGACATTTCCAGCCTCGCCGTTCCTGACCGTCACCTTCTGCAGGAGGAGGGGGGTCAGCATGTGTGCAATAGGAAACAATAACTTCCCAACTCGGCACCCTCTGCTTTGGCCTCCACACGACACCCACACGGGGATCCCCCCTCCAGAGAAAACCTTTCAAAACCTTTGTTTGTCATTAAACATCAATAAGCACGTCACAAATAATAATAATATATGAAAAATACCAGTGGTTGGTGCTCCCTCTATCTTCTGAGAGATTAAAATTCTGCATCCAGATACAAAAGAAAGCCCTTGCAAATTCAGTATTTTAATTATTTTTTTTTAGGTTGGATTCTTTTTGGGGCCAGAAGCTGACACACCATCATAAATTAACCGCATATTTGCAGATTTTATTGCCGTTTCCCAATGTCTGCTTGGCAGCGTTTCCCCTTGGCGAGCAGCGGGGATAACGTGCCATCCCGATTTTATTCCCTGCGTCCTTCCCTCGCTCTCTTTGCAGCGATCTGAACACCTTTGCTTTGTTCCACCTCCTCCTCCTCCTCCTCCTTCCCCCACCTCTCTCTCCAGCTGTCCATCTCTGCAGCCCTCGCAAATTCACGAGTTTTTCCTGATCGCCCTAGAAATCAGCCTCCAGCTGCAGGAGCGTGGACGGAATAAACGTCTAAAATTGTCTGTATAAAAGCATGCTCTTTTACCTTCTGGATAGTTTGCTGGGTGACCTCCCCTTTGCCTCTTGGGCGAGCAGAAGCAAAGGCAACCGACATGCTGGGGGTGTTTTATGTGCCTATAATATATCGGTCCCAGGCTCTAATAATATTGTTATTATCTGGCTGCTATTGCCGTGCGAGGATTCTCCGCAGTGCACGGCCAGGGGGGCGGCCGCACATGGTACGATCTGCGCCCCGCCACCACCCGCGGGCACCGCAGCCCCCGCGGGCGGGCAGCGCCCGTGCCTCGGCCCCGAAAAAACCCCCGGAGCCTCGCGGCGGGAGGGAGCGGCGGGGATTTGGGGACGGGGCGGGAGCGGCTCCGCCGCCGCCTCCCCGCCGGCCGCACATGGTGCGTCCCGGCCGCCGGGCTCCCTCAGCCTCGGCCGCGCCGCCCGCTGCGCCAACTGCGTACGCCAACTGCGTACGGCGGGTGCGCCAGCGCGGGCAGAGCCGCCGAGGGCCCCTACGCAAAGTGCGTAACCGCGCGGGGTGCGTACGCAAAGTGCGTAGCGGCCCCGCTGAGGGGAGAGCCGCCCGCCGGGCCGCGTCCGGCGCTGCGATCCGGCACGGGACGGACGTGGAGCGGCTGGAGCGAGTCCAGAGCGGGCACCGAGGTGATCAGAGGGACTGGAGCAGCTCTGCTGTGAGGAAAGGATGAGAGAGTTGGGATTGTTCAGCCTGGAGAGGAGAACGCTCTGGGGTGACCTAACTGGGGCCTTCCAGTGCCTGAAAGGAGCCTCCAGGAAAGATGGGGCAAGAGAATTTACAAGAATCTGGAGCGACAGGACAAGGAGAAATGGGTTAAAATTAAAAGATGGTAGGTTTAGATGAGGTGTTAGGAAAAAATCCTTCCCTGTGAGGGTGGTGAGGCCCTGGCACAGGTTGCCCAGAGAAGCTGTGGTTGCCCCATCCCTGGGAGTGTCCAAGGCCAGGCTGGACAGGTTTTGGAGCAACCTGGCCTGGTGGAAGGTGTCCCTGCCATGGCAGGGGGCTGCAACGAGATGAGCTTGAAGGTCGCTTCCAACCCGTGGCGTCCTACGATTTCCATGAATCCATGAAAACCCCGTATAGCTCCGGCTACACGTACGGCTTCCTCCAGTCACTTAACACCGCATCTTACTTTCCGGTGTATCCTCCGCGGGGAGAAAACACATCTCACATTTTTTTTTTTGGCGCTACAACTCACTCCGAGCGGAGGCGATGGATCTCCCGAGGCGCTTTCCCAGCCCGAGCCGTTCCAGCCTTCCCCGTGCCGGGCCCTGCGCCATTTGCGCACGGCGGGGGCGCCGCGCGCCGGCCGCGTACGCAGAGTGCGTAGCGGGGCGGGGGGGACGCGCCGGCCCCGCCCCCGGCCCGCCCGCATGACGGTGCGGGTTCTGCTGGAGCCATGAGCTACGACCGCGCCATCACCGTCTTCTCCCCGGACGGCCACCTCTTCCAGGTGGAGTACGCGCAGGAGGCCGTGAAGAAGGGCTCCACCGCGGTGAGTCAGCGCGGGCGGCGGCGCGGCGGGCGAGCGGGGCCCGGGCGGCGGGG
>JAWWLV010000057.1:9711880-9730114 GCA_035041135.1 Platyrinchus mystaceus
CGCGCTGCGCTGCCGGCCTGGCGGGCCCCGGGCGTGCGGGCCCGGGCGGCGCTCGAGCTCGACCGGCTCTCAGTCACGTTCCCTGCGGTTCATCGGGCTGGATAGCGCGTGTGGAGCTGCCTTAAAGCCCATCGCTTCCTCCTCCGCGGTGTGTGGGGCTCAGGCGCCCTGTCAGGCCTATAGGGATCCTCTCCTCTGTTGATCTGTACGTGGTGAAAATAGTGGTGGTTTGTGCTTGTTCACGATGCAGATTCCCAGTGGATTGTGAAACACGTCGCTAAAGGCAAGCAGAAGTACTTTTCTGCCTCGCAGCTTCCACTTGTCCCAAGCTTTTGCTCAGTGAAAGTTTTATTTCATTTGGGGGAGGAGGAAAAAAGTGTTAATTTGCAAATGACAGTATATTAATAATTGCAATAAATTGTAATAATAATTGTGTTGTCAACAACAACAATAATAGATTGTAATTGTAACAAGTAATAATTGTATTTGTAATTTTAATAAGTATTAATTTCCAATAGCAAAAAGCAAAGGTACCACCTTTGGGATGGGAATGAAGCTAACAAGACTTAGTGCCCAATAGGCTCTTCCTTTTCTTTCCCAGAAATTAAAAATACTTTAAAAGTGGAGCCAACATCCAGTGTAACCCACCCCTGTCTTGACTCTTGTTGAGCTTAATGTTTTTGGAAACATCTGTAACATGCTGACAGTAGAGCCATAAGAAAAAATTATTCCTATCATCCTATGAGAAACAGTTGGAGTGAGGGTGAAAGGTCAGGGGTTTTCTTCCTCCCTGATGTTGGAAAAGGTGTATTCAAAGTATGAATAAGGACATTAGGGCAGCTACTGACAGGCAGCTGTGGGTGTTACGTGGTCTGATGTTCAGTGGTTTGGGCTCTGAGTTGAGCGGTGCCACTGGACTAGCGAGACTTTCCTTGTTGATCCTGGTTCTGTGGCTGTGGAAACACTGATGGTGGAGTTGGGGAGGAGAGTTGCAACATATCTCTTGGGACCTACACGGATTTAAATTGGTATAAACTGATGATGAAAGTGCACCCTGAAATCCAGTGCAATATTTGTTACATCAGTTCTGCCTCCTGGTTGAGCCGATGAATGGGAAATTAAATCCTGCCTTGGTTACGGTGTGGGGTTTGTGCTGTGCATTTACTACTCATTTAAGTAAAGCCTACTGGGCTTTTTGGACCTGCTTAACTCCTTTTACTTCTTCTTTTCATGCATTGAAGGTTGGAGTAAGAGGGAAGGATATTGTTGTCCTTGGTGTGGAGAAGAAGTCTGTGGCAAAACTCCAGGATGAAAGAACTGTACGGAAGATCTGTGCTCTGGATGACAATGTCTGCATGGCTTTTGCAGGTAAATGGTCCCTTCAGGGTTTTTGGCTCTTATTGGGGGCACCTTTGGGTGTGTTTGTGGATTTTGAGAATATAAAATACTGGCCATAACTGGCTGAGGACTGTAAGTAGCACTTTATTTCCACAGTTTCTAATTATAAAAGTAGCCTGCTGTATGGATAGAGGCTGGCAATGATCTGATGAAAGGAAGTGCATAAACCAAAATACAAGCTCCTCTGTTTTAGTTCAGAAGACTTCTGGATGAACAGCTCTGGATTTGAAGCATAAATATTCTAGTTCCACATTCCTCCTGTTCCACATGCCTCGAATTCCATTGTTCAAAGCTGAAACAGGAGGTGTGAAAATTAAAAAAAAATTACATAGATTGAGAGAAAACATATTTCAGGAGGTTTCTCCTCTCTTCAAGTAGTTTAGACTCTTTTTGTTAGTAATACTTTTAAGGGGAGATCTGATTTAACTGACTAAAACAATGGGGTTTAGGTTTATTGTGCAGGAGTGAGAGGCTCAGCTCCTTCCCCTGCCTTGCTCCCTTAGCCAAGGGCTGGGATATGTGCAGAGGAAAGTCACAGACTTGAGAAAAAGTTCTCTAATAAAAACAAGGCTGTGAATTGAAAATGGCAGCATTAGCTAAAAAGTAAAATAAGAAATAAGTTTCTTTTTAATGTTTTTTCAAAGGATCACTCCGTTTTGTCAGCTGACATTGTGCTGCTGTAGCCTTGTCAACTAGACAAGATATGCTGGGCAGATAAAGCTGGCTGATAGGGGGACTGCATGAGGAATAAATATGTGTGAGAATGGAAATTACTGATTTGCTGGTGTATGGAATGCTGTCAGTAATATTCCCATTGGGTTAGAATTACGTGTGTCGTTATTTGGGCACATCAGCCACTTTCCGTTGCCTTACAAATGCTCCTGCCTAGCAAACCCGAGAGTGTGAGCTCTCCTTTGCTGTTTTCACTGACCCCATGGGCCTTTTGGGGCCAGACTGGTTGTGTTATGGGGTTGTTTCACGACTCTGAGGACGTGCTGTTGTTGCAGGGCTGACGGCTGACGCCAGGATAGTCATAAACAGAGCGCGTGTGGAGTGTCAGAGCCACAGGCTCACCGTGGAGGACCCTGTCACCGTGGAGTACATCACACGCTACATTGCCAGCCTCAAACAGGTACTTTGGCCTGCACAGGGGTGCTTAAAAATGTGTCCTGGCCTGTTGTGTTACAGATGTTACGTGTAATTGTGAAGTTAGCAGATGTTATGTATAATATACAACTTCTACGTGTGATGTGTAGTTTATAACGTGTGTAATATCTGTCACTTCAGAGAGTGTACCATGTCTGTCCTGGCCTCATTCTACTCACCTGGTAAAAATCAGCACAAAAAACCCACATTGTGGATGTTTATTTGGAATGGGTCTCGTAGCAGAAGAAAAGAAGGATTGAGTGCTGTTTGCTTTTGGGGGTTTGTTCCTCCCAAGACAAAGAAATTAATTAGTGTTTGTAAGGACAGGACAGCTACGTGTGTTATGTCATCAGGAACACTCTGCTCATCTCCAACTCACTCCAAGAACAGTGGGACTGGGTTACTGTCAAACCTTCTCATGGCTCCTGGGAATTTCTTCTCCTGCTAAGCCATTGCAGGGAAGGGGCAAGAGGAGAGCAAATTGGTGCGGCACCTGAATTGGTTTATGTTTGATATTCATGAATTTAAAATGAACTGCAGTGTCAAAACATGCCCAGCTGCATTCTATGAGAAAATGATTTATTTGCCAGCGTATTAAACTGATTTTCAGGCACTAGTGGGGATTAGGTAAAATCTAATTTACTTATGCACAGCCATGTGTTGGTACAGTGGTGATGGTAATAGTGTGATTCTTGTAATAATCACTGGTCTGCCAGAGCAGGGCAACACTTCCCAAAGTTTCACTTTGTTCCTTTACAGTAAATCTCACGTTTTTGTCTTTTGTTCTGGCACATTCACCATTTATCTCAAACTGTTACACACTTGGCCCAGTTCCTGCTGCAGGTCAGCCCTCCTGCTTCTGGTGTGTGGTGTGGCAGTGACTTTGCTGACAGTGTCCCAGGAGGGCTGTGACACAGCCTCCAGTGTAACCTCCTTACAGCCACAGAGCTGCCCTGCATAGAATTGTTGCAACTTGTTGGTGAAAACTGCCTTTGTGTTCAGGTGTCCTCATCCTCTCTTTTGGCTTCCTAAGCACGCTTGTGTCACACCAGGGCTTGCAGAAGTGGCTCTGGCTGCCTCAGCACCACCCAGCAGCCAGGGAGATGGTTTTGGTAGTTGTAACCAGTGGTACAAACAGGGGCTGGACAGGAACCATCCCTCACTTGTCCCCCTTAGGGGTTCTGTGAGATGTGGTGTCCTGCCTTTAACAGGGAGATTGGTAAGAGAACCAGCTAAAAGTTTTTCTGGTTGGGACTTCTCCAGTGTGTGCTTTGCACTCTAGAAACATTTTCAGAACTGCTTCTGAGTGTCTGTCCTCCCTGCTCAGAGGTACACGCAGAGCAATGGCCGCAGGCCCTTCGGGATCTCTGCCCTCATCGTGGGATTTGACTTTGACGGGACCCCACGGCTGTACCAGACCGACCCCTCTGGCACATACCATGCTTGGAAGGTGAGTTGGTTCCGTCTCCTGTGGACATGGGATGAAATATTTGTGACTTATTGTCTCCTTTAAAGAGGGACTGGTGTGGAAAGGAGATCTCACTGGCTGGATGGTACTGGCTCACAGCTGCAAAAATCCTTAATGATCAACTGTATTGAGAGTTGCAGTCTGCAGTTCAGCTTTCCTTGGAAACCTTTTCCTGCTTCCCAAAAAAACCTCAAAACCAACCCACCTGCGCCTGACAACTCTCTTTGTGTTTGACATGAGGGAAGTAAGATGTTTAGCCTCCTGGAAAATACATGGTGATCACAAAATGGCTTCAGATTATGTAGTTGTACAACTTGTATTTCTTGCTTACTCTGTAAATGAAATCTTCTCTAAAATCCCATTCATTTTCTTTTTCCCCTTAATGTTTCCAGGCTAATGCCATTGGCAGAGGAGCCAAATCTGTGCGTGAGTTCCTGGAGAAGAACTACACCGATGAGGCCATTGAAACGGATGATCTGACTATTAAACTTGTCATCAAGGCTCTTCTCGAGGTGAGACTTCTTCACATCCCTTGTGTGGCTTTTCACTGGGTGTCCAGACTCACTTCTTAGATGTGCATATGGGAAAATCTTTGTGACTGTCCCAGGGAAGTACCGCAAAGGATCTGAGAGAGCTCTTTGCTGTGGGTGTGGGATTAAATTCAGGGTTCAGAATATTTGGGTAACAACATCCACAGTTTACTCAGAACTTACCAGCAGCTCTGGGGAGGAAAACAGACTTCAGTTCTGGGCACCAAAGGTGTGTGAAACCACACACTGAATATTATATCAAAACCAGGTCATGTGGTGGGGCTGAGGTGTTCTGGTGTTCTCCAGCCACTGAGGGCACTGGCACTAATGTGAAGACCCTCGTGTTTTGAGAGTCACACTGCTGCTGGCATCGAGAGCTTACAGCTAAGGAGTGAGATACTCCCCATCTGTATCTGTTCTCCTTCCAAGGAGACCTGAAAGAGGGTTGTTGGAATGAATTACTGGCCAGGCTCCTAACGCCTCCCTGTGCCTCTCAGGTGGTGCAGTCTGGTGGGAAGAACATCGAGCTGGCGGTCATGCGGCGGGAGCAGCCGCTGAAGGTAAGGCCCTTGTTTGCTTCTCTCCCTTTGAGCCTGCCTCTGATACTGTCCTTGTTGATCTGCCTTAACTCCCAGCCCTTCATCTCACATTCTGCACTGACAAATAGTTCAGTTTATTCTTAGTGGCCAAGGAATGTTGTTATGTCTGCAGCAGGTACCTGCCTCCGGATAAACAGTTAACGTTCTTCCCATGGCAGAACCAGAATCACTTCCATAAATGCCTCTATGTTTACTGGTATCTTGAGGGTCACCTGTGTTTCTCTTCTAGATCCTAAACCCTGAAGAAATTGAGAAGTATGTTGCTGAAATTGAAAAGGAAAAGGAAGAAAATGAAAAGAAAAAACAGAAGAAAACATCATGATGAATGAAATGCAACTGCTTAGCTGCTTGTTTTTAATTCGAGTGATGGGTTTTTCTGTATAGATATGTAGGCATTCCACTTACTCATACTGTGCCCTCTTGAGACCTACAATAAACCTACTGATTTTTTTTTAAAGCTGTTATTTAAAAAAAATCTGTCTGTTCCTTGGATTTAAATTACCCAGGATGATTTGCTTGGCTATAGAACAGCAGCACTGACCCATTAAAGGACAGAGACTTTGCTTGCAATTTTTTCCCTGGACACTTCACTTTGTTTAATGGTTCTTTTCCGCACTGTCTCAGTTCTCAGCGTCTCCCTTAATGTTTTCTTAGGCAGCTGTCTCGAGGGTTGTGTTATGGCCTCGACAGAACTAATATGGAGTTAGGGAAGAAAAAGCCCAAGTGGCATCAAGGTGAAAGGGCTGGGTCTGGACATAGGCCTTGCAGCACCCTTTTCCAATGCTGTGTAGCATTTCCCAGGCTTGCCAGAACTCTGCAGCCAGGTTTTCTCCAGCCTGGCATGGAGCCCCAAGGACAGGCACCCGACAAGTCGTAGGGAGTGATGTTACCGAGCTACGCACAGAACAGAGGTGGAGGGAAACATTAAACATTTACATGTTTATTATAATTACAATTTACATTACTCCAAAGAGCAGCCCCACTGCTATGTTCTAATTCTTAGCAATAAAGTCCTACAAAAATAAATCCAAGCTTTTACAGTAACCTAGGTCAATGCATAACTAAAAAACTCGAGCTATGTAAGGGGTTCAGTCGTCAAGGTGCTTTTTCAACAAAATTCCCTACCAACCAAAAACGGGACACATGCCTATAGCAATTTAACCCACTTATTCATGCAAACAAAGGTAAGCCCTCCCTCCCAGCCCTCTCCCCACATACAGATTCTTAAAAACAAAAGAAAAAACAACTAAACTATTTACAGTATGGGGGTATAGAGGAAAGAAATTAAACATGCCCATCTGTTAAGCTTCATTATAATGGACTTCCATCCCTAGCTGAATGAAAACATTCCAAAGTGTTCCACCACAGTCTACTAGAGTACAGAGAACTGTTTGCGTTTGGTGCTGCCTCCAGCGAGGTACAAACCGAGGCAACAAGTCAGAGCTTTGGGTCTCTTACTGCCAAAAACTCTGCACTGAGCACACGAGGGGACACTCACTGCTCCCGTCCCACACGCTATCCCCATGCTCCATCCAGGAGCTCCAAACCCCGAGGCATTCCCAGCCAGGGAAAGCCTCGGTTCTGCAGTACCTCCAGCCCAGCACCAGCCCACAAACAGCTGTACAGTCAGTTACACTACTACATGATCAACACTCCAGTATTCCCAAGTGACAATATACACAACTCCTCAGCACCAGGAATCCATTCCTCCAGATACCAAGCGCTGCTTCACACCTGCTGCTGAGAACTGTGAGACCAGCAGCACCAAAGAATCCGTTTGGTTACTCAGAACAAAACAAATTGTAGCTGGTTTAATTTTGAAAGAGCTTTGGTTCCGTGTTAAAACAGCATGATTTATCTTCTCCAGGGTTCAGAAAAGGAGTCTGACTTTGAGCTTAGACTATAGCATCCTTTGATAGACCCAGAAAGAAGAACTGTGTAAGTTAGTTTGCACTTAAAAAACACACACAAAAAAAAAAGACACCCTGAAGAAGGTACCCCTGAACACATTCCCTCTTCCAAAGAATATCCCAGCTGACTGTTGCTGGTCCAAAAATAAGTCCAGAATATAAGCAGTAGTACATGAAGTTCTGTCACTTGTGCTGAGACAGTAAACAATATGAACCATTTTCCCACGTTAGTGCAGCAGTTGGTTGTTTTCTTTCTATGTACAGTTTCACCCTCTCAGGAGAGATGTTCAAACCTATTCGGAAAAGAGAGAGAATTAGATTTGAGATCATGGAGACCTTCTTCCAAGACAAAGAAAAGCAGCAAAACTCACACCCCTGTATCAAATGAAATGCTTAGCTAGAAAGAATCAGCTTAAGCAGCTCATGCTTTCTCAGACAGGTGAGCCCGAAATCAACAGCACAATCAGCACATTAAACACCAGGTTAAACCACTCCTATCTCCTTAGAAAGATCAATCAGATCCAGTAAGGAACAATTCTTGATATATCCATGAGACTGGAGGGCAAAAGAGACTGCACAGACAGTTCAGGCAAGGAATAAGAGAGAAACCTGGCTCAGAGACAGTATTTACTCTTGCTAGAGCACTTGCCTCTGAAGTTACACTCTGCCAGTACCAGCTCTGTGAGTGGTTTGGTTTCGCCTCGCTGCTCCACTCCCCCTTCCACCTCGAAATCCACCTCGAAAGCTGCGGCCACGAAGGAACCGTCCAGACACTCCGAACGTCTCTGTGTTGAGCTTCCTTTCCTCAGCCCACGTGGTGCGCCTGGAACTGAACAAGGCTGTGCTCAGGTCTGACACAAACATTCAAGAGCCACCGGCTCACTCAGCCAGGAAGCCTCAACCTCCCAGTTTTGTTGAGCTGAGCTACAACAAGAGCCAGCTGCAGTGCACACACACACACACTCCAGCCCTCCGCAGAAACACTGCCAAGGGAATCCCTCATGCTGACACTGAAGGGATGTCTGACTTCTCCAGGCACTTGATAACATCAGTGTCAGCAGTGAAAGCTGAAGCTTTCCCTTCATATTCCCAACATTTAACTTAATGCATTTCCACAGCCAGACCCGACCTCCTCCCTGCCCCAGCTCCAGGCTTCGCTCACTCCTGTCTGCCAGCTGCACCTTCAGCACAGCATGACCCTGATGCCTCCTCTCCCACAAACCAGATAAGGAATTTGTTTAAAATCAGTGGTTCAAAGTCAGTACTGGGAAACAAAACTGGAAATTCCTGTATCATTGTTTAGGCAAGTGTATCATTATGAGCTGAAATGCTTTTTGTTTGATCCCACTGCATGAAGGCTGGATAGGATCACTTGTGAGCCACCAAATGTGTGGCAATACTCCTTTTTAAAGCCTGTTTTGCTGACTTTCTTGCATTCTGAAATTTTTAAGTAATTTTAAACAATGTCACATAGATTATGTTTCAAATTTTATGCCTAAAATTCCATTTAAAAACCAAGCCTTCAGAAAACACTCACCTCGATTTCAGTTCTGAAGAAATGTTGTCAAAGAAAGACTTGGATTTATCATAATAGCAGTTGGGCCCCAGCAGATCCTCCTCTGCATTACCGTCATTGTTTTGGGTTGCCACTCCAGGGTCCCCTTTTTCTTCCCCCGTCTCTGCTTTGTCATCTGAAGATAATGAAATGTATTACACTTCCTTGAGGCACACTGCAGAGCCATCTGTTCTCTTGCTCCCTCAAACAAGATTTGAGATGTAATCATGCAGTTTCTCAGAACCAGTTTGTCTATGCAGTGTTTACTACTAGCTCAGCAATTCATATTTAATGAAGACACAAACCTTTAAAGTTTAGTTTCTTCTTGAATTCTTTATCAAGTTCCTCTCTGTTGAATTGTGCATTTGCACTTTCAAAGTCAAAGTCACCTTCAAACTTTATTGTATTTTCCTTCACAGTAGTTGGTCTGTTTTGTCCTCTAGAACGGTTTCTGGTTCTCCTGTTTCCTGAAAGCAGGAGAGTTTAAACACTTGGTAACGCACAGGGAGGTTACATGACTTGCTCAAGACCAGAGGAAACCAGGGATAGAACTCAGGAGTTTCTGGCTTCCAGTCCTGTGGTTAGGCCACACCTCTTTGAAAGCAACTTCTGAATTTGGCTGTAGAAGACATATTACAGCAACACTTTAACTTTCTGAGCAGCATTCCTGGATGTCAGTCTTACCATTAAGACAGAGTGCACCCAAGTTTCCTTCCAGAGCACAGAGAGGAAGTCAAAAGAGCTATTACAGCAGGAAAATCTGAGGGAAGTGGGGAAAACTATCTTTCCTGTCTGCTTTTCACCTGCAAGCACAGCACTGTAACTACCCTACAAACCTGTCATGATGACAAAGAGAAGAAGCTTTCAGAAAATCCATCCAAGGCTCATCTACCCACAAAGGGAGCTTGTACTTCATATAGTTTCTGGTGTCCAACTGAAACACTATCCACTCCTTTTTGGAAAAGCTATAAACCCTTCTACACACAAATTAGTTTGAAGACCTGACAGTCTGAAGTTGTTTCCCATCTTTTCTCATTTTGCTTGGGCAGAAACATTTCTTTGAATTTCACTTTCTTCTGAACCATGCTTAAACTGCCATTGTGAAATAAGATCTCTGCTCTATGGAAGTGAGGTCTCCATAGTTCCTGTCTGTTATAAAAACTCTGGAAAGTCTTAAACAGACTGCCCTTCCCAGCAAAAATACTTGAGGTTTCAGAGAATTCCAGTTGCTGCTGCCAACCCACAGCATTGATTTTTACATCATACCTTCAGTTTTCTAGAGAGACCACTAGAATTCTGTCCCTGAAACACTCTGAACTTCTGAACACTCCAGAACCTGTTTTCTTAGGGAACATCTCTGGATACCCAGAGCCTTATCAAGGTTTACTTTGCTCTCAGTCTCCAGTCAGATAATCCTTCCCTGAAGTTAACACCACTTGCCTTTAAATGCTAACATGACTGCTCAGTGTCAGCTTAACCTACCCGATCTTCTCCTTTGAGGTCTTCTGTTCTCATCATTCACCTGTCCTTGGGTTTGCACGGGTGTTGCCTGAACTGCATCTACTGAACAAGAAGGATGAACTTAAAAAAGGAGCAGGAGAACAAACCCAAACCAGCCCAGCCCTGCAGGGCAGCTCTGCAGGGTGCCCCAGCCCAGCCCCTCGGAGCTGAGGTGGTGCGTACGTACCGCTCCCCTTGCTGCTGGCCGGCGGAACCTGCCGGGCGCTGCGCGGCATCCCCGGAGTCACCTTCACTGGGGGCAGCTTTGGGGAATTCACACTGTCCACTGGGCCAGTCTGGACAGCCTGCTCCACCATGGGGCTTTTGCGGACTGGGTGAACAGAAGGGAAGCCGGCACCTGGAAAAAATCCCAGTGACTAAGTGCCTCTAGGAAAACGTGCCAACACCACTCAAACCCTGCCCACTTCTATGGAGAAACAGTTCGGTCAAGAATTACTCAAAGCCTTGAGTGTGAATCATTACAGGCTAAGTTTAAGTGCCACATACTCTAGGTAAGGCACCACTGCCACACAAGTCATGGCTCTCAAATCCAGAGCCCCAGTATCAGGAAATCTACCCCTTTATTTCTTAAACCAAGTTGGACAAACATCAGATAACCAAGCCAGGTCAGTTTCTCAGACAGTTTATACCAAAATATAATTTCTAGGTGTATCCTTGGTTATGCAGGATTGTACTTTATATTAGTTAAATCTGAAACAAAAAGCTTTCAAGGAAGTTCCCCACTTTGTCAAAAAAGTCTTGCAGCAAACACTTAAGCACCTCAGCTATATCCCCTTTTGTAAGCTGCTTTTAGAAGTCCTTCAAATTCATTGCTTATTGTTAGAGCTTTCAGACAAAGAAAACCTGAAACCAGACCAGGATCTCAAAGTTACCCTTTTAAATTCCTTCTTGGTCAAGGCCAAAGTGTTACCAAGACTTCTGTTGCTCTTCCATCCAGGCTTATTTATTCACACTACAAAACATGTAAATACTTTTCATGGTTTGGTATACCTTACACCAATTATATTAAAAAGTGACAGTCTTCAGTACTCAGAAGAAACACTGCATTCTAGGTTTAATTAGAAGGTTTGGAGTACTACAGGTTTATGTAGTTATGCATAAGAACCGCTTGGAAGCAAAGTTTAACTGAATATATTAAAAGAGCAAGAAAAGTGAAAAGCTGAAGAGTACACACAAACCAAGCCACTGACACTTCTGGGTCACCCAAGTCCACATGAGATATACCCAGTAGGTTACATCATGCAGGTTCCCAGTTAATGTACACCTGGAAAACTTGCAAGGAAGACAGACATATCCTAAGGATTATTCAGCAGGACAAAGCTGGTGTGCAAGTTTAACATGACAAAGTTTCAAAGTTTAGCCAGAATACTGAGAAACAGATAGGTGGCCAAAACCAGACAGCAAGTAAAAAGCTTCATGCCAACACAAGCATACATGCTTAAGCTAAAAACAGATGAAACTAATTACCATGTTTAAATGCAGGCTGCACCTGGTCTCTCTGCTCTGAGGATGGTCAGTCTAGTATCTCTACTCAACCTCCTTTAAATATTTTACACACAGAAGCAAGCACCCAGAACTGTTATCTCAGCTACCCAGGACTCAGGAATTGCTTACTGTTAGTCATGCTTTACTAACTGGGAGTGTGGACAAGGTACAACGCCCCATCATGCAGGAAATCTACCCTGATGTTTCCTCAGTCACAGAAATACTCCTGAATTTTTCAAATAACCTGGGTCTCTATCCACAAGACCACCCACAATTTAAGCAGTGTGCTTGTCTTTCCAGGGAAGGCTAATTCATTCCTCACCCAATCCCTGTGGTGACACATATTCCTGGACAGGATGCAGCACACTAACATCCCTAAACTTCACCCCTCTCCTGATACTTACACAAAAGGATCCACTGCCATGGATTTTTCCTTTCTCCTGTCTCTCTAACTGGTAATTCTAGGACAGGAGTAATACTTCATGTAATGGAAGGCAAAAAAAGCTGAAAACTAGTTCTACTGGCATTACCCATATGAGCACCATCATTCTAGGAGGGGTTAACAAGAACAGAGTGTTTGCAAGTGCCATGCAGTTCTTCCAAATATTTGGAGTCCTCAAACTGCTGTTACCCTTGGAAGAGAGCTGATGGGGCTCTGAAGACATGTCAGGCTCTGAAACAGGTTGTGGAGACGGAGAAGAACTAGGGCTGGAAGCAGCTGCTGATGCTGGAGGGCTTACCAATTTCTCTGAAGAGATAGAGGGAAGAAGAGAGAGCAAAGATATATGGATAAGATACCAGGTAGTGAAACATCTGAAGGACTTGGAAAGAGGTACAAGAATCTCTAGAACAGCACTAGAGCAGCTTATTTACAGTCATCTCTGGGAATACAAGCTCTTCTCACATGTGATGCACATGTAAGGTGTGTCAGATTAAAAATGAACTGGCCTCAACTGTTAGGTATTCACATTACTTTCAGAAAGAAACTTAAGCTATTTATTTTGTTTCTTTCCTGTGCATGTGTGTGTGCATGTGTAAGTGAAACACAGGCCTCCTTGTACTACAATCATTACACAAAGTTAACTACTTATTCACAGCCTGACACTTGGCAAGGAGTAGGGTATTGGCCACTGTTATTTGTTTTCACAGTAGGTGCATTACAAGGACTGTACCTTTATTCTAGCAAGTAAAGTTGTTACTTACCTAAACCTAAGGAAGCTGCATACTGCTGGCTAAGCAAAGAGCTGGCAGCAAGCTGGCTGTAAGGTGGCATACCTCTAAACGGGCTGTAAGGCACATGTGGCTGAAAGGATGATGTAGAGGCAGAGCCCAGTGAAGACTGTAACAAGACAAAGTACATTTCCATTTACAGTGTCCAGAAGTCAACTTGCTTTGGCAGCGATTCTCTACTTCATGTACAGCAATACTAAAGCTTAAGTAAATACTCAGAAGGGTTAGTTTACCTCTTTATGATTTTCCTGCATTCTCAGCTAGCTCTGGGTGTTGACTGAAGTCTTTAATGCTGCTGCTATTTTAAACATTATGACAAAATTCAGGATGCTTCAAATAATCTGAAGATTCCTGGAGACACTGACTGGCCTTCATCTTTATAAGTTTTTACCAAAATCCAGTCCTCCAACACCAATGTTTTACCACAGCTTTTTAGCAACACTTCAGGCTAACTTACTTGGACAATGGCAGGATCTTGTGGCAGAGTATGTTGAGCTTTTGGAGGTTCACAGACGGTGATGTCTTTGATGTCACTTCCTCGAAAAATAATGTATTCATAGATTTCTTCCCTCGGAGGAGCCGGTCTGTCTGTGGGCCGGTCCTCGGTACCGAAGGATCGCACTGGAGCATTGGGAAAGGACTGTTAGTGCAGGGTTACCACTGCAGCAGTGAGCAAGTTAAGATTTATGCAATTAAAAAGTACTCCTGTAACACTTGCCAAGTGTAAAAACAACAATAACAAAGGTTAACTCCAGAACCCTCAATCTCTCTCTCGCACATCTGTTCCCTCAAATGCCAACTTTTTCAGCAGCCTGCACAAACAGTTTTGTTTACATCAAGCTGTGAAGGTAAAGACCATAGACCAGCTGGAGTGAAGAATTCCTACTCCACACCCGAGGACTCACCCACAGTGCTGTACTGCCATACTCCCCTCCCCAGCACCTGTCCCATGCAGGCATTCAGCTCCAGACAACTGCAACACACCAGGGGAGAGGCCCCTGAAGCAGCAGGGGGAAATCTTAGAAGGCTTTAGAGCTCAAATTTGCACCTTTGTTTTCATACATTTATTATGCAGATAAAGTTTTATCAATGATAAGAACTTCCTCTTAAAATTCCCTCTCTACTCCATGTCACCATTTTTATGATTAATATGACTATAAAGGAAGCTTTTAGTGATAAATCTAAAACCTCAGTGCCTGGAGAGGTTTTACTGAGTCCCAGCTACCAGGACACTTGAGCAGGCACTAACCAGTGATGTTACACCTTAGAGTGGAAAAAAGGCTTCAGCTGACTGTGGCAGCTACCAGGTAAAAGCATAAATTAATTTGAGCCATTAAAGGGGAAGAGGTTAGACTGATTTACTGGATTGTTGGCGCAGGAAAGTAGATGGCATAGCTGTATCACACACTGACATGTGAAAGCTTGCAACTTCAGCCCCAAGTTACAGAAGCTCACCCAGTTCACTAGTCCAGCTGCTTTGTCTTCATGAGGCTTTGCCAGTTTGGATAAACACCAGCACATACTAGTTTATGCACATTTTCTGCTAATGGAAGAACTCTGTATTGGAGTTCCATCAATTGCTTCTAACAGGAAATATGGAAACCTCAGAAATACTGAAACCTCTCTGCAAGGACACGCCATGATTCGTGCAGTACCTTTAGAAATCCCATCCTTAACAGACCTTTCACAAGTACCTGCCATGTCACAGTCTGTGGTGACATGCCAGCCAGCTGCCACTCCCAGTGCACAGCTGGAATGATACAAGTACAGACAGCCCTGTCACATGGATGACAGGGGGCACCACAGCTTCCCTGGAAAAAGGGCACCAAAAGTGGACCCACTGAACCCTGGTGCTGAGCATCCCTGGCACACCATACTGCTACTAACTTACTAGGAGTGTTGGCACTTGTAGGCAGGGATTCTCAAGAGTCCTGTTCTGAGATGAGCAGCTGTACCCAGGTGGTACATCCACTCAAGCAGCAGTTAGTGCTGCAAGTGCTCTTCACTCCTGTTAGTATGTAGGTGATCTCCCAAGGAACAGGTCAGTGCCAGACTGTCCCTATCACACTGCTCAGCACCTCAGCTGCCACCTCACAGGAAGGGAATCTTCCCTGGTGCAAGGACAAGCTGTCAGTCACTTCCTCTGAACGGCCATCTCCCATGAATTCCTAGGGTAAATAGCCTCTCCAAGTTATTTCAGATCTCCAGCTGCTGTTTGATCATATTACAGCTGTAACCCAGTCAACTAGAAGCAGATTATAAACTGAAAGCAATGCTTGTGGCCTTTTGGACATGAACTGTACCACTGACACCCCGGCTCAGGATTAGATTATTACAGCACACCAGCTCATAGCAAGACATGCTAAAGGTATGCAGGGACTACTGCAGCATCCCAGGGCAAACTTGGAAAGCACCACAATCAGCCCATCAACTTCCACATGAACAAACACATGACCTGCAAAGCCCAAGGCTCTCCAAGCAGTCTCTGACTTGGCTGGTCCCAAGGTTTCTAACTAAAAAGGTGGAAAACCATGTCCTTGTTGTAGACAAAACAGCAGTGAGGGCATGTGAGAGAGCTGTAGGAGTTGAGCTTGCCTGTCCCCGCACCTGAAGTGTTTAACTGTTTCTGGAATAGCACAAAGTGCAGCTCTAAGTTCCTGAGGAGGTGGGAAGGGCTGTCTCCCACGGAGTTAGTGACTATTGCTTACAGATGAGCAGGAAATCAATCCCACACCACTGCAGCTTGTATTTTACAATACAGTTACTACTCATGTAGGGGCTGTTGAGCTAAACCTCTGAAGGGGCAAGAAGCATAACAAGAGTGACTGGATGTCTGGAAAGCAGAGCCTACGTGGACATTTCTTGCTCAAACACTCCAATTTCTTCAGACTTCTACAGAAGGGGGAAGAAGTTTCTGGTGTTCACTGCTGACAGGACAGTCATGGGCCTAAGCTTCCTTTGTTTGCATTTAAAGTTCAGCATCTAACAAGACAGACAACTTTCTGGTAGTGATTAATTAACACATGGAATCTCCAGCGTTTAAGATACTGTGCATGTGTTAAGATTTAACAAATATAAATCAACTGAAGTTAGCCTGCCTTTGAGTGAGAAGCTAAACCAGATTCCTTCCTGAGGTCTCTTTCAACCTAATTTTTTCTTTATGTCACTTGAATGATAGAATTCAAGACAGTGGCACTTATGTTACACACTGAAGCTGTTTGAGCCTTAAGCAGTTGCACCCAGGGCTTAACAACAATTTTACTTTAACTGCATGTCAGTAATTCACGGCTCTTCTAACCCTTCAGAGTTTTAAACCACTGTCCCCCACCCCCCAGGGCTGATACTGCTGTCCCCAACTTCAGCACTGTCACTACATTCATAATTCTGACCCTAGTTTTGGTATAAAGCCTCTAAATTTGAAAAACCCCTCTGAGCTAAAATGAGAAGCAAGGTTTGTGCTGTGAAGTTCATAGAGCAGCACTTTAAGTGGGGACAAATTATATTCTCCATCTATTGTAAAAACTACTTCTTAGGCATTCCAGTTCATCAAAAACTGAACACTAAGAAACCAATAAATACAAGAACTGCAAGAAATCTTATCCAGAGCATGCACTTACACCACAAAGCACTTTAATCACACATGCCTTTGAACCACACCACTTCAGCTCTGAAGTAGCAAGTGCTCTGTGTAAGGCAGAACTATGTGAGGAACCATTTCTACTTGCTGCTGGGTCAAGGTGAAGACCTTCCTGCACGTACAGGAAAGGAACTGCATCCTTCCAGCAACCTCTCAAGTACTTTGAGCAAAGCACTAACATAAACAGCTCCATTCGTATAGTTAAATAAACAGCTGCACCCCTAGAGAAAAAGCGGATTTGAGAGAACTCACATTTTTAACTTCAGAATACACTCTAATAAGTGTCAAACACTGTCCAACATCACATAAACATCATTATACAGGATAAACAGTGTGACAGAGGCTGCCTTGAGGGTAGTTGTGAATCTGGCAAGTCAGTGTCTCCTGCCAGCAAGCAGCCTTTCAAAACAAAAGGTGTTTGTTTTGCGGACAACCCGGATGGGTGGCTGAAGGCAATGAAGAACGTGTGAACTTCCCAGCACAAAGGAGGACAAAACTCAGGGAAAGAAAGAGCTGATGCACGTTAGCTGGAGTAGCCAAGCTGGACATGAAAAGCAGTGCAGAAATAAGATCATGTTTGAGAGACTGAACAAGACAAGGCAGGTTTTGCTGAGAGGAAAGATGGGAGTTCCCAGCAGTATAGGTGACGACTGGATCCAAATGACACCACTTAAGAAGAAGATAAAGATCAGTATTTCTACAGGGGAACCAAGATGCAAAGCCCCGATGAGCCTGCAAGGTCGGCGAGGCCAGACCCACGTGCGGGGGCCCCACAGCGCTCCCACCCTCCTCACCTGAGCGGAGTCCAGCTATCGATCACGGCAGGAACAAAGACACATCCCCACCAACTCCGCTCTCCCCAGCGCCGGCCTGGGCCCTGCCGGAGCCGAGCCCCCACACACAGCCGGGCACGAGGGCGCCGAGCCCGCACGGCGATGCGGAGCGTCCCGTCCCCGGCCCCGACAATGGCACGGGGAGCCGGCGCTGCCGGCGGCGCTTCCCCGCCGGGAACCCCCCGTGCGCGGCGAGCACCCCGGGCCCTGCCCGCCCCTCCGCCGCGGCCCCTGCCAGTGCTGACTCACGGGGAGCAGCAGCGCCCGGGGCTCGGGGCGGGCGGGCCCCGCGCCGCGCTCATTGTTCGGGGCACGGCGGCCCCCGCCGCGTCCCCTCCGCCCGCGCCGGCCTAGGCCCGCCCGCGCCCCCCGCAGGGCCCCGCCTCACCCTTGGCCAGCGCCACGGTGGAGTTCTCGGTGTCGATGGTGTAGAGGATGCCCTCATAGCGGATCTGCGCCTTGGAGATGAGGCTGATCTTGCTGCCGATGTAGGGGGTCCCCGAGCTCATGGCGGCGGCGGGGCCGGGGGGTCCCAGGGGCGCGCGGAGCCGCCGCGCCGCCCACGCGCACTGCGGAGCGGGGACCCCGCCGCGCGCGCCTTATATAGGGCGGGGGGAGCCGGGCCGGGGGGGGGGGCGCGGAGGGGGCGGAGTGCGCCGGCCGCGCATGCGCGTCCCGCTATTGACCAGACGGGAGAGACGGGTCAGACGGGGAGGGGCGGGGGAACACCCGGGGCCCGCGTCACGTGACCAGCGCGAGCGAGGGTGCCACGTGCGCCGGGGGCGGGGCCAGCGCGGGGCGGGGCCAGCGCGCGCGCGCGGCGGTTCCCGCGCTGCGGCCGCAGCGGGGAGGGGAGGGGGGGGGGGCCGTGGGCCCGTGACCGCGCCCCGCCCGTGACCTCGACCCCCGGTTGGCATCGCCC
>JAWWLV010000057.1:9730124-9789020 GCA_035041135.1 Platyrinchus mystaceus
GGGGGGGAACGTGGGACAGTGACAGAGTGACACCGACCCTCGCATGGCATCGCCCCTCGTGTGACAGCGCCCGTGTGTCACTGACCCTCGCCCCTGTGGCACTGCCCCTTGTGTGACACTGCCCGTCTGGCACTGCCCCTCGCCGTGTGTCACCGCTCTTCGCTCCTGTGTCATTGCCCCTCATTTCTGTGGCACTCCCTTCTGTGACACTGCTTCTCACTCCTGTGGCACTGCCCCTCACCCATGTGTCATTGCCCCTCGCCTGTGTGTCACTGTCCCTCACATCTGTGGCACTGCCCCTCGCACGTGTGTTAGTGCCACTCATGTGGCACTGCCTCTCACTTGTATGTCATTGCCTCTCACTCGTGTGGCACTGTCCCTCATTTGTCACTGCCCCTCACTTGTGTGGCAGAGCTGCTGTCACAACACATGGAATGGGGGATCATTCCTCCTCCTGACAGAACAGCCACCACGGCTGTCCCTGTCCGAACCCCTTCTCCATCCGGCGCCACGGCAGCCACAGGACCTGGTTGGCACTGGCAGAGCCCTGGGTACCACCAGGCCCTGCCCTGTGCAGGTCACACTGCGCTTTTGTCCGGCTGTTCCCGGTGCAGGTCACCCCGGCGCAGTCGCTCCTGGCCAGGCCGCAGCTGGAGCACGGACCGCTCAGCGCGGGGTCCCCAGGGAGCCATCGAGCTCCCCAGCCATCTGCGGGTCAATGAGAGACAACCGGCAGCATCTGGCAGACATGGTCACAGGAGGTGAAATCACTCACCAGCGCCAGGGTGGATGGGGATCGGGCGGGGCGGCTGCGTTTGGGGCAGCAGGTCAGAGTGCACAAATCTCACTAATTTGTGTGACGCAAATGAATAAGATTCGAACCCAGCGGCCGCAGACAATACAGCAGAGCCATTGTCTGAGTGCAGGGAGGTTCGCTGGAGCTGCAGGCGCCCATGCCTTGGTTACACGTGGTCCATCGGCGATACAACAGCGACACGGGAGATGCAGTCCACAGGTTTATCCGCATGTCAGGACGACCTGCTTCCCTGCACACCATGGCTCGGAGAGCTGTTCTCCCAGTGCCCCAAGCTGTCTGCCCTGTGACCTTTAGTGTTTTATGCTGTTACTCTTCATGCTGTTTGTACAGCCTGGAGAGCAGATCTCCCTGCCCGAACAGGGCAGAAGCCTTCCTTTCCACTCTCTCTTACAGACACGTGCACAGTCTTTTCCTTGTTAGATTGTCACTGTTCTAACATAGGTTTGCTAAAAAAAATATAAACCAAATCATCTATACATATTAATTGAGCAAGGAGGAGTTTTTGACTAAGAAAGTTAAAGTCAATCATTTTAGATTTTTAGCTCAGCCTTAAGTATAACCTACACAGGATAAGAAGAGATTCCTTTTTTTCCTGCAGTAAACAGTGCCCTTTAGCGGGCAAATTACTGCTTAGAAACTTCCTTGATGAAAAAAACCATCTAGTTCCCCTGTATGAGGAGTGTCTGGTTTAAGAATGTGGAAAAGTTCAAATTGAGAAAAAAATAGGGCAAGAAATAATAAAATGCTCAGGACAGCCAGAATAATTATTTATAATGAGCAAAATGATGCCAGTACAGGCAATACAACTAAAGGAAGAGAAGCAGTACTCCCTCTTTTGGTTTATAACCTCCAACTCCACAGTAGTGGAGTTTCTTATTTCCACCCTTAAAATATTTTTTAGAAATAGTAAATGGGGCTCTGGGTTTTGCAGTTCAATTAATTTTTTCTTTATGCAAATCAAAATATTACCAGTTCATAAGCACCTCTAGTCCCAGTATTTTGCTGTTTATTCAACGAAAGCTCTTATGATTGTTTTGTCCCTTTTTTTTTTCCACCAGAAAGGAGAAAGGGACAATCACATGTACTGATACAGTGGTGTGGATCCTGCAGGAAAGCTAATTAAAGCAGTGTGGAAAAAGAAAACTACACCAAAGTGGCATGACCCATACACTGGTAAGGAGAGGCAAACATACAGAATTTTATTTATAATCATCGTGGTCATAAATCAACCTGCTTCTGGAAGATACTCTTATTGTAATGAATTTCCTCAATATCTTTTGTTTGACAACAGTCAGAGATAACAAGTGATCAGCAAGAAGAAATACGACGCTTGACATTTTAAATGCCCTGTTAGTGTTATTTATTCTGCTAAAAAATACAGTTCTTCATCCACTAAGTGTTGAAAGGGGAAAGGAAAGAGCATCTTTCACTGTGTAAATTCACGACAAGTATGTGATCCTGGGCATCCTTCATATGAAGAGGGAATATTTGGCTTCATATGGAGAAGCTGACTACAGTTCATTGTGGCACTAGGAAGAAACCTGGTGGAGAGACTCCTCGTGATCACAGCAGACACGGGATTCACAGAGCAGCAATTTGGACTACAGGGAGCTGTGGTCTTTGGAGACTGGAGGAAGGGTACAGTAAATGTAACCACATGGTTAATTCATTTACAGGAAAACCTGTGTTGCCAGAACTAAGGAGGCTCCCGTGGCTGCTGGAATGCAACTGTGGTGTTTTGGAGGGTCACCCACCCATATATACATCTAATGACATTTTGCAGCAGTTAAAAGAGAAACCTGTGACTTGCAGCACTGATGGAAATTTGTGGGGTGCACGATGGTGAGAGAGGAAATGTGGGGTGGCTGATGGCCACATCCATGGCAACATGAGCTGAACTGACTCTGGCACAGTTAATGACAAAAACCAGCTGTTGGCAGAGCACCTCCAACAAGCTCCAACTGCTGGAAGAAGGGAGCCAGGCTGCTGAAGTCACCTTCAGCAAAACTGCATCACCTTTTGCACCTGGGAACAGTGAGATATGTTTGCATTCGGTGGCGAAGAAGAGGAGAGAAAAGAAACAAGCATGGAAAATGGAGGAAGTTAAAGTGGAACAGAGATTGGAGTTTGGGTAGGGAAAACAAAACAAATGATACAAAGGAAGGGAGAAATGTGTGAGCCCTAGAGGGAGAAAAGTTAGAAACAGAGCAGCAGTTTCAAAGAAAAATTGTAGTAGCTGCAGGAAGGAAGGAAAGGTCACCAAGTACAGAACACAGTTTCTGTAGTAGAGTGGGAAATGGGTAGTAGAAAAGAGCCCAGGAATGAAGGAGGGACTAGAAAAAGATGGAGAAACTGAAAAAAAAATTCAGGAAAGATGAGAAGAAAAAAAGTGATCCATCCTTGTACGGGTTTTTATTCTAAATAAAGAAACGCAGAGGAAGTAGAATAAAGAAAAAGGCATGTAAAATCAACTGAAGGAAACTAAAACAAAGGGAAAAGAGAGGGAAGGTGAATGGAATAAGGGAAAGAAATATGAATAAATAGAAAAAATAGAAAACGTGGTAATCTTTATTTAAACAATGCGGTGTTAATTCAAGTAGTTTCTATATTTCCCACAGTCTTAGAAAATACAATGATGTGTGTAGGAAACAGTGTTTCATTACATTAATTTGTCTTACATCTTGGCAAAAGGGGCCTCTCTTCTGAAAAAAAAATCCATCAAAACTATAGGTGTTGAGGTTTCTTTATTTCATAAATAAATACAGAGACTGTAATAACTGTAATGGTGATCTTTCCTCTCTCCCCTTCTTCTCTTTCTCTTTCTCTTTTTCTTAGTTTTGAGTCTGTGCCTCAAGCACTTCAATTTTGACATCTTTCCTTCCACCCCCATATATCAAATTTAAAGTCAGTTTAAATCCTGGATTTAAATGAAATATTTTATAAAATGTCTTAGTTTTAGGCTTGCGTGGGTTTGGCTCTCTTAATTAGTACCTCAATTGTGTACTCAGTGGCACTGGCATAAATCTGCATTATTCCATTACACTTCTCAGCAGTCCAAGGGACTGTCAAGCACAGTCAAGACAAAATATATGTTACCAAAAAGGAGGAGATGGCAGAGAGATTAAACTTCTTATCGAGACCCACAAAGTTTGTGAGTGTGAAAGCAAGACCACACTGTGGGCACTGCTGTTTATTTGAATACTGTCACTGTATGAAATACAAACATAAAAGGAGGAAATGTTTGCATGAGTTTGGCTGAAAACAAACTTACTGTTTTGTACAGATACACAGTATTTATAAGGTATGTGTCAGTATCTGAGATAAGTCTTTACCTATAGAGATTAAAAAAGTAGCATTTTATATTATTACTAGAGTAAACAAGCTCTAAATCTGCACTGTTTAACCAGCTTTATTATAAACACACTCACATTAAAAATCCTGCCTGCTGTTGGAGTTCATTTCATCATTGAAGCAGGGAGGGGAATGGAACAGGTAAGGAAGTGCAATTACCTCTTATACTGAGACTTTCTGGTTCACAAATGGCAAGAAGAAGTTATCCTCGCTGACCAGGAGGTGATTTATTCATGGATATGGAAGCTGGAGATAATTTTAAGAGTCCCTTTTATTTCTTAAAGTAAATAGATAATGTATGTGATATAAAAAAAGGTTGACAAAGCTGAAGTTTGCAGTTTGGTCACAAAAAAATGAAAGATGAAGACTTCTAAGCCAGGCTTAGATTCTAAAACAGGTGTTTATGCACCTGTCTCCTATTCAAAAGGGCAAGAGGATACAGACTTAAGTTTAGAAATAATTAGGCATAAAGAGAGATAATTGTCTGTCTAGGTCAGTGGGGAGCACTGAATGTAGCCTGAGATACAAAGTTCCATCAGGAAAAATTCTGACTGTTTTTTTGGGTTTTTTTTTTTGCTGCATAGGCTGCTTTCCTCAGATAATTTGCACTGAAGTGAACTGCAAGTGTATCCTTCTCATAGATGCACTGATGTGAGGGCATGTGATGAGAGTAGGATTTCTTCAAGTTCTTTCAGGCATGAAGTGAGCAAAAGGTGAAGAGCACACTGAAAGAAAAATAGGAGATAATAAAAGGAGAAAGGAGGCAAAAAAATGTCTTTTAGGGATGAAATGCTGCAGAGGATTAATCTGCAGGTAAAGATTTTGTAGAGGTTCACATTTATGCATTAACTGGGAGAATAAGAATCTGTATATGTAGCCCCACGCCCAACTTTCCTAGAGGTTGAAGAGCAGCAGTGATAACCAATGAATCTAAATCCACTTGTAGGCTGAAAAGAGCCCAAGGTACAACTAGTCTGTCACAGCTGACCTACTTGGTACACCTGACAATATCTCAGTGGAGAGACCAAGGAGCAGATGGGAGTACAGCCTGATGCATCACTCTCTGACCAGTCTGTTCTAAACAAAATCAAATGGAGAGTACAAGTTGTATTCCCTGCAGGAATACAAGTTATGTTCACCTCAGACCCCTGGATGTTGCAGACAAGTAAATGTCACCATTCCCTGTACAGAAATCAAGCTTCACTAGCTGGGTTTGGTTAAAATTCCAGAAAGCTCGACAGCAGTGTTTCTTTAAGAGCTCCTTCTCTCTCTGTACTTCTTTCTCTCCCTACAAATTATTGAACACATTCCAGCCATCAGTACTGAGCACTATTTCTTTGGCACTGAGACCTGAGTGGGGCTGAACGAAGGCTCTGCTGCACAGCTCTTGCTAGTGCACATCAAATCGTAGGACAACGTACATCACTGGGCTAAGAACATAGAGGAAAGAGCTGCTTTATTAGATGTTTTAGTTCAGAGACCTCATTTGCATTAATTCTTTACAGTGGATTCTGTTCTTCAGCCAAAGAAATGAATCTCCCTCTCCTTACCTGTTTTACAAATGACTTGTAGATTCGGCTTCTTTCTGTTCAGTGAGGTAACGTATCATTTTACTCAGCCTTGGCAGTGAGCTGTTCTTTCCCTGTGTAACATCTGCTGCAGTTTTCATGGCTTGAACTGTTCCTGGACTTGTTTTAAAAGGCATGTTTGAGAAATGTCTTTGAGGATGTGAATTATTAGTCATTGTTTTATCTGCTAGGGTGTTCTTCATTTATCTTCGTTATTTTCCTTTTTAAAATAGGAATAAATAGGCTTTGGAATTTAAAGGTTATAGGTTTTAACTCATGTTTAGGTTAAAGATACCAAGAATGGTAAAGTAATTCATAGCAATAGGATGGTAGTGCAGTTTCAGAAAGTTATTTATTTTAGTATGACAATAAACTGGCATTTAATCTCCTTCACATTTTAGAAGCTAAACTATAAATCAGTCTTCACAGAAGACAGCAGGGTCTCTCTGGCTGGTGAGTTCTAACTCATAGTTCTCCTTACTGTTGCAGTATTTGTGTACACACTTTTCACATAACCATGAAAATTCTGACATTTACTGTTCCAAAGCCTTTTCATTATTTGTACTTTATACCTCATTTCTCTATTACTTGTTGTATGACAGGGGGTTTAATAGTGTACTTTTAAGCCACATTTTTGTGCTGTACAGTAACCAAAACATCTGAGATTTGGTATTTCAATTTTCTCACTTAATTTTTATTAATATGCTTGGGTTTTTTTTTTCAGAGAGTCCCACATCTTCATCTTGGATTCTGCCTTTTACTCAGCAGCATCCTCAATGTTTACACTTTGAAGGCAAAAGGTTTGTGCAAGTTTAACTCAGAGCATGAACTTGTCTGAAGAATCTTAATTGTTGTTGATGAAGCAGAAAGAACCCCAAGTAGAGTTGAGGGTGAGGTACTGAGTTAGGAAAAAAATTGTATTTATTCCAAACTGAAAGAAATTTGATATTTGCATCTGCAAGAGAATTAACTTGAAGCCCAAAGTGATGTAGTAGTGCACAACTTTCCAAGGATCTGAGCTGCAGTAGGATAATAACTCATTCTGGCCTTTATGGAGCAGGAGTCAGTGATTCAGGCCCTCAGAAGTCATATTTGTTGCCTGCCATTTAGTCTGGTCATTATTACAGAGTTTTTGTACACAGATAGAGGGGGTTACTGTCCTAGCAATAAAATTAAATGATAGTGATAGCAATTTTGCTGTATTTCTGTGGTGATGGAAGAGTGTTGCAAGGTACCCCATACAGACAATATTGACAGTAAGGAACAACTTAACATAAACCCCTTGGCCATTTATCTGGGTGTGTTATTTCCTTTGGGTTGGAAGTTTTGCCCATCTTATATTTTGAGAGATAAAATCTTTTGTCTGACTTGCTTCAAAACATGTACTAGTTTCTTCAGGCAACTGTGGGAGCACATCCCATATTTAACTGAGTTATTAGATTTGTTTGCAGTTTCCAAAATGGGCAAAAGCTTATTAAAGGAATAGGGGCAAGTCCTTGAACTCTGATAGTGAGAATATATTTTAGGTAGCATAAGAAAATAACCTATAGTCTGGAACCACATCCCTAACTAGACTGCTGGAGATTCCAGTAAAAAAACCAAACCTGTCTGATAGCCTTTCTAGCTGTGTTTTCATTAAATCTGAGGCAGCTCAATAAAGAAGCTACAGCATGATTTATTTTAATCAGTTATTACAGAGAAGTCATTAAAAAAAACCCAAACACAACAAAACAAATCCAAAACTCGGCAAAATCTTCCTTACATACTTTTTGCATTCCAAATTCACAAAACATTTAGATAAAATCTCATTCCATTACAACCAAAACAATCCTCCTTTACTAGATTGCTTTCATTTTTTTTTTTCTTTAAACGATGATGTTTCCATACCTCTTCTGTCTACACTGGCTTTCCAGTTCAGTGTCTTTCAGGCCTGTTTTCTTTATAATGTCACAAAAATTAGCCAGGTTGCTCTGAGGAATGATATCGTCTCACAAGGCTGGGTTAGAGCATTTGACAGACTATGAACTAGAAATGGAGTAGGGAAAACGATTTAGCCATTTTTGTCATCTGAAGATGACTTTCAGAACTGCTTGCACACGTGGTTATTCTTCCAGTTCAAATCTACAAGAATCTGGATTTTGTCCTACCTATTAAACCTATGCTGAAAGTCTGACCAATTTTTCGGTCCGTAAGTTCATTTGATACTATTAACGAGCTGAAAAGTGTGTATTCAGGCACACAACCCTCTTTTAAAATAACTCCTCTATCTTAAAAAAGGGGTGCCATGGGGCCACTGAATGATTTAAACAGGGGCACAGGGACAAAGAATGTGTCCAGCTCTGCTCCTGTAACTTACAGTCTCCAGGCATTGTGATATCAAATTCCATAGGACAAATGTTTTCAGCTACAGCAACTGTTGTTTCAGAACTGAGGAACTGACTGTACCTGTTATTGGCACTGACCAAGAGCAAACAAGATGAAGATTCATCTTCAGTTCTTTCATTTATCTTTATTTATGTATTTTTGAAGGTGAGTGAGTGGAGGAAAGCATATCAAGAAGGAGGGATGATAACACTGATTGCCATAACTGGTCACTTGTTAAATGTGACCAGTAAAAACTCCTTTTGATGGGGCAAAAAGGCAATAATCTAAGAAAGCTGTATCATGGAATTAACTGGAAAAAATCCAACTGTCTTAAAAAGTCCAACTGTCTTCAGTTCTTTAAGCAAACAGGAGGACTGGTGGAGTAAATGTTCAATGTTGGGTGGTGCTGGAAAGCTCAGAGGAGAATTAGAACAGCTCTGAACTAAGAGAGCACAAGAGCCCTGAACTGGAATATCCATGGTATCAGGTTGTCTAAGGGTATATTGTTGATAAAACATCCCTGGCAGGGTCATACTTCACCCACAAAGAATCCCAGAACAATTGAAGCAAAACCTGCCAAAGTCAGCTATCACTAAAAAGAAATATTTCAAACATATTCTAAAAAATCCTGACTGTTAAATGTGCAGACTGGATTTCCAGTAATGAGACCCATCAGTAGGCACATTTTCTTGACATATTCTGTCTTGGAAATAGTGATTCAATTTTCCAAAAGTTCTTTAATTTGCTTGGAGAGGAAAGCATTTTCATTTTGCCAGGTCAGTTCTAATAATTTGCTAAATTCAAAATACGTGAAATTACTGAAGCTGATTGTAGTCACCAGAAGGACCTCTAATCTTTTAACAATATTTTTTTCCCCCATGAATCATGTAGACTTGCACAAGAAATTTTTCAGAGCAGATAAAACACAAATCTTTGTTGACATACCCGCTGCTTGTCTCCTCTGTGGACAAAATTCTGGACATTTGCTAGTAATCTCCATTCAGAGGATTTGCTTAAAAAAACCCTCTGTCAGCTGCTGGGGTGTGTGGTTAGAAACTCCCATCTTCTTATACAAGTGCTCCTTTTTCTTAGTAAAGTTCCCCAGGAATTCCCGTAGAGATGAGTCTGGATATTGATACTTCCTATCTTGGCAGGCAGTAACAAGCGTGACGAGTTCGATGAAGAGCAGTTGGGAAGGAAAAACAGTATTCCACAGCTCCTTTATACTGTAAAGCCTTGAAGGGTTTTAAACAATAATCCTTTATTATATTCTCTGGGCATCTTCTTTTGGGATGTTGAGTTGCCCGGACTTTGGAATGCCTCGGGACAGCCCTACTTAAATAACTCCCATGTGAGTTGCATGTATTAGTGACACAATCTTCTGTCCCATAAACACTCGAGGACATTGCCAAGGCAGTTGTGTGCTCAGCTAACTTTTCATTTTGAAAATCAAGCTCATAACTAATTTCTCTCTAACAGATATTTTCTATGTGTTTCCCACTAGGTATTGTTAAATACCTTGTGTTTAAAAAGAGGATAACCTCTTATGCTATCACATATTTATTCAATCAAACACCTCTCATGAAAAGAAGAGCTGGATTTTTTCTGCTCTGCTTCTGGAGTTCCTGTAACTGTTATGTAGATATAAACATTTAAAAAAGTGGATGCTTTTGCCATTCCTCTTCCACAGCGAGGTGTTCAGTCCAGAACACTGGTTTGCAGTCAAAAGTGGTGCTTCTGTAGCTGGCAGAAACAGTCCAGTACTCATGAGGACAGACACTGTCCTTAAGTGGAAATAGGAGTGTAGAGAGTTATGATTATCACAAAATAAAAGGGGAGTGTACACTTCCTTTCCAGATCTACCATTCATCTCTTGTTATTTCACTCTGCAAGGGTTAAGACTTTTTCCTGGAGCATACCATACTTAATTTTGAATATTAATCCCTATTAGGAGCATTAGACTTCTTCAGGGATTCACTTAAGGACAACTGAAGTACATGGGATGATTTGAAGGCCAAGACTTTAACAGTGTTTTGAGATTCCATGGAGAGGACAGTCAAGGGCATAAACTGCAAAAAGGCACTTAAGTTGTTTTATTTATTTCCAGGTATATGCATGTAGTAAGACTGCATTTGCCCTTAAATTCAAAGTAAAAAAAAACAGGAATATTTTTCCTATAGATTGTCAAATGTTTGTATTCCAGATGCACATAAGTCTTGATGGTTTTGCTGAGGAGACTGTTAGAGGAGACTGGCACTGGCTACAAGAACAGTGATGCTTTCTAATAAACCCAAAATTTGGGTTAATTTCATCATCTTGTTTGACCGAACTTGTGGAATCAAGGTATAACTGGTTAAATCACAACTTTCAACATTTGAAATGATCAAATGGGTGAGGAAAGGGCAGGAAACATGAGCAAAAAATCACCAGTCAGAACTATCACTATCAGTTTTTCATCTATTTATTGATGGGCCCTCAGTCTTCTGAAGTTCAGTTAAGACTAAAACCATCTGTAGGCTTCTCTGCTCTGTCCCTTATCACCCCAATCCTTACCTCTGTCAGGTATTCCTGTATTGAGTTCTAGGCTAACTACATTTTAGAAAACAAAGAGAAAAAGGATGGCATTACGTGAGACACAGCGTCCGTGCCATGATCTACACAGGTTAGTTCTAGGGGGAAAAAAAGTATTTTAAATAATAATATCTTTAAAGGAGCAGTTTAAAAGAACTGACAGCTCTCCATTTTTCTGTATAGCTCCTGCTAAATTCTGCTCTTTGACACATGGAGAATCCATATGTGCCTGTGATATTCAAGATCTTTTGATGTAGCTGATAGGTGAAGTCCACAGCATTCATTGTATATCGAGTCTGATTATTTCTACACCAACATCAACAATTACCTATAACCCATTACTAGAATTCTTATGCAAGTTGCTCTTTTATATCATTTAAAACATGAGCAGTACAGCACAGAGGAGCTGGAATCCCAGCCCTGAAGAATTCAGTGTAGAAACTTACTTCCAGTGTCAAACAAGAGACAGAAAGTATGAAAAGATAAATTATTCGGTAACAAATCCTACACACTTATAATGCACAAGTTGTAATGAATCTCAGTTGCTCTTGTAATTTTGTGAAGTTGTTTACCTAATATGGTAGATGTGCCATATGGTACACTAAAGAGAGTGTTAGAATGAGGACGTGAAGATTTCGAGGTTTTTATTTCTAGTTTTGTAGGCATCTGTAAACTACATTCAAGCTGCCCTAGAATGTGAGCAGAGGAACAATATAGGCTGCTCTGCCCCTTGATGCTGACTGTTGCTGCTGCCACTTGATAACATCCTACATCTCTTCCTGTCCCTCTCTCTTCCCTTGGGCACTGTGGCCCAGCACAGGGCTGTACCCTGGTTAGATGCCATCAAAGACTTTCAGCCACTTTGCACCTTTGGGCTGGTTTAGCTTAAGTCGAGCTTTTTCACCCTTAATAAATCATTTGAGCAGCTGATGTAGATTAACTCTTCTGCTGGTTAGGGAATGTGACCAGGCTTCTATTCCAGAGAGTTCTTTGGTATGTTGCTTATAGAATTTCACCATGGCTAAAACCAGCAACATGCTTGACTGTGGCAGCAGCAGAGATTGGGACTGCCCTGCTCAAAGCAGCATTCCTGTCTTGTAAGAAACAGGCAACGTGACCTACCATGATGTCTGTAAAATCACAGCTACTTTGCAGCACTGTGATTTGTCAAAAATTGATAAAATGGAAGTTAAAAGTCATAGTGATGGAAAGGGCAGTTTCTCTCCTTGAATTTCAAATGATGACTGAGAAAAGTATTTGAGTACAAGAATAAAAGTAATATATAACTTCTCAGAGGACTTGGGCAGTCCTTCCTAGTCATGCCATCTGGTGAAGTGAGTGGAGCCTTGGGAAAGGCTGAAGTTTACTGCAGGTTAGAGGAGGAGATAGAAACTAAAAGAGCAATATCCCTTACCATGAACTAAATTTCTAAGATTTTTGATTTAAAGACACTTATACTATTATTTGGGGCCTACGTGTTAAGACCAAATACCCATCAGTTTTTATAGTTTTTTTCCTGTGAGCTTTTTCAGGTACATTTGCTTATTTGGGGGCAGTGTAAGACATGGACAGTACTTCAGCACTGTTCCTATTGCTCATGGGGTCAACTGTCACACAGATCAATTTATTTCATGCTACGGCATTACAAGTGAAGTGATCACAAATATGCGATGGGGAAACCATTGGCAACCACATCTGGGCAATCCTAAGTAGACAATACTCTGACCTGTTTAAAGCAACCCCCTTCTCACAGGTAACTCATAGCTCTTGTTCTTCCAGGTCTCCATCAGCCTTCAGGCAGCAGGTTTCAGGCCAGTCAATTCTGGGCATCACAAACCAGCAGGTGCTGAGCCCATCCCACTAACAAGAGTTCCAGCCTCTAATGCCGCCCATTCCCAAAACATAAGAGCAAAGCTTATTTTAAAATACTGATAGAAGAGGCGCTATTTTAAGCTTGTTGCCCCTTAAAACTTAACTGAAAGTTGAGTTAAACCAGGCACTTGAATAGGTTGCCCAGGGAGGTGGTAGAGGTATTTAAGGGGCATCTGGATGTGGCACTGGATGATGTGGTTTAGTAGCTCAGGGGTTACAGTGGTAGTGCTGGGTTTATGCTTGGACTGTATCTTAAAGGTCTCTCCCAACCCTGACGATTCTATGATTTTATTCCCCGAAAGATAAATCATAGCATCTGGCAATATTGTTCCAGCAATCCAGTTTTTCCTGGGAAACAGCGCCTTGGCAAGAAGAGCGCGCTTATTGAAAGGCGGGTTGTGCTTTTGCCTTTTTTTTTTTTTTTAAACGTTATTTACTTCCTTTATGATGGTTGCACAACAAGGTCAAAGTGCAGCCGCCTCCCGTATACGCGATCATGTCCCACCTGCCGGCAGCGCCCGGCCCGATGCCCGACCCGACCCCGGGGGGCTGCGCTGCCCGCCGGGCTCTGCGCGGAGCGCGGCTCCCCCACAAGGGTTAAGCGGCGCCGGGGGTGTAACGCGGGCTGACACACGGGCGGGGATCGCCCCGCCGTGCCGGCTCGCAGCTGCGACTGGACCGTTCAAAATCGCCGTCTCCCTCCTTCTCTTTTCCCCCCCGCCTCCCCTCTCTCCTCTCCCTTTTTTCCCCTGCGCGGCGCCCGGGCTCGCAGCGCTTTCCCCGGCCGTGCTGAGTCAGACCGCGCCCGGCGCCCGCCCCCGCGGCCCGGCCGCGCCGAGGGGATCCGGCCCGCGGGTCGCCCCGCCGGCGGCGGAGGGAGGGAGGGAGGCACAGGGGCTCCTCCTCGCCCGCTGCCCCCGCCCGGGGTTGGGCGTGCGCCCCGCCCGCCCCGCCGGTGGATCAGTTACACGCAGCTGGCACAGGTGCGGGGCGCCCTTCAGACTCGCGCCGGCGGGGGAGACCCGGACGCAGGGAGCAGCAGGGAAAAAACATGCAGCCATTTTGGGCCGAGGCAGACAAAGAGCGGCCGCGGCCGCCCCCCTCCCCCCTCCGCCCGCCCTGCTCCGCACGGGCTCCCCGCATCAACCCGCGCCCGCGGCGCGGCCGCACCGAAGGGGCCGCAGCCCCCGCCCGCCCCGCGGCCCGCGCGGAGCCGCCGCCGCCGCCCGACTCCCAACTAAGCGTTCGCAGCCATTTGCACGGCCTCTTATAGCGCGAGCGCCGGCCAATCAGCGGCGGGCGGAATCCCTGCCCGGCCCGGTGATGTGAGGGCCGGGCGGCCGCGCGTGCGCGGTGGGCGCGGGGGGAGCGGGTGCGAGCGGGGCGGGGGGAGGAGGGAGGAGTGAGAGGGGAGGGGGGGGAGGAGGGAGCGCTCACAGGAACCCTCCGAAAAAAAGATGGCGGCGGGCTCGGATCTGCTGGATGAGGTTTTCCTGAACACGGAGGTGGATGAGAAGGTGGTGAGCGACCTGGTGGGCTCCCTGGAGTCCCAGCTGGCGGCCTCCGGCCACCACCACCAGCACCACAAGGCGCAGGAGCCCCTGAGGGCCGCTGGGGGGCTGCTGGGGAACCATGTTGTGAGCGGCAGCAGTAGCAGCAGCAGCCCAAGCCCCAGCCCTGGAGGAGTAGTAGTAGGAGGCAATGCTAATGCCCAAACAGAGAGCGGCAGCGGCAGCAAGATGGGACTGAGTGCCCCAGAGATCACAAAAGCAGGTAACGTGGGCAGGGGTGGGGGGCTCTGAGGGAGAGGGGCCCTCCCCTCCCCCCACTCCCCAGCTCCCGCTGCCTCCTTCCCTCTCTGCTTTCCCCCCTTTTCCCTCTCTCCTCCTTCTCGTTGTGGCAGGAGCGGGAGTGCAAAGGGTGGTATCGATCATACGGGGGAGAGCCTCCCCTCATCATGCCCCCTCGGTGTGTATCCGCGCCTCTGCTCCCTCCCCTTTATTTTCCCTCCTCGCCCGTGCTTACTCGAGGGTGTTGGATCATGTGTGGGGGCAGCCGCCCCGCAGAAGGAGCCGGCAGTGCCCGTCCGTGACTCCGCCGGTCCCCTCTGCTTTTCCTGCCCTTGTTGCTGGAGTGTAAAAGGGCTCTGTTAATCCCGGGGGCTGAGGGGAAGCAGAACCCACCCCCTCGGTCATGGCTGTGCCTCCCGTGCCGCCTGTGACTGCTCCCCTTCCCTTCCCAGGGGTGGAGGTTATGGGGGGGATTCCCTCTCGATAATGCCGCCTTAGCTGTCTGTGTAAATGCTCCTTCCCCTCCCCCTTCGCTGTTGCTGAAGTGGAAGGGGGTGTTATTAATCATGACACCTATTTCCTGTAGAGGAGGAAGCGAGGGGGGATTTCAAGGGGAGGAAGTCCCTCAAAATGCTTCCCCCCCCCAATATCTGCCTGACTTGATATTCCCCCCCTCACCCCCTCCCTTGTTCCAGGGGCTTGGAGGGGGCATCCAACACCTCCCGTTCCTCCTCTGCCCTCAAGGGGGGGTTGTCACAACGCCGGGTCCCAGCAAGGGGGGGAATTCAGGCCACAACACCCCACCTTGCACAGCGCCTTCTCTCACCCGCCCACCCCCGGAGTTGCCTGGGAATATTCCCCACTTCGTGCTGTGAGGGTTGTAGGGGGGCAGTCTGGAGGCTGGGACTGAGGGCTCACTACGTGGGAATGGAGGGAAGCTGTTTTTTCAGGGGGATTGGGAGGAATGTCGCCCCAGAATCTCTCTGCAATTCCTCCCCTCCCCCCCCCCCTTTTTTTTTCTGCTTTCTACTTGCTGAAGTGTAAGAAGATACTACAGACCCTCTGTTATGATTGATGAAGCTCTTCTAGGAGGATCTCCTTGACCCTTATAATATGCATCTCAGTGTCTCTCTGTCACTATTCTTTTCCCATTTCTGTCTCCTTAGGGCCAGGACCTGGACTGTGTGTGATTGTACTTGTGATAACACCAGGCCTCATCCAGGGGCATGAGGATTATTCAGGACAAGAAGCTACATCATCTTGTCCTTTCTGAAACCCAGCTTTGCTTTTTATTTATTTATTTTTAACTGTCCCTGGCTGTGGGAACTTCAGGTCCCTAAGAACAAATTCTGTAATAAAGGGAAGGGGTTTTCTAGCAACCTACTTGAGGTCCTGCAGTACTTCTTATCTTGCCAGGCCAATGTTTTGCTTTTCTTTCACTTTTCCTGTTTTGCTGTTGTTGAATTTCCTAATCTGACTTACTTACTCTGTAGGAGATGACAGGATTAGAGAGTAATATGTGCTGCATATAGGGAATATGTCTTAATAATGTGTCTTCCATGGCCATTTCCCCCTCCTTGCAGTTGCAGTCCTTTTGCTAAGTGTGATGTCAGGCTCTAGAATGGGGAAGAGGTCTAAGATGATCTTCTTTCTCCCTTCTCTTGGTTCATATTAAATCTGTCTTACTGTAGTGTCAAAGGCTGGGGTGTTAAAATTAATATTGAATCTGTCAGAGTTTGGTGGGAAATTGGAGGCTTCAAAATGATGCCTCCAAAGCCATGTTCAGTTTATACTCTGTCCTGTTTTCCTGGCTTCAGGCAGGCAGCTTGGGAGATGGAGAAGACCTAGTGATGAGGGAGAACATTCTGTCTTCTCTTCATGCTCATTCTCTTGGTTTACCCTTGTTGTTGTTTTGCAGGAGCAGGAGGAGTGCAGGGGGGTGTTATTAATCATAACACCAGGTCCCAGACTTCAGCTCTGGATGGAGCCACCACAACGAGCACCAGCACCACCACTGCAGCAGCAGGAGGATCTGAAGTCACTGCTGCTCCAGGGACCCTCAGTCAGGGCAAATCGGTGGTTATCAGCACCATGGCAACTGCCTTGTCCACCAGGAATGGCAAGATTGGGACCACAACAGTGCAGACTTTGAATGGGAGTAACGTGGTGATGAACTCTCACCACACAGGAAGTGCTGCTTTCTCTGGGACTCCTGTGACTGCCAACCCCACTCCCGCACCTGCTGTTGCCCCTCTCGTTAACAATGGACCTGGATCCGTGGGGAAAGGAAACGCTGTTAATGCTGTTTTGCCCTCAGCTTCCAACACTGTCATCCAGACTTCTTTCCTTAACACTGCTGTGTCCTCTGCATCTTCCTCCTCGCCCACAGTTATCTCCTCACAGCCACCGCCGAGCGTCGGGACCGGAGCGCCCACGGTGACGCTCGTGAGGCCCCCGATCCACACAGCAGGACCCACGGTAGCTGCAGCTGGTGCAGCCACTCAGAATGGGAGCAATACTGTGATCAATTCAACCATCAGTGTGGGGAGTTTTCCTGCTGTTGCCACAGCCACTGTGGGATCTGGAGTTTCCCTCCAGACATCGCTGGTGAACAGCCAGTCTGGTTCCACTGTGCCAGCAGCTCCTGCCACACAGGTCATCAAATCTGAGTCTCCTAAAACTATAGTCCAGGCAGTGTCCCAACAGCAGACGCTGGCTACTGGTGGCCAGCCCAGTACTACAGGGGGTAACATGATTATTGGGCAAACTATGCAAGCTGGGCTCTCCAATGTTGCTCCCAATCCTGGTGGGATACCTCCTGCGGCTCCTGGCACCCCCACAGGAATGGCTAAAGGCACTGCCAATACAGTGGCACAAAGTCTGCCAAGGACTCCAACACCAACTACGAGTGGAATCAGAGCAACTTTGACTCCTACAGTTTTAGCACCTCGTTTGCCTCAGCCACCTCAGAATCCGACTAACATTCAGAACTTTCAGTTACCACCAGGTAAGCAAGAGGATTGAGGGGTTTTGTTTTGGAAGTGTATTTCTTGCAGGGAGGAAGGGTTCCAAGTAAGATTCCTTGCTGCTTAATTGTGAATTGTGGAAAAGGCATTACATGTAACAATGAGAATCATCTGGTGTCCAGTAGTAGCATAGTAGCATTCCACTACTCTCAGAGTAGGACTTCGGGTGGCCGGAAAGTATTTTCAGCAGTAATAATTTGAAAATAATTCTGCCTGGTATCTTTGTTCCAGTGTGAGTGTAGATGAAGCTGCAAACTGCCAAAGTGTGACAAGGGAATATTATGCAATGAAATGTTGATATTTCATTTTCAAGAAAGGCATTTTGACTTTTCAGGCTGTTTTGTCAGTAGCTCGTAACCTTCACGTGCTGCTCAGTTCCCTCTCTGTCCCTGCATGCCCTCAGTACCACAGAGCTCTGGTGAATAGAGAAGCAGCAGATACAACACGAGAAAACTACCTTCTTTTTGCTTTAAATACCTTCAAAGTCTGACTTAAAAACTCTCAGATTTGAAGCTTATGATCATCATTTTAGTCACTGGCATTCTGATACAAAAGGCAGACTTCCTATGTCCTTACCTCACCCTGTTGTGTCTAGGGCTGCAGCGTTTGTAGTAGCTAGTCTCGTGCTTAGTGCTGAGCATCTCTGGACAAGGAATCTAGTCCTGAGCTCAGTGGGTGAGTAAAAAGCAGGATGAGAAGCATTTATTTGCTGAGAACTGTTGTGTCCCTCCTTAAATATCCTAGATTTGGAGATTTTAAGGTTATATATTTGCTATTATTTTGAGCCAGGCTTGTTACTTGTATCTGCTTTGGTTTTTGACTGAAAATACTTGTGTGAACCTACACATTGCTTCCTGTCTTCCTAATAATACACACAATAGCTGTATTCTTACTCTTCAGTGTTTTCAGGGCAGTATACAAAGAACAGCTAATTAAATTTTGCTATGAATACCGAGCGAAGTCAGTGGTGGTTGTGTATCATCTATTTCAAGTGGTCTTGGTAAAAATACATCTCTTGGAGCTCCTGACCAACCTCAGAGCAAATGCACCTGTCACATAAAGTAGATCAGGAACTGTACTGTGTTACTACACACTGTCTTTTTGTGTAATATACTCTCAGTGGTATGTGCTGCCATGTAGTTTGATGAAGTCTGTCAAACATTCTGGGTATCCAAGTTCTAACTGGCAAAAATATTTCTCCTTTTTTTTTTTTGTATAGAAGATTATTCCCTATGTAAGTAATTTGAATGACAATGTTGCTAATTTAAAAAATAGCAGTAAACCTTGAAATCCCGGTGCTTCATTTGAAGCTTGTAAATGGATAGGCTGGAAAATCCTTATTTATTTATTTATTGCCATAGCATATCAAAGGATTGTTCAGGTTTACAGTCTTGCCATGTATACCTACGTTTTTGTTAATACTGCATTATAAACCTGATTATGGGGAAAAATACTCCTGTGGAGTCCAATGGGACCTTTTTTCAGTTGACTGATGTTTTCAAACTGCCACAAGGTACTGAAATGTGTTACTCTTAGAAGCAGCATTGCCAGTGCTTAAGCAAAATTGGGCTGTAAATTTGCTTCTTTGGAGTTCTCGATAGATCAAAGTGGAACAATATAAGTTCTAAGCACTTTGGTTTTTATTAAGCACTTTTCTTGTCTGTCCTACACTTTAAGAAATATTTATAACTTCAAAAGAATAAGCATGACTTAAAATAAGCAAGTGTTACGTGACTGGATGCATAGAAATTGGAAATTGGGTTCTTGCATGACAAGACAGCCTTAATATTGAAAAAGATTTTCATTTTTTTTTTTAGTGAAACAGATTATTTTTCTTTTAAATTGCTTTGGCTTGTCTGTTATACTTTCCAAAGTAGCCAACTTTGAAAATGTTTTGCATAATTCATTTCTTTCAAAACACTTAAGAATTGGTGGGTTAAAAATGTCTCACACAGGTGCAAGGGCCAAGCACCTCTGCGAGTCTGGCCATAAGCAACTGCTGAGATCTTTAGCAGAGTGCAGGTACATTCCTAGTGAAAGGAGAATAGGTGGCTGTGCTTTTGAAATTGTATTTCAAACTGGAGCATCATAAGACAGATTTTTGGAGGCAGTTTGGTAGGATGAAGCTGCAGCTGCAGTCCCGTGCACTTGTGAATGCGTCACATTTGCATTCACAAGTTTGTTTTTAAAAGTTAGTAATGTGTGCTAGTGAGAGTTTCTGAGACTTAGTGCTTGAAATCATGCACTGCACACACAGCTTTTTACACTAAGAATTACAAACACTTAGAAAGAAGGTTTTGATGGGAGGTTTGACCAATAAACAGCATATGTTTTACAGTTATTTTCTTATTCAGAATCACTGTTTCTAGCTCTTCAAAATACAGTTACAGTGTCATATGTATGGAAAGCAGAATATAAAATGTCAGTAAGTGTTATTAACCTGGGCCTTGAAAACTGGAAACCTTTCAAAGTTTAAAATGTTTTCTTAAAAAGAGCATGTGGGAAACAAGCTCATTCAGTGGTCTTTAAAACAGAGGACTTTTAGAATAATGCTTTGTATGAATTCAAGGCAATTGTGCAACAAACCCCAGCTGACAAACTGGAGATGTTTGAAGAGCCAATGGGCCATAGTTGTTGTGTCCTTGCTGGATGTTGGTATATTGATTCTCTAAGCAATTGGACTACTGAGAGTATCTGTGCATTAGTAGTGGTTTTCCACTACTGACATCTTTGAGGAAGAGGACTCTTGCACTTAAGTCTTTTCTTCAGGAGCCTGTGTTTGAAACTTTGTAGTCCAGTTGGACAGATTAGGGTAATGATGGTCCCAAAATAACCTTATTTATACCTTCTTAGCAAAGACATGGAAATATTGTGAGATGATTTTGTAGGGGGCCAGAACAGAAGTTTCTCTTTATACAATAATGTCTTAAGGATGCAACATCTACTGAAACTGTGACTGACAATAAATTGAACAAAGTTTGTTGTTTCTGAGTACTTCAGTAATGTGAAAAATGTTTTGTACAATAATATGGTAAGAAGTAGGAAATTGGTGAGTTTGTTAAAGCAGTAAGTCAGTGTTCAGCTGTTACAGATGCTTAGAAAGGTCTGCAGAAAAATATGACTGGGATTATGCCCTAAAATTTGTCTTTTGCATTGTGCGAGTTTGTAAAGTGTTTAGAGGTCATTGCTGACACAGAGTAGAATCATCCTGTAAAATGGCAAAACTTACGTACTTTAAAACCACTTTTGAAAATACCATCTTGTCCAGCCAGTGCTGTAGTACAAACCCAGCACTATGAGGTTGTGCCTACTTTAGCACTACTGTCAATTTGGGGTTCAAAGATTTGGTTTCTCTTCTTGCAGTGTTGTTGCTCTGCTGCTTTATCTTTATGTACAAGCATCTCATGGTAAGTTTTTAAGGCGCCTGCTTAGACAAAGGAGCAGATTGGCAAGTGCTGTAGGTATATAGTAAGAACAGTATAGTGCAGGTGGGTATGGACAGTTTTCTCTATTATCTTAGGTATGAATTGAAATCTAGAAACTTTCACTTCCTCCTTTCCCCTCTTTTATTTTACCTACTGAGTGACTGTTTGTACTTACACAAATTTAGTGGCTTGATCCTGAAGGCTAACTCTTTTTTTTCCTAAATAAATACAATTCTGTGACAGTCCTGTTTGAAGATAGCAGATAGGATGTGTTGTCTTTATAGTTTATGGTTTTTTTTTACTTCTGCAATCATGACCAGTGTTCCCACTGGCAGTAGTGCAGCTGTAGTAGAACTGCTGTCGCAGAGTTGTTTTGTTTTGTATCTAAAAGTAAAACTTCTTTATTACTTTCCCAAAACTCAGTTGAATCTGCCAGTAGCTGAAGACAGGGAATGAGACAAGACTTCTTCGTTACTTTCTTCCTGGAGGGCATCTCATGAACCATTTCTTTGCTGAGGACAGGATGGGCCCTTTCTAGACTGAGAAGCTGCTGGGGCCCCTTTAACGTGGAACGTTCCAGAGCTCGGAACGTTTCCAGTGGTTAAATTACCATTGATGCTTTCCAGAAGCAAAGGGTACCTTGAGGAGCGTTGGTGCTGTACATCTGCAGATCCTGGGAGATGTACTACGTGAATATGCACCCTCAAGGTTTTCTTCATGGCCTTAGAGGCTCAGAACTTCACTTGGTGTTAAACAGGAGCTGCTTTTGTAGAAAGCAATCAGTTTTTAACTTGTGTTTGCTATCCAAGAAGGATTTGAACTTAGGCCTTGGTTACAGTGGCTTTAGGATGGGAAAGCATGGGCTCAGGTCCTTTTCACTTGAGCAGTCATACATTTTGGAGCTGGAGCAACAGAAAAAGAACTTCTGCAGGAGTAATTCCATTTCTTTCAGTTGGGAGTTGGGGTGGTGGGTGGTTGGGCAAAGGAGAGTGTATAAAAATGGAGAGAAGTGACAGCTGAGAAGAAAGAAACAAACTATTTGTGTTACTTTTTTATACTGAGTGCCTTATTCCTTGGATTACTTTGTACTTGAAACGTACCCCAGAAGTGCCCAAAGTAATTAGGACGTGGATAGATGAGGAAATCATCAGACTTCCCTAATATAAGGATTACAGAAAGGAATGATACAAATACTATGAAGTAGTGGAATGTGGTTGTTTCTATTTCTCACTGACTAGTAAGCAAGTTCAAACATATCCTCATTATAGTTTCCCTGTATGTTGCATGTGCTGCCAATATTATGCCTGTTAACTGTGTTGGCATGGCTTGATTTTGTTAAAAATAATGTCTGTAATGCACCATGACAATAGGAGCTCCTTAAAGTACTTATAGGATGTTTTACTTTCAAAGCATTTTACAAAACTTAATCCTTGCAATATGCTTGTGTGGTTGGTAAATAAAGTAGCATGAATTCTGCTTTAGAGCTGGGGGAAAGAGCAACTTAGAGAAGTTCTGACTTGCCCAAGGCCATGCAGGAATCGATATTTTGCCAGGACTAGAGCTTGGGAGTCCCACACTTGGCGTGGAAAGTGGTATCTCCCTTTCTGAAAGATAACTGTGGATCTCCTCTGCAGAACTCTTCTGGGTGAGGGGTGGATTTTATGTTCAAATCATGCATCAGCAAAAGGAACATTCTGCTTTATTTGGAATCTGCTACATCAGATTTGCCATATGTCGCCAGACTGAAAGTTGTGTTTGTTCGCATTGCAACTTCCATAACTGAGGAATCCTGCATCCTGCATCCTGGGCTCCTTTGTACCCCAAAGGACCTGAGGCTCAGACTGTGCAGGAGGATTTTTTGGCTCTGTTAAAGAGTGTCTCAGTGTTTTGCACATCTGATAAGAGTGGCACGTTAAGTGATGGGATCTAATGGGAATATAATTGTGATAAGCTGTGAAAGCTACTGACTTTGACTACATATTATTCACTTCTGTTATGGAAAACACTCTGGTTCCCAACAGCCTGTATGTCTATATATGCTTCAAATTTTGATATTCTGGGTTGTTTGGGTATCACTAGGCTTATGATAAAGGTTGTTGGTCAATGACCAGAAGTGAGTGATTTATTTCTTTTGAGCTGTTTTGCACTCTGCAAGAAGTGGTGTGTTTTCCATCTCTGAAATCCACCAGGTTACTTATAAAATGCAGCTTCTTGGTTTGAGGGCCTCAAATTTGGATTCTGCCCAGGATTTGAATTCCTTACTAACACAGGATGCTGCAGCAAAGTTAGCAAACTGAGGTGAAAATGCATCAGTTTTGGGCACTGATAAGACACAAATTAGTAGGTATCACAAACTCTCCTCAAATGAAATGTTTTGCTATATGAAAGCTCTTACTATAGTTTGTCTTCCCTGTTTTGGGAAATAGGCTATAAATAGAACTGTAAAAAAATTTATGAACTAGTTCAAAAACACAGTTGAAAATACTGATATTTAAACTACCTAGGTTTTCAGCAAAGAGGAGGTACTGGTGTGTGGAAAGGTTGCTTTCTGTTCTCATAAAAACTGCGTGATCAAAAACTGAGTCTGCTCAGAAGGAACTGGACATAGAAGTCACTTTACACATTAAACGCTTTTTGTTACTATAGGCAGTTTTTGTCAGACATACTCAAAACCAGCATTTTTACCTGAAAACAGCTTGTCAAGGTTATTCTCTGTGTTGAAACTTTATGAATGTTTATAACTCCATTTATCTGTCTGACTCTGCTCCTTGAATTTGATGCCATTGCTTTATGTCAAAAAAAAAAGGCTTCTGCTAGTTAGAAGACTTAGCAGGTTTAGTTTTATTAGTCAATGTTACCTCTCATGAAAGAAGATTCAAAAAAGTAGTGGCACAAAGAAAATAATTTTGAAAATAAAACAACCAAAGGCAATGATGGCAAGGAGATTTAGTCATAGGTAACAGTTATTTCAGGTGTATTATGAACTGTAAAGCTCCATGCACGGCCACAGGGATGTTCCTGTGTACAGGGAGTTGTGTGATCCTTGAATGCTGCTGAAGGTTCCCTGGTGCACTCCTGGGACCAGACCCTTGGGATGCCCCTGTCCCATTGACAGGTTGCACACAGTTGTTGTACAGAGATGGTGGCTGTGGGGATGTTCAGGCTTTGTTTTTGTGCTCTTACAGGTTGTTAATCCATTAACTTTAATTTGTTTGGAAACTAATTAAGATCTTGCCTAAGTGCGAGAAGTTGTGTATTTGTACTGATAAAGGTTTCTTCAAAGTTGTAAAAGCTTTCTTGTCTGAATCCAGTTTTTGCTGTATCAGCCCTCTTGCATCTGGTTCCTCATAAGAGAAGCAAAATACCTCATACAATAAGCTGCTTCTACAAGGACGTGGTTGTGTTCACGCTGGAGATTTTAAGACTAAATTAGTGTGGCAAAACATCCAGCTCAGATGTTGAGAGAAGCGTAAAAACTGTGCACAGACCAGGCTGTAATTTAACAGGTGTAAAGACTGTGTGATCACTCATATTTCAGATTAGATGAGGCTTTGCTTTTCATTGAGGTTATGGACACAGAAATGGAGCTTGTTGGTGGTTTTAAACCTTTTAGGACAGCTTTACCTCAGCTTACTCTGAAAATTTTTACCCCAGTTCCGTTCTGTGGTAATTTCTTTCCAGAAATGCTGGTTGTCTTCTGGAGGTGTGGGTATCTCAAGGAACTGAGAGCCAGTTTTTTACCACAAAGCCTCCTGTCTTGGAGTAATTTTCTTCAGATGTCTTTAGCATAATATTTGATGTAAAATGAAATCGTCCTTGAAGCCTTATTTATGCCTTTAAGGATTTTTTTTTAAACTGTAGAATATTTTTTAATGAGAACAAAACCTTGATTATCATCGCTATATAACGGTATAGATTATTAATAGTCAAGAAAGAGGAATGGATACACCTGCGTCCTGTTCCTGCAGTGAGATCTGCTCAGTGCCTCAGTAGAGCTGTCTTAAAGGCATTGTACAAATGTAGCTCATCTTCTGTCTGTAACTGTTGGAAGGCTAGAAATAAAAATATGAGTTTCTGTACTTATATTGCCATGATCAGAAAGTTATACCTTGAATATCAAAGGTTGATTCTCAGCAAAGTGCATAAATAGGTTATGAATCCTTGTATCCAGGGGTGGTGCTTTTGCTGTGTATTTATACAGGATTTAGTGCAAGGTCTGACTGGGATACCAAGCTCTTTTTTATGGGATTTGGAAAAATATATTGATAAAAATTAAGAAACTTTTTGCCATTGCAGAGCTCTATAAATTGGAACTGTAAGTTAGGAATTATGAGTATCTTTTGGTGCATTTTTCCTTAAAATCCATTACTAAAATAAGTTTTTCAGTAACGTGTTGTAACCAGTACTTAGAGAACGAGTAACATAAAACTCGCAGCAGTGTGTAATGTTATTTTACATGAGTGGCATGACTGTTCTATGACTTCTATTGAATCAAGTAAGCCTCTCTAGTAAGAGTGGTCTAACTTATGATTATAACTTGATTAATATACGCTTCTGAGAGTAGCTGAACTGTTAAAAGCTATCACAGTGCTTTTGTGCAGAATAAAGCACGTGCTGGATAGACTGTGCTGACAACCAGTATAGCTGAAAAATGTGCGCTCCAGATACCAGGGTATAAACAAAACCAAACAATGAGGTGTGGTGCCGTGCTCGAGCCTTTCTGAAATGGTTTGAGGGGGCAGCAAGGCTGTAGTAAGTTGTCTGCACACCTTCCTTCAGTTTATTAATCAAAGATTTCTGTAAGGGAGGGTTAGATTGAGAACCTCTCTCCGAATGTAAAATAACATCAGGTGCACTCAGACTAAGTGGTGGTGTGGCGAGTGGGACCAGTTGTGCTCACATGAGTCAGAGGTACCAACTCTGAGGAGTAGCACTGAGGAATTGCAGCACTGGTGGCAAAAGAGTTGGTGGAGGTGACCAGGAGAGTGTTTGCTGAGGGATCAGTGGGGGATGTCAGGAGAAGAGATGTGGAGCAGGAGGGCTGAGAGTGACTAAACTGTGTGGAAGTTAATAGACAGGCGTGAGGAGTTGTTGGTTTTTAATAGACATACGTTCAGTTGTGTTTGCAGTGGTATTAAGGGTGGATTGGGAGAAGATACAAGTGTTCATGCCCTGAGCTTCAACCTCTTATTTCCTTTCATTCTTCCTTTTTTCCAGTGTATCATTTGGTTTTCTTTCCTTCCCTGTCCTCCATGGTGGAGGGGGAGAGAAGGCACTAATTATTTATAAGTGTTAGTCATACCCAGTCATTAAGCTTAGTCACTACTCAGGACTGCGCATTTGATGGTTAGTAAAAATCAAAACGAGACCTGATTTTGTTTAAAAGCTTTCTGAATTCAAGCTTACAGGTGTGAAAATAATTCTGTTTCTGTGTGCAGACTAACTGAAAAAGCAGAGCTATTTAATAAATGTTGCTATCAGCCAAATGACATGTAATATCATGTCCCTGTTGATAGTTTGTATTGAACTTCCAGGCGTAGTGTTTGGCATATTCTCAAAGCAGAATAACTTCTGTATGGGCAGTAAGAGAGGCATGAAATCCCAGAGGAGGATGTGGAGGCAACCTTTCCATTGAGGCTGACCTGGGGAGTTGTCAGTGGAATTGTCCAGTGTCAGGTCTCCACAGCCCTGGGTGAAAAGGTGCCATCAGCAAAGGGTTTTCTCACTGCTAAAATTACCAAGGGCACATACCTAGAGTGGGGCATTCACAGTGGGGACAAATTAAAGAAATGTGCTTTTCGTGGGTTTTCATGCACTTAGTTGTTGTAGGGTGTTGCTTTTTGAGGGAAGAAAACAATAATTTAAAGCATTTAAGGCATTACTCCTCATTAAGTATGTGTGTGCAGACTGTGGTAAATGCAAAGTAGATTGGCCATTCCCATTCAGCACCAAAGTCGATATGCCTTGGTTTAGACAAACTGTTTGTCACAAATGAAGACTAGTTGAGTTTTATTTGTGTCTTTCTTTCTGAAGACCAAATCCGATTTTGGTATAACTGCATTGTTGTATGATGTAAGTATACTGAAACTAATGGCAGAGCTAAATCTGAATCACTTGGAGATCAATAATTAAAGCAATTGGTTTAGCTCTTGATAGTGTTTTTCTTAGCTCTTTCTACATCAGACTAAAGACAGATTTGCGTGATGATTGGGTTGCAGTTTAACAGAGCACTCTGGTGTTTTGGCTTTGTATGCTTGAAAGGAATGTTAACACACTTTCAAGGAATATAGCTTTCCAGAGAAGTCAGAATAGTTTCAAATCATGTTGTTGAAGGATTCGTCAATTGTTGCTATATAAATTGATGTATTTCCCAGAACAATTCACCTTTTCAACTGAGCAGGTAAGAATTTTTCCATATGGGATCACTGTTAAATGCAGGGGCTTTTTGGCACTCCAAGGTGACATTATTCATTTAACTATATTCTTAGAAGGCTTGTGGATCAATACTTTACAAATGATTCACTTCTTCACCATTTAGAAAATACAGTTGAGTTCTGTAATTTGAAACTGAATTCTTGCATAGTAAGACTAAGGAAAAGCTTTTAAAATGAGGTTGAATTTTTTGTCTGTTGACTCTTTAGTAAGAAAAAAGAGACAGCTTTTCATAATACGAACTTGTGTACTTGGTCTCTACAAAATACTCTTTCTGTGCACTGCAGTCAGGATTCTTGAGGATATTTGCAAATGTATCTTTCACCCACATTGGCAATAATCATAAATCAGCTGTTAAAGAATCAGCGTTTCTGAGACAGTAACGATTAGCTGTGATCTGTGTGTGCAGGTTGGGTGTGTGGAGAAAGGGATGATGGCAAACAGTGGAGTGCTGTATAAACTGATGCTGTACCAAAACTTTTAGGCACTGGATCTGGGTAGAATTTTACTTTATTCCAGAGTGGCAGGAGTTGAAAAGTAAATGGAGTGATGTGCTTTTGTAGTTCTTGTCCAAAACTCTGTGCCGTGCCACTCTTCACTATGTGTAATATTTAGTGCCTGTTGGGAGAGACTCCAAGTGTTTTGTGTTAGAGATGCTCTGAAGCAACAACTGACAGTCGTGGCATGTTTTTTCACGCTGAGTTGTAGCTCACCTTCAGCACAGCAGGTGCCTTTCAGACACGTGGGCACAGTGTTCGCTGTGTGCTCAGTGCAGCTCTTCAGAACCTCAACTTCATGGCTTTGGGGTGCCCATTCCTCTGAAACAAGCTCTGAGGGAATCTGGTACACACTCTCAGGTTGCTCCAGTGTGCTGGACAGCTCTAGCTCTGCTCTCAGTTTTATGGCTGCAGACCTGCAGCTGAGCAGGGAACATATCTGCTACTGGCTCGTGTTTGTACAGCCTGACCTCGTCGTGCCAGCGCAGGGGAGGCACTTGTGGAGCAGCTCAAGTCACACAGAGTGTTCATTTTGAGCTGGTGGGTTTGCAGGACCTGATACCTGCACTGTGGAGACTTCTCTGTCAGCATTGTTGTTATCCTTGTGGAGCTGAGATGCCTTTATAGAAGTCAGGAAACAACCACGTTTGTTGATGAAACTCGAGAGCCTGGATCTTTGATGGTGTCAAAGGCTTCAGCACGAAAGTTCAAGTAAAAGCTTTTTCTGGATTTCTTGTGCAGCACAGGTCACCTGAGGGTCTAAACACCTGAACTTAAGCCAGAGCATCTAATGCAGATGCTGCACACCTCTCATGGAGTGCGAAATGTGTCTTCAGTGACATCTAATCCACACCTATGTTACCATTTACAGTTCTGTGCTATTCATCTTGACTTGTAATCCCTGTTTCTCATGAGCTGGTGTATAGATTGTCCTTCATGAGCTGCTACACATGTGCTGGTTACAGATGCTGCTCTTTGACATGTGTAAATAATTGTAAATGTGCTAGAGGTTGTCTGGTATTAAGGAAGATTCCCTGAATTACCCAGGTTTTCATGGAGCTGCAGTGGTCCAGCAGACTTCAATAGGTTCTTTCTGCTTTACCTGGCCCTTCATTCCTGTGGAGTTAGAATTTTTCCAGGTGGGTCAGTTACTGTGAGAGAAGGAATGGTGGATTGCTGGACAGCATTGATGTCAGTACCAGGTTGTCCATTCCTTTTCTGGAAAATAAGGGACATATGTCACTTCTACTGAAAGCTCTTCCTCTAGTTTGTATAGGCAGCTTTCTTTTTCTCCAGCTCTCTACAGTATTCCAGCTTTTTTGTATTGGAAAAATCTTAGAAACTTTGTGCTTTTTTAAAGCTTTTTTCATCTCATGATCCAACCATTACCTGGTCCAACCACCTACAGAGCCTGGACTCGTCCCCTTTGCTTTAGACGGTTTTTGTGGTGTGTATGGCAACAACTTGCATAACATTACAGACATTTGCTTTCCGTTCTGTTGCAACAGAATCTCTTCTGACAATTCCGTAGGGATACTCTCATAAAGCTTTCTCCTGCTTATATGGCACAGCCAACTTAGGATTACTGTCAGAATTTTCTGCCATGTCAAGTGTTTGCAGCATCTTGCAACAAATGAGTGTGGGCTCGAGAGCTTAAGGCCCGAATGCTTTGACGTGGAGATAGATAACCTCACAGTGAACTTCCCTGGCAAACCTAGTTAGGATTTGAAGATGTGTCAGTGGACTGTATGATCAATAACCTTCTTTTCTAGAGGTGTTTGTAAGGACTTTGATTTCCTACACCAGAAGCATCAATCCTCTAGTTATTCTTTCAGGCTTGGACATTCTTTCTGAGCACCAGCATATGTGTGTATTGATTCTTCGCTGCCTAACCTGACCCCAGCTGTTTTTTCTTGGGAAATAAAGTTCAGTTACCTTTCTACTTTTAGGAAGAGAATTTCCTCAGGAGACTGCAAAAGGATATTCGCCATGCACTTCCAAGATCATACACCCATTAATTCTTCTGTCATGTCTCAGCTACTGAAAAAAACAACCTATTAAAAGTCTAGGTTCTGGATTAGACCACGAGCTACATTGTGGGTAATGAGCAAAATCTATAAGCTTGAACCTTCTGTTCTTCTGTTTAGTGTCTGCATCAGGAAAGTTGTTGTCACTTGGGATCTGATAGGATCCTGTCTAGGGTTTGTATTTCACAGATAGGCAGGAGTTTTGTCCTTGCACACTGGTATGAGACAGGCATGGACACACCTTTTTGTGCTCCTCTTGTTAGGTGCTTGCCAAGTGTAGATGAAGTTCTTCATTGTGTCACTTGTGGTATGGATGGAGTCCCTGAGACATGGAGCATTTATCCTGAGAGGTGACACCTGGATACTCCTGCTGGGTATGGCAGTGAGAGGGGACAGTCTGGTGGACTGGGGATTTCCTCAGAGCACTGATCTGAAGGTGCCTGCTGTACCTGCAGCAAGTTTTAACTCTCTCCTTGAGAAGTCCAGCTCCTATAAATATTATTAATCAAGATTTACCAGCAAAAACTGGTAACAAAACAGGAAACTTATGTGTTTTTTTTTCTTTCTGGATGTAGAGGTTCTCTAGCAAGAAAGTTGTATGTCTTGGGAATTACACAGATGATCAGAGTGGTCTGCAAAGGCTACAAAATACTTTATTGGTCTTCTTTATTATTCTGTTATTTTTTTCTTTAGTTTTGCTAAGCCAAGCCACATTTCAAAGAAATAAGAAAGAGGGAGGCGTTCGAAAAAAGCCTGGTTTGTGTTTTTCTGACATGTCCTATGGCCAGAGCTCTTCACTTTTGATTCCAGTGCGTGATTTCACAAGTTTTATTAATTAAAAAAAAACACCAACAAAGAAACCAACCCCCAAAGCACAGCACTTTGTAAATGGAAATGCCAATAGCAAATGGAAATACAAATAAGCAAGAGGCAAAGACAGCACTGTAGAATCATGCAGCTACATCCTATAATAATGACATTTTCCCTTCCAAACACTCTGGTAACACAGGAGGGATGTGGGAAGATCTCCACAACAAGAACACATGAGATGACCATTGTACTGGTCAAGAGCACAAGTCCCTTTGGCATAAGGAGCAATCCAACTCAGTTTTGTTAATCCTTCATTTGGAGCCATGATGAATTGTTTAATTCAAACTAAAATATGAGGCTCTTTCAGGATTCTCTTAAGCCTCTGACTTCTAACAAAAATGGTAATTAATTTTAATTTTAATTAGTTTTTTAATGAGAGACTTGGAAAGAATGCTTGAATATTTGCATTTTTAATATTGAATATGATTTTAGAGTACACGTGATCAGACTTTCTAGGAAAAATAAGGCAGAGAGATATTTAAAATGAACAAGTTCTATTGTCACCTTTTTATAATTGAACATTTCCAATTATCTCTATTAGCTGTTTGAGCTTAAATAGTAATTTATCCATTTGTGGAACAAATGCCTGGATGATAAACTTGAAACAGAAAGATGTTTTTCATCCTTTTTCATCCTACTTTAAATATGTTGCTAAATTTAATTGAAACAGTGAGATACCTTATACAATACTATCTATCTACTAGTACCTGGTGGTCAGTTCTGACCTAGTTCATTCAGCATTTGCAAGCCTTATGCATTGGAGTTAGAGTTTATGATACTCACCTGTATTTAAATATTTAAAATATAAGTTTTGGAACGTAGGAGAAAGAAATTTATTTTTCTACACCTGTGGCTGTCAGCCCTTCCTCTGTTCTGTTGTCACAAATGGACCGAGATTCACGTATGGATGGAGAGAGGGGTCTTTACAGTCCTACGCTGATGTTGTTTAGAAGGAGGAGATAAATGGCACTTTCTTTTTAATTTTTAATTGAGTTAACACCAATGAGCCTTCTGAACTTCACTGAAAATCCAGTTAATGCCAGCCTGGGTGTAGTTTTGGGTGAGTTTGTTCCTTTTTTAGCTAATTGGGTTGGAAAAGAGTCTGTAGTTGGGCTGGGGGGGGAGAGAAGCTGAGAGAGCAGCTCCACCTCCCTTTTTAAAGAATTCTCATCAAGGCTGGAGGGGTGTTATGTGTTCAGTCAAAGCTTACTTGCCTGCACACTGTAGTGCTGGTGAATTTCTGCACAGAAATTTCAGTCACCGAGTTCATCAGGATGTGAATTTTTACACCTTGTCCGAATCGCTCATACGCCAACATTCCAAGCAGGTAAAATGTCTCATATCATCATACCATGATTAAAGTTTGTGCAAGGCTAATCAGATATTAGTTTATGTTTGTATCTAGCCCAGTATGTGTGCACAGGGGTTTATCAGGGTAGACCCTGAGTTAATGACATGTTAGAAACTCTCCAAGTTGAAAATAACTGTGTATCAAATCTGAGTGGGGATGAAAGAACTATTCAAATGTAGCTTTGTATGAGTTACTTTTTTATTATGACTTCAGTACTTGATGGAAAGTTCAGACTTCCCATAGCTTGAAATCTAGCAGGGTAGTACTTAAAGTCAGGGTTTGAATTACAAATGATTGTTTTATCTGTCAGCTGCCAAAAATTGAACTTTCTTGATATGTTTTCTAAAGCTCACATTACTGTGCTTTTCAACTGTCTGTTTGAGCAGTTGTGCTATGTTAATGTGTAGGCATGTTCTAATTTTGCATGTAGCTCAGAGAGAATATTTCATTGTTCAGATGTTGTGCTTGCACTTTATGGGTATCCAGACTTCATTTTGTGGTTATTTCCCCACTTTTCTCCCTTCTCATTTGTATTTTGGGAAGAAAACCAGTAAGTTGACAGGACTGCTGTGCCGAGGGGTGGTTGTGATGTTGCAGGGCATTAGTGGGTGGTGCAGACCCATTCCTGAGCCTGATGTGTGTGTTGAGCTGGAGACAGGAACAGTTATCACTGAGCTCTGATGCTATAAAAGTTTCTCATATGCAGGTGAGGGGTTTTGAATTGGTGCTTTCAAATAATTTTATCCACATTTCACTGGGAGAGAAGTTTAAAAACCAATCCCCTCTTCCCAAAGTACAGTTAGTGTCTCTTATGTTGCTTCTGTAAGGAAAAAATATATAACTTTAAAGAATTTGTATGGTACATGAACCTTAGAATACCCTAGGGAACCCCAAAAATGGTGAGTTTTAAGAAAAAGAGTTTTCTATGGGATGTCAGTATAATTCTGTGACATTTAAGGACTTATGAAGGCACAAGCATAGGTAGTTGCATTGGGCCTTTTCAATTGCTGGAAACTAAATGGTACCCAATGAGCCTTAATATTTTATGTTGACTTGAAAATAGCTCCTCTAATCAGATTTTCACTGTACTGATGTTTTCAGTTATAACAGTATTGAAGATTTCCACTGATTTGGTGTTTATCTGTTTCAGCTGATTATTATAAGGAATGACAAAAATGGGCAATGTGAGTTCATTTTCTAAGATTTAGTTTGCACATTGAAAGAGGATGGCAGGTTCTGTTTGTGCAGGAATGAGCTTGATCTAGTAGTAGGTCATTCTTTAGTCTTTAAAATGTAGTGTGAGGCTGATGGAGAGAAAGTAGTGATGGTTCTAATGAGCAGCTGACAGGATCAAGCCCTGTGTTCACTATTAAGGCTTTTAAGGTTCTCATAAGCTGTGGTGATGGTGTGTGCCCTTGCTGTTTTAAAGAAAATACTTCTTACATAAGTTATGGGAGAAAATACATTATTGTTTGGAATGGCTTGGAAAATAGTTTTTTGGACTTGACAGCTAAACAGAGAGTGTTTATTTCTATAGTCTGCAAGACTATAAATAAGTTTCCCCCCCTCCTCCTTTCCTGCAGAAAAGCAGTTTGAGAATATTTGTTTCTAGATGTACCTCTTGTCCATAGCACATTGTGGATCCCACCTTAACTTAAAACACTTATGAACCACTAAATAAATAGCAATGGAGAATCACCTTTTGGATGTAAACTAGTTTAATGTCTCTGTATGACTCAGCTTCATTAGAAGAGGGTTAATGTAGAGAATGTATGGAAAAAATTAGGGGCAAATCAACTAAGGCTTTTCTTTTGAACTCATTTTTATAGAAATAAGTATATGGATTTTTGCAGTATGACTTCCAAACATTCCAAGAAAGCTGTTTAAGGCGTTGTCTGTAAACATTTTGGCACTTCATCTGAATAGAAAAGCAAATAAAAGCTTGACTCTTTTGAAGTAGTCATGCTCTGAGATGGCATAGACCACATCTCCAGATATTGTTGGGGAGTGTGTATAGGCTTTTGATTCACTGAACAACACTTCAGAAAAACTTTCTGATTTCAGTAGTGCCTCTTGATTTTCATGGTGAAGGTTCCTCCTGTAGTTGCTCAGAAAAGCCAACTAATTTTGAGTGCCCAGTTTGTTTCCTTAGGTGGCTTTTTCAGAGCTGATGAGGTCCTGAGGCTCTCTTGGGCTGACTGAGGCGTGAGGAATGAAGGAGCTCTTGGAAAACAGTTCATGTTGTCCAGATCCTGTTTGCACCTTCAAGGAAGAGAGAGTCTCATCTGAATATGTGCCTGTTAAAAGCTGGTTTCCTCCAGCTGCCCAGTCGGGTTAAGTGTATTGATCTGAGTGACTGAGCAGGGAGTGACGGCCTCATTTCCCTCTCTGTTTTATTTTCCTTTTGAGGTGTAACATGGCACAATGCAGCCTGTTGCTGATGCACATGAGAGAGATTATGATTTTATAGCCACTTTCATTACTGAATTGGTTATGGGAAATTAATTTAGAACTTAGACAATTGTGTTCCTGTTGATGGTAAAGCTTATGTTGGATTATTTTTCTTCCCCTTTTAACAGGAATCTTGCCTAATGGCAGGATTTTCTTTCATTTGTAGTGTTTCATAAAACAAATTTCTTAGTAAAGAGCAAGTAGGACTCTTACATGTTGCTAATTTTAATGTTGAGTCACATGGAATATTTTTTGTTGGGGCAAATACACCTCATTGTGTTCTGATGCACAATATACTGAGCATTTAGATAGAGAAGGAGTATTTCTGATATTAAGATATTCTACACAAAATGCCATCATGCAGCCGGGTATTTTGATTTTATTCTAAACCTCTTTTGTTAGATGCTTACTCCTTCAGCAGTACATTAATTCCATATGTATCCAACTTGGATAAAAAGATCAGAAAAAGATGTTTTTTCATGTTTGGAAAGGATGTGTGTTGCTTGACCAGTATCTGTTTTGCAGGCATGGTCCTTGTGCGCAGTGAGAACGGGCAGTTGCTGATGATCCCCCAACAAGCCTTGGCACAGATGCAAGCACAGGCACATGCCCAGTCTCAGCCTCAGAATACTCTGACTCCTCGTCCTGCTACACCAACCAGTGCACCCCCAGTGCAGATATCGACAGTGCAGGTCAGTTCAGTGATTTGTAGGGCAAAAAACTGTAAGGTTTATTTTCTTCCTGTGAACAATACACCAGAAAGTAAGGCATGGTGTTAGGGATTGAAGAAACCATAGATCTAACTGGGGCTATACAGGCTTTTCATTGATTCATAGAATGGTTTGGGTTGGAAGGGATCTTAAAGCTCATCTTGTTCCAACCCCCCTGCCACTAGACCAGGTTGCTCCAAGACCTGTCTAGCCTGGCCTTGAGCACTTCCAGGGATGGGGAATCTACACCTCTCTGGGCAACCTGGGACAGTGCCTCACCACCCTTATAGTAAAGAATTTTTCCTAGTATCTACTCTAAATCTACTTTCCACTTGGCATAGGTGCTGCATTTTGTTCCTAGTTCTGTTACTCATCAAAAATATTTTTACCTGTCTGAATCTCATTAATTTAAAACTTTGATACAGAGAAGACCTCATATGGTTGATGTGTACAACTCTTTGCCTCAGAGAAAATGTAAGACTAAAAGAAAAAAGTGGATATGGGTATATTTACACTGAGATTTTGACAGTTGCATTAGGTTCAAGTCTAAAATTCCTTCTCACGGTTTTCTAGTGGTTTAGATGCATTCTTTGGTATCTGTAGCAATATTAACTGTCCAGGGACAAAATACTAGATAAAGTGGAGGATATTTAACTACAGGCACTGATGTGTTTGTTTTTTTCCCTCTTCCCCAGGCTCCAGGAACACCCATTATTGCACGACAGGTGACACCAACTACTATTATCAAGCAAGTGTCTCAGGCTCAAACAACAGTGCAACCCACGACAACGCTACAGCGTCCCCCGGTTGTGCAAGTGAGTGTGTAGGAAAGTAATGTATAAATGAGACTGCCAGACAGACAGGAAATGCAGTTGCTAAGTGCAGGGAAGAAATGCCTTCTGGATTATTCTTCCTAAAACATTTGCAGCTTTCAATGTATATTTTGGATGTACAGGTATAATTTTTTTATATCTACGTTATTATTATTTCATATTATACCTATATGCATCTCTGTTTAGAGGTATCCTGTTAGTATTTGTATCACCACAGAGCTGACTAAAATAAAATACCTTTATGTTTTCTGCCTCAAGAAAGTGATGGGAATTCCCTTTGGATTTGGAGCTGTGGTGTTATTCCTATGATGGAACTGCAGCCCTCTGAATTCTGCAGCAAAATTTACAACTGCACTGGCAGCCTTCTCTTCCCCAAGCCTTCCTGCCACTCACACAAGTCTCTTCTTTGGTCTGTGTCCCTCTGGAGACTGATAACTGAAGGATAGGCTGTGGTGTCAGTCTGGGCTGTCCTCTCATAGCCTGGCCTCTGGTAATCATGGGCTTGCTTGGAAATGTTTTTTGAGAGATGGTGGTGTGAGTTTAAGAAACAGTGCAGGAGTGTGAAATTCTCCACATGGCTTCCAGGCAGCACTGATACAATATGATAGCAGTCGCCTAATCTGTCTCATTGTGCTTTCTTCATCCTTTGAGTAGACAGGATTAGAGAGTTTTAATTTAAAACATGCAGGTTTTGCTATGCATCCAGTTAACCTTTTCTCCCTCAGAGAGCCTTTGCCTATGCCAGTGATCTTTCCAGATCTAAGACTTAATTTACCTAACTGAGTCCCCTTAATTTGCACTGCTGTTATACTGGACAAAGAAAAATAAAGATCATTCCATCTGCATATTTTGTGCTGTAATGAGCACACCATGGACTTGGTTTATCCTGATTTCAAAAAAAATGAGACAAATGAAACCCTTGTCTCCTTTAGTTTCTTCCAAAATACCAGTGAAAGTTAGCTTTGGCAGCACTGGAGCCTCTTTTCTTGTGCACCTTTATATAAAGAGCGAGTTTACAAATGATTTGTTAAAATTCTGAGTGTCAGCTGTAACTTGATAGGAATTGCTGTCCCAGGGTTGTTGTTAATAATTAGACTGTTTTGGAAGTCCATGAATGAGCTGTGTACGTGAGAAGTTCTTGTTTACAATGGTGATTCTTTAGAGGTGATGTTCCTACTCTGAGCTGCTGATCTGTCTACAGAACCAGAAAAGTGTTTTGTCCCATTGTTCATCACAAAGACCTCAAGAAGATCCGAGCTTTTGTCATAGTGCCTTTTTAGAAATTCCTCCCTTTGGAAGTGGCATGTAACAAAACAGGCAGAAAAAGCTATTGCCTTCACAGGAATTCAGCACTGGTTTAAGCTGTGTTGTTAAACCACTGTGGCTGAAGATGTTTATGGTATTTTCTTCAGTGACCAAAAATCGCGCAATTTTTCAACTTTTGGGATTTCTGTTTTTAATGTGTTTAGTGCCATCTGGTGGCTCTTTATGTTCACTGCAACAGATCACACATTAGTAACTTATTTATAGTAGCTGAGAAAGGTGTTCTACTGTCCCAGAGCTCGTTTGCTGTTTGATGGCTCAGGAAAACAGGTTTTTGATATCTTTTGAGTAATCTTGTGTTTATATTCTCTGCAGCCTCAGATTGTTCTGGGTGGTACTGCACAAACAACCACGTTGGGGACAGCAACAGCTGTACAAACTGGAACTCCTCAGAGAACAGTGCAAGGAACAACGGCCACCTCCACTGCTGCCACAGTAAGATACTGATAAATTTAACATTTCTTTGTTTATTCACATCTACATGTGTGTATATATATACACACAGAAATGTAAATACAGAGTGGAGAGTAGTAAAGATGCAGGAATTCTGTAAGCTATTGGTGTTGAAAAAGTAAACTTTTAATAGAACCATATAACTAAAAGATGTGGATACAGGTCTCTTGAATTTTGATAAGTGTCAAAGTATTAATTTTTAATTCTGTAACAGTTTTAAAACACTCCTTTTTTCCAAAGCATGTTAGATGTATTTTATAGAACAGTGAATTGTTCAGTACTGCAGGGTAGAATCAGTATGACAAGGGATAAGAAGTTGGCACTGATTCATTCAAGCTGCAGGTTTCCAGGACTGCAGAACAGGGAGAATCCATGGACTGTGAAAGAAAAGCTTTGCTAATTGTTGTCCTGCTAAAACACTTATTTTCTCATACACAATGTGCCGTTATTGAAATCATTGGTGTCTCCTAACTTCACGAAGAATCATACTTTCTTAAATTTTGATAACAAAAATGTACAATACGTACATATATATGAAGCAAAATCATAATTTCAGTCTGGTTATGTCTTAATCATTGAGGAACATAAATCTGTAAATAATACTCTGCAGTTTTGAACTTTATTTCTCAAAGTATGTGATCAGATCACATATGAAAGAGTTTATCTTCACTTCTCTGACTGTTTCACCATTACTCTTCCTCCTAAGGAAACTATGGAAAATGTGAAGAAATGCAAAAACTTTCTGTCCACATTAATAAAACTGGCATCATCTGGAAAACAGTCTTCAGAGACTGCGGCCAACGTGAAAGAATTAGTACAGAACCTGCTGGTAAGAAAAGCTGGAAGAGTATCTGGGCAAATTCAGACTCAAAACTGAGGGCTTTATTTTTCTTCAGAGGAGTGAGTTTATAAAATCTGAGATAAATTAACTTTGCTTCTTCTGAATTAAAATAGATGCATAAATTTTCCATTGAGTTTGTAAATGAGATATTACTGCATATAGTCATGCATGAGAACATGAATTAAATTGAACTGTAATGTAAATAGTGGCTCTTTAAATTCTACATTTTGATAAAATGATGAATAAAAAGATTTATTATGTACTTGAGACAAGACATTACAGCCAGTGTATGAAATCACAAGTTCATAGAAGTAATGTTATATGATTCAAATGTAAAGCCTTGACATAATTAATATTTATAGAATGAGTACTAATATTGCTAAGACTAGTTGTTAGCAACCTTTAAGGTAAGGTAGAGCTGTATACTCCAGATGTCATGTGATAACCAGAGGTCTGTAGGTCTTACTAGTAGAAATTTATAGTAAAATTAGTTACTACCATAAAGCTATTGGTGACTAAAAATAGTGAGGGATGATAAAGCCACTTATTTCCAATAAATTGTTATATTTAATTATTTTTGGTATTGAACGTCTGTAAAAGTTAATTTCTACAAGTTTGTTCATTTGGTTTTTCTGTTTTAAAGGATGGTAAAATTGAACCAGAAGACTTTACCAGTAGGCTGTACAGAGAACTTAATTCTTCACCTCAACCTTACCTTGTGCCTTTCCTGAAGGTAACTTGTGTGCACTACTTTTCTTTATTTCTGTGCTTATGTATCAGCAGCAATGAACACAAGCACATCTTTTACCAGTGTAGATAGAATTCCAAAATGATGTAAATGGAAGTTTTAAATGGTGCCTGATTAGGCTTTTCCTCACTTAAAAAGTATTTTTACCTCTCACTTCCAAGAGTTTGTTAGTGTGATTCTTTGGCACAGTCAATAAGGTAATTTCTACCACAGTGTCACATCATAGCTCTTTTGAGAAATCTAAGAAGTTTTCTTTCTCTGACTTAGACCAGCAAACCTATGAATTGATTTATTATTCTCTTTTTAGTCCTGGAAAGCAGAAGAGGGATTGAATTATACAGAAAACAATACCTTCTGGGCGAGTCTTTTGCCTAGGCTGTATAACTATTTGTATGGATAAGCAAGAAATTTACCACGTCTTAATAATAAATCACATTTGTCTTAAATTTTGTAGTAATTGGACACATCTCAAAATAGTGTTTATTCCAAAACATTTACCATCTGAAAATCAGGGAAAGTACACCACCATTGAATAGTAAGAGTGTAACTGCTTGACTAATGTATGATTAAGGGATATAGTTGTAGGTGTGTGTTGACATTTCTGGGTTCTTAAATGCTTGTTCAACCTTGAGCTGTTCCTGAGGATAAAAATTGTTGCCATAAGAAAACAGCTAATTTAAGAATCCAGTAAAATACTGTGGTCTCTGAGCTATTCTGAAATCTTCCTTGGTGTTCCAGTATGTCTTTTAAGCCTTCACGTGTAGCTGGGAATGTGTGGAGGAGCACAGTCAAGGAGGGCAGCATGGGCTTAGGTTGTTAAGTACATACCAGGGTTCCAGATAGGCTGCATAACCTAGATGCCCTTGACATCCAAAAGCCATTGTCCCTCTGTCCTGCTTATTAAATGTGAGCAGCCTGGTATTCCTGTGTGCTCACTTGCCATCTTTTCTCAGGTGCACACAGACCGATCCAACAGATTGAAACGAAACGCGGTGTTTTTCTCCGATTCAGATTTCCTTGTGTGAGGACTAAAAAAAAAAAACCCAACAAAATTCTTTCCTTTCCTCTTTTCCAGAGGAGTTTACCTGCCTTGAGACAGTTAACACCAGACTCTGCAGCTTTCATTCAGCAGAGCCAGCAGCAGCAGCCGACGACGCAGGCGACGATAGCCACGATCCCGTCGGCGGCGGCCGTGCTGCTCAGCTCCTCGGTGCAGCGCACGGCGGGGAAGGCGACTGCCACTGTCACAAGCACCCTCCAGCAACCTGTCATCAGCCTCACTCAGCCCACACAAGTTGGTGTTAGTAAACAGGGCCAGACCACGCCACTGGTACGTGAGCTGAAGTGCAGCCCGAAGTGATTTAGCTCAAAGATCTTTGGGCTCTTCAGAGAAACTAGCTACTGGGAAAAAAAGCGTGGCTTAAAATCCATCTTGATTGCCAGGTTGTTTACAGTGCTTTTTTTCCTTATTATTTGCAGGTTATCCAACAGTCTCAGAAAGCAGGGGCGTTGATAAGGCCCCCCCAGGTAACATTGACACAGACACCCATGGTAGCACTGCGGCAGCCACACAGTCGTATTATGCTCACAACTCCTCAAATTCAACTGAATCAACTTCAGACAGGTGAGAGGTCAAGATACCTGGTAAATGCCCTGTTTGATAGCATTACCTGAAGTGTAGTCTTGGGATTGCTTGTCCAGAGAAGTTGGCATCCCATCCCTGCAAGTGTTCAAGGCCAGGTTGAATGAGGCTGGGAGAAACCTGGTCTAGTGAAAGGTGTCAGAGGTCCTGGAACTAGATGATCTTTAAGGTCCATTCCAACCCAGACCTTTCTGTGATTCTATGAATGTCAGTTCTTAAATGCCCTGGAGCTGTATGCTGGCTTTTGTACTACTGCTAAAATCTTCAGCGTGTAGTGCCATAGTGGCTGGGGATGCACATTCCTCAGGGCAGCATTTACAGTCAGAAATTGTTGTGGGTCCTGGAATTGTGTGGGAGAGTCCTGCTTTTTAGGTGAAGTGCTGTCAGAAGCTGTTGAGGTAAAGTCTTCGTACCAGATCTATTGCCATAACTGCCTGTGACTTGTAAATCTGAACTCTTACTAATTAGCACAAATCTTGTCTGTCTTGCAGTACCTGTGGTAAAACCAGCAGTATTACCTGGAAACAAAGCTATTGCCACTGTTTCAACACAAGTAGCTGCTGCTCAGAAGAATAAACTGAAAGAACCTGGGGGAGGCTCTTTTAGGTGAGGACCTGTATGTTTGTACTTGTGCTGCCTGGACAGCTGAACTCTGGGACTCTCCTGGGTGCTGCAGTGCTGCTGAATCCAGCTGGGGAAACTCACAGTAACCTGGAGGTGGATTTTCTAAGGACAGGTTTGCTTCTTGGTTAAAGACTTCAACAAAGTGCTGGACATATTTGTGCCAGACTGGTTTTAGCATTTTGCTGGCACTAAACCTCATAAACAATTCCTGCCCAGACAAGCAAATGGAATTCATTCCTTCACTTCTCTCAGCTCTGCTTGAATTATTTGGATGTACAACCTGTCTTAGTGATGAGGGCAGATTATTATTGTTTTGTGGTAGTGATTTGTCTGGTCTCTTGTTTCTTAAGGTGTTGAAACAATTCATAAGAAAGGAGCTTGAAAAAACAGGAACTACAAAATTAGTGCTCTTTGAAATCAAAGAGTAATTTCTCATTTGCAATTAAATTAGTTTTATCATCTAAGAAAAGCAAACAAAATGCAAAAACAAAAGTATTCTGGTTTTGTGGAATTGTTCAGGAATTGTGGAATTCATTCTATGCAGCTGTGGTATTGTAGCAGTGTGCACAGATAGGCACTAAATATTATAATACAACATTATAATGGGTTTTCCTTCCTTTAAGGGATGATGATGACATTAATGATGTTGCATCAATGGCTGGAGTCAACCTGTCAGAAGAAAGTGCTCGGATATTGGCAACAAACTCTGAGCTGGTGGGCACATTAACAAGGTCCTGTAAAGATGAAACCTTCCTTTTCCCAGCACCTTTACAAAGAAGGATATTAGAAATAGGTATGTTGTTTTATCTTGAACATTAATAAAACAAATATTACTACTCTTGGGTTCAATTCAAAGCATTTTCCATGGAAATTGATTTGAGTGGTTTAAAGTTGTTGGAGTTGTTTCCTTCTGATATTTTCTGGTATATTCTGATGCTTGTGGGCAGTCACTTGGCTTATGAAAGTAGAATAGTGTTAAGGGGGGTAGCAAACCCATAGAGTTGTCTTCTAAAGTGATGGCAGTCAATATCAAAACTGCTCAACCTGGTTCAGATTCCGACTGTATAAATAGATTCAGTGTAAAAAACATGACATAAACAACAAAATAAACTCAGAAACACTTTTATCATGTTTACTTAGTAATTTAGAATTGATGGGTAAAACAAAAAGCCATCTTGAATAATTTATTATACAGTAATATACAGCATTTGTTAATATACAGTAAATTTTGTTAAACTAATGTAAATTTTCATGTGAATGCCATTTCCTATTTGATGCTTGTCTGAGAAATACCCGAAAGCATTATTTTGAAAAAGGCATTTCCATGACTGAGAATGACCTCATGTTTACCTCTTCTGTAACATATTTATTTACAACTGACTTCTTTTCCTGATTGTAGGTAAAAAACATGGAATAACAGAAATCCATCCTGATGTAGTTAGCTATGTATCGCATGCTACACAACAAAGAATACAAAACCTCGTGGAAAAGTTATCAGAGACTGCTCAACAAAGGAATATTTCTTACAAGGTAACTGTGTTTAATTGCACAAACAAAGTGGCAAAATTGCACGAATTCAGCAGGGTGTCATACTGGCTGTAATGCAGGAGTTTGTTTGTTCTCTTTGAATGATTCATCTGCCATTAAGATATTAATACACATGGGTGACTAGAACTTTTCAACTTGCATATACAAAATGGTTTTAAGACAAATGCAGAGAGAAACTGTGCCCCTCCCCTTTATTCATTATGTCAAATGTTTAGAGCCTGAGTGATTGTACAGTCAGACAGACAGATAAAAGCACTACTTTGAATTCTCAAGAGACTGTTATGTGACAGATGCGTGTTCTTAATAGATGCAAATGCCTGAGCAGCGTTTAAAAAAACCACACAGCTCTGTGAAATATGTTTGAGAGGTTAAAGCTGTGATGATATTAGTTTAGAAGTCAAAATCTGATGATTCATGGACTAGAACAAAATGCTTTTAAGAGTTCTAGCTGGTTTGACTGGTGTAAATATACACCTGCTATTTGTCTGAAAAGGACACAGTGAACACTGGAGCTTTGAATGTATATGTTCTCCCCCAGTACAGTACAAGTTAACAGCTTTGTTTTTAAGAAAGTAATGAGAAACATATTTGCTGTATTTTCAGGATGATGAAAGATACGAACAAGCAAGTGACGTTCGGGCCCAGCTCAAGTTCTTTGAACAGCTTGATCAAATAGAGAAGCAGCGCAAAGATGAACAAGAAAGGGAAATTTTAATGCGCGCAGCAAAGGCAAGTGCTCGGATTTCACACGTGGTTGCAAAGTGTCATTTTTGACATCAAAACAGCAGAGTTTCTTTTCATTCTAAAACACTTGCAGTGAAGGGGAAGACTTAATCTTCAAAGATGGGACTTGATGAATGTGTTCTTAACTAGAACTTAGGTTTGCTTTTCACGGTAAAGCACATGAGACAACTTCTTTGCCCGTCCCATTGCATGTTCCCAAATTAAAGTAGGCCTTAAAAGGTAGTTTTTGCATTTTGCATTGTGAAAAAGATGAATTTATAGCTTGGTACTCTTGAATGCAATAGAGAGGTTACAGGTGTTTTGGAGACTAGAAGTCGAACTCAGATTTTTATGAGTTGGAGAAATACAATACAAGAAGCAGTTGATGTAAACATTAAACTTTATATATATATGTATATGTTTATACATATGTTATATAAACACTCAGTGTTTATTCATATATATTATATATAATATATATACATATATATTCATATATATATTTATATATGTATATATTCACTCAGTGAATATAGAATTATTATGATTAGATAAGAGCACCCTAGAATAATTCACAAAACAACCTAAGGCTTCTGTTCATTTCATGATCCTGTATGAATTGATAATGTCAAAATCCAGATTTGTTTTGTTGTTGGTCTAAAGAATATGTGGGATTCACAAGAGTCAGGATTTGATAGGACAAGAGGAAATGGCCTCAAGTTGTGTCAGGGGAGGTTTAGATTAGATATTGGGAACAATTTCATCACCAAAGGGGTTGTCAAGCCCTGGAACAGGCTGCCCAGGGCAGTGGTTGAGTCACCATCCCTGAAGTATTTAAAAAAACATGTACATGTGGCACCTGGGGACGTGGTTTAGTGGTGGGCTTGGCAGTGCTGGGGAAACAGCTGGACTTGATGTTCTTACAGGTCTTTTCTAACCTAAGCAATTCTGTGGTTCTGAAAGTATGACACATACAGGGAATTGCAGGTGCCCAGTGAAATGGGCATTGCTGATGTAAATGGTCTGTGGGTCAGTCAGCTGCAGTTTGTTCAAACAGGAGCCTGACCTGCATGTGTAGGTGTAGCAGAAAGATCTGTTCTGAATAAGTGCATAGTGACACAGCAAGGGGAGGAATTTTTCCAAAAAGTACAGGTCTTATTCCTCTTTTCATGTGCAAAGTGTCTGTACACAGATCTGTGCAATTTGTCTCTTGTAATGGTTTTGTTTAAGGTATAAATGCCTGGTTATTCCTTTGCTATCTTTAACAAAGCAGAAAAAGGGGGTGCTTTTTAAAAAAACCCTAAGAAAGGGGAAAACTCTTTATAATTTTTAAAAATTGCTTTACCCTCTCAGGGAGTGGAAGATATTCCCCACTTCCTGCTGAAGTTTAAGAAAAGCTTCCATATGCTGTGTAAAACTTACAGTCTTTAACTACTTATGTAACTGAATTAATTTTTCTCTCTTTTCCTCTGACCATTTCATGTTCGTCCTTCGCCAACACAGTCTCGATCTCGACAAGAAGATCCAGAACAGCTTAGGTTGAAACAGAAGGCCAAGGAGGTGAGTGTTCACCTTAACATGAACTTTTATTTTGGAAATTGAAAGAAAAGTAATGAACTGTACTTGCTCTGGCACATGCAGATGCAGCAGCAGGAGCTCGCCCAGATGAGACAGAGGGACGCCAACCTGACTGCGTTAGCTGCCATTGGCCCCAGGAAGAAAAGGAAAGTGGACTCACCGGGATCTGGATCAGGGACAGAGGTACAGTATCATGGTCATCTCTGGGTTTGCTGCCTCTGTGCAAACCTCTCTGTTCAGAGCTTTTTCCCGAGTTTGTGGAAGCTTCCTGAGCAGCACAAGTGTGTTTTGAGTTTGGATTTGCTCGCTCCAGGGCTGGGATCAGTTTTCAGCATCTGCGTAGTGACGTAGGGAATAAAATTGGAGTAGTGACAAGTCTCTGCATTTTGGACCTCCACAGCTTTTGGGAAGATGTTTTTGTGGCTGTAGCCAATCTAACTAAGAGTGCAGAGTAATGCTGCTGAGGTAGGTGGGGTGGTAGAATTGAATCACTGCTAAGTTTGACAGAAGGAACTTCAAGTTGTAGGAACTTGCCTAATTTCTTTCTTCAGCAGTTGAGTTGCCTTAGTTTTAGTGTCTCCACAGCAGATCAGCTTGACCAGTTCCATCTGATTATGGTGTTCTTGCATATCCTTTGTGTGTTGTACTGTTGAATCTGGCCTTTCAAACATTTCTCTGCAGGTTAAATGTCAGAATGCTCAGTGTCTGATTCGTTTAATATTAATTTACATTCTGGCAGAGGACTACCTACTGTATTTCTAAACAAATGAATAAACATGAAATGATACAAAATTGCTTTCTGCACAAGACATTCAATGTGGGATTTCTCCACTGTTTAAAAAGTACAAAATCTTCTTGAAAATTGTCATTTGTTGAGCCAAAAGCTCTCTTCATAATTTGAGGATTTTTCCCTCTGAGGCTTTTTGTCTGATAGCAAGTGACAGGATAGTAATAGTTTAATAATTCTGTTTATTATTCCTTGAGCATTCTGAATTTTCAGTGCTACAGCATTTATGCTGTAGAAAAGCCTCAAAAGAGTTTACCTTGGTTTATGCTGAATTTCTAGAAGCAATAATTTCCATGTGCTTGATATAAAATGTTAGAGAACAATCTGAGTACAAGTAAATGTTATTTTTGTTTGTAAAGAAATCAAGCCTCTTGAGCATCTTTTAAAGTTTTGAAATATCCTAAAGTGTCTGTGACTGATAATAAGACTTATTTTTATATAAGTTGACAAATAACTGTATTAAAGATTTATAAATGTGGTTGAAAATTATTAAAATTGCAGAATGGGGCACTTTACAAAGATAGATGTGTACACAAATGAAGTTGTCTCAGAGGAATATGCTGAAGTACCTCATGCAGAGTTAATGTTGGCATTGCTTCCTCCTGCATGCTCAGCTGTGCCACCTTAATGGTCTGTTAATGTCACTTAGGTTATGGGATGTATTTTACATCTACTGTGAACACTTGTTTGTATTTCATCTAAACCTGACTAATTTAGTTATCCTGGATTAATCACTTACTGGTTAACCAATTAACTACAGGTTCCCTGGAAATCTAATCTTTTTGTCTGTTTAATTAAGAACCAGCTGCCTTTGATCTGATACTCACAGCTGTGCTTTTGCTGCTGTGTCACTTGACATTTTTAAATTGGGCTCCACTTGTCACCATTTGTATGCAGTTTGTGGTTAAGGCATATTACAAGAAGTGTGGAAAATAAGGTTTGTCATTACTTAGGCACAGATTTGTAAATGCAAGCTTTTGATGTCTAGGAATACTGAATCTTAATTACATGTAAAATCACTTCTAAGTAGTAGTTGCACTGTTTTGTTTCCAAATTGAACAAATCAGTTTGCTGCCAGTTTTAGAGTTTTATGTCCATCTGATTTTTCTGGAAGTTACCAAAAAGCTTCTTAACTTACTCCATGCCTTACAGGAGTGGCATAGTCTTTAAAGACTCCTGAAATTTTACCTTTGCATATAAAGTATTATGGTCCACAGAATAAAATCAGGCTCGAGTTTCTACTAAAGGATGTTTGAAAACCAAAAATAAACCCCTTACAGCCATTATTTCTATTGTCCAGTAATCATATATATGGATTTGAGAAAAACTAGGTAGCATCCAGTGCTCTCCTGCATCTTCTGATTTCCACTGAAGCTGGTGGAAATTAGGAACCTAAGTTGTGCAGGTGCCTTAAAATATCCCTTTGAACATCCAGCCTTTAAGCAGTTCTGAGTACAGGATTTTGGTGATTTGATGTTTGCTGGGTCAACAGGTAACTTGCTTGAGAATCAAAAATATGACTTCACTGTTAGCAGGGTGGTGAAGCAACTTCACCTGCATTGAACACAGTGTTCTGCTAACCTAGAAGTGATCATTTCCAGTGCAAGTTTGTGTTGGTTTCCTAATGATTTACAGTGATCCTAAATACATTATTTTCACATTTAGTATGAGCCTCAGCAGCTGATTCACGTGGCTCATGCATTAATCTAAATTTTGACCTTTTTAAGTCCGGGGTATTTCTTGTTAAGTTTTTTTAAATTATCCAAGCTCTCAGGCAGATAAATCTGTGCTTAGTAGTGGAGTGTGTTTGGACCTTCTGGTGTCACTAAATGTCAAAGTTCCATTAAAAAAAAAGAAAAGAGAAAATTGTTCTAATAAATTGAATTGGAGGGAAAAAAGAACCTATACATGAGCCACAGAATTATAACCTGTTCCCAAAACAATCCACTACGTAGGTGTAAATAATCCGTCAGCAACAGGTGCCTGCCCGAAAGATTCCCAGCTTTAAAATTGAGGGAAAATCCTGGATTTCGGTGTGCGCGCTCCATCTGGCGGTCACTGGGCGGTACTGCAGCGTGAGCCGGAGCGGCAGGTCCTGATCCCTGTGCTTGCCGGGCCGCTCCTTCCCTGCCCTTCCCGCTCCTTAGTTTTAGACAAGGGTTGCATTAATCACACGTATCCTGTCAGAACTGTGTTTTCTGCAAGTGAAATTGCCTTGGAGTTGGCCCCAGCAGACTTGCTTTACACCTCACTTGCATTACAGAGTGCATCTGAAGAGCTGAAGGATGTGGATATCTCTAAAGATAGCAAACATTTTTTTCCCTTCTGTTTTTTTTTTCTCCTTTTTTTAAGTCACAAATATAATAATATACTACTTGTTTATCTTGCCACTTTGTGTGGAAACTGCCAGTGTGTAGCAGAGGGATGAGTGATGCTGAATGATGGAGAAGCACTCAGACATCTTTAGAGAATGTCAGGAAAGCTGCTTCTAAATATAGTCCTGAGCTTGGTTACAGCTGTTGTCACCAACAGGAGAGCTCATGGCACCCTGCCATGGAGACTGAGGGGGTCTAGGATATTACTCAAGGCCTCCCAGTCCAGGGAATAGGACTCCTCCCCAGGTCATCCAGAACTCCAGGGCTGCCCTTGGGATCTCTCTGCTGGTGTTGTGAAGAATTCTGTCCCTTTTGTTTAGGTTGGTTGTTGGGATTGCCTGTCCTTAGTGCCGTCCTGAAAATACAAGCTGTGCTTTGTTTTGGGGTTTTTTTTTGGTCTGTATGAAATATCACCGAAAACTTCTAATTGTTCAACTGTTGCTTATAAATAAGAATTAAATAGAAAATCTCTAATCTGCTAGCATAAAGCTTCCTGTACATAGTTCTTACCTTGCATGTTTTCTCTGAAAAGTTTTGGAATACCTGAGAGCATGGACTGATTTCCCTGTTGTTCTCACTTTGCAGGGATCTGGTTCAAGTGCAGCAGTCCCAGGCAGCTCTGGAGTTGGAACAACCAGACAGTTTACGCGACAAAGGATAACGCGGGTGAACCTCAGGGACCTCATATTTTGTTTAGAAAATGAGCGAGAGACAAGCCATTCACTATTGCTATACAAAGCATTCCTTAAGTAAAATGGAAAAGATCAAGGTATTTTTGACGGAGAGACGCCTGAGGACATTTTTTAATATATTTGCAAATTACGCCTTTTTGTAACAAGCAAATGGGATATTGTTTAAAAAACAACCACCTCTTTACATGGAACAGTTTTATATTCCTGTTTATAAATAAACTCTTCAGTATGAGAGAAATACATTTCTGTAACAGTGAGGATACTTACAAGGCCTGTGGATACTATAAAAGGACAATTAAATTTTAACTCATCTCTTGATTGAGTGGCCTTCTTGCCAAACAAGCCATATATAAAGACTGATGGAATCGTTTAGCAAATAACTAGCTACCCTTTGTCAGCCCTGTAGCAGTTTCAACATTAATTGTTCATTTTAGTTCAGTTTTATTCAACTAAATCCATTATATAGGCATATGTCTACAGCAGATGACCTCATTTCATTTAGCTTTTTTTTTTTTTTTTTAAACAGTCAGTTAGCAAAGCAAACTGATTTTTAAAGAATATTTATCTTTCCCCAAAATGCTCAAAATCTAGAGGGATATACAGTTAATTTTAAACATAACCTCAATTTTAATCACATTATTGCTTATTAGAGGCCCTGAAATCCCATAAAGGAGGGTTACTTCTGAATGTTTTAGCAGCATCTGTAAAAATGCATTTTATTTGCTATAGTTTGTAAAGCTGTAAAGTTAAAAAAGGAAAAAAAGGAAAAAAAGAGAAACCTTTTCAGCATAAATATATTTTACTTGCACTGTGTTTTTTAGCTAAAGTGAAAGCTTAGATTAAATAAAATCAAAAGTTGAGAGGAATCATCAAAAGACTGTTTCTCAGTGTGAATCAAGTGTTGAAAAATGGTTGGTGTATTTTGTCAGTAATTGTACATAATTTTTGGCACATAACATAAAAATGGCTATGTAAACTATAATTATTTTGCTAAAAGACTGTATGCAAGCTGTGGGCCTACTTTAAAGATGTCCAGAGCAAAGTCCCTTCTTTGTACCTATTTTTTTATTACAAATATACTAATTGGTTCTTTATATTTTCAGAGGTTATTGTATTAAATTGTCTATTGATAGTACTTTTATGACTGTAAATACTTTGGCTTTCTTTGTGTGAACTCTCATGGTAGAATTTAACTTCTCTTGCGTGTAAACTGAATGCTGATCAGTATTTTTATCAACACCTGACAACTGTTACACCCCTTTTATTTTGTCTTTTAGGAAATCCTGTCTTTCCATTTTTTTTTCATGTAAATTTTGCACAGTTACTTGTTCATATGTAAATATTTTACTTTCAAAAATGAAGTTTTTAATTGCTATTGTTTTATATAGGATTGAAAGAAAATTAACTCCTTTATTAAAAACAAATTTATCTGTATTTGCTAATGTATTTTTCTCTCTAAATCTTTTCTCCACTTGGATTTATTTTTCTTGGTAAAGTAAAAGATGAGTGTACCTGAGGGGATGCTGTTTCCTAAAGATGCACTTTGGGGTGTTTTTATATTGCTTTGTTTTGTCAGTGTTTTGAAGGTACGTGACTTTATGAATCTTGACATTTAATTGTTGTCTTAAGGGTCCTGGTCTGAGATCAATGAATGGTGGGTTTGGTTTGGTTTTTAAGCAGGAAAGGTGTCTGAAGAGATCTGAAATATTTTGGGTTTGTCTAGTGAAGGTTTAATAAAACACCTCCTCCTTGAGGATTAACTACAATTAACTACATTGGTTTGCAGAAGAAGATGGAACATAAAACAATTTAGGGCACAGTTATAGCAGAATATAATCAGGGACACTTTTGATTATCAGCGTGAAAATCTGAGAAGTATTTCTGACGCTCGGTACTGAATATTTAGCTTTTGGGTTGGTTTTCTTTAATTCCTCCTCTCATGGGCGACTTAACTCACAATTGCAAGGGCCTAATCCTGCTAATACATTAATTTGATGATTATTCCTTGCACACAGACAAATCTGTCCACAGGCTGCTGCCCCGAGCGCCCTGCTGTGGATCTGGCACTCGGCCCTCGGGAGATCAGTGTCTCTGGGAAAGCGGATTAGCTCCTAAAGGGATGTGCTCACCTGACACCCTGTACGACACTGACCCGAGAACTTTCATTGTTTGTAAACTCCAAACTGTCTTTCACATTGTGCCGTGTTGTTAAGGGGAAACAAACACCTTTGGCTTTTGGCCAATGTGCTGTCAGAGCCTTCCTTTAACTGTAGGAAGAGTTTGGATGCAATTATTAATCACCACTGGCACCATCTCTGCAGAGGTAAGTGGGGAAGAAACTGACCTTCAGGTGTCACTTGCAACAGCAAATTGGGGGTAAGGCATGTTTGAAAAGTTCAAGTTAAGAGATGGTGGGCTGTACTTTGCACTCCCTGTTCAGTAGTAGCTTAGAAATACGCTGGAGAGGCCAAAGGAGGAGGGAGAGATCTGTAAGACCAGGGCTCTTGGTTTTGTTGTGAATAACATGAGTTTTAAGTGCACAGTTAGCCCTTTACTCCATACAATTTTTCTCAGCTTTTAAAAGTTCCTGTTCTTTTAGCCTGAAAAGCTGGGAGCATCCATCTCCTTCCAGGAGTTCCAATTCATGTGATTTGAGACTGGGATATTGGCACCTAACTTTATTGTCAATACTGAGTGAACACTGCTTCATGCAGCCACTGGCACTTGTGAGAGGTTCTCACGGCAGAGCAGTTGCAGATTTTTGTTGATTTATTGTTTTTTTCTAATGATAAAACTGGTGACTGCTTTTTAAGCTGCTCAGAAGTTTTACATTTCAAAGCAAAGTCGCAGCTGAGGAGAGGTGGCATTTACAGGGCAATGCACGTCTACAACAGCACTTCTCTTGTGTGTTGGTGACCTGTAAAGAGAGAAATTGTGACTCTTTCCTGGCCCCAAAGCTTGTGCAGTTCCACCAGAGGGTTAGTGTGAGGGAATTTACTGTTCCTTCATCTTCACTGTACAAAGAATGATGCAGCTTCCCTGTAGCACCCCCAAAACTGAAGTTTGCCATAGCTGAGACATTCTCTCCATGTGCAAGTCTGTTAAGGTTTATTGTACCTTTATTTTATCTCACTTTTAGCTCCATGCCAGGCACAGGTTGCTTCTCTCTTGCCTGTGTGTGACTTGTAGTGGGCTCTCTACCCTGTTTTACAGAAGTCTTGGTATCTCTTTTTTAACACCTTTGATTAGGTAGTGCATAACTGTAATGTTCCTGAACTATTGGTACCATTCTTCTAGCACAAAAATTGAACAGAACAAGTAGGATACAATAAAGCATTCTGAATTCAGCTTGTTTTTCTTATTTCACAGGTTTATAATTAAATAGATACAGGAAACCTGTTGAAATATGTAGTGAGAGATGCGCGCTTGAGTGCCCTGATAAATGCCATCAAATACACAGTAATTAAGATTTTGTTGGAGGTTTTTAAGTTTTCCCACGTTTCTGAGATTGTGTAAATTACAAATGATAATTTTAACCATTTTCTTACGTTTGCAGTTAATTGCCCATCTGCAGAGAAGAGTCTTAACCTTAGAGGGTAAGTCAGGTGGGGTGGCAGCTTGGCTGGGTACACGAGGCGATGGCGTTTCAGCAGTGACGTTTCCCTGCAGTGGGTGAGTGTGGACCAGCGTGTCCAGGTAAGTGTGCAGAGCCCTGTGCTTGTGCAAGGTGGGAAGGCCCCTTCTCTAAAGACTTTCCAGTGCTTGTGCCAGGACTTTTGCCCATCGGGGCTTTAGGCAAGTACAGGCCAACCTGTTGTGTTAAAATGTGCTATACAGTGCCAGGAGGAAAATGTTTCAGTAGTATGGGTTGATTCTAATCTTCAGGTTTTTGGGAATGTCATGTGAGCAGCCCCCCGTGTGTAAAGCTTGCTTCTCAGTATCTGGGGAGGTTTTTTAGCAAGTGACATTTTCCTGTTTGTGAAAGTTGCCAGGCGGACAAATTTGGGAGGTACTTGTTTGTTGAAGGGGTGAATAGGGAGGGCAGCACGTGCTGCTGACCTGTCTTTCATTTGCCCAACGCAAAAGCCTTCCCAGTTAGGATATCCCCCTGGCTGGGGGGATTAAAACTGCATTTTAATTGCAGAGATCTGTCCTCCCCCTGCAAAATTGAAGTGACCAAACCCTGCAGTCTACAGTGGGTGTCCTGGGAATGGATTGTGCCAGAGACTGGGACAAGCCCGGACTCTTTTCTTTTGTGTGGGGGTGTTATTACCCAATGTGAGAAAGGGAATAAATACATTCCTTAAAACTTGCTATTAGGAATTCAGTCAGGTTCCTTGTTTTCCTGTGGCACCTGAGAGAGACTTGCCCTCAGATGTGGGAGAGCAAGCAGGAGATCTGAGGGCACTGTGGGGAGGTTTCGTAGCTGCTGCCTGATCTTACTTTGTTCTGCTCCTTCAAAAATAGCTTTCCTTGGGAAACACAGTATATTTTCCCTTTGTTTTCCTGCTCAGCTTATTTACTGTTACTCTCTGTAAGCAGCTGGGTTGCACCCTGTTTGGTTTCCTCCTGGGAGTTTCCCTGTTCCGAAGTCAATAGACGACTTGTACAAACAACGCGAGCAGCGTTCGGGCTGTGATATGTACCACGCTGCCGGGGAAGTGCTGAATAAATGCATAACAAATCTGGCTTTTACTGCACTGTAAAAGTACTGTATGGTTTTACTTGAGCACTTATGTACTTTTTCAATCCAATAACAAAATGAGGTTGCCAAAAAAAAAAAGAAAAAAAAGTTGCGAGTGCTTTCTAGTTTGCTGTGATGCATTTGGTGCTCTAATTTCAAGCAAACGTGTTGGATTGTTGCCCAATTATGGCAGATTGGAATATGAAGAACAATATATCTAATTTCCCAGGAGAGCAATGTGCTGATGTTTCAGCACAGCCTCTTTAAGTGAAAATGAAAATCCTACTGTCTTGTCGAGTGTGTCACTGTTTAGCACCTTGACTCCTTTGTTCCTCTTTGAGAGGGACAAGAGTAAAACCTGGGCAAGTTAGGGGTAAGGTCCTTCACCTGGAGGTGGAATTGATGGGATTTATCATTTCTATTTGAGAAATAAGAGTTAAGTTCCTTAAAAAAAATTATATTCTCGCTGATGCAGAGCAGCAGTGTGTGATTTGAAGTCGTGCATTTTTTTCCACCATACAGTAGTTTTTCTTCTTCCTTATTATTTTTGAGTGGTGGGAGTATGTTTTGTGTATATTTGCTTACTCTTGAGGCAGATATTTCAGCACCCCTGTTTGGAGCACAGCCCTAAACCAGTTGTGCTGGCAGAGCTGAGTGTGCCAGTGGAGATGGGCACAATTCCCATCCAGGCCCCCTTCTCCCCAGGCACCAGAGGAGGGCAGTCCCTCCTGTCCCTGCATGGCCAGCTCTGCTGCTTCTTGATCCCAGAAAAACTCCCCAGTATTCAGTTCCATAATTGAGAACTCCTCTGATAGGGATGAGGGCAGGAGCTGATGGCTGGGAAGGAGGGAATGAGAGACCTGGACTGCTGAGGTGTGAGGCAGCGTGGGATGGGTGAGCTGGAAGCTCTGAGCAGCTTCACCCCATGGGAATGTGCCCCAGGCTGCCCATAAATTTGAAAAATTAATAAATTCCCTAGAAAAATAGCTAAACCAGGTACCTACACAACACAAAGCAGGTCGCTGTGAGCACCCCCCATCTCCTTGGCAACAGAAGCAGGCAGGGAGCGTGGGGAAGGTCGTGTGTGGTGGGTGAGCGGGGTCAGCTGGGTGGGCAGTGGCAATATCACATTCTTGAGATGGGAACTACTGTCTTGGGGGATTTATAGGCCTGTCTGGATTCTTCTGTGACTTTAGCAAGATTCTTTGCAAGTGTGGAGGAAGGTCAGGATGTGCTGGGAGCCCCTGGGGCTCCTCATGGCATGGGCTGCCCCAAGGCACTGCCCCTGCTCCCAGCCCACCTAATTCATGGACAGATACATGCACACATGGAATATATGTGTCTGTATATATAGATATTGTATATATCTGTATATAAATACATCATACACATATGGATATTTATAAAACTCTGCTTTATATGTATGAAGTCTCCTCTGCAGGGCCACTCTCCTCCTGCAGCGGGGCCAGCTCTGTGACCCACCAGATCTCCAGTATTTCTGGTCCTGACAAAAGTTGATTTTGCAGAACTGGGGAGTGTAAGTGCGGCCCAAAGCTCCTTGGAGATGTAACAGGGAATTGTTTTGTAATTGTGCAGCAAGGACTCACTTGGATGTTCTAACTCACTTGTGGTGCTAACAGCTACTTTGAGCAAAGCTCCTGGTTTTTCTCCCCCCGTATCCAGCGAACATTTCTGTTGCACAGTATTTTGTGGCTGGATTTGGAAATGGAGTGAGGGGAGGAAGTGTGAGAAGTTGAGAGGGAAAAAAGAAATGAAGTGTTGACAAAGTAGTTCAACACTCAACATGAGTTTAATGGCAAAGCCGGGATCAGTGCAGAGCTGGGTGGCAGGGAGTAAAGAGGGCAGTGCTGGGCACTCCCTGCCGTTTGGTTGAGGGAGAAGGAAATAATGATTTCTAGGAAAAAAAATATTGAAAAAAGGGGAGGATCATGGAGGCAGCTGGTCCTTGCTGTCCCATACCTTCACCTGTCAGAGGGGATTAGCACCGACCGCATCCCATCCCTGCCTCAGCTGAATTCCTGCTCAGGGGGCGTGGAAACCCTCAGCAGAGAGACGCTCGGTAATTGCTGTCATGTCATTAATCAGGCACCGTATCCGTTTCTCCCTGCTCAGGGAAGGGCTGGGAGCCCGCACGGGCGGCCAGCTCACCTCGGCAGGCAGCAGATGGTGCTCTGAGCCTGGTTACACCGCGACAGAGCCCTCCATCCCTGCTCCATTCCCGCTCCATCCCCGCTGCTTCATCCCCGCTCCATCCCCGCTCCATCCCTCCTCGGGGAAACACAGCCCTGCCGAAACCACAGGCCGCGGTGGGGGGCAATGCCCTTCTGTTTAATGCAAAGTATAAATTATTTATTTGCTGAGTGCTAAATAACAGAAAGTGGGAAGGAGAGAAAAGGGGATGCAGCTTGGATGATGCGGCAGGAAAACAACCCAAACCTCCAATTAAAAAAATAAATTTAAAAAAAGGAACGAGGAGAGCCCAGTGTGCTTCAGCAGACTTTGATCAGAACGGCTGCCCCAGACTATTTATTTTTGTATTTAAGTCTTTTTGGAGGGCACAGTTGCTGAGTGGAGCAGATGTCGGTGAGCTTAGCAGTGCAAAAGCAGGTACAAGCAGGGGGAATGAGTGGAGGTGCAGAAGAAAGTGAAGCTGCCGATTAGAAACGTTTACAAACAGGACAGAGGGCAAGATGTGAGAAAATCAGTGTCAAAAAGCACTGTACACAAAGAATCAACATTTTAACCACTGCCTCTTACTTTCCCTTCTTCTTTCAAGTGCTGCAATTCCTACAAGTTACAAAGCCATAAGGTTCCATGTGAGCTGTGTTTGGAGAGGGTGGAGATAAGCTGTGCCAGGAGCTGTGGCTGCTGGAGGTAAAAAATCCCAAATATCCCAGTAATGTGCTTTGGGAGTGCTGTCAGGCTGTGGAAGTGGGGGCTGTGGAGCAGGGTCTGTCCAGGCTCTTGTCACGATTGGGTTTGCTGCTGCTTCCTGCCTTTGTGGGACAATTCCTGCATGTGGAGGAGTGGGCTGGTGTGGATTTCCCAGCTGCCTGGATCCAGCCAGGATCCTCGTGGCTCTTGGCCCTAAATCCCAGTTAATCTGTGTTGAGCTGAGCTTTGGTGGGATTTCTCTCCCCTCATCCCTCACCGAGGGATGCAGTGATGGAGAGAGATGGGTGCAGGCCAGGCTGTGGGGTCGGCAGTGGGAAAACTGCTTCCAAAACCTCCCTGCTGCTGACCTGCCCCTTCTCCCAGCTCCCTGGGTGCCCAGGTCACTGCAGACCTCCAAGATGCTCCCAAAGCCACACTCTAATGTCACTGTGTGGCTCAAGGGCTGGCCTGGCCCTGACTGCCAGCGCTGTCATGTCCCAACCCCGACTGCTGCATCGATTCCAGGTCAAACCACCCCACAGGCAGCGCCGTGCCAGGGAATCGCTGCGTTTCTAGGTCGTTAAGTCTTTGCTCTTTAATTCTTTGCCTCCTGAACACCCCCAAGGTGTGTTATAATCACCCCAAAATGTAGCCACTAATTGTTTGGTGTCCCCAGGCGCGGGGGGGGAGGAAGAGCAGAGTCACATTAAATCGCAATAATCAAGAGCTTCTGCAACAAATGAACTTGAACCTACTTGACAGGAGGAAGCTGAGGTGGTGCCTCGTGCTCTGTGAAGGGCGGTGTTTAGTGGTAATCTTATTTGTAATCTAATCAATATGTTTACTGAAGGAGAGAATATCATCAAGTATTACTTTAAGACACTTAGGGGATGTGACACCGTTCACAACTCAAATGCAAACACGTTTGTTGGCTGCGTTTGTAACAGGAAAAACACACTGGGTTTTGGTGGGGCTGGCAGAGGTGCTTACTGGGGAGCAGAGGGGACCCCATCAGGATGTCAGGGATGGGCTGTGTCTGAGCCCTTCCTTGGCTCCCCATCCCACCATCTCCACATGAGTGTCTTGGCCCTTTCCCAGGCTCATGGACAGGCAGTTCCCTCCCTGCTGTGGCTGATGCTGATGACTGCCCTGAGCCAAGTCTGTCCCGTGAGACTTTTTCTGAGTGTGTGTGTTTTCAGGAAAGTTTGGAGGTTTTATTAAAAACTTACAGGCCACCACATGACATCCATAACAATTAGGCTCTAATGCACCCCGTGGAGGAGTTTCCTCTTCATCCCAGGCAGTTAGAAGGTGCCTTTTACCCTGAAACATGAGGGTTATATGTATAAAAGTGTATAATGTTTCCCTTATAAAATTTTTATCCTGTCTAATGTATCCCAAAGCTCTTTGAAAACTGAAAGCAGAAGCTCTGGAGGTTTGGCTGCAGTTATGGGGAAAGGGATGGCTGCTGAGTTCAACACAGCCCCTGCAGACTGACAATGAGGGGGGGCATTGTGTCCTACCAGGGCAGAAACATCATCCAAGACAGGCAGGATGGGATCATTCTCAGGGGTCTTGACAAGATGTGCCAAACTCCTGAAGCATCTTTTGGGGTCCAGAGCCCATGGCATGACACAGGCATGCACCCAGCCCATCGCTGCAAAACATCTCACATCTGAGCTGAACTGACAAGGAAGCTGGTAGGAAAATAAAAATGACACGAAAAATAAATGCTGCCTGTTTAATTATTTAAATTAAGACTTATTTGAAAGCTGTGTTTGCAGAAAACACCCCCCCTCCTTTATTTTTTAATGAGCTCTAGTGCATTGAAAGGGGGGGGGAAACCAATAAACTCCCCCTTGCAGTTTCGTAACATGTTTAATTAAACAGGTAGGAAAAACCCCTTCATCCTCCACTTCCAGAACAGGCAGCATCAGCATTCCTTCCCAGGCTCAATATCTCCTGCCTATGGGACAAAGCTCCAGGGGATTTCCAGTGGGGTTGGGGTAACCCAGGAGGGGTTTGGGA